>OZ026518.1:42297836-43497836 GCA_964019695.1 Loripinus fragilis
CATTTGTGCAATATTGGAAGAGGCATCATGAGGAACAACCCTTTGCATTTTTTTGAATTTGGACCAGTGGTTCAGGAGAAAATGCTGTTTACAGGTATTTCTAATCTGGAGCTCTGGCAGCCCTTTTGTTCAGCGGAGGGTTACAATTTGTGCAATTTTGGTAGAGGGTATCTAGAGGAACAATCTGTGAAATTATTTTGAATTAGGGTCAGTAGTTCAGGAGGAGATGTCGTTTAAAAGATTTCTTATCTGGAGCTCTGGTGGCCCTCCTTTTCGGTGGAGCAGAACCATTAATGCAATTTTGAAAGAAGGTATCATGGAGTACATTTATGTGGAGTTATCTTTAATTTGTACCAGTGGTTCAGGAGGAGATGCATTTTAAAGATATTTCTTATCTGGAGCTCTGGCGGCCCTTCTGTTCAGTGGAGCAAAACCATTTGTGCAATTTCGGTAATTGGCATCATTAGGAACAATTCTGTGAAATTATTTTGAATTTGGACCAGGTGTTCAAAAGGAGATGTGGTTTAAAGGTATTTCTTATCTGGAACTCTGGTGGCCCTTTTGTTCAGCGGAGCAGAACCATTTGTGCAATTTTAGAAGAGGACATTATGAGGACACTTCTGTGAAATTATTTCAAAATTGGGCCAGTGGTTCAGGAGGAGATGTCGTTTAAAAGATTTCTTATCTGGAGCTCTGGCGGCCCTCCTAATCAGTGGAGGGAAACCATTTATGCAATTTTGAAAGAGGGCATCATTTGAAACATTCATGTGAAGTTATATGAAATTAGGACCAGTGGTTCAAGAGGAGATGTCGTTTAAAGAAAGGGGTAACGGACGGACGGTCGACGGACATACGACGGACGACGGATGAAGACCCATCACTATACCTCACATCGAGCTAAAAACAGACGATATACATCACTGATGGAAGCAATGTTGTTTCAATGCAGCTCCCATAAGCACTGGCGCCGCATCATGTTGACCAGGCGATGTTTTAACCCTGCATGCCCGCTGAGGTGTATACTGGGGAGTTTGTCTTAAGATTTTGCTTGCTGGTAGCGTATAATTTGTTTATCCATATCTGTTCATTAAAAGAAGCTTTATTAAGACAATCAAATAAATATTTTCTGTTCTTTTGTTTCCCACATATTGGTAGGATGACTAGAAACTTAATACAGGACCCCGTTGCGCAGTCGGTAATGGGTTTGACAGCAGATCCAGGGATCGCCAGCTTGATCCCTGCCCAGTCCCATACTTTCCTGGAGATTGATCATGAAATAATTTCTATGATCATTCTCCTCCTTACGCTGATTCAAGAAGGGTTGCTTTCAGTTACAAGCGAAAGTATGTGCACGAACTGAGTTGAGCTTGCCAAGGAAAGGTATGGTAAACTAAACTGACCATCCCAACATGACCATAGCTTTTGACTCGAACATCTTTGTTTTGTTGCTTTATGTCCCAGTCAACAGCTAAGGTCATGTTGGGACGGTCAGTTCACATACCCAAACTTTTTTCCTGAGCAAGTTTGAAAAAGCGATTAACCAGTACTATGTAAACATACTTTCACTTGTCTTCTTGAATGGATTAGCGGAATGGAGGAGAATGACTGTAGAAATTATTTCATGATCAATCTCCACTAAAGTATGGGACCGGGCCGGATCAAACTCGCAACCTGTAGTCAGACATATTACCGACTGCGTTACGCGGCCCGGGATTTGACTCAGATGTAAAGAAGTTGATTTGATTAACCAAATACGTTTGAGAAATATATCTATCTACTGGTTATAAATTGTGTCAGTACAATCAGGTGTTTTATTTTACGTATTTGTACAATTAATGATATTAATGTAATGGTTAGGAGTTCTAAAAATGTGAAAAAATGAAAGTAGTTGATGTCAAAAAGACTTTTGACATCAAGCTGTACAAATAGCTTATGGTTCAAAGTAAAGAAGATGGTAAATATCAAAAATTGATACAACCAAGCACCACACTCGAACCGGGACACCAAATGAGAAGGCAAAACACACACACACACACACACACACACACACACACACACACACACACACACACACACACACACACACACACACACACACACAAGATAACACCACACACAAGAGGCCAGCCTATCATAGCAGGCGACCAAAAGCCCCAAGGAACAGACAAGACCGCATAATAAAAACTAACATGAACATAAATATCAGATGGGATCCGCAAAAGAAGCACCACCTTGGAATGGCCAGTAAACTCTCTAGTGCAAAGGGTTAGCTTTAGACATAACTTACAGATATCTAGCTTCAATGGAATACACTTGATTATTAACTTCTTTGACCATAATTATCTGACCAAGTAACACTTTAACACATGGACGGGTTGAGTTGGTCTGATGATTAAAATTACCTGGCTATAAAGATTTGTAGATAAGCAAGGAGAAGCCTTTTTGTGAACGCCAATTGATACTTGTACAAAAAAGATAACGCTTACTTTTATAAAACACAAGGTTATCCGTCCACATAAGAGCTGTGCCACCTCAAGTAGTCAATGAAATCGTTACTACTTGTCCGTTTGCGACGAGTATGAAATCAATAAATATCTATATTGTATAGTCTAATTGACCTGAGACTGAATAATATTCGACAAATTCATCGTGATATTCGTGCGTTTTCGCTAAGTTCTCCAACCTTGTTCATGCGTTTACCAAGAATATGAAGATAATGTCAATTTATTAATAGAAATGGTCTGAAAGCCTAGTGGTTACATGTAGTGGTAAATAACAACTTGACACACACACACGGACGCACGCACGGAAAACCACCTTTTTTATTATTATTATCAAATGTATGCTTTCTTTTTAGTCAATATTGTTCTTATATTTTACGCCATCTCGTGATTAACTTTACATCTTTTCATTTGGTCTTCATACAGACCGTTTGCCACTCTGATAGTGTCCCTAATTGAGTTTTTGAAGAAGTAAGTCAGCAGTCCACCCATAAGTGGATGGATAAGCTCCTGGCTCTCTGGGCGCAGTCAACAAGTCGAGCCTCAGATCCAGTCCCTGTTTTATCCGGTGTACCCCAGGGGTCGGTCTCAGGACAGATTCTGTTTTTAATCTTCATAAATGACTTAGTCTTCAGTTCGCCTGTTCGCGGACGATTGTGTCATGTATAGGACCATTCATTCTTTGCAAGATTGTCTTATTTCGCAGGAAGACCTTGACAGTCTTGCACTCTGGGAGGCTGATTGGCAAATACAGTTTAATGTTGCCAAATGTCACTCTATGAGATTGACTCGACTATATTCACACACACATAGTATTCTTCACGTCTTTACACTGCATCAGCTATTCTTAGAAAATGTTCAGTCCACAAAGTATCTTGGCATAACAATCACAGAGAACATGGATTGGGGGTCAGTATATCTCCTGATATTTCTTCCCAAGCAACTAATTAGACTTTAGGTTTCCTTCACAGGAACTTGGCTTTTGCACCTAGGAGTGCTAAGGAGGTTGCATACAAAACTTCCGTATGCCCTAAACCGGAGTATGCAGCACTTATGAATTTGGAGCCAATATTGTAAAACTAAGATACAACAGGTGGAGATGGTAAAGAGGTCGGCAGTCCGCTGGACCTGTATGGGGTGACGCAACTCTAGTAGTGTTGGTGAGATGCTCGATGAGCTGCAACGGCCAACTCTGGAGGCCCGGAGGGACCAGTCCTCACTGCTTTTCTTTCACAAGATTCATTGTGGGACTATGTCTATTGATAAAAACAAGTACTTGACCCTATCTCAGAGTACAATATCTACCAGGTCATCACACAACTCACAGTATTGCAGGCCCCAGACTTATAGTGATGCCCTGAAGTATTCTTTTTTTCCCACAGACTATTTCTCATTGGAATAGTCTGTTATACCTGTTATACCTGTTGGCCACACCCTAAAGTGCAGCCTAGGGGTTAAGCGACCGAGTCATATAAACCCCATGTAATTCTTGAAAATGTCTATCTCGGTTGTTTTTGAATCCGTTCACAGTTGTAGATGATATTACTTGCTCTGGAAGTCGATTCCATGCATTGATCACACGTTGACTGAAATTATTATATCTGATGTTCAATCTTGATCTTGGTTTATTCAACTTGAGAGAATTTCCTCTAGTGACAGAAGTATTTAGTTCAAAAAGGCTATTCGATGGAATGCCTTCTAATCATTTAAGTATTTTGAATGTTTCAATAAGGTCTCCACGATGTCTTCTAAGCTCTAGGGTGGTGAGATTTAAATACTTAAGTCCTTCATGATATGGCAAGTGAGATATTTCAGGAATCAACTTGGTTGCTCTGTGTTGAACTTGTTCAAGTAGTTCTATATCTTTGATTAATGACGGATTCCATGCTTGTATACAATATTCTAACTTTGGTCTCACAAGGCTTTTGTAAATTCTGAAAATGGAGTTTTTATCCCTTGATACTATATGACGTTTAATCACTCCTAATGTCATATTGGCTTTCTTAACTGCGCTAACACATTGTTTTGAAGGCTTCAAGTCATTTGACACATTAATACCCAAGTCAGTCTCTTCTGTAACAGATTGTATAATTTCACCATTCATACTATAATCACAATATGCATTGTTATGTCCTATATGGAGAATTTTACATTTCTTCACATTAAATAGCATTTGCCAATCTTTGGACCATTGACATAAATTGTTTATATCTTGTTGAAGTATATCAATATCCTCTGCTGTCGGAACAGAAATGTAAACTTTACAATCACCTGCAAACTTCTGGATGTGGCTGGATACCACTGTATCAATGTCATTTACAAAAATCAGAAAAAGTATCGGTCCAAGGACAGAGCCTTGGGGCACACCCGATAAAACGTCCAGTAATCTTGAAAATTTGCCTGGCTCCGCCTTTGGTCGTAGCTGAGACCACAGAAAAGACCACTCATTTAAATGATTAAGCCAGAAGTCTTTTTTCTCTCTCTCTCTCAAAATTCAAAAACACTTACCTCAGGTATTTGATCATTGAGAATAGACATTTAGTCACTCCCCAGTACAGACACAGCTGGGGAGTTTGGGTTCCCTTTTAATCGGGTTTGACCGTTCTGAAATCGCTATAACACATTAAACAAAGAAGCCTCTAATTTTGCGGAAAAGAGAAAAATCTGAAAAGACGAAATAAATGCAAACCAGTGTTACCTAAACATGGCAGCTTTTGTATGTGCCCACTATTCATGCATAATAGTCATTTAAGTGTAGAGGCTTTAAAACGAGTTTTCAAAGGGAAGGTCGGCCCAAAACCAACTCGGCCCACATAAAACTCGGCCCAAGACGTCCAAAAGGCTTTTTGGGTAGTCTCTGGTTTACCGGGCGCACTTAATTCCATTTGTTGTTTAGGGGTTTCTATCATATTGGAATCCGAAAAGATCGTAACAACGTAACATACAAATGATTTAATAGCCCTTACACGAAAAGAGAGTAATATCAGGCTCTTCGCCGACGACACCATAATGTATCTTACCGTTTCAAACCAGGCAGATTGTCAGGCCCTTCAGTCAGATCTTTCAAAACTTGAAACCTGGGAGAGTGAATGGTTGATGGCGTTTAACCCCGACAAGTGTGAGGTGATCAGAATCACAAACTAGAAAAAACCAACCCTGTTCAATTACACCCTCCATGGGGTTGGACTAAAAGAAACTGATTCTGCTAAATACTTGGGGGTCAATATCTCACGTGACTTGTCGTGGGCGAAGCACATCAACCAAATCACAATGAAAACCAATAACTCACTAAAATTCATTAAACGCAACATCCAGACCAATAACCCTAAACTAAAAGAGTCAGCATACAAGACATACGTCCGTCCCTTAGTTGAATATGCGGCCTCTGTATGGGACCCCTGGCAGAAAAAATACATAAACAAAATTGAAATGATTCAACACAGGGCCATAAGATACATATTCAATGATTATAGCTTCACTAGTAGTGTAAGTAATATGTTATCTAAGCTTAACCTTCCAACACTTGAGAAACGCAGACAAATTTCATCTCTCACTATGTTTTATAAAATCAAGCATCACTTAGTTAATATTCCATTTCCAGACAATATTCAGCCATCCATGAGATCCAGATATACATTTCCTCGATCTAGGATAAACATTCATAGATACTCATTTTTTCCAAGAACTGCTAAACTTTGGAACAATCTCCCACCTGACCTTTGTAATAGTCCTGACCTCGGATCATTCCGAGCAGGGCTCCTCAAAACTCTTTAAAAAACTGATAAAAGCTCATCATCCTCTTATTCATCAATTCCAACCTCATTAAACATTTTCATTACCCATTATATAAACACCATTCATGATGCCTTCCTCTTGTTTTTCTACACAGTCATGTTGATTTCTCAGCTCAAAAACCAGAAAATAACAAAATTCTAAAAACTTGTGAATAAAAATTGTTTTTGATTTTATTTCTTTTTTTCGAAACCGTCATTTGCGCACGCTGCTCACTCCATGTAATACTCACTAGAGGTGTTTGGAGTACCTGGCAGATTCAGATTCAGAAAAGAAAGCAGGGGTGTGGGGGCACAGCCCCAATTATTTAACAAGCAAAATGTTAAGATTTAGTCTTGAGTCATAATCTGCGCCCGGTAAACCAGAGGTGCGCCGGCTTTTTTACAGAACTTATCTGTCTCTGTATCAGCTTCGTAAGAGACTGCATTCCCTCTTGAATATTATGCCACTGGTGGCGGATTAGAAAAAGAAAAAAGATGGAAAAAAATAGGACAGGCAGAAAGATAGGATTATGTCAGTTCCCTGTGTGTCCTCTCGAGGCCTTGGTACTGTTAAACTTGTGGTACAGGCAGAATACCTGGCCCATGTTTAAATCGTTTCGAATAGTTCGAAGGCATCCGATGCCTTCAAAAATATGGCATTTCATCACATGTACCGAGAGGATGGCACTCGCCATTTTGAAGTGGAATTGTTTCACGAACTCGAGAAAGATCAAGATTTGTGAATCAAAAATTTTGCGAATCAGTCTCACAGTAATCAATTAGGCGTTTAGGTGTTTTTGCTATCGATTTTTCTGGCTATGACCAAGCGTCTGCGTGATAGGGAGATAAAATGGACGAATCGCTAATAATAAACAGAATCGCCTCAAAACGCAAAACAACAGCAGAAAAAGTGAGTGAAAAACAGACACATCATTTAAAAAAAGTTGGGGTAGGGGGTGCAAAATAGACACGGTCGGGTAACCGAAAACACAGGATTTTTTGTTTTAGGCCTGAGGGAAATCCTTTCATAACAAGTCTTCTTCTTCCTATATAGTGCATGGCCTTCTCTGAAGCATTGTTGCACTGTGGTGAACTATGTACAAGGTGATTGTGAGGCTCAAACAAGGTGCAGGTTAAAAGAGGGATAAAAATTTTCTGTACAAAGTAAATCCTGGCTGGCCAGCCCCATCTTGAAGTCATCAAGGGAGGTGCAGCGACAATAGTCTCCGGCAACTGGTTCCATAGCCTGATTAGTGATGGGAAAAATGAATTCCGGTAGACATCTGTCCTGCAGTAGGGGATCTTGTTGCGCAAAGTGTGGCCTCACAGTGCTCAATGCTGATGGATGCAGATACAGTGGTGCTGGAATGTCGATGAGTCCATACGTGATACGAGCTGACAAGATTTCTCCTTAGAAAGGCTAGGCTGTTGTTTGCCTTCTTGGTTGCGGCGTCTACGTGTGCATTCCAGGTCAAGTTGTCAGCGAAGGTTGCTCATAGGTATTTGCCGGTCTTGTTCACTGTCAGGTCGTGACCATGTATTGTATAGGTTGTTTTGATGGGATTTCGTTTCCGTGTTACCCTAATGACCTCACATTTACTGGCGTTGAGCGACATTTGCCAATCCCTCTCCCACTCTTGTAGTTTGTCGAGGTCTTCCTGTAGGATCCAAGCATCTTCTGGGCTGTTTATTCTGCGGTACATGAGACTGTCTACGGCAAAGAGGCGTGTAGTTGAAGATACTTTAAGCGGCAAGTCGTTGATGTAGATGAGGAACAACAGGGGTCCTAAGACTGTTCCTTGGGGCACTCGGGAGGTAACAGGTGCAGGACTGGATGTGTGACCTTCAACCAATACTTGTTGTGTTCTGTTGGTGAGGAATCTTTTAATCCACTGGAGTAGGTTACCACGGATCCCATAGTGGTCTAGTTTGATGGCGAGGCCCTGATGTGAGACTTTATCAAATGCCTTGCTAAAGTCTAGCAGGATGGCGTCCATTTGCTCATTTTCTTCGAGAGCTATGTACAAGGTGATCGTCTGGCTCAAACAAGGTGCAGAGAGTATGGTAATTGAGAGTCAAGGGATAAACTAAAGACTATCTGTTTATGAAAAGAAATCAATAATAAAAAAACCTGTGATTACACCTGTTAATGAAAAACAATGCTTGGTTGAGATAAATGTCCCTTAAACAAATTACCTGCCAATCATTTAACTAATGACCCGAAGCAATTTATTCAATATCATATACCTTGATTGCACATTTTTTCTATGCCAGCCTGACGAGTACATCTTTGAAGTTGGTGTTGAAAAGATGAATTCTGATTCTGGGTGTTTAAAAGGGTTTAAAAGTTCTGAACGTATCATTGACATGACTTTCCTCTGTTTTGATAGGATGATACCTAAAACTGACCTCTGACTGGGTCCGAGAAATGACTAAGTCTTGGGTGTGCCTTGGGAAAGGTAACTTCCTACATATGGTACAGTTGGGGTGTTATGCCCGAATAGCCCCCTTTGTTTTTTTTAGCTCTGCCAGATATTGCCCTCAGTAGATGTAGCCATTTGTTTACTTTAGTTAAAACTCTGTGACTGTGATGTAGAGAATGAATGTGGCTTACTGAAATAGGCCTGTAACTAGGACTATGCCAGATATATGAATAGGGCCCATTTGTGCTACTTGTTTAAAAAAGTATAGACCTATTTGATGGTTGCAGCAGATCAGGATCCTCATTGGTTTTCATCGGCATGGTGTATCCATACATAAATTCTGAAATTGTACCACAGAAATAGCTTGAAATCAGAATCAGTCATGTTGATACATAGGGACAGTTAAGCAAAATTAATTTGCGTAAAATTGCGATTATTTTCTAATCCATCAGTTTAAACATGTGTTCTGGGTGCTCAAAAGAACCGTCTCATCGAGACGTCTTTTGAGTACCCACAACGTATGTTTTGGTTGAGAAATAAGAAAATTAAATTTTCGGTACGCACTCTTAACTAAAGTCCTGTTGATAAACATAATAGTTACAACTAAAAAAGAACAGAGCGTGTGCTTATGAGAGTATGTGCACTAACTGCACTTATTGTTTTTGATAATTCAGGCCTCCAGATAAGAGTGCGCACTGGAAAATTATTTTTCTTATTTCTCAACAAAAACATATGTTGTGGGTACTCAAAAGAACCGTCTCAATGAGACGGTTCTTTTGATCACCCAAAACACATGTTTAAAGGGCCTCGGACAGTTTCCTATTCAGTCTGCCCAAATTTTGACAGCCTGTGGCTAGCATAATGCATAACTGACAACTATAGTTTTATGCTTAAATGAAACCCTTACATTTAGTGCATCTAACTAAATAAAAATATTTTTAGAATATTGCATAATTATGCAAGGACTTTAGGGTTTAGGGGGTGGGGGTATTTTTTGTGACCAAATTTTATTTCACAGAAAGTCAAAGTTTTGTTGAGTATTCACCTAAATACATATTAATATAATGTTTGCAGCATAAAACTTGAGACGAAAGTGCTGTGTTTGCATAAAATTCGGGTTGAGAAGATTGCATTGTTTCGTCTAAAGAAGTGTGCTGTCAATTACTTTTGACTATTACCTGTAATGTTTCGAGTTCAACCAGTGCGACTTGTGCACTGAGGTGTATCATATCTATATACTGTATAAATCATAGTCTAGATAAACACAGTTTTTAGCGTAAAATCGTAATATTTTCTTACACATCAGATTTAACCTATAATTTTGGTTAAAAAATGAGACAATTAATTTCTTTGTAAGCACTCATAACTAAAGCCCTGATATATGCCATTGCAAATTGATATTTACCTACAGGTTTTTACAAAATAAGTTTCCAAAAAGTTTTTATAATAAAGTGTTTTTGAGCATTTTGACAGCGTTCCCCCCGTGACCAAACACGCCGTTTTTATATGATGTGTGAAATGTAAAACTACAACTGTATGCCAAAGGATTAGTTTGGTCACGGGGGGGGGGGGGGGGGGGGGGGGCATGGGGGGGGGGGGGGGGGGAAAGCACCTCAGTAAAACTTTTTCTATTTTCTTTATGTTGAATTGCAAAAACGGAGTTTTCAACCCATATTTTTCAATTTGTACTTGTCCAATGAGAAAAAGGCTTTTGTGGATAAGTCAAGGGTTGAACCTTCTATCTTTTTCATAGAAAAATTATCATTTTCGTTGAAACTTTTCTCCGGTCATTTTTATGGGCAATCCTTACATTAAGACTGTCCGAGGTCCTTGATGGGTAAGAAAACTGATAAAATTTTAGGTGCACAAACTATCCTTATCTGGACCTATGTAATATGGTAGTAAATGTATACATTTTGAGGAAACATGTTCTTTACTTCTAAGGCCAGAATTTTTTTATTAGTTGATTTATGGGAATTTTTTTTCAGATTTAGGGTCGGGGGTATGAAAAACAAAAGATCTGAAAATGAGCAGTCAACTGGTCATTTTCAGAGCTTTTTTTTAAAGATCAATATCTCCAGAACAAACAGTAAAACTAGTAAGTAAACCAACAGTCTGTATTAAATCTTTAAATATTTCATCATTTTCCTGCATAGGACAGTGCCACTTTCGAAAAAACAGAACGAACTTCAAAAAATATTATTTTTTTCAAAGAAACAAATAATGTTAAGAGTCGGCAGATAAAATAAAAAAATGATTTTAGAAATTATTTTTTTTTCTACTTTCAGGAATATTACTTTAGGAGGGTTTGTAAGTCAACTTATATAAGAATTCTGGCCTTAGGGTCAACCAAAAATATTTCCTTTGTACCGTAGCCATATTATGTTTTGCAGGGAGGAACACCACAACCCAGCTCCTCTACACAGTCCACCACAACAGAGCATGTTGTCCGAGTACCTAATGACTGCAAGAAGAGGTTTAGCATGATCAAGTTCTCCACTGGATCAAATATTGATTTTTTAAAACAAGTAAGTCAAAAATATCTAAAACTAAAAAGCACTGCGAAATTGGCCTAAGAGGGGAACAAAACCACATCTATCTCATGGCCTATATGATTTAGCTGCTGAATCAGTGATTTGTCATTTTTCATTGAGTCAATGAAAACGTATTAGAAAGACAACAGAACAGAGTAGGTTCTATTTTTCATTGATTCAATGAAAACATATTATTAAGACAACGGAACAGAGTGGGCTCTATTTTTCATTGAGTCAATGAAAACATATTCTTAAGACAACAGAACAGAGTGGGCTCTATTTTTTATTGAGTCAATGAAAACATACTATTAAGACAACAGAACAGAGTGGGCTCTATTTTTCATTGAGTCCATGAAAACATATTATTAAGAAAACAGAACAGAGTAGGCTCTGTTTTTCATTGAGTCCATGAAAACATATTATTAAGAAAACAGAACAGAGTAGGCTCTGTTTTTCATTGAGTCCATGAAAACATATGATATGAATTTTGAAACTGCACCACTAGACTGGCTGGAAATTATAAGTTGATAAATCATTCAGAAGTCAAAAAGAAGTCAAAATGTGGTTATAAGTATACAGTGTATTATTTTTCTGTATTAATATACAGTGATTAATTTACAATTTTGGGCTTATTGGTCCTAGGACTCACTGTTTCCCATATCAATGAGTCCAACTGCAAATTTATGAGTCCAGAACACTATTTTTAGTGACAAGTCTGCAATACTATTGCATCCTGGGACTCGCTGAAATAAAAACTTTGCATCCCAGAGATAAAATTATGCGCAAAAGATGCAGGATGCGCAGGTAACAAAATCACTGAGGAAATCATCTTATATAACTGGAGTTAAGTGGGATATATCTGATCTGCTATTTTAAATGACAAGTCTGCTGCACCACTGCATCCTGGGACTCACTGAAATAAATATGTTGCATCCCAGAGACAAAATTAGGAGTAAAAAATGCAGGATGCGCAGGTAACAAAATCACTGAATATTGAGAAGGACTGTTCAATAGTAATCATAAGTAATCATAAAATAATCATGATTACTTTGCAATGTACAATGTAATTGTAATCAATTACATTCATGGAAAAGCAAGAAGATAATTAAAGTAAAGCAACCAACTCTCGTCCCTAGTAAGTCTGATTAGAGATAAAACATTAACCCTTTACTCCATAATATTGCCTTTTGATGCCTTTGAGTATCATGTATTTGAAAATATTATGGAAAATGGAGCATTTGCTCTTTTGGAGCAAATGCTCCATTTTCCATATTTTCAAAAGCATTCGAAACTTAAACTTAAATTTTTCTTGAATTTTTCATTGATGTCTAAAAATAGAAAATGATGTCATGATCTAAAAATAACCTATGGAGTCAAGGGTTAAACCCCTATATTCTTCCTGGCCTTTTTCTTTCAGACCACAGTTAAGATGGAGAGAGAGAACAATTTAAAAGAGTACAAGTCAGCTTATGACATAGACACCATGCCCAAATATGGAGCAGGTAGTGAGTATGGTCGCGATCAAAAGGAGGAGGCCAGGCGCAAGAAGCATGGGATCAATATAAAGAAATATAATCCTGAAGACCAGCCATGGCTCATGAAAGTGGGCAGTGGTAAAACTGCAAGAAGGTATGCTAGAGCTTTTTTAGCCCTCAAACCTATATACTGTCATCATATCATAATCAGATTTTTGATTAACGTGCAGGAGCAGGGGCATCATCCACATCAGTGGGCCCCTTTCCAGGTAACTGGCTAGCTGCACGCATAGCAGATCTCACACCTGATCTCCAGGTGCTCCTTTCTTGAGGGTCAACTGTCGTGAGCTTCCACTCACGGCAGTCTCTCTCCGTCAGTTTCTTCCAGGTTAGCTTGGGCCTCCCTGCCCCCGGCCTGTCATCAATCTGTATATCACATGCTGTTCTGATTGCACCACTAGAACGCTCAACATGCCCAAACCAGCGAAGCCTTCTCTCTCTCAAAATGAGGTCGAGGTCCTCAAGCTCAAGCTTTGCCAGTAATTCGCTTGACCTTACCGTGGCCACATCCTCTGGCTTGATACTGCAGATCTGTCTGATCATGGCCCTATCATTGCGCTGCAGGTTTTTCTTGGTCAGTGGCCAAGTTTCACTGGCATGGAGCATGGCGCTACGCACGCAAGAGCTGTACACATGGCCACGTGTCTTGTAAGAGAGGTGGCGGGATGTGAGACTGGTAGTAGCTCCCTGAACTTCTTCCAGGCTGTTTTTACACGAGTAGTGACCGCTATTTCACAGCCTGCTCCAGCAGAAAGCATGTCACCCAGGTAGCAGAAGGAAGCTACCACCTCCAGCTTATCAGGTCCGACCTGGACTTCATTCTGTGGCCTGCCGTCAATAGGGCATGCATTTCCCATACACCATGCACACCTATAATTAGGATTTGCTCTCAGTCGTTGTAGCCCACTGCTTTTCTTATGCACCCAAAGTTTGCAGCCATTGCAGTAGATGCTGTTGTTGCCTACTCCTGTACGACAGACAGCTCATGGGTATTCACCTGAACTCTGCAAGAGGTCCAGGCCTGTACCACAGATCATGACCTTTGTCTTTCCTGCATTTACCCTCAACCCCTTCTTCTCTATGGCTTCTTTCCATATCAAGAGCCTCCTGACACATTCCTCTAGAGAGTCAGCAATGATGACAAGATCATCCGCATATAGGTCCTCCCAGGGAACACCAGCCTGAAACTCACGTGACAAGGCCTCCAGCACAATGATGAAGAGCAAGGGACTGAGTACGGATCCCTGGTGGACTCCGACCTTCACCTCAAACTCTTTGCTGAAACCCTCGCCAACAGGAACCCGGCTTCGCGCATTAGCATACATTCCCTGGACTAACCGCACAATCCATTCCTCAACACCTAGCTTTCTCAGGGCCCACCAGATAACCTTCCGAGGGACACGATCAAATGCCTTATCTAGGGCCACGAAGGCCATATAACATAGGTCCAGATAAGGATAATTTGTGCACCTAAAATTGCATTTATTTCCTAGCCCTTCAATTTAAACGTGTTTTGGGTGCTCAAAAGAACCGTCTCATAGAGACGGTTCTTTTGAGTACCCACAAGTATGTTTTGGTTGAGAAATAAGAGAAATAATGTCTCAGTACACACTCTTATCTGGAGGCATGCATATAAAGCCTCTTGTTCACTGCTAGGTATTTCTCCTGCAGCTGTCGGACCACAAAGATTGCATCTGTAGTGCCTCTTCCTGGGACAAAGCCAAACTGGCAGTCATCAATAGACACCACCTGTCTTATGAGACCATCGACAATCCTCTCAAGAATCTTCATGGCCTGCTCAGTCAGCTTGAGGCCTCGATAGTTGCCTCTGTCCAAGGCATCACCCTTGCCCTTGTAAAGGCAGACAATGAAACTTTGCTCCCTGTCAGTTGGGACCTTGCCATCACGGATAATCTCAATAGCAAGATCGCGGATCATGGTGGCACCTGTATTACCTGCTGCCTTGATCATCTCCACCACTATGCCTGAAGGACCTGCAGCTTTGCCTGACTTCATCTTTGAGATGGCCTTCTTCACCATGTCAGTAGTGATTGGGATAGGCGGTCCTTCTAATGGCGGTTCTTTGGACAGATGATCAGGGTCCCAGTCAAATTCAACGTTGAGAAGCCTTTCGTAATGTTCAGCCCACGCATTCTGCTTTGCCTCCTCGCTCATTGACATTTCCCCAGCATCATTCTTCACTGGCTTGTCGCCTACAACATCAATATTCTCTTTCCTCGTCTGGTTGTCGAGGCAGAAGATATCAGACGACTTGTGGTCAATGCCATCATAGACCACCTTGTCTGCTTCGTGGCGTGCAGGGTGCACCACACGTCTGGAGATGCCCTTGGCAGCGTTATATGATGCTCGTGTACATTTGCCAGCCTTCCCTGCTTTAAAAGCTAGGCGCTTGGCTGTGATGGCATCATGATCCACTTCCTTATTCCACCACCAAGTTTCACGTCAGCATAGGTGGGGCTTTGTTGTGCCACACACCTCCTCTGTTGTCTTCAGCAAACCTGTCTTGAGTTTCGCCCAGATTTCCTCAGTTGTAGTAGCGGCTTCAGTTTCCACAGCAGGCACATGTGCCTTGAAAACTTCCTGGAATCGGCTACACGTTTGAGGATCTCTGAGCTTCCACACTTTTGGACATGGGATGAATTGGCGCTTGATTTGGGGCGGCATATCAATCATCATGTCGCACACAAGGAGCTGATGCTGCAGAGCAACCTCCTCTCCAGGAATCACCTTCACATCCATAACAAGTTTGCGCAGGCACTTTCCAAATAACACAAAGTCTATCTGGGTTGCTGTATTACCAGACCTGTATGTGATGAGGTGACTGTCACGTTTCTTGAAACATGTGTTACCGAGGAACAGGTCATATGCTAGTGCATATTCCAGGATCCTCTCACCCTCACTATCAGGGTCTGGCTTGCCATACCCATAGCCTCCATGAACTTCTTTGTTACCTGAGCCTGTACTGCCTACATGGCCATTCCAATCGCCACATGGGATGAGGAATTCCGATGCTGGGATCATTGCAGTCACAGCCCTAAGTTTGTCGTAGAATAGATCCTTTACAGAATCACTGAGACCGCACTGTGGGGGCATAGACAGACAGAAAACAGAGCACTCGCTGACCGACCATGATCTTCACCAGAATGATCCTGTCGGAGACTCGCTTGACCTCAAATACCTTCTCTATCCACTTCTTCACCACAAACACTCCAACACCAGCAGTACCTTTGCTGTTTCCAGACCAGAACAGTTTGTATCATGAGTCTTTGCCCTTAATTATGCGGCAATGACCACCCCGGTATCTGGTCTCTTGGACACAACAAAGGTCTACTTTTCTACGTGTTCGACATAATATGATATTCTTTTTTCCAAAATTCTTAACCATTTGAAAAGTGTAGATCTTGAATAGCTGGCTTCATTCACTTATAGGAGCCTGTGTAACTATTGCCCTTAATATTGGAACATGTGTAATTACAGTGGTCTGCGAACAGGCAAACAGAAGACCTGATGTTATCCGGCAGATCGTTTACAAAGATGAGGAACAGGATCGGACCTACAGTGTTCCTTGTTCCTAGGTCAAGATTTCTTGGGGACACAGGTGTCCCTCTACCTGAATTTCAGGGGGACATTTGCAAATTCTGGGGCGCATACCAAATCTTTCAAATTTTTACCTGTTAAATTGGATAGTTATCAGGAAATTTCTGTTCATTTTTTATTTGAATTTGAGCTGGATGTCGATAGTTTTGGATCGAGAAAGGGTGTAGATGACAGTGACATAGTTTCTGCCATTGCCCTATTTTGAATTCAGCAGCAAATGTACTATTTCTATATTAAAATAGCTTTTTCTGGCCTTGTGCTATGAAATTCGGGTTTTCCGCCATTGTTGTTGTGATTGGACTGGTTTAGAAATCAATATCCAATGCGACATTTATCACAGGTAAATACAATGTGCCAGTCTAAATTGTGCTATTTACTTCCCTTTATTAGGGTACACTTAATAAGGAAATGGTAATAAACAGTGAAAAAATTAGTAGATTTTCGAGGTGGGCCCTTAGGCTTCCACTGAATCTAACTTAGGCAAATTATGCAAATTATTATAGGTTGAATAGGTTCTCTGATTAACTTAAGACAATTGACCATTTGAACTCCAAATTGCAAATATAATGTTGACATACTGCAAGCTTTAAGATTTTATTTGCTTAAGTTCAGGATTTTAGTAAATTGATATGATTTCAGGTTTAAAGGTGTGCGAGAAGGTACAATCACAGAGAACACATCTTACTACATTTTTACGCAGTGTGCTGATGATGCCTTTGAGGCTTTCCCTATAGAAGAATGGTACAATTTTCAGCCAGTGATTAGATATAAGTATCTTAATGTGGACGAAGCTGAAGAGGAGTTTAGTAGGTTAGTTATTGTTTAATTATTTATTTATCATATTTTAAGGGGAGGGGGGGGGGGGGGGGGGGGCGGAAAAAAGAAGCTGTGACTGGTCATTTTCACAGTTTTTTTTAGTACAGTAAAACTTTTGTTTTGTTTGTTTGATTTTATTCTTTACGTCCCATCAACAATCTTTCAGTTAAACAGGGATGGGTCTTCCTGGGTTGAACCAGTACTAAGCTAGGATAAATATGCCTTGCTCAAGGACCACAACCCAGTGACGCTGGTGAGGCTCGATCCTGGGCACTTCGGTCTCGAGTCAAGCACTCTACCACTGAGCTCCCTTTGTTGAGCATTGTTTAATTAATTACCATATTTTGATCTAAATAATGAGAAAAAAACTGAGTAAACTCTAGAAAAAAAAAACACAAGTGAATATGAGCACAAAATGCCAAAATAATATCAATTGTTATATACTTTGATAGTGTTCCCATTTAAAATGGATTGGTGAAAATATTCAATTTTCTACATGCCCCAAGATAAGAGTGCATTTTATAACTGAAAATTATTTTTTTAATCTTTTTTCTCAACCAAAACAGATGTTGTGGGTACTCAAAAGAACCGTCTCAATGAGTCGGTTCTTTTGAGCACCCAAAACACGTTTTACGCTGAAATTTTTTTCTTAACTGGCCCTATGTAAACTCCAGTAAAAAACGTGAATATGAACACGAAATGCCACCAGGGCTTTTTTTCACCATTTTGGGACAATAACCTATACCCCTGGGATTGGGAAATTTAGCGTGAAAATGCCAAAAATGGGGAATTTTTAGAGCTTTTAGCTGTATTGTCAAATCAAAAAATACATCATATACTTATTTGAATTTAGCTGTAGTGTTAATTTATAATCACCATTGCATGATGTATTTATATGAGACTATGCAATGTTGAATATTCGACAGTTTTAAGCCAACTTTTACCATGATAAAAATGATGAATTTTATTCGATTTTTTATCTGATTTGAAATTGGGAACTTTCCTCCAAAAATTGGGAAAAAAAGATACTTTTTGGCATTGGGAATATAACCCAATAACGGCTATAAAATTGGCCAAAAATAAGCCCTGGCCACTATATCAATTATTATATACTTCGATATTGCTCCCATTTAAAATGGATTGGTGAAAATATTCAATATTCTTGGTAAGGAGTCATGTTGAATTGATAAGAATTACGTCCTGCAATCTTACTCGGATGATATTATTTTCGCTTCACTTGCCAAACTATGGGTGCAAACTGGACTTAAACTTCAATATACTGTTGAATTCACTCAAGGATTGATTTAAACAGCTATTGATGATTGTAATTTTTGTTCATATGAACTGAAAACTGAAAGTTAATTCTGCTGAACTAAACTTCTGCCAAGGAATTGTAAACTGCTTGGTAAATTAAAAACATGGTTTATGTTGTTATTTCAGACCTTGCTGCATTAGGCCAGAATTTCATTAAACTGGTTGTTGAAAATGATAAGATGCTTGGCAAAGCCTTTCATAATATCATTTTTTTCCAACTTGTTAAATGAATGATAATGAGCACTCATGTTAGTTTGTCTGTATGGCCCTTGACGCAAGAAAACCTTGATTTTGTCGTATACGATCAACAAGGGTGCATACCAGCCTGGGTAACCAGCGCCTTTGTTGTCCTCTCTGGAAAGTATACTGAATCACACTTCTAACGCAAAACTAGACCAAATAATAAATATTTAATATATTATTTCATCCATTGTAACGCAATTTTATCAAAAATTATAACACATATTTATGAAAATGAAAGTAGAACTTAATCAGTCAATCATTCCCTTTTAAATCAAAACCTGATTACATTAATGTCTGTCATAACCTCTGAACGGTACAAAATTTCGGCAAGACCTCGTTTTAATTAAAATTATACTTCTGAAATATTTTGCCTTGGAAGTGTGGGTCAGTATAGAATAACTGTTTGCTACAGACTAACATTTCACTATTTAGCTAGTCTCTGTAGTTGAGCAGGCTGGTTGTAGTCTTACATGGACAGAAACCCCAGGCCTTTAGTTAAGCGTGCATACAGCGGGTTTGAACCTCACCGGCGTCACTGCTTTGTGGTCCTTGAGCAAGACACATTTATCCTAGCTTAGTACTGGTCCAACCCAGGAAGACCCGTCCCTGTTTAACTGAGAGATTGTTGATGGGACATGAAGAGTCAAATCAAACATATTATTTCTCAACCGAAACATAGGCTGTGGGTGCTCAAAAGAACCGCTTCGATGAGACGGTTCTTTTGAGCATTCAAAACTGAGCTAAAAATTATAGGTAAGAAAATATTCACAATTTTACGCTGAAAATTTTGGTTTGTCTAAACCTATGAACCCTGAAGACAGGTTTCTCATGTACCGGGCCGCGTAGCGCAGTCGGTAACGTGTCTGGCTACAGATGCGTGTCTGACTGCAGATCCAGGGGTCGAGAGTTCGATCCTGGTCAGGTCCCATACTTTCATGGAGATTGATCATGAAATAATTTCTACGGTCATTCTCCTCCCTTCCACTGATTTATTCAAGAAGGGTTGTTGTCAGTTACAAGCGAAAGTATGTGCACGAATTACTGGTTAACTGCTTGTTCAAGCCTGCCCAGGAAAAAGTGTGGTTAGGTGAACTGACCGTCCCGCAATGACCATAGCTGTTGACTTGGGACGTAAAGCAACAAAACAAACAAACAAACAAAGGTTTCTCATGTCAAGGTTAACATGGAAAGTAGAATAACTATTTGCTACAGGCTAATATTTCACAGTTTAGCTAGTCTCTGTAGTTGAGCAGGCTGGTTCATAATGATGATGTTGATTTTTGTTGTCAGACGAGATAGAATCATGAACAAGTGGTCCATCATGGCTCGTAAACGCATTAAGAATGAAATAGAAACTGATGATCTGGATGATGAAGGGAAGACTTCTAAATCTAAAGGCAAAAAGAAAAAAGATAAATCTTTAGTAAGTAAAAGTTTTCAAAGCCACTGTACAGGCCTCCAGATAAGAGTGCATATTGAAAAACTATTTTCTTTATTTCTCCATGTAATCACATTCTTCAAAATTTAATTCTCTCAGTATAATATAGGGATCACACATGTTTTTTATGCATTAACATTTGCCGGTCACGAGGAAGCTGTTTGAACACGAGGCCGTCAGGCCGAGTGTTCATACATCGTCCGAGGGACCCGGCAAGTGTTAATGCAATGAAACAAACATGTGTGATCGTTATTCTTGCATATTTTACCTGATTTCAGAATAAACCGTGCTGAAAACGTAGCTTAAGCTTAAAATATCCCTTTTCTTACACTTCATTTCTCAAAACAAAATGGCGTCAGTGTCAAACTTTCGAACGTCATTACGTCGCCACAACGTCATATATACGCGTGCAACGTTTTCGCGAACAAAAGCATCGGCGAAATTATCAGTCATGGCCGCAGCGCTTTCAGGTTGTACGTCATGCTTGCAAATCAGGGCCCAGGATACGCTTTTTCAAGTAAAAGCCATGTTCAAACAGCACGTGAATCTTATGATTTGAACATGGATTTTGTGGCTTCAAACAGCTTCACGTAACAAATTCCCATGCAAGAATATTATTGCCTTAATGTTCCCTTCCAAACATTGTGATTCTTGATCAGCATTAAGAAGCTGGCTGATCAGGATTCACACTGTTTGTCATGCAATTTATGATGTGTGGCATAATCAGACATGGGGCGAATTACTTTGGAAAGTAATGCACTGAATTAGCATTACTTGCCAAAATGTGCATTGAATAAGCATTACCATTACTTTATTTTGAAAAAGTAATGTACTGAATTAGCATTATTTACGAAAGTAATGCATTGAATTAAGCATTACTTTCATTCATGTGAAACAGAATCATACAAAACAGTAAACTCTGAACATTTTTAACACAGTGGGCAAAATGTGTGCATAAACATGTAAATTTCACAGGAAATCATGTCATATACATAAATATTTCACACAATGTACACATTTTGCTCTGAATTTCGTATTCATGTCAGTAATTTATTTTTTGGAATTTCATAATTTTTGAAAATTGGAGGAAATAACACTCAGAGAAATGATTTGTAAGTGTAGCAACCCCCGCTCTTTTTATTTCAAGTGATCATATTTCATTGAATCTTTTACCAAGTTAGAAAGATCTCAATGATGGCTTTCCAAAACAGTTTTTTTTTATTTTGAAAGTATATTTTATGGGAAGGATATTATAAAAATTGAAGTTTCCTGCCCAATATCTCTTGACTGGATTATTTCATAAACCAAGGACTCTCTATTTAGTATAGAAAGTCCCTGAATTAACAATGACCCTAATACCGGTAAATTTACCCTGTAGTAACACTGGTCAAAGAGAAACACTGTCAGTGGTCAAATGTCAAAAGGTGTGAGTGATAATTACCATATTTCCAATAATTATATTGTGATCAAAACATTGCTTCTTTAACTATTTGCATACTGGGCAATTTTTCATGCTTTTTCGTTGTCTGCTGTTTTTTTTTTCAAAATCAACTTTTTCGAAAAATTCTTTCAGGAATACCATCAGAGTGTCAAACAGATTGGATCCAGATCAGGCCTAATGTTATGTCAGGCCTGATCTTGTTCCAAACTGTTTGCAAAAGTCATCAGCAGACAACACTAGTAGACAAAGAGTTAATGGATTGTAACACAATTTACACATTCAAAACTTTAAAATGATGTATCATTAAAGGCATTTGAGTTTTAGAAGTAAAGTGGGATTAAACATCTTTTATTCAACCCTTCCCAGGTACATTTCCACTATTCTAGTACTTTTAAATTAATAGTTTAGTCCTTCTGGAGTTGCTTGTAACTGTAAGCTGTTTCATAATCAAAACCTTAACTCACAGATTTCACAGTTCATTTTGCATGTTCATAACCTAAAGTCAAACTCAAAGAAAAGTCTTTACAAGCACACTGAACACAAGGAAATTGTGTAAGGAAATAATTGTAAATATAAATCTTCATACAGAATTACACTGTGTAGAAAGACCCTGACAGTACAGTCTGTATTAGGAAGCGCAGTGGCTCAGTGGTAGAGTGCTTGACTCGAGACCGAGGGGCCGCGGGTTCAAGCCTCATCGGTGTCACTGCGTTGTTGTCCTTGAACAAGACACATTTATCCTAGCTTAGTATTGGTTCAACCCAGGAAGACCCGTCCCTGTTTAACTGAAAGATTGTTGATGGGACATAAAGAATCAAATCAAACAAACAAAACAGTCTGTATCATAATGGTAAAGTTTCTGTTAGACAGTAATTCAAAGTAATGCAAGTTATGCAGTGAATTTTGACAGAAGAACTGCATTGAATTAGCATTAAAGTAATGCAAAAACTGGTGAATTAATCATTATCTTGAATTAATGGAAAAAAAAGAATGCATTATTTATGCATTAGCATTTACAATTAATTCGCCCCATGTTTTGGCATAATATGGACTGGGTATTTGGAAAATTCTACTTGCATTTAGCAAATTAGCAGGCCCAGATAAGAAATAATTTTGAGGATGGGTGAAACTGTTTTTATCACTTTACTCCATAATGACGCCTTTGAAATATCATGTATACTTTGAAAACATTATGGAAAATGGAGCATTTGCTCTTTTGGAGCAAATGCTCCATTTTCCCTAATATTTTCAAAAATATTAAAAACTGAACTTAATTTTTCTTGAATTTTTTCAATATTGTCTAAAAATAGAAAATGATGTCATGATCTTAAAATAGCTTATGGAGTAAAGGGTTCTTTTCTTATTGGCATCGATGTGTCAGTACTCTGAGAGTGTCTTTTAATGTTGTCTAAAACTAGAAAATGATGTCATGATCTGAAAATAGCCTATGGAGTAAAGGGTTCTCTTTTTATTGGTATCAGTGTGTCAGTACTGAGAGTGTCTTTTAATGTTGTCTAAAAATAGCAAATGATGTCATGATCTGAAAATAGCCTCGATGGTTTAAAGGGTTCTTTTCTTATTGGTATCTGTGTGTCAGTACTGAAAGTGTGTTTCTTTGACAGATATTAACAGATATGGAGGATTGGGCAATGAGTTCAGATGAGGACGAGGGTGATGATGAAGAGGATGGTGAAGGTAGTGTGCCACCCTTTTTCTACTCATGGATTCTCCTATACATATTGTAGGGAGCGTAATGGCTCAGTGGTAGAGTGCTTGACTCGAGGCCGAGGGGCCGCGGGTTTGAGCCTCACCGGCGTCACTGTGTTGCAGCATGCCCACTCATATTTCTGTTTGGGGGTACATGTACCCCCTGGTGTTTCCATTTGGGGGTACATGTTCATTTTTGAGGGTACACATATTTTAGAGCTGTTTTTTCATAGAAAACGTATAGAGGCCATGAAATCAGATCATTTAGATGTGTATAACAGTGATATCATTATGCTGTGAAAATGCTAATAAATGAGCCCTGCAAGTAACCACCCCACCCCCTGCAAAAAAAAACTAAGTCCGAATCTGAGAAAAATTTGGGCATAGGTTCCCCTAGGGGCGTAAGCCCGGTTTCATTCACCCCCAACCATAATAACCCTAGCCTTTGAAAGTTTTGGGTAAAGACAGAATGAAGAAGAGTGGGAGGGGTGACGGAAAATGTAAACAAACGTATCCAGATCACCCTCTTCTTCAGAATGATAGATGATTTTTGAAAAATAGAATACAGTAAAATGTCACATACCTCTTAGATTGTGTTACTCCTATATTTAAACTAAAGCTCTGAAACATGTCAAGCAATTTATCAAGTTTTCTTCTTCCACACATCTGTACTTTCAATTTTGCCTGTCCACTTAACATGGCATATGTAAGCGTAATGCTGATTGGTTCAGTAGTAATAGACAACCAATCAATATTGACTTTACTAGAAGCGTGGTTGACTGTGGCCCGAGATTTGCTATATTATACTGAACAGTTTACTATCAATGCAAGATACCAGTCAGCGGTAAATCTGAGCCGATAATTCTAAAAAAACTGGACTTGTTTTCTTGAAAATTTCATGAGATTCACACACAACGTTCACTGGTTATGCGTGCACAAAAATTACTCTACGTTTTTGCACGTAGGTACCAAATGATAAGTGCGTGCATGACCGTTTCTGTGCGTGAATTACGTACTGCAGTACGTGAATGGGCATGCTGTGTTGTGTCCTTGAGCAAGAACATTAATCCTAGCTTAGTACTGGTTCAACCCAGGAAGGTCTGTCCCTTTATAACTGAAAGACTGTTGATGGGACATAAAGAATCAAATCAAACAAACAAACCATACATTGATATATAAGCAGGGCTTACCCTGGCTCAGAATTTATTTTAGCCTACACTTTAGCCAAATGGAAAAAGTTGGAGCCAATTGAAACTAACTTTAGCCAAGGCTTTAGCCAGAAAGTATCAACAAGTTGTTTTGTATTTAACGATTTGCCCGCTATGTCTGCTGATAACCTTTGCAAACAGTTTGGACCCTGATCAAACCCGACAAAATGTCGGGCCTGATATTGATCCAAACTGTTTGACCCTAGGATGGTATTATTAAATCTAGCATCCAAAGAGTAAAATATGGCACAATAAGGAATAATAAAAGCAATATTCAAAAATCCAAAAGCTGATCGAAATACACTTTTTCACAAATATGTAATTTTTGAACCACCTAGACTGTACTTTTAGCCAATGACTTATATTTGTAGCCACTCTACATTTTTAGTAGCAAATGGCTACAATGGCTAATGGCAGGGTGAGCCCTGTATAAGGATAAACTAGAGGAGCGTGATGGCTCATTGGTTACTATGAGTGCTTGACTTGAGATCGAGAGGTTGCGGGTTCGAGTCTCATCCAATTACTGCATGGTGTCCTTGAGCAAGACACTTTATCCTCTGCTCAGTACAAGTTCAACCCATGAAGACCGTCCTGAGATCACTAAAAAATTGTCAACTGGATGTAAAGGGACGTAAAGAATCAAATCAAACAAACAATCAAAGTAAGATATGATTGTCCATTAAATGTAGAGGATTTTGAAAACAAGTCAAAGAGCCCCCTTTGCCAAAGGTGGTCAGTCCAACAGCACAAAATAATATAGGCTCTTCCATAAAATAGGAGTCCCAGCACCAAAATGGGAGTTCAGGAGGGCACATCAGCAGTTAGTGAGAGCTCTAGATCTGAGGTCATGAATATATTTTAAGGGGTCACAGGTAGCTGAGGTTAGATTAGTCATGATGTATTTCTGTCCCTGAACACATATCATAAACCCTCACTCAAAGTTGCAAGAAGCTGCTGTTTCAAATGTTTTGACAATTTTTGCAGTCAACAGCATCAATTTCCGCTACGATCATTTCACAACACAACACTTATATAAAAGTGTGGGTTTTTACATTAAAAAACAATAGGTTTCAATTAAAAGTTGGCAGATCTTTGCTTAAGATATAGAGGATATTTACTTTTTTGAGGTGAATACCAAATATATTTCATCGAGCGTGTTGAAAACATCAGAATTTTCATGAGTGCGCAGCAAGAATGAAAATTTCGATGTTTTCAACTCACGAGATGAAATATATTTGGTATTTACTAAAAAAAAAGTAAATTTTTTTTTTACCTGCGTCGCTTTAGCGAAAGCAGGTCTAGTAGTGGGTCCACTCCGTCCGTCCATCCGGTCGTCCGTCCGTCCGTCCGTCCGTCCGTCCGAAACACTTTAGGGTGCCAAGTTTGTGTAATCTGTAACTCCAAAAGTTTTCATTCTTTTTTATTCAAACTTTGCCTAATGATTGTTCACATATTGAAGATGTGCACCTCCTATTTTGTGCACGTTTCATAATTTTTTTCTCATTTTTGAGGGTTGTTGAACTTAGACATTTTTTCCATCAGCAATGCTTATGGGGTGCCTAGTTTGTGTAATCTGTAACTCCAAAAGTTTTTATTCTTTTTTATTCAAACTTTGCCTAATGATTGTTCACATAATGAAGATGTGCACCTCCTATTTTGTGCACATTTCATAATTATCCCCCGACGAAGTCGGAGGGATATAGTTTTGGCGTCGTCCGTGCGTCCGTCCGTCCGTCCATTCCGTCCGTCCGTCCACACTTTTTGTCTGTCCGGAACCATATCTCAGTACCTATTGGTCAGATTTGATTCATTCTTGGTACAAATGATAAGTACCATGGACTCTCGATATCCTATAAGTTTGGTCAAAATCGACCCCTTAACACTTGAGTTATTGCCTTTGTTTTAGTATAGGCAATTATAAGGCAAAACCTATATTAGCTTTTTTGTGTGATGATCTTCACATTTCATCAAAGCTATAATATTTAACAACTTCTCACTATTAGACCATGATTGCCAAGTGCCTGTAGATAAGGATGGCAGTGTCAAAGTTTTACCCCACCCCCTTTGACCCCACCTAAGGGGTCAAAGGTCAAATATTTAAATTTCGCAATAACTAAGGCAATTGTTAATATTTTTTGCTGAAATTTTGCATGCAGGCAGAGCAGCAATAGATATGAAACATATCAAACGAGATTTCAGTTTGAAGGCCGGGGCCCGAGCCTGTTGGGTGGACTTAGGGGGTGGGGCCGAGGTCAAAATTAAACTTTTTCAGAATATGGTCATGTTGCATATCAAATTAAAGCTGACGACTTTTGCAGCAACATGGTAGCAAATATTTTGCCCACAGACACACCCTCGACCCAGGGGATGGGGGTCAAAAGGTCAAACTATATATTTTTCTGAAAGTAGTCATGTTGCATATCAAATTAAAGCTGACGACACTGGCAGCAACATGGTAGCAAATATTTTGCCGACAGACATACCCTCGACCCAGGGGGTGGGGTCAAAAGGTCAAACTATATCTTTTTCTGAAAGTAGTCATGTTGTATATCAAATTAAAGGGAATTGAGCACAGAGCACCATGAAAGCAAACATGCTGTCATTACACACACCAACGACCCCTGGGGTGGGGTCAAAAGGTCATTCTATTTTTCTTTTCTAAAAGAGGTCATGTTGCATATCAAATTAAAGTGGAAGAAGTGTAGACCTACATGCAAGGTAACACTTTGAATTTACACACACCCATGACCTCTGGGGTTGGGTTTAAAGGTCAGATATTGAAATCGTGCAGATATAAGTATATTTTTTATTAAACTAAGCACTAAAACATACTTGATAGGTGTTTTTTATGATCTGAATAATACTGAAGGTGAACTAAGGGTTAGATAAATGGGATTTATGTTTTGTGATTTACATGTTTCTCTCAAATAAATTTTCGTCGGGGGGATATAAATTCGTCGAATTTGTCTTGTTTTTTTCTCATTTTTCAGGGGTGTTGAACTTAGACATTTTTTCCATCCACAATGCTTAGGGGGTGCCTAGTTTGTGTAATCTGTAACTCAAATAGTATTCATTCCTTTATATTCAAACTTTGCACAGTGATTGTTTACACATTGAAGATGTGCACCTTCTATTTTGTGCACGTTTCATATTTTTTTTCTCATTTTGACGGGTGTTGAACTTAGACATTTTTGCCATCTGAAATGCTCAGGGGGTGCCTAGTTTGTGTAATCTGTAACTCCAATAGTATTCATTCCTTTCTATTCAAACTTTGCATAATGATTGTTCACACATTGAAGATGTGCACCTTTTATTTTGTGAGATTGTTTCATTGTTTTTTCTCATTTTTGATGTGGTGTTGAACCTAGACATTTTTCCAATCTGTCCGTCCATCCGCAACATTTAAGGGGTGCCAAGTTTGTGTAATCTGTAACTCCAAAAGTTTTCATTCTTTTTTATTCAAACTTTGCCTAATGATTGTTCACATATTGAAGATGTGCACCTCCTATTTTGTGCACGTTTCATATTTTTTTTCTCATTTTTGAGGGTTGTTGAACTTAGACATTTTTTCCATCAGCAATGCTTATGGGGTGCCTCTAGTTTGTGTAATCTGTAACTCCAAAAGTTTTTATTCTTTTTTATTCAAACTTTGCCTAATGATTGTTCACTTATTGAAGATGTGCACCTCCTATATTGTGCACGTTTCATAAATTTTCCTCATTTTTGAGGGGTGTTGAAATTAGACATTTTATCCATCTGAAATGCTTACTGTAGATTACATTGCGAAATTTGGGTGTAATCTGATTTCATTCCTGTTTATTTGAACTTTGCATATCGACTGTTTACACATTGACGATTTGCTCCCGCGACGCAGGTCCAGAGCAGAGTTTGGTCTTGTTTATTTTATATTTTTAAGAAGATTTATGTACAGTTAATCTATTTGTTAACCATGCTTCAAGCCGAATCACAATAATGTAAAAGAAGACAAATGAGTATTTGTGATAGAATACATGGATCAATCTACATGATCTATAGTCAACAGGACTTACAGATAAAAAGAAATTTATTCAGCGTCAAAGTGCGAGACAAGTGAAGTCATAAGCGACGTCATAATTTGTTGATGACGTTGCGTAGCATAGGTTACATGCATTGCCTCACTCACTGAAGCGGGAGGTGTTGAAAATTTAAAATTGAAAAATTTCAGCAAATCTGAATTATTTTGGTACCAAAATGTTCCTCATGTTCTAACTAAGAAAATGACTACCCACACTTGATGTTTTTGTTCACAAATAAGAAAGTTATAGGTGTTTGAACTTTCGAAGTGAGCTGCATTAAGTGAATGGAAAAGTCAGAGGTGATCAAAAAAACGTTACAGTGAAAATATAGGCTGATATCAATCACTAGTGATATTAGTGATTGATATCATATCATTTCACTAGTGATTGATATCACCTTATTTGTTTGTGATATATATTGATTTCACTGCTAAGTATAAAATAAAAGTCTTTATCCACTTAGTAGAAAAATGACTTGCTAATCGATAGAGGCGGCAATTAAGCTCACAGTGGGACATTGTTGTAGTGTGACATCAATCAATTAAGAAGTCAAGTGTGCATCTTAATGTTAAAATAAGACCAGCTGTAAATTGCCGGTAAAGTTGAAAATGTTCTGTGGAGATAAACACCTTGCATACAATGATACAAGATTGTTTATCTGATGAGTCTTTTATAATTTTGTGCTACTTAAAACAAGAGAAGGGCAGGCGTATTTTTTCTAACAATCAGTTGTCAAGTAAAGCCTTTATAGTACAACATTTTTATCACCTTGTTACAGCAGTTCATACTCGCCTACTCTTACGGCAAGGCAGTTCCGGTTTAAACTAGTATTACATTGAGACAATTACACTATAATTGAATTTAACAAACAGAACATCAATCGAAAGTAATCTTTTTTTTTTCATTGATAATCATTTGAGCCATGTATAACATAGTCAGCTTATACAAGCTCACTATGAGCAAAATCATGTTGAAGGGTTAAGAATCATAATGGCTAAAACACTCTTTATGGCCTGTTAGGCTATGGTAATTGATGGGCAGTATTTAGGATGAATACTGTACTTCAATTACTGATCATAATTTAGCATGCAAAACGATTTATGTAGCGGTTTATTAAAGTACGTTAAAATAGGATGCTAGCTAGATGTACATGATTGATGTTTAGATTGGACACAATTCAAGTCAGTATTTACATTTCGAAATATTCAATAATAAGATCATATGATGGTTATGTCAAATGCGCAGGTGGTTCTACATGTAAGAGTACCTATTACCTCGTAGACCTTTATTCTGCATGCGCAGTTCTATGTAAGATAATCTATGGGCCTGAGTGGTGTAGGGGACATAGGTTCGATCCACTGGCTTCACAAGCCCCTAGATGGTATTCCAGGTTGAAACTCAGTCCCCACAGCAACTAGCTGTTGTCGGGATAGAGCTTCAAAACTATAACTGCAGGACCATAGTAGAATGACAATGATGTACATTTATGCTTGCATTGGAATAGCGCCCAGTCACTTGTTGTATTATACATGAATCTTATGATTGCATATTCGGTCCAGATGGATCAGGTGATGGAAAGTTTCGATAGTGGGCACACGTTTTCCATTGTTCACATCGCAGATGCTTAGTAATTATTTCAGTGCAATCATCAGAATCTTGTCATAATATTTGGGCTTATTAAACGGATTTAGAAACGGTTAACGTTTTGGAATGAAAACATCTTTCCATTTTCGCTATATATACTGCCGGGTGCGACCATGTCTTCAGAAGAGATCAGATTTGGTTTTAGATTAGATCAGATTAGGTTACATTTGATTTTGATGAGGAAACCAGTGCATTTTCTGTGATTATTGTAAGCTGCTCAGTTGAGCACGCTTCAGTCTTGAATTATACTTATGTTACATAAAAATATACCACTATACGATCATGAACTAAGACAACTGTGTTTAGTTTCCTACATTTAAATTATGTTATACGTGACATATGTGATCCAACAATGTGGCATTTTGACATGTGTAGACTTATACGAGCCTATGCAGCCTCCTTTTAAGCTTAGAAAAACACAAAATGATGTTCGGTCAGAGCTTAACAGTCATAGAAAATATAAGCAACTAGCAAAGGCTCTGATCAGTCTGTGCGTTGCGCAGGCTGGTCTGAACCTTTGCTGGTCGCACATACCACATTGTTGGAAATCTCATGTCACGGCTCATTTTTCTATTGTATATCGACTGATTAACCCATATTTTAATTAATCATACAATCCCTACCTATAGCCATACCAAACCCTGGATATAAGAGACTGCAGGGTACTTCAGCCAGCTCTTCCTGCACATAATTAATGCTTAATATTCAAGACGGAACTTTAAGCCTTTTGATTTTGTTACATATATGCAGCCAGCAAAGGCTCAGGTGAGTATGCACATTTGTGCATAGACTGGCTCCAGTCCTTAAAACAATTTTTTATCAATTTGTCATATATACTTGTAGCCAGTCTAACTCTGATGGCTCTGTTTTAAGTTAAAACAGAGCCATCAGAGTTAGACTGGCTACAACAGGGTTCGAACAGGCTTCAAAAGTACTTGAATTAAGAGGGCTTTCTTGAAAAGTCCTTGAAAAGTAAATCTGCCTTGAAAAGTACTGGAAAATCATTCAAAAGTCTTGAAAAGTCCTTGAATTCTACTATTTTCTGTAGTACTTAGGACTGTTGATAAGAGACCTAAATCAGTATAAAATTGTTGTGCCTTTATTTGGTGCTGCATATGCTGCACCAAATATAGGCACAACAATTTTATAATATTCCAGTACTTATGTCTCCATTATCGCAGTCTAGCATTTCTGAAGTAGAATTTTAACACTAAAATCAGGATTTTCCCTTAACTTTTAGTCTTTGAAAACTGTAGGATAGTCTTTAGAAGTCCTTGAAAAGTCCTTGAATTTTACTCAAACTTACCTGTATGAACCCTGAATCTGCAAGAGCATTGGCTGCTTGCTCACAAAAAGAAAGGATGTTGATGGATTCTCATCCTCTTGCCCCATTAAATAGCTGTGCATGCATGATAAAAGAGGGATTTTAGACAAATGCATGTGCCAAAGTTTTCAGAATTATTTAATTTCCTGAATTCAGGATTTTGTGGCTGATTTTCCAAGAACCTAAATGAGGCAGATTATAATAACTTGACTGTCACATGCGCGGACCAAAAACGTTTTGTAAGAGGGGGTGCAACTCTGACAACCATTTTTAACTGATGAGGGGAGAGAGGATCCAAATACCACTAAAGCGAGCCATCATCTGCTACCAGAGAAATGCCATTTAAATGGCTTTTCCCTGGTAGATCAATGACGGCCAATATTGAACTGTTGAATGCTGGCTTGGTAGCTTTGTGATTTTCCAGAAGATCAGGACCAGTATTGCTAAGGAACCTATTTCTTAATTATTTTCCATGGGGGCCCAGACCCCCTGCCCCTCTATGTCTGTGCATGCTGTCACTTTATATGAAAACTCTTGACCATTTAAACTTTAAACTGTTGATATTTTGTAACTTTCATCCATGCAGGCCTTTTCAGATTTATGGTGGGCCCGGGTCATTGTCCCATGATTTCAGAATATGACCCATCACTTTTCATGGCAGTGGGCCCAGTGGACCCATCCTTTTTAGTTGTGAAAAAATCTCACTTTATAGAAATATTTATCTTACAGCAAGTCTATGAATTCCACAAAACAGAAAGTACATGTAGGTTGTCAATACAGTAAAACCTGTCTTAAGCAGCTACTCAAAAAAGACAAAACAAAGATCTTAATAACAAATGGTAGCTTAATGAAGGTCGAAAGAATTGCAGAATGCTCCCCTTGGAGCATTCTGCAATACTTTTGACCTGCATTAAGCCATCATTAGTCTTGAAACCCAATTTTTGGTCTTTTTAAGAGTGGTTGTTTTACACAGGTTTACTGTATATGATAAGTACGATAATCTCATGTCCATTTTAAGGGAGCAAGCCAAAAGAGAAAAAGAAAGAAGGGAAGCCAGTAAAGAGAAAGAAGAATGCCAAAATGAATAATGATGACGAAGCTATAGAGGAAAGTGACGAGGGAGACTTTGATGACAGAGAATTGGACTATATCACAGACTCAGGAGACAGGTTCATACCCACTAGTCTTTTATGTTTTCATAAATAATTCAATATAATAATTCCATAGGTAATAATAACAATTAAGTCAATGAATTGTATTCACTCTTTCTCAAATTTTTTGGCCTTGGGCCTTCTGTAGGATATTAGAAACAATTTCCACAGCTAAGAATCATCCATGATTACCATTATGGTATATGTTTACTGACATTGGACAGTAGCATCCATGATGACCATTATGGTATATGTTAACTGACATTGGACAGTAGCATCCATGATGACCATTATGGTATATGTTAACTGACATTGGACAGTAGCATCCATGATGACCATTATGGTATATGTTAACTGTCCAATGTCAGTAAACATATACCATAATGGTAATCATGGATGATTCTTAGCTGTGGAAATTGTTTCTAATACCCTGAAGAAGGCCCAAGGCCGAAAATTTGAGAAAGAGTGAATACAATTCATTGACTTTAATGTTTTCCTTTGAACTTTGTTGCAAAATCCTGACCGCATTATTACTTGAAAATTATTCACGGATATTTTCACAATACTTTATATAAGTACCAGTCAACATTAGACAATGTGCAGAGTGCAAGAACCTTGCATTTATAGATATCCCCAGGCTTTTTTAAATGGCGAAAGAGATATTGTAATCGCCTCCGTCCATCTGTCTGTCTGTCTGTTATGCTATCTCCTCCTAAACCATGGGACGAAACTCAACCAAATTTGTTGTGTGAGTTACTCACATGAATGGGGCATGCAATGTCAATTTTTTTTGCCCCACCCCTTGGACCCTGATGAGGAGTCAAAAGGTCAAATATCAGTAATTTCGGTTACCATGTCAATTTCAAAGGTTTTTATACCAAACTTTGTGTGTGTTCTCACAAATGATTTGAAATGAAAGATACATAACTTATCAGACGGGAGTTTCATTCTGTTACCAGAGTCATTCCCAAGAGGTTGGACTTTGAGGTGCTGGGCCCTGGGTGCTCAGGTGGTCAAAAATTTATTTTTTTCAAATATGGTCATATGGCATATCAAATCGATGGGGATGACGAGCAAACAAATGTCAGGAAAATTTTCTTCCTAGGGTGAAACTGGTGATCTTGGGGTGAGGTCAAAAGGTTAAATGTCATTAAATTTCGGTTACCATGTCAATTTCAAAGATTTTTATACCAAACTTTGTGTGTGTTCTCACAAATAAAAGATAGAAAACATATTGATCAGAATTTTCATTCTGTTGCCGGTGTCATGACGCAGGGGTGGGTATTGGGGTGTTGCGGGGGTAAAAACTTTAGCATGGGGATTTGAGATGGGGCCCCATCAACTGTGCATACTAGTTTTTAATTATTTCCCTTCGTTATTTGTCGCCAATGTTTGCTCGATTTATATATAATATGATAACAAAAATGGGGGAAACATGTCTGATTTTATAGAAAAACAGAGTGTAATTTCCCAATGTTGTTTCAGTGATTCAGAACTTGATGAGAAAGAGAAAGACGATCATTATGACGACAAAGGTGTCGACCAGGAAGATGGACTGAAGAAACTAATTGACTCGGAGGAAGAGAGCAGTGAAGAAGAGAAGAATGAAGAAGAAAATGAGGAAGAAGAAGAAAAGGAACCGGACAAGAAAAAGAAAGAGGGTACTAGCAGTTTTTGATTGGATAATAGAAATCTATTTTTTTTTGTTTATAAATTCTTCTAAATTAAGTGAACATTGAACTGCTACACAAGGGCTGATTGGATGAAGTCAATATAAGCCTTGACGCGAGAAAACTTGTCTTTGGAGTTTTCGTCAAAGCTAGTTTAAAACCAGTTTTTTTAGCTACAGAGACTAGCTAGAAAATTGAAATTTCACCTGCAACAAGATCACATATGATACTTTCCAAAAAACCAATAACAAAGGCGCTGATCAGTCTGCGCGGATGTGCGGGCTGGTCTGCGCCTGTGTTGTTTGCAAACCCCCAAAGACAGGTTTTTTTCTCACATCGAGGCCCATATATGATACAGAAAGTATATCAGAATGGTAGATAAGCTTTCCAGTCAATGAGTATCTTAAGCCCTATTTTGAATTTCAATCCTGATTTTTTAAATACTTTTTAGAATGATTCGGAGCAGCAGTTGATAGTACATATTTATAGCCCCACTTTGAAATACAGGATTTGGGTTGTCCCTCATTCCATCCATCCTTCATTCAGTCAGTCATAATTTTGTTTCTGCTCAATATCTTGAATATCTCAATATAAAACTATCATAGATTTTTACAAAATTTTGTATATGCCTTGATATTCACAAGATCTAGACTGGTATTGTTACACATTATTTTTCACACATTTATAATTCCAACTCAATAATTTTGTCACATTGTTTTGCTGATTTTGATTGGTCTGTGGCCAAATAGAATCTGTTTTTACACTTCGATAAAAACCCATGCGTAAGAATGTTTGTAATCTGCCTTGATTTTATGTAAATAATCACAAACTGTACCTAAAACCTCGAACGAGGTATTGTTGTGTCCAAGATAAAGAAACATTCACCAGTTTAAATATAGTTAAGCATGTAGAGAGCCTCTACAAAGCAATGGGGGGGGACTGAAATGAACTGACTGAAGAGAGTTAATGTGAGGTCACTAAACAAACAGCCACTTCATTGAAGAGAAACGTCATCAAACAATGTCTAGGCTACATCAACAACACAGTTTGACGGCATCAAAACAAACTATTTAAAGTTACGTTTACTAATGTTTGCAAATAAGTTTGTTTTCTTTCTTTGTACCATTGTTGTTTTGACAGCGACTGGTATAAAACTATGCTTGCAAAACTGCAATAACGTCCATTCCAAGCCTAGCATCAGTCTACAAAATTATGATATATTATCGGACTGATTATTATTTATTTGCATGAAAATCGAATTGACGTGCTCCTAGTAAATCCGTGACGTAGTCTGCAGCATATTGGAAAATAAAAGTACATTTTCAGAAAATCATGATTTATAAATAAACCAGTTTTTATCAGTCAAAACATTTTTCATGAAATTGCGTCCACATGAACGCATAGAAAAAAACGTCAGGAGTGATTTGTAATGAAATTGCATCTATGATGCAGGATTTGTGCATCAGGGAAAACCCTGCTTTCATTCACAACCTATTGAGTAAAGTGGTGTAGCAAGAATGCAGAAAAAGTTAGGCACATCAAAAGGAGACCACTGGATAAAGCAGTGATTTTCTTTAATTGCGTCTCTTTTCGAAATGGGAACTTCTCTTAAAGGAAAGAATTTGCTCCCAGAGGGAGTGAATTTTTCCTTTAAGAGCATTATGGTATGGAAAATCACTTTTTCAACATTAGGTGACCTCCCTATAATGTTACTATTTTTATTATGTGCGTGTGTAACTGCGTAATGGGAGTACGGCAATGGAGTATGTTAGCATATAATGAGTATCTACAAACAAAACCATGCCAGCTGAATTGTATTCAGGTTGATTCCCTATCCTTGAAATGCCCTTTACACCAATTCTTCTTAACCCATATAAGCCTAGCATCCTTTTTATGGGACATGCACAAACAGTGCAGACCCAGATCAGACAATGCATGATGCAGTGTTTGATCAGGATCTTTACTGTTTGCTAACAGTAAGGAAAATACCACCCAACAACCCTAAAGTTGGAAATGGACTGCTCCAATTGATAAGAGTAGGAAAATATATACAGGGTTAAATATGGGCCTCACATGAGTGTAAGTTTTCAGGATTATTGCTGAATTCAGGATTTTGAGCCTGACTTTCTTGAGGCTGACTTTCTATAGAAAGTCAGCCTCAAAATGCTGAATTAGAGAAATAATAATAGGTTCTCTGATTTATATTTAGTCTATCTAAAGACAATTGGTCATTTAAACTTCAAATTGTGAAGATTTAGTGGGCATACAGCAAGTTTTAAGATTGAAGTTTCAAAAGTTCAGGATTTGGGGTATTTCTAACTTTCACCCATGGTCTCATTGTTAGAAAATCTTTCTTCATGGATCAGACTACTGGAATCTTAAAAACTTGGATGAAGCCATTATAGGTTAAGTATTTAGGGAACAGACAACAATGATAATAGCAGACTGTGTGGATACCCATGCTGATAGCGCCCATGCCCAGATCCAGAAGGGGGGGACAGGGGGTCTGGACACCTTCTCTGAAAAATCACAAAAATATAGGGTTCCTTAGAAATTCTTGTCCGGGATCCCCTGAAAAATCAGCATTCAATTTTGGGCCATCATCAACACACCAGCGAAAGGCCATTTAAATGGCGTTTTACTGGCGGGCTGATGATGGCCCGCTTATAGTTGTATTTGGGTCCTCCCTCCCCTCATCAACTAAAAAATACAACAGAAAGAAAAACATCAAAGTTGGACTCCCTCTGACAAAATTTTCTTGTTCCTCGCATGATTATAGCAGACTGTGTGGATACCCATGCTGAAAATAAAAACAGTTTTTCTCATTTAGTGATCTTTACTTTTGCCTAGGTGAAGAGAGTGATAGTAGCAGCTCCTCATCAGGAAGTGAGTCTGACATAGAAAAGGAAGAAAAGATCTCATCTGTGCTTTTTATGCAGGTAACATAAATACTTTTGCCATACAGTAAAGCTTTTCATGCAGGTAACATACATACAATTGCCTAATAGTAAAGCTTTTCATGCAGGTAACATACATACTATTGCCAAATAGTAAAGCTTTTCATGCAGGTAACATACATACTATTGCCATACAGTAAAGCTTTTCATGCAGGTAACATACATACAATTGCCTAATAGTGAAGCTTTTCATGCAGGTAACATACATACAATTGCCAAATAGTAAAGCTTTTCATGCAGGTAACATACATACTATTGCCATAAAGGAAAGCTTTTCATGCAGGTAACGTACATACTATTGCCATAAAGGAAAGCTTTTCATGCAGGTAACATACATACTATTGCTAAATAGTAAAGCTTTTCATGCAGGTAACATACATACTATTGCCATAAAGGAAAGTTTTTCATGCAGGTAGCATACATTCTATCGCCATAAAGGAAAGCTTTTCATGCAGGTAACATAAATACTATTGCCATAAAGTAAAGCTTTTCATGCAGGTAACATACATACTATTGCCATAAAGTAAAGCTTTTCATGCAGGTAACATACATACTATTGCCATACAGTAAAGCTTTTCATGCAGGTAACATACATACTATTGCCAAGTAGTTAAGCTTTTCATGCAGGTAACATACATACTATTGCCATTAAGTACAGCATTTCATGCAGGTAACATATTTGCTATTGCCATAAAGTAAGGCTTTTCATGCAGGTAACATACATTCTATTGCCATAAAGTAAAGCTTTTTATGCAGGTAATATACAAACTAATGCCATAAAGTAAAGCTTTTCATTCAGGAAGCTTACATGATTGCCATAAAGTAAAGTTTTTATACAGGTAACATACATACTATTGCAGGTATACCCCTAGGGCCAAAAATGGCCCTTCCCTGGAGGCACATGTTTAACATAGGCTTATATAGGGAAAACATGAAAAATCTTCTTGCCTGAAACCACAAGGCCCAGAGCCTTGATATTTGGTATGTAGCATCACCTCATGATTGTCTACCACATTTGTTCAAACTATGCCCCTTTCACCAAAAATCGCCCTGCCCCAGGGGTCATATGGTTTACATAGGCAAAATATGGAAAAAAAATTCTTGTCTGAAACAACAAGGCCTAGGGCCTTGATATTTGATATGTAGCATCACCTAATGGACCTCTACCAAGTTTATTCAAATTATGCTCCTTGGGCAAAAAAATGGCCTCGCCCCAGGGGTCACATGGTTCACATAGGCTTATATAGGGAAACATGAAAAATCTTCTTGTCTGAAACCACAATGCCTTGATATTTAATATTTAGCATCACCTAGTAGACCCCTACCAAGTTTGTTCAAATTATGCCCCTGGGCATGCCGTAGGGATCACACAGGCTTATATAAATCAACTTTTTTAGAATATGGTCATGTTGCATATCAATTTAAAGGGAATGAAGCATCCAATAACACGTAAGCAAATTGTTTACTCATACACTTACCCTTGACCCTAGGGTGAGGTCAAAAGGTTTATTTATTTTCTTGAAAGTAGTCCTGTTGCATATCAAATTAATTGGAATGAAGCATAGAACACCACGCAAGCAATTTTTTGCAACCATGACCTTATGCTCACCCTGGAACTTTTGGGTTAAGTAAAAAGGTCCGACATTGAAATTGCGCAGATAAGTATAATTTGATTGAACTTAGTGACTTGATAGGCTTTGGTTATGATCTGAGTGATACCCAAGACTGACTTGAGTGTTGGGAATGGGATTTATATTTTGTGGTAAACATTCTCTCCTCCTGACAAGGATTCATATGAGCGTTTACAAAACATTTTTTAGTTTAAAGCAATTTTCATAGATTTTTCTTGATGTTTAAATATTCTGCATATGATATATGCAATAAATAGTTCCATGCTCACCAACAATCAAGAAAAAGAGTAAAAAAAAAAAGTTTTTATTAGACCGCAACCCTGCTCAACCAGCCATTTGTTTAGAGTGTGTAGGAATTCTTAAAATATTTTAATTGCTCGCTCTTGACATTGGATTCACCCATTGCACTGATACTACCTGCATTACACCAGAAGCTCAAAAAAGGGGTTCTGAGGGTCAGAAAATTAGACGTATACTGCTTGAACTGTCAATGATCCTTTTATTATAGTGACATTTGACTACAGCAAATCAAAGACAATAAATTTTAATGTATAATCAAAAGTTGACATTTATCCACGACAAGGCCCAGAGGTTATAAAACTTTTTCATACTCAACTCAGCTGAGCACGACATTTATCCTGCTCATAAATGTTAAAATGCCAACTATTGTTGGCATTTTAACATTTATTAGCATGATAAATACAACATCTGAGAGACTTAAAGCTAGAAACTTCTTTATTTGTCGGTAATTTAGATTTTATGAGCAGTTGAAATTTCTTGCTCAGCATGAAAAAAGTTTTATAACCTCGGAGCCTGATTTCACCTTTTTCTGCATGGTGTTCATTTCAGAAGAAGAAAGGTGGTTCCAGATCCAGCACTCCAACAATGCAAGAAGACACAGAGAAACATAGTAAGTTTTCCTGTGAGAGTAGGGGGACACCCCTTTGTTATAATGCTATGTCAAGGGGCCCATAGTAACTAAGGGTTCAAGTAAAGTACAGTAAAACATGTGTAAAACAGCCACTCTCAAAAAGACCCAAAATTGGTGTTCTAGACCAATTATTGCTTAAAGCAGGTCAAAAGTATTGCAGAATGCTCCAAGGGGAGCATTCTACTATACTTTCGACCTTCATTAAGCTACCATTTATCATTAAGATGTTTGTTTTGTCTATTTTTGAGTGGCCGCTAAAGACAGGTTTTACTGTACATGTATAAATAAGTATGCCAAAGGTCCATCATAATCATCTCTGTGCATCATCACACTTAATATTCAGTTAAGTTTAATGAAAATTAATCTATTCCTTACCAAGATATGGTTCAAGCTGTAGGAAACAATTCAGTCAAATTTAGACAATTTGGAACTCTGGTTGCCATGTAAAGCATTGCAGGTAAGGGGAAAGGTTGCATATGGTTTTATGACTGATTGGATTGGAACTCTGGTTGCCATGTAAAGCATTGCAGGTAAGGAGAAAGGCTTCATATTGTTTTATGGCTGATTGGATTGGAACTCTGATTGCCATGGCAACATTAAAGCGCCCATAGGCTTATAATGGGGAAAACTTTCAAAATCTTCTTGTCTGAAACCATGAGACACACAGTTGAACAAATGTTCAGTAATTTCAAATGTCTAGTAGTCCCCTACATAAATCCTGTCAATTAAGCTCATGGGGTGAACCCAGAGGATAGACTTTAAATGGGGAAAAACAAAGAGGCCCACAGCTTATATATTTAATATATAGCAATATCTAGTGGTCCCCTACATAAGTCCTGCCAACCTGGTTCTAAATTGGCCATGTTCCAGGGATCATTAGCTTCCACAGACTTATAATGGGGAAACACTAAAAAAATATTAAATCTCACTTGCACAGGTGACTTTCATAGCCAGAGTTTTATGGCGACTTGTGCATAACTTACAGAAAATTGTTGCCACTAATAATTTTTCAGCCCAGTTTATTAAAATAATTTCTCATTATAAAAAGATAGGTTATAACATTATTGCATCACGGCACGGTGGCGGGTCGGACCTCTGACTCTATGATGGTTCTGACTTAAAGACTTATCTGTAGATGAGAGGGTTGGGGCCTGATGTTGTGTCTTTGGTCAGGGCCTGGGCGTTTAAATGTTGGATTTATTTTGCTCCGTTATTCAGTTGTATGTACTGTTGAGTCCTTATCTTTGTTTTATCTCCTTTTTATATCTTTATTTTTGTGATGATGGGAGATGATGCATCCATAAGCTAGGAATCTTTCATGCAAACCAAACATCTATTTGTTTTGATCCACATCAGAATTTAGTGTGAGGTTGGTAATTTTAAAAACTGACCGTTCCAAGGTGGTGCTACTTTTGTGGATACATGTACCTCACAAACCGTATCATTATTTTCATTTAACTTTTAAGATAAGACGATTTGCAAAGTACAAGAACCATAACTTTAATATGAATAGTTTTGGAGTTATGACCCTTTGAAAAATTGCAGATTTTTTTGTCTTTTTTAGACAGATGCAGAAACATGTCAGATATTGATCTAAAAATTCAGTCTCTACCTTCCCCTGTCTGGTCAGTGACTTTGATTTCAAATTTAAAGACTAAAAAATTTCTACCTAGAATAGATGACACCGATTTAAAGATTAATGTTGAGAGATGAGCTTTGAAAGCTATGCTGTCCAGCAGCAGCTCATTATATAGTCCAGTAGAATTTCAATGGCTCGGACTCTGATGACTCATTCACGTGGGCTGTCTAGAACTGTCATCATGGTCCCTACAGGTCATTTTATACCAAATCCACCCTGGATGGCTGGAACTACCCTTGTCTAGAACTACAGTAAAACCTGTCTTAAGCGGCCACTCAAAACGAACACCAAAAATAGGTTTTCAAGACCGATTATCGTTTAATGCAGGTCAAAAGTATTGCAGAATGCTCCAATGGGAGCATTTTGCATACTTTTGACCTTCATTAAGCTACCATTTGTCATTAAGACTTTGTTTTGTCTATTTTTGAGTGGTTGCTTAAGACAGGTTTTACTGTAATTTCCATGGTCCCAAGCCTGTTCGAGCCATAGATGTTCTACTGTAACTAGTCACTAATGTTGGAAATTCAAGAACATTCAACTTAGCTACTTTATGTATTTCTATTTTGCAGCAATGAAAAGAAAGTTAGAGGCTGATGATAGTGTGGCAAAGAAACCAAGAACAGACAGCCCACTGACAATGGGACCCATTCTAAGGTATTTTGCTATGAACTACATTATCATAATTGACAACTTAACGCTTAACGCCCCAATCACAACATAAGTTGTCTGCTTTTCTCATCTGCTGAAATGTTTAAGAAGCCTCTTTTGCAAACAGTGTGGACCCAGATCAGACTGCTCCTATAGGAGCAGTCTCTTCTGGGTTCACACTGTTTGCTTCTAATAATCTATACCTAATTGGTCAGTAATGTTAGGCAATTATTTGCAGCAGACGACTTCAGCAGAAGACATTTTCAGATGCATTTTTCTTTTGACGCTTTAAGGATTAATGCATTAAATACTTTCACCATACAATGTTGCCACTAATTTTGAAAGTGGAGAAAACTTGAAATGTATAATTTTAGGCCACATGAGCCGTAGGCTCAAGGTGAGCTTTTGTGATCAAAGGATGTCTCCGTCAGTCTTTCGTCTGTCAACTATTTCTTCAAACAACATCTCCTCCTAAACCACTTAGTGGAATTTCACCAAATTTCACAGAGGGAGCGCAGTGGCTCAGTGGTAGAGTGCTGGACTCGAAACGAGGGGCCGCGGGTTCGAGCCTCACCGGTGTCACTGCGTTTTGTCCTTGAGCATGACACATTAATCTTAGCTTAGTACTGGTTCAACCCAGGAAGACCCGTCCCTACATAACTGAAAGATTGTTGTTGGGACATAAAGAATCAAATCAAACAAAACAAAACCAAATCACAGGAATGACCGTTGAAAGTTGCTAAAAGATTTCCATTTCATATAGAATTTGGGTGACTCTCAACCAAGATTGCTAAAACAAATTTGATCTTTTGAAAAACATGGCCGCCAGAGGGTTGAGTCAGTTTTTCCTTTGTATATAAAGGGAAAACATAAAAAATCTTCTTGTCAAAAATTACTGGGCTGATTTGAAAATAATTCGGCACAAATGGTCCTTGGGTGACCCTCTACCAAGATTGCTATAATTAATTTGACCTATTGAAAAACAAGGCCCCTAGAGGGGGGGTCAAGTTTATCCTACGTTTATAAAGGGGAAACACAAAAAACTTCTGGTCAAAATCTACCAGGCCGATTTGGAAATAACTTTGCACAAATAGTCCTTGGATGACCCTCTACTTAGATTGCTCAAATCTTTCTGATCTGTTTAAAAATATGACTGCCAGGGGATGGGGACAGATTTTCCTTTGTATATATAGGGAAAATATTTTAAAAAATCTAGTCAAAAACTATTGGGTCGATTTGAAAATATTTTGGCACAAATGGTCTTTGGCCGACCGTCTACCAAGATTGCTAAAATTAATTTGACCCATTGAAAAACAAGGCCCCTAAGGGGCGGCATCAGGTTTATCCTATGTTTATATAGGGGAAACACAAAAAAAACTTCAGGTAAAAATCTACTGGGCCAATTTGTAAATTATATGACACAAATAGTCCTTGGGTGACCCTCTGCCAAGAATTGCTCAAATTAATCTGATCTGTTGAAAAACATGGCCACCGGGGGAATGGGGCCAGATTTTCCTTTGTATATATAGGGCTGCAAGGAGTCTGTTAGCCATCAGTCAGATTTGATTCACTTTTGGTTTAAATGATTATTTCCAGACTTATTGAAACTGATTTATTGATGGATGTTGGGCTTAATAATACTTTCTCTTGACAGTCATTCTCAAGTGAGCGACTCATGGCCGAAGGATCCTCTTGTTTTAAAAAGTATTGGTAATTTTGGCTTTTGTGGAAATCAGAGTTTTGTATTCCTCATTTGATATTTTCTACTGAATTGTCCTATTTTTTCCCAAATAAGGTTTCCGCACTTTATCTTTTGAACCGAACGATGGATTCTGGCCAAACTTTATATTGTATCATTGTGGCACAATTAACAAGTGATTAGATTTTGGGTACCTTTTCAAGGTTACCATCCTATAAAGACTGTAAAATCAGTCTTTTCTGCACACTTTCTTCTTAACCAGTGAGTGGATTGTGACCAAACCTGCATAGATAAAATGCTAGGAGGGGGGAAGAGTTGATTAGATTTTGGTGACCTCGACCTTTTTTTGCAAGATCAGCTCAGCAATTGAAATGTTAAATTTTGACAAAAATAGGGTTTGGGCATGTTATCTCTTGTATCAGTATGCCATAAATATCTGCAGGGGATATTAATTTGTTATCAAATTTTCTTGTTGTTTTTGTCATGAGAAAGCTCAAATGTTCATTGTATAAAATACACTTAAAAAATAAGTTATGTTTGTTTTTATGATAGTATCATACAGATTTTCACTACAGAATTTCAACATTACATTTACTTATTTTGTTATCTGGACTTTTGCAATGATATTAAGCACACAAGAAAATGAAATGAGCCAGTGCATGAGATTTCCAACAATGTGGTATGTGTGACCAGCAAAGCCTCAGATCATCCTGCGCATAAGCCCAGACTGATCAGAGCCTTTATTAGGTGCTAGAGTATTCTATGGTTGTTAAGCTACTGACTGAACACCACTTGGAGTTTCTAAGCTTAAAAGGAGGCTGCAGAGGTTCGTCCGAGTTTACACATGTCAAAATGCCACATGTTGGAAATCTCATGCACTGGCTCATTTATGTCCCATTTCTCATATAGAGGATCTTACATGAGTGCCCATGTTTTATTGAATTTATTAAACGAGTCGGGGAAAAGAGATAAAATGCGAGGCTTGCCGATCATTTTATCTCTTTTTTGCAACAAGTTTAATAAATTCAATAATACAAGAGCACGAATGTTAGATTCTATTTATCATATGACATTAATATTACTTTAAAGTAAGTAAGGGTGCAAAGATCAGGAATCGATACAATCAAGTACCACACCTGACCCAGGATACCAATGGGAAAGTGACAAACTCAAAGTAGACACTAAAAACGAGAGCCAAGAGGTCAGCCCTTTCCCAGCAGGTGACCACAAAGCACATATAAACAGATGCGCACAAAGACATAGCAAACACAAGACAGAACAAAAACATAAAAGATCCACTAAAGAAGTACCGCCTTGGAACGGTCAGTAAAATATTTTACTGGAGGGCTTAAACAGGTTTAACAGCGCCAACCTCACCCTTAATTCAGATGTGGATCAAGACACATAGATATTTGGTTTGCATGAAAGACCCCTAACATATTAAAATCTCATTTCTGCCGTAAAAACTTAAGAATTTTGTCATTATGTAAACAGTGTTGTTATGGACGTCATAACGTTTCCCATAAATCTGTAAACCACTAGTGGTTTATCGATTTTATTGCATGGCATTATTTCACTCCCAGACACAATGTCATATGATAAATGGTCGTTTGTCATTTCAGTGGTGAAATCACAGAGGACACCATACGCCGGTACCTGATGAGAAAGCCAATGACAGCAAAAGAGCTTGTTCAAAAGTTTAAATCCAAGTTACCGCAGATGACAAAAGAACAGATGACTCAGAAGATCGGACAGTTATTAAAAAGAATAAACCCAGACAGGAAATATGTGAACAATATTCTATACTTGTCAGTCAAAAAGAAAGACTGATATCTCAGTAATATATGAGCTACACTTAAACAAAGAGGCTGCCATTATGTCAAGATTATAACCACAAAGTTTCTGAAAGTGTATGTACAGTAAAACCTGTGTACAACAGCCACTCTCAAAAAATTGGTTTTCAAGATCAATTATCGCTTAATGCAGGTCAAAAGTATTGCAGAATGCTCCAAGGGGAACATTCTGCAATACTTTCGACATGCACTAAGCTAATATCTGTCTTTAAGATCTTTGTTTTGTCTATTTTTGAGTGGCCGCTTAAGACAGGTTCTACTGTAGTTAATTTGACCTAAGTCTGTTGTTAATATTTTTAACCGAAATATTGCATGCAACAGAGGAAGAATAAATATGACACATATCAAACAGAATTTTAGTTTGAAGGCCAGGGTCCAATCCCCTGGGTGGACCTAGACGGTTGGGCCAATGCAAAAAATCAATTTTTCAGAATATGGTCATGTTGCATATCAAATTAAAGGGAATGAAGCATACAATAACATAGAAAATATTTTACCCTTACACACACTGATGACCCCTGGGGTGGGTTCAAAAGGTCAAATATTTTTACTTTTCTGAAAGTAGTCATGTTGCATATCAGATTTATGGTAATGAAGCATAGAACACCATGCAATGGAAATATTCTGCACTTTTACACACCCTCAACCCCTGGGTAGGGGTCAAAAGGTGAAAACATTTTTTTCCCCTGAAAGTGTAAAAGAGAAAGAAATGTAGAGCATTATGCAAGCCAAATGTTTTCCTTATGCACAACCCTGACCTCTTGGGTTGGGTAAAAAGGTTAGACATTCAAATAGATAAGTATATTTTGATTGACCTTAGCATATTAACACGTAAACATTGGCTGTACTACATATAATTGACAGACTTAAGTTATGATCTGAGTGATACCCAAGATGGACTAAGGTGTTGAAGAAATAGGATTTATTTTTTGTGGTAAACTTCCTCTTCTCATGAGCCAGGACTCAGGTGAGCGATCCAGTAAACAGTAGAGACGGTGGTGATTTGCCATATTTTTCAGCATCTCATTGGAGTTAACACTGTTATGTTAAAGTACCCATTTACAAGATTCCAGTTTAGAAATGGTTATTGGCTTTGAGTTTTGTATCCTTTGCAGTTTTGGGCCAAGAACTCATAATTTGAGATACAGAACCTGTCTAAAGCGGGCCACTCTCAAAAAGACAAAAAAATGGTTTTCAAGACCAATTATTGCTTAATGCATGTCAAAAGTATTGCAGAATGCTCAAAGGGGAGAATTCTGCAATACTTTGGACCTGCATTAAGCTACCATCTGTCATTAAGATCTTTGTTTTGTCTATTTTTGAGTGGCTGCTTAAGACAGGTTTTTCTGTAACTGAAGCTGTTGATATTTATATGAGCCACGACATCCGATTTTGTTACTTCTTGAACAGGCGAGTAGTGGAGGCTTCGACAAGACTGTGCAACCACACAGTCTCACCAGAGCCCTCACAGCTGGCATGTAGGTTCATGTGTCGTGAAATACTAGAAATCTAGCCCCACTGTGAAGCTGTGCATGCACCTGTGAAGAATAACTTTAGGCATATGCAATTATTACCATCGTTTCCTTTTTAACCGGGCCCCATAGCGCAGTCGGTATCAAGTCAGACTGCATCAATAATTACTTTAGCAGACAACTAATTGATTTTTTGACAGCACTCTTCATTTTAGGAAAATATTAGACTTGACATTTTGATGTGATTCCTATTTGCTACTAATCATCTACTAGTATATGACATAGAGGATCTAACATGAGTGCTCATTTTTTATTGAATTTTATTTAACAAGTTGGGGAAAAGAGATAAAATGCAAGGCTTGCAGAGCATGTTATCTTTTTTTCCCAACATCATATGATCCTACAACTACATAAAAAATCATTTTTTTGGCGTGAAAATGTGTAGATTTTTAAAGTTTAAAGAACATTATAATCACAGGGTTATTTGGACGTCATTCCACTATGTCAAGTTACTAAATCTGTAAACCACTAGCGGTTTATCGATTTTATTGCATGGCGTTGTATAACTCCCATATGCGGTCATATGATAATTCTTTATACATGGCTGTAACATTTGAAAAAAAATGTCTTTTGGTTTAGTGTAGCTCATAATAATGGCATTCATTGGTGCTAAATGTCTCTTTGTGAGATCTCAGGATTGTGCTTGCCATGGAAAGATGTGTTTAACACAGTGTTTGCAGTAATCTTTTCTAAGGAGACAATCACTACATCTATTGTATTCAACTTATTGAGCTCAGGCCCCAAGTTATAAAAAGTTTTCCATTCTCACCTCGGCTGAGCACAGCATTTATCCTGCTCATAAATGTAAAAATGCCAACTATTGTTGGCATTTTAACATTTATTAGCATGATAAATACAACATCTAAGAGGCTTAAAGCAATTAACTTCTTCATTTGTTGGTATTATCGTTTTTATGAAGTTATAATTTTGTGCTCAGTTGAGTTGAGCATGAAAAATGTTTTATAACCTTGGGGCCAGATGTTCCTATTGAGGCACACAGGGTACTTCATGGTTTGTTTACACTATATGAACTGATTTCCAGTCAACCCAGTGGTGTACTGTAAATTCGAAAATTTTTGCGCGAGTTTAATTTTCGCGAAACTTCGCGCATGCAAAGTTCCGTGAAAATCAAACCCTCGCAAAATGCAGTGATCTCTCTGACTTTTACTGGTATAGTTAAATCATGCTCTAGTCGCGAATATTTTACGTCGCAAATATGTCTTTTGACGCTATTCACGAAAATTAAATTCTCGCGAAAATTTCCGAATTTACAATATTTTTATGCCCCCAACTTTGAAAGAGTTTAGTCAGGGCATATTGCTTTCAGCCTGTCTATCCATCTGTCATTATCTTTGGAACAGTGCATGTTAGGGTCTTGTTATTAATATTGATTCATGGTGTGAATGATGGATTCATGGTGTGAATGATAAGTGTGGATCCTGATCATTTAGTTTCATCAAGCCAGCTGACCTATCTACAAAATCTTTTTCAAACAAGGGTTTCGAATTTTGTACAAAAGGCTATATGCATAATGAGCTTATTAGAAAGGATAAGGTATTTAGCCCCGTCAGATCAGAGCTGGTTTAATCTTTACAAGCCTAGGGCCATTTTGATGGGCCTCGGCCAGCAGTTTAAACCCAGATCAGAGGCAGCAAAATGCTCTTCACCATTTGCTTAGAATTTTGTTTTCAAAATTATGGAAAAATACACCACCAATCCTTAAATTGTAAATGGACTCATCCAATCAATAAAGATGGTAGAGTTCATTCTTCTAAATGATTTAGTGGTCAACAGCCAGGAAAAATAGTGGTAATGGGACTACAACTACGGTAATATGGTTTTTGAAGTCCTGCAAATGTGGGTTTGATTCCTGTTTTCTCAGGCTATGACTTTTAATGTGAATTCTGATCAAACTGCTCCACAGGAGTTGTATAATCTTGGTTTATGCAGACTGCTTGTGTCTGTTTTTCTGAATAGTTATAGTAAATATGATATTTAATGTGTTTTGTGTTTTAAATCTTGTTATTTTCTTCATTACATTCATCAAGTCATTTAAAGGCCAGCACATGAGATTTTGGTACTTAAGAGGGTCATTTTTTATGTTCGTAGAATCGGGCTGTATCTCTACAAATATAGAATTTACGGTACCATAACTATATATATTTTGAAAGGTCTAGCTCCTGTCTATCACTTTATATAAATTTTACATCATTAGCGCTTAGTTCGGTCAAGATATATAGCTTTGAATAGGGCGTAAGAAGGACACTGGCCGAAATCTGTGTCATTTTAACCACGCAGCCATTAGGAAATTAGACGCTGTCAAGTTCCATTCGCTATGGTGATATAAGCATTTTTCAAGTCGATTTTTTTCTTTGCACCATCAAAATTAATTATTCAAACGCTAATCGTAGACAAGTGCAGCAAAACTATAAGCATATGGTTTGCTATTCTATAACGATTTTAAAACACCCGTCAATATACCAAAATAATCACAGTCAAGTGCTAGTTATTATATCCGTTAAATTACGATTGCGATTTTTTTCTTAAAACTTCTTCTGGTTTTGCATAGCACATGATATATTCAATCATTCGTCAGCAGTTATATTGATGTATCGATTTGAGCGTGTAACTGGCAACTTCTGGTACTGGCATACCCCCATGTTATAAAAAGCGGGTGGGGTAAATCAACCCCGCGTAGAAAACACAATAACGATCGGATCTGCATAATTTTCTTATTGCAGTTATTTCAAAACCTGTTAAGAGGCACAAAAACAGTTTTAATGTATTTTCTTAATATAGTAACGCTCAATGACGTCATTTATATGCAAAATAAGGGATTTAAGCACCCCCTAGGCTATTTATTTTGCAGTTCATTTCTAATAAAACAAAAGGTATTAACCTTGTTTTGGGATGAAAGTAACCATAACACTACCATCTACCATATAAACCAGAAAAAATTTAATACTACTTTACAGTTAACATATTAAGCCACATTCAAGAGCCCGTATCCAACTTCCACTTGTGTCAACTTTTTTGCAATAAAACTTTATATGCCTAATGTCCAATTTGCTAAGGTTCCAAACAAATTTTCTAAATCCAATAATTGCTGTGCATTTGCTATAATGTTTATATAATATTGTAGCACGTAGTGACTTTGATCTGCAGCCATATTTTCAGAAGCTGTATATGGCTATGGACCCATTTTTATGCAATTGTTTCTAACGTTCTGTCAGAGACTAAGTACAAAGTCATATTTCTACCACATTTCCAGTGTGCGATATATAGGTATGTCCTTGCCTCTTAGAAGTCATTAAAGTAGTGCATTTGAAATCATTTTAGGCTGCATGTATATATAAAAGCCCAATCTTTCCAAATATATGCATGATGTATGCATTTACTTTCGTCGTTTTCATTAAATCTACCTTTCTACGAACATAAAAAACGTCCCTCGTATATGTGTGAAAGCCTTCTATAACCCTTTACTCCGTAAGCTATTTTAGATAATGACATCATTTTCTATTTTTAGACATGATTAAAAAAATTCAAGAAAAGTTCAAGTAAAGTTTTGAATTCTTTTGAAAAGATTATGGAAAATGGAGCATTTGCTCCAAACGAGCAAATGCTCCATTTTCCATAATATTTTCAAAAACATGATATTTAAAGGCGTCAAAAGGTGTTATTATTATAATATGTGCGGCGGCTGGGAGTGAAATAACACCATGCAATAAAATCGATAAACCACTAAATTTTAAATTGGGAAACAATGTTGCGTACATAATGACAAAATTATAACATTGTTACGCCAGAAATGAGATTTCAAAGTAATCTTAATGTCATAATCTAACATTCCGTCTGTTGTATTATTGAATTTGTTGCGAAAGAGATAAAATGTTTGGCAAGCCTTGCATTTTATCTCTTTCTCAGCTCTTTTAATGAAATCAATAAAACATGAGCATTCATGTAAGATCCTCTATATGATCTGCCACATGAGATTTTCAACAATATGGTATGTGTGACCAGCAAAGCCTTAGATTACCCTGTGTATATGCACAGTCTGATCAGAGCCTTTGCTAGTTGTTTGAGTATTCTATGACTATTAAGCTACTGACTGAACATTATTTGGATATTCTAAGCTTTAAAGGAGGCTGCAAAGGCTGGCCAGAGTCTACACCTGTCAAAATGCCACATTGTTGGAAATTACACGTCACATGTAAGATCCTCTATATCTGCAACAAGAGGAGCACTATTTATGGAGTAAAGGGTTAAACTCCCTTGCTGACATACCCAGCAGAAGGCTGAATGGCAGAGCCTTCATCTACATTAGGCCAGAATTTTTTTATTTGGTGATTTATGTGATTTTTTATTCAGATTTAGGGTCAGGGGGAGGAAAAAAAAGCTCTGAAATTGACCAGTTGACTGGTCATTTTCAGATTTTTTTAAAGATCTCCAGAACAACCAGTAAAACTAGTAAGGTAAAACAACAGTCTGTATTAAATCCTTAAATATTTCAATATTTTCCTCAAAATCTGGACAGGACAGTCACTTTTAACAGTGTCACTCTCAAAAATACACAGACAGAACCTAAAAAATATATTATTTTTTTCAACGAAACAAATAATATTTAGAGTCGGCGGAAAAAATAAAAAAATAATTTTTGAATTTTTTTTCTTCTTTCCGAAAAATTACAGTAGGAGGGTTTGTAAATCAACTAAAAAAATAAATTCTGGCCTTAGTTTGTGTATACAGTCAAACCTTTTTAGTTCGCATAGTTCTCACTAGGATTTTGAAAACAGGATTCATAGAATCCATCCCTGGAAAAAGTTGGAGTCAAAATTGAAAAATTGGAGTTTGACCTGGAAAAGTTGGGAGTTTTTAGTTTTAGCCGAAATATGAAAAGCTTTATTTTCGGATGTAATGTCTTTTATCCTGCAAAATGGCAATTTCAAAATCCTTGTGAGGACTAGCTGTGAATAAAAAAGATTTTAGACCAAAAATAAAAGTTTGTATCAGGTTACCGTAACAAACTTAAATCCCCTCTTCCCCAACCCCTACACAATATTTTCTAAACATTGTTTGGGGATTTCAAAGGGGTTTGGCTGTATTGTTTTCCAATCTTCTCCATCAAAATAAAAACATTAAAATATTTTAAAATTTCATGTATCATGAAACACATATTTTTATGTTTGGCCTTAAAAATGAAAAACTATTGATACATGTATTTGTTTTATTCATTTACAAGCAGACACACAGACAAACAGACTGATATATCTTGAAGATGTATAGATCTAGTTCGATCATTTAATTATTTGCATGCAAGTGCTTTTTGCTCAGTCTAGCTAGTCTACGGTGATTGTTCCAAAATTAAGATGATTATTTTGATTTCCTACCTACATGCGGGATGATTTCAATGGGTTTAAAATGAACAGGTTTTCATGCTGAAAGTCATTTGTTTGCATTTAATACCCTAGAAGAATAGTTTATTCGATGGAAACGAACGCTGATAATTGATTGCAACACTTCACTTATTTGTTGCTAGTGACGCTTCATTCGGAACGTTTGCCTTATCGGACGTTATCCTATTTGTTTTACCGATGTAGCCATATCTTTAGCAAATCTTATTTTTATTTTATCAACCATCTGTGGAAGCAATTTCATGTGTTCAAAAATGTAAGAAACATTTCAAGACTTGATTGAGACAGACAGTCAGGAATGCGCGACTATCATTTGTCTTTACACTCACGCGGAAAAGATTAAAACCAATTGACCACGTGCTTCTCAAATTTGTATAGGCGTAATTTTTGACTGGTCAATAAAGACGCAGTCGCTGTGCGACGTTCTGATTGGCCGAGAGCTAAATGAGAACAGGCCTACTGCGATTGAACGACTGGACATTTTATGACAAACCCTTGGGCATCGGATTAGGGGCGATCTTCTGATCTTTTGTGGCGGAAGCCAAATTTGGACTCCCCCTGTCGTTTTTAAGGAGTTTGAGACGTGCCAGCAGAAAAAAAATTGGAGTAAATTAGAATTCCCAGCAGGAAATGTACGCGTACAAAACAAAAAGTTGGCATAAAAATGCGTCTGATTAGGCGTTTCCGAGAACTCTGGTTCAAAGTGCGAGACCTCAACCTAAACTTTATGGGAGTGCAGTGGCTCAGTGGTAGAATGCTTGACTCAAGATCAAGGGGCCGCGGGTTGGAGCCTCACAGGCGTCACTGTGTTGTGTTCTTGAGTAAGACAAATTAATCCTAGCCTAGTACTGGTTCAGCCCATGAAGACCTGTCCCTATATAACCACGCTGTTTGCTTCTTTTCTTAATTTGTCAGTAATGTTAGGCAATTATTTGCAGCAGACGACTTCAGCAGACGACATTTTCAGATCCATTTTTTTCTTGCCGCTTTAAGGGTTAATGCAAGAAAACAAGATGACTTTCTGCATGGAATGGAAATCTTTGAGGGATCATTCCTGTCAAGTTTGGTGAAATTCTGCTTAGAGGTTTAGGAGATGTTATTTAAAGAAATTGTTGACGGACAACGGTCCTATGATCACAATAGCTCACCTTTAGCCTATGACTCAAGTGAGCTAAAAACAAATTAAACAAAATCAATAAAATTTAATTAATAGAAAACACATTTATTTGCAATTTTACATATTTGTGACAATATAACAAAGAAGACTGTTTTGCTTGTTGTAAATTATTTGCTCTTAATTACACTGCTACAGCCGACTGGCCAAAGAAAGTCAGCCTAAAAATCCTGAATTCAGGAATAATCCTGAAAACGTTCACCCATGCTAACTGACCACAACCTGCAGACCTAATGCTCAGCATAGCCTCGTCCATCAAAATGCTGTTATGCATACCAGTGGTTAGACAATGTTGACATGCATAGGTATGCAAAATTTGATTAAAATATACCATGTGGTTCAAGAGTTTGAGCATTTTTGCTAACAGACAGACACGCACAGTTATTATAGTGCACACCAAAGGGTCGTGCAACAAGAATCAAATGCATTGGTAATAGTTTCAGGAGTATGCCTGAAATAATTTTGGGGCTGACTTTCCACTTTCAGGAAATATATTCTTGGTTCATCATTGTAGTTCCTAATCATGAAATAAGGCTATGCTAGCATGAATTACAGGAATTCCCTTATTGAATGAGGGTGACTAGAATGCCAGCAGTAATTGACTTATTCAACACTTCCACTGCCATAAAGTACATTTAGTTGTCTGCTTTGTCATGTGTCTTTCATTTTTTTAAGTTTCTTTAGCAAACAGTATTGAGCCAGATCAGACTGCTTCATAAAGAGCAGTTTCATATGGGTCCACACTGTTTTCAACCCCAAGTTACAACCATGCAACTACCAGCTTAGCAAAAGCATAGTTCACAAAATCAAATTTGGTGATATAGCTGCCATGTAAATATAGACAATTTGCCATATAGTGACAGGTATTTTAACACTGATTGGCAGTTTGAGATGTTTAAATGAGGCGCTCAATGGACATGATACTTGTTTAGTGTATATTTCAAAATAGGTTTCCTTAATTTCAGTAAAATATGTTGTTGGTACACATTGGAATTGCCTCATAGATGCAATTCCAATGTGTACCTACAACATATGTCCATTCAATAAATGAGTGGTTTTCACCATAAAACAGGTTTTTCACAAACTTCTCAACTACTTTTTATGTTTCAGTGTAATGAGCATGTAGAAATGAACTAGTTTATGTGCAGTTTGGCATGCACCTGGATAACAATAATAAATAGCCAACTTCATATCTTTAGATGTTTCATTGGAATAAAATGATGAAATGCTAACTTGGTTGTAGCCTGGTTGTAAAATCAAACTGTTGTTGTAATGAAAAAACTGTAGTAGATGACATCAGCACAGAGTAGATAGGATTTTCAGCTGGTTGTTCAAGTGTAGTGATTCTGCAGACTTCAGGTTCTTCTCTATCGTTAATCTCTGGTCCACAGTTACCCCAGCACTACAAACTCTGGATATCTTCACATTTCTGCCCAGGTATCAGCAGAAATAAGGTGTTTGTTCTCCGAGCCAGTGGATAATAGATGAGCTACTTATTCACTGAAAAAGGTTTTGGCACCTTATGGTTGTCAACGTCTCTGTGTTTGCTCTGATAGCCAGACAAACCCTTCAACTGATCCAGCCAGGGTCTCGGACACACAGTTTCTCACCTGAAATGGAAGTTAAATAATCACTTTAGGGGTTCATGTTATTTTTAGCTCACCAGTGAGTCGAAGGCTCATGGGTGAGCTAATAGTATACCAATGACTCTGGCGTCCATCCGTCAACATTTTCAAACATCTTCTCTGAATCTGCTGGGCCAATTGAAGTCAAATTTCATATGGAGGCTCCTTAGGATGGAAAATGAAAGTTTGTTCAAATAGTCTTGGTCACATGACCAAGATGGCCACCATGCCCATATATGGTAAAAACCCTTTTAAATCTTCTCCAGAATCAGAAGACCGATGACCTTGGGACTTGGTATGTAGCATTCAGGACGTGGGGCCTACCAGGTTTGTTCAAACCATGATCCTAGGTTGACCTTGACCTACTTAACGTCAAGGTCAAATTTGCTTCTTAATGCATTTAAATGGGAAAATTAAAAAAAAAAAAGTACATTGTTTGAAAATTGTTGAAGCCAAACCCATATTTCTCTCTTGATATGTTTAACCTAATGAGACAATGGCTATAAATAAGTTCCAAAGGTCATAGTTGCCTTTGACCTTACAGCCAAGGTGGCTCATATTGGAGTCGCATCAATGTTAAATCATAGTTTTCTCAGAAACCACTAGGCCAATTGGCCCTACCAAGATTGCATAATGATGATCCTAGGTTAACCTTGACCTACTTTACAGCAAGGTAAAATTTGATTCCTAATGCACTTATATGGGAAAAATACTGAAATGTTCTTTTTTCTATAACTGTTAAAGTCAAAATCATAATACTTGCAAGAAATGTGCAACCTAATGACAAGTACCGAAGGCTAAACTGCCTTCAAGTTGACATTTCAAACAAGGGCCATTTTAGACTGCCACATACATATCTTAACATCTTTTTCTCAGAAAACACTGGACTGATTAAACTCAAATTTCATATGGAGTATTTCTTGGAAAAAAACTGATGTTTTAGGTCACTTGACCAAAATGGCTGCCACGCCTATATATGGTGAAACAAAATATGTTTTAAATAAAAAGCCTAGCTTGACTTTGACCTAGTTTAACATTATTAAGATCTTGTGACCCAATGTCAGGTGAGCACTTCAGGTCCTCTAGTTCTTATTTCTTGCGTCATAGTTTTGGGGTGCTGAAATTAACTCACTTTTTATGGCAGTTCTAACGAGTACTGACATAACCTATGTTTTAAAAGAAATTTAAAAAAAATCGTTACAACTAATGGTATCCACAAAATTTAGCCCAATCAGCATATAGCATACGAATCATATTGAGATATTTCTTAAAATTGACATTTGCTGTGGGTACTCATTGGTCTCATGCTTTCATGTATAAATCAGAAAAATATGTAGGGGATAACTGTATTCTACATCATCGGATATAGTAATAGTACAAGTTTATGGTGATGTGTCAGCAGACCCATAAAACTTGATTTCCAAACTAATATCGGACAAAATACCTCCTAAAATGAAAATTTTGAATATGGTTTTCCCATTCTAATGCACTTGTAACATTTTATCTTCAAAAATACTGAAAATGTAGTATGGTGCGCCAACAGCCAAGGTCTGCCAATTGCATGAATCCACATGCCAGCCAATGAAAAGCGATGTTACATAATGATGTCAAGCGACAATCACAGGATATACCATAGGTTTAGATAAACAAAAAATTTTAGCGTAAAATCGTAAACATTTTCTTACCCATCAGTTTTGACATATGTTTTGAGTGCTCAAAAGAACCGTCTTATTGAGACGGTTCTTTTGAGTACCCACAACATATGTTTTGGTTGAGAAATAAAAAAATTAATTTTTTGGTACACACTCTTAACTTAAGGCCATATATACTGTTACAAATTTGTGATGTTATCCAATCAGACGTAGTGTTTGCAGCTGCATTAGAATGCCTTTTATGGATAAAGGCTGGGCATTTTCTGCCCTTCTGTAGGGGCCATATTTTGCCCCCATTTCCAATCGAAAATAGCCACCTTTTTTCCCAATACCATGTCTGTTTTCCCCAATTTAGAAAAGTATTTTTTTTTTAGAGACCTCAACTACTTATGAGAAAAAATGACCCATAATATCAGAATCATAATATCAGAAACACTTGTGCTTAAGTGGTATGTTTGGCATTATACAATCTAAATTAACTTGATATTGAGGATATATTTTGCTACCCTTGTTATGCTCTATTGTGGTTAATTTCTCCCAATTTTGCTGTTAAGTCAATCATTTTTCCCAATTTTTGCCAGGGGCCTTTTCCCAAAATTGCTGGAAAAAGCCTTGGGTGCTATCTTTCCACTTACCTGCCAAGGTCTGTTAAGAGAAGCGAGGTTGAGTTTTTCTACTATATCACTACAAGGAAGTCTCTGAGATTCTATGTCTGGTACACAAGACAGAACAAGAAGAGGTATGTGGGTGGCTAACCATCTCTCACTCACCATAGCAATCATTTCATCTAACCCTGTCTCAACTGAAACACATTTACACGATGCTTTATAGTGACTTACTTGGTTAATTCTGCTACTTTTCAGTTTTAAGGTACCACAACCATTTTTAGTTTGAGGACAAAATAAATTGGGCGCAGAGGAACATGTCACCAGCTAAAATTAGGTACACTTTGTTTATATAATAAATTTGCAGAAATTTGTTGGTTTTAGGAAAGACAAATGGCAGAGGGTCTGGATGGGGGGGGGGGGGGGGGGGGGGGGGTGTCTGGTATTCACTATTCATTAAGACCATTTATTCATTAAAAGTAAGAAAGGTGGCAAAGAAATCTGATTATTCACTTTTCATTAATTTTCTCTCATTATTTATTTTTTTTTTTGGCTCATTCACTATTCATTATAAAAAAGGGCCATTATTCACTAATCATTATACCCCATCCAGACCCTCATGGCATGGTTGAAAGTTTTGTGAGGAACTAAGCTGTTCAATTATTGAAGGCAAATTTACAGTTCTATTCTAGGATTTGAAAACCTATGGGAATTCTTAATTAAAAACGAGCATTTTACTTAAATTTTGGTATGAGTTCTTCTTTTTCGATGTAGTTAACCCTTTAAGGCACCAAGAAAAAAATGCATCTGAAAATGTCGTCTGCTGAAGTTGTCAGCTGCAAATAATTGCCTAACATTACTGACAAATTAGTTATAGAAGCAAACAGCGTGGACCCAGAACAGACTGCTCCTATAGGAGCAGTCTGATCTGGGTCCACACTGTTTGCCATAGAGACTTCTTAAACATTTCAGCAGATGAGAAAAGCAGACGACTTTTGTTGCGATCGGCCCATTAAGGGTTGAAAATAGAAAACACGCACCTGCTGGAGATTGTGACGATGCATCTACTACATAAACAAAGCCATCAAGTGTCTTACACAGATCTCTGACTGCAGGAACTAATTCATATTTCTCCTTCGAGTCTTTATCTTCATTTGCTTGCACAAGTTTATTCCTCTCCATGCGATCAAGGTTTGCATTGAGTTCTCTTTCCCTTTTGGCGGCTGAATATAAGATTGTTAAATTAAACACTTGGCTTGTCTGTGTCTTCAAGGTCATGCCTCCCCCTACACCTGTAATAATAACATTTAAGATAAGCAAATTATTTTATCCTAAAATTGTGATTATTTTCTTACCCATTAGTTTAAACATGTGTTTTGGGTGCTCAAAAGAATATTTGTCTTTAGATTATGAAAATTGTCCTTTTACTGAATTCTATAGATAGATAATTTTGTACACTCATAAGCTACATGGCCCCTGATTAGGTGTACTCATGGATGAATGGTTATTGTACATTGCTCCATCATATTGCACTAAGTAAATATATTGTCATCAAGGTAGAATAGACTACAGTTGCACTTCAAAATATATTTTAACGAATCAGATAAAACAACAACAACAACAAAAATAATCATTAGAAATTACTCATAATTTTGGACTTTAAAAGGCTTTCAATGTGATTTTTAATCAAGCATTCAGATGTTATAATACCCTTACACATGAAAATAATTGATTACAAAATGTTTTGGCCTCTACCGCCTCTGGTAGGATCTTTCATTTGATTTGATTCTTAAAGTCCCAGTCAACAATCTTTCAGTTATGGCGGGACAGGTCTTCCTGGTTTGAACCAGTACTAAGCAAGGATAAATGTGTCTTGCTCAAGGACACGACAAAGTGACACTGGTGAGGTTTGAACCCGCTGCCCCTCGGTCTTGAGTCAAGCACTCTACCACTGAGCCACTGTGCTCCCTCTCTGGTAGGATCCGCCTAAGTAAGTAAGTAAAGTCTTTTTTTAGGGTTACAACATTTAGCGCATACATAAATAAGAAAATAATATACATGCAATAGCTAATCTTCCATGAGGCCTAAGTTTATACATTATGACAGCTTTTTTGAAAACACATAAAGTAATGAAAATAATAATTGTACAACCGTGTTTAGTGAGGCTAGAGTAGCTTGTTGTTATGGGGTTAATGGGCGTGCGTGCAACAGCCAAATTTTTGGCCCAGCCCCCTGGGGAGGGATCAAAAGGTCAAATATCATTAAATTTTAATTACAAAGTCAATTTCAAAGATTTTATACCAATTAAACTTTGTGTGTGTTTTCACAAATAAAAGAGATAAAACATATTAAATGGGATTTTTCATTCTATCGCCTGGGTCATGCCCCAGGGGACTTGGGGGTGCTGGGGGACAAAATAATATTTTTTTTCTGAACATGGGCATGTGGCATATCAAATTTAAGTGGATGATGAGAAGAACAGAATACAGGTAAAAATTTTCACCCTAGGGTCAAACTGGTGATCTTGGGGTGTGGTCCATAGGTCAAATGTCATTAAATTTCAATTGCAGTCAATTTCAAAGATTTTTAACTTTGTGTGTGTTCTCACAAATAAAAGATATAAAACATATAAACGAATGGAATTTTCATTCTGTCTCCTGGGTCATGCCCCAGGGTAATGATTTGAGGTGCCGGGGAGGTGGTCAAAAAATTTAGCATGGGGATTTGCAATGGCGCTCTATTGACTGCGCTTTCTAGTATATATACTGAACAAAAGTGAAAACGCTACACCTGAATTGTTTGCCACCTATATACAAAATTATGCAAACCAAGAATGCAATTGAAAGTGTATCTTAATGTTCAAATACTGGGTAATGCATAACAGTAAAAGTTTTACGGATGTTGTCATGAGGAAACACATGAAAGCCATTTAAATGTGACAGGGGTCCATTTTTCAGGTTGCCAATTTGAACGGAAATCTAACACAATTTAGGCCTTCAGAAATCCACTACCTACGAGATCCGACTGCACGAAATGGTAGTCTAGACATGGGACAACCAGAAATGTGAAGGACGTATCTGAAGTGTGTTTTGATCGTTTAGAAAAGCAATCTTAAAAAGCGGATTTTCCATCGAATTGCCAAGTTTAAAAAGTTAACACTGAAATCTCCATAGGAAATTCAATTTGTTGTTGTATCTTAGTATGAGGACATTACTAGTCGAGAAATGGTACAAACAATGTGCTGAGAGGTCTTCCTGATTTGGCAAAAGAAAACTATCGAAAATCGTGATAAATCGAAGATTACCAAACAATTAGTATTCCCTATTTGTTTTTGTCAAAGGGAGATAATTTTCAATATTTTACAAATTTGCTAAATTCGAAATTGATTTCTGAGCTTGTTTCAAGTGATTTAGCAGTTTTCTTGTGTTTTTATGCAACACAATTTAGACCAATTTTGATAAGCATAATTTAACAATTTTAATTTGCGCATGCGCAAATTGCAAATTTCAGTGAATAAAGCTTTAAACACTTAAAGGAGCATAACTCGTACATCAAACGAGACAAATTGGTGGAGTTTCGACGAATCGTTTGCTGGATGTCTGGGCAACAATATTAAGCTCTAGTATATACTTTTTGTCCTATACTTTCTCTTAAAATATAGATAATTGTAGTGTAGCGTTTTCACTTTTGTTCGGTGTATAATTACCATCAAACTGCCCTGGAAACAGTCCCACAGTTTGATAAGTTGTGTTGCTTTTCATTATCTTCCTAACTATTTTACTAGTGTCTGTTTCTAAGCCTGGTCCAAACATGGCAAACTTCGGCACTTTCTTTGGTAGGAAATATCTGATCATACTTGAAATGCTGTTGAAGATTGCATTCTGCTTATGCATCAGTTGATTGACTTCTGGTGAACACCGCAAATATCTGAAACAGACCAATTGTAGCTTTTTGTGAATTTGGCTTTACTGCTGGCACAGACCTACTAATATATACAGGACTTTAGTTAAGAGTGTGTGACGGAAAAAATTGTTTCTTATTTCTCAACCAAAACATATGTTGTGGGTACTCAAAAGAACCGTCTCAATGAGACGGTTCTTTTGAGCACCCAAAACATATGCTTAAAAATATGGGTAAGAAATTATTTACAATTTTACGCTGAAATTTTTTGTTTACATATAGGGTCGGTGCCGACTGCAGATGAAAGATGTTAAATTTTAATGGTAATTATAGTAATTTCCGATACCCAATCCAGACCCTTATAGTCATGTCCTCTTATTTAAGTTGCCTGAACGCTTACGACAAGCTAGCTAGTATATACAATTAGAGTCTGTCAAGACACTATTAAGCTAGACCTACACTGACACATCCCTACTGAAAATGCGCACTGAAATTTCAGTGAAAGAATTCTCCAACATGTCAATGAAATTCACCTATAAATTATTCAACACCAACACAAATACTTTCTTTAATTTTATTCACATATCCAACATTTCGCCATATTTGTTTCTTATAGGGGGGGGGGGGGTATATGAATTTCAGTAGAAGTTCGCTGAAATGTTGGAGAATTATTTCAGTGATATTTCAGTGATATTTCAATAACATATAAGTGTAATTTTGGTACATGAAATAATTCATAGTTTGTCAGTGGGGATCCTAATGACAAAAATTTAATTTCATAAGACCTATAAAATTTGCATTGAAAAATAAACATCATTCAATGCAAAAAATGATACATTATAACTTGCAATTGTTACCTATATGTGTAAATGAATGTAAACTGTTCTGCATTCCTATTTAAAATAATCCATGCCATTTTCTCATTGTGTTTTACCCCACCCATTTCAAAACATTGTCTTACATTTCAAGGTTGGGCGGTCGAAACCACCCCCGGTTTTAACCAGCGGTTTTAACCGGTTAAAACCGCCCTGGTCAATATGCCAAAAAGTGGTCAATACTGGTCAATACGAATCTGAGTGGTCGATTGAAAATTCTAAGGGACGTTTTTGTGGTGGATTGAGATATTTGTACAGGTTTTATGTTCTATTGAAAAACAAAAAAATAAATACTATTTTGTCCCTGCCAAGGCCACTTTTCATGGTGAGATTTCCATCTCAAGACCTTAGCACTGAGTTCTGCATAACAGTCCATGCACCGAACACTAGTGTTTCTGGCATCATCAAATGCAGATTAGAATCATCATACAGGGTTTTTTTGCTAAATTTTGAGCATTTTATTAGTTTATGACACTTGGTTAATTATTAACTGATAACAGCAGATAACTGAATGGCCACACTTTCACACCTCTATATACACACAGATGCCACTGAATTAACCAATACATTTAAAACTCAGTGATTGGATAGGTGTTATAAACTGGACACACCTTCATTAGTCTGAGAGGCATGCCCTAGTATTTTGACAGTTTTGTTTGTTCTAGGGTATTTAAAGTAAAATAAATAACTCCATGATTTATTGTTCAACATTAAGGGTTTTCTTTATAGTTTTCACACCTTTGTCATTTCAAGTAAGAAGCCAAACCAACTTGAATTTTAACTAATACAGCTTCTTTTATTTGTACATGATGACCTCTTTGATGATCAATATGAAGTATTGATTTTTTTTACTTTCTCTCATTTTAAAATAAGTCCTTGATTTAAATAGTTTTTTTTATTTCTATGAAAAAAGCTAGTTTTAAAATAAACTACTTTTAGTCTTTATAGAGTTCAGCAAAAAGGGGGATAGATAATGCCAAGTATCTATCATATCAACCAAGTTTTTTCAATCGACCAATTGACCACCAATCGACCAGTAATGACAGGTTAAAACCAGTAATGACCACTGGTCTGGTCAATATGCATATTGACCGGTCGATTGCCAACCTTGTTACATTTACTTAAGACAAAAGCAGCAACCCCAATTACAAATGACTATGAAAACCTTAGAAACTGTCTCAGGTCTAAACTCAATGTGTCAGCTAATTAATGTTTTTGGTGCGGATCCCATCGGCGTCAGCATTGGCGTCCGCTTTTTCGTTTCTATGCATTATCTTCTGAATCAGTAGATGGATTTTGACCAAACTTGCATAGCTACATTGTTGGGAGGAGAGGAAGAGTTGATTTGATTTTGGTGACATTGACCTTATTTTCAAGGTCACTGGGTCACTTTGAAATGTCTAAAATATGGTTTCTGTGTGTTATCTTCTGAACAAGTGAATAGATTTTGACCAAACTTATATCGATACATTGTTGGGAAGAGGGAAAGAGTTGATTAGATTTTGGTGACCTTGACTCAACTTTCAAGGTCACAGCTGCACTTTAAAATGTCCAAAATATGGTTTCCCTGCTTTATCTTCTGAACTAGTGGATGGATTTTGACCAAACTCACATAGATAAATGGTTGGGAGGAGAGAAAGAGTTGATTAATTTTATGTGACCTTGACCTAATTTTCAAGGTCACAGCGGCACTTTGAAATATCGAAAATATGGTTTCTGTGTGTTATCTTCTGAACCAATTGATGGATTTTGACCAAACTTGCATAGATACATTGTTGGGAGAAGTGAAAGAGTTTTTAGATTTTGGTGACTTTGACCTAATTTCAAGGTCGCACTAGCACCCAGAAATGTCCAAAATAGGGTTTCCCTGCTCTATACTTTGAACCAGTGGTGGGGTTTTGACCAAACTTGCATAGATACATTGTTGGAAGGGTGGGAAGAGTTGATTAGATTTTGGTGACCTTGACACAATTTTCAAGGTCCCCTTCCTATAAAGACAGTAGTATAAATCAGCAATTTCCACAGACTATCTTCAGAACCGGTTGTTCAATTTTAACCAAACTTGCATAGATATATTTTTAGGAGAGGGTTAAGAGTTGATTAGATTTTGATTACTCTGACCTTATTTTCAAGGTCACACCAGCACTTTGAAATGTCAAATTTTGACCGAAATAGGTTTTTTGTATGATATCTCTTTAATTGAACAATGTATTCTAGCTAAGCTTAGTGTATCATTGTGGCAAAATGTAGAGTTGATATGATTTTGGTGACCTTGACCTTATTTTCAAAGTCACCTCATTTCAAGGTCATCATCCTTAAAAACTGTAAATTCAGCATTTTCTAAAGTCTGTCTTCTGAACCAGTGGGTTTGTCTGCACCAAACTTGCATAGATACATTGTTTGGAGACAGAAAAAGAGTTAATTTGATTTTAATGACCTTGACCTTATATTCATGGTAACCAAAGCACTGTAATTTCAAAGTTTGACCAAAATTGTGTTTGTGCATGCTCTCCCTTAGAATAATTGATGGATCATTGTGACACAATAAAGAACAGTAAGCCATGCTTGCTAACTCAAATTGCGGTTGGGGGACATAATTTTCCTTTGAAAACACTGCTTTAATTTACTATTTTGTGCCATCAAGAAATTGCCTCACAACTATTTATAACAGAGCCAGAAGTTCAATATCCAATTTCTGGCAGCCATGATTTTGCCCATCATCCATCTGGTCATGACATCATCAAGTCACATGATGTGAAATTTGTTTCCGTGAAATTTCATTGATTTTCCTAATGATGCTGCTTGATATTAAGTAATTATACAATGCAGCTGTTTGACATAATTAAAAAAAAATTCAAAAATGACAAAAATTGCCTTCGGCATACTTTTATTATATAGGGATCTGAAAATAGTTATATATTTGAGTCTAATTTGACTTCATTATCTTGGTTAACAATTTTCTAAGCATTACATGAGCTGCGATTGTTCATAAAAGAGGGAAATCAGGAATTTGTAGACAATTCGGCACACATAACCTTTACGTCAAAATGTAGAAATGGGTCTATTTTTTCGTTTTGAAATCTAGGGACTTAAACTTACTGCCGTTGCAAGGGCAAACGTGTATGGTGTACATTAAGGCATGAGTCACATTTTACGATCAGTGAATAACTGTTATACAAATGAAAGTATGTCTCATACCTTTTTTGACTATCACCAATCCGCCATTGAGTTCAATTTGAGAAGCCTATGCATTTCGCGAGAAGCCTTTGCGTTTCCATTGACCAGTGTGTAAGAGCAAGACTGCATTTAAAACTTTGATTTAAGGAAGAAAAGCATATTGGATAGTTTAACTTAAACTATCCATCATGCAAAATACAGCTCCCAAGACTAAAATTATTAAGTCTTGGGAGCTCAGTATTTTGCATGATTTGTCATCCTCAGATCCCCAATGATTATCCCAGCTAAAATGCAATAACAAATAGTAGTATGAGATGGTTCATACTTACATCTCCTTATTTGACCATTCTGAGTGAACTTCCTTGTATAGTGCTGGATTTGTTGAATGACTTATAATATCCCAGTGTTTCAAGTCTCTGTTTAGTAGTTCCTGCCACAGTAAATTATCCTGGGTTATATCATACCAGCTTCGGCACACTTGAGAAACATAACAAAGATCTCTTGCTGATAAATATGAAAATATGTGCAGTCTTACGTCAACCTGTTGGAAAAAAAGAATTTTGAGATAAAAAATCCAGAGAACTTAAAAGTTTTATAGATCCCAATATTAAGGCCTAAATGAAATATATGTGTGGTTCCTGTTGCATACCAACAAAATTTAGGGTAGGTAGGTAGGGAAATTATTAAATTTTGTTATAACATTTAACAAAGAAAATAGTGACAAAATCTGAAAAAGTGCCCATTTTAGGTATTTTTTCTCCAAAGACCTTTTTAATGTTTAGGGTAGGGTTAAAAAAATAGGGTAGGTAGGCAACAGGAACCACACATATATTTCATTTAAGCCTAAGTAAATATTTTGAGTATAAAATTGTGATAATTTTCTTATCCAAATCAGTCTAAACATGTGTTTACTACATGCTACATATATATACTTAGATCTACTTAGCCCTTTCCTATACAGATAAGTATAATAAGTGTGTGATTTTCTATATTAACTTAAGGTATAACCAGATACCAGCAATAGAATATGACAATAATTATTCCTTTGGCATGGACGTGAAGTACAGTTAGGGGTAATATTCTTGGACTCTTGCAGGGGTTTCATTAAGAGGAGGGAGCGGAGATTTTCCCCTCCTACTCAGGCATGTGTCCCCTGCTACTTTTGATAAATTTGTATAGAGTTTATAGGCAACTATTGTCAAATCACCCGCCTACTTTGCCTTGGTACCTGGATGCTAAAAAAGTTAATGAAACCCCTGCTCTTGGTTACTGGTAGTCCGAGTTTTCTCTGACGTTTTAGTGGCCTTTCTTTTTTTTGATATTTGCCACTAGCGGCAAATATCAAAATATGGAAAAGCCACTTATAAACATCAGAGAATGCTAGGATTAGGTTACTGGTAGCAACCTGAACCATAGTACATTGTATCTTATAATCTATATTATATTACTGTATTAATCCTTTCAGGGGCACATGCTCCTAAAACCACCCCTACCTCTTTTTGATCTCAAACTGATATAACCGCCCCCTCTACAATAGTTCTAAGTAAAATAATACCACAGTTAGAATATGCTTCGTCTGTCTGGGATCCGCACTGTGGCGCAGGTCACTGGTATGAATATCAAAAATCGAACAAGTCCAGCAAAGAGCTGCTCGCTGGACAGCCAGTAATTTTGACAGGTCGCCAAGTGTAACTCAGAGATGGTTCAACAACTTGGATGGGGATCACTGGAGCAAAGAATGGATGATGCCAATCTTTGCTTGTTTTACAAGCTAGGTGATACATGGCTTGGTTGCTGTAACACTCCCGGACTACATACATTACTCTTCTCTAACAGAATATCTAGGTACTGTCACTCCATGATCTTCAGGCAGGTCTCAACATCAAGGGATTAAGTAAATTCTCCTTCTTTTCTTTAGCAATTGTTCAATGGAATTCCCTCCCTGAGTATTGCATGCTTGCCAAGCCTTGATGCTTTCAAGTCTACTATCTGCAACCTACAGCATTCACGCCCATAGATCCCCAAAATGCTTGATTTTAGCTACATGTAACTTGCCTATCATAACCTAACATCTGTTTTGTCCTTCACTTGTATGCTTTTAAACCTCTGTACTATAATTCTTCTTTTTTACTGTCTGATATTAACAGATGCTGCGCCAACCTACCTTGAATGTCCATGAGGACATGTGGCAGTATAAAGAGAAATAAAAAAAAAAATCTGGCATTAAATGCGAATAAAATTGCATAACTGGTCAGACATAATACCGAAATACATTTCTAAGTAGATGTCAAGAAGATAAGTTGCCGTACTTAAACCAAACAAAGTTATTAGTCAACATGACTAGAAGAGATTCTGATCTGAAAAATAACTCAAGTGATTATATATAGTTTGTTTTAGTAAGTGCCCTGACTGATTAACTTGTACTTACTGGTAGGTTTTCAAATTTTGATTGTTCTTGTCCCACTGACATACTTTTGTTTTCGCTATGTGTGATCAAATAATGCTGTAATCCTCCAGAGCACACTTCGTTATTGTCAATGTCGCCCATTTGTTTCCTGTATTTACGAATCAAGAATTTAAAATAGTTTACAGTACTTTGATCAAGCAAAGTAGTATCACAGTTCTGACAATTCTTGTATGAACATTCAACAACTGCTGGTTGAGAAAAAGTAGTGTCAATATCCATAGGAAAAACAACTTCCATCATGTTTTATAGATCCAGATTTAATAACGAGATTCAATTCAGTATTTACTATTATAAATACAATATATATATATATATATATGGAGAAATGCTGTCTGTTTTATTCCTTTTAGCTTTTTGAATCAAATAATTGTACGTCATCACCGTAAATTGCATAAAAATAGCGTAAAATTTGCTATGTTGAAACTTCCAACGTGTCTGTTTACAATCACGACGACAACTTCCGGATGGAATAAAAGCCGGTACCCAACTCCCCAACAGCGGACTGTTTCGATTTGTCTGTTCCGAACAAGCTCGCCGTGGATCTTTTCTCCGGGCACTCCGGCTTCTTTCCACAAGGTAAAAAACAGACTCCGGCCGATACGCTGGCATGGCCTCTTCGTGTCCAGTGTACGGTTCGGAAACTCAAATTAAACCCCACTAGTTTTTCGGGAGTTTTTTTTGACCGTACAATGGTCTCGGGGTGTCAGATGCTAGCTGTGGCGGGCCACTCTCAGGCTATGGGAGTTGAGCCTTTCTCAGGCTGAATCCCTGATACAACAACACCACCACAAACAACAACAGTGGCAACTTTCCTTCAGTCGCTTTCACCGTTAAATTTTAGGGCCAAAACGGACAGTATGTACAGTCTTCTTGTTGTTCACAAAATTTACAAGTTGGAATATTCACGATACTGGCTGAATCTGTGTATGTTTGTCTGTAACAGGCAGGTTCCCGTCAGGATTCTTGCTTTTAAAAACTGTGTCCGAGCTTTTACTATCGCCTTCCTAACGCCTATGGCAGAATTTTCTGTAGAGACCCATACTGGATGTACTTCTCCCAGGGAAAATGTTATTATAAGCAAGGAATTTAAGTGTTGATTTACATTGCGTGTCTTTTAGTAATGATTCTCTCCAGTACGTCAAAATTATTCCATTTACTAGGCTTAATTCTAGATTTAAACTAAATTTATAATCCATGCATTTTTTTCTGAATCCAGGCATTTTTATCTGATCGAGCTCAGACTGTTGTTATCGATAATGAAAAGTCCACCACCGTACCAGTCACATCGGAGGTTCCACAAGGCCCTTTCCTCGGCCCCATTCTCTTTCTCATTTACATAAATGACCTCCCTGATAAAACAAGGTCCAAGGTACGGTTGTTTGTGGACGACACGGCCATTTACTTGGCAGTCTCCAGCTTAGAAGATGCTCAGATTCTGCAGCAGGGCCTAGATAACAGACATGGGGCGAATTACTTTGAAAAGTAATACATTGAATTATCATTATTTGCCAAAAATGTGCATTGAATTAGCATTACCATTACTGGATTTTGAAAAAGTAATGCATTGAATTAGCATTATTTAAGAAAGTAATGCATTGAATTAAGCATTACTTTCGTTCACGTGAAACAGAATCCTAAAATACTGCTAACTCTGAACATTTTTGTTACATTGAATGAAATGTGTGCATACCGTAAACATGTACATTTCACATAAAGATATTTTGTATATTTTGTATATATATATAAATATTTCAAATGAGCCACAGGTTACAATATGTACACATTTTGTAGTGAATTTCGTATTCACATATTCGTAACATTTGTTGGAAATTCATATCTTTTTAAAGTTGGAGGAATAACACTCAGATGTAGCAACCCCAGATTTTTTCGAATGATCATAGTTCATTGTATATTATTATCGTACCACTGGAAGCTTTCAAAATAGTTTCTTATTTGGAAGTATATTTAAAGAGAAGAAAATTATAAACATTTTGAGTCTCTTGACTGGATTATCCAATCAACAAAGAGTAGACTGTATCTTAATCCCTAATCTCTTTTATTTTTGTCCCCAATATATTTACCTTGCACTCTTGTAGCAAAACTGACCACAGAGACACACTGTTAGTGTCAGTGGTCAACTGTCAAAATGTATGAACAGAACAATCAAGAAATATTGTGATCAATCCATTAGTTTCTTTGATATTTGATTTAACAAAATTCACACCATTTTAAAGATCATTTAATTAGCTTTCAAATGATTTATAGACAAAAAAACATTTGATAAAATACCTTACATTTCAACACTTCCCTGCTACATACATGAGGAGCACTCATGTAAGATGGGATTGCCAGTGACTGTAAACTGTTTCACTTTATCGATAAAAATCAAAACCTTTACTTGCAAGTTTCACTGTTCATTTTGCATGTTCCTTAGTTAAATAACAGTCTTTACAAACAAGTTGAACCAAAGGAAACTGTGAATGGAAATAACTTATGGAAACACATCATTTTGTTTTGTACCTCATTTCTCTATTGTGCAGACTGTATACTATTGAAGGCAAAGTTTCTGTTAGACAGTAATTCAAAGTAATGCAAGTAATGCAGTGAATTTTGACAAAAGTAATGCACTGAATTAGCATTAAAGTAATTCAAAAACTAGTGAATTAATCATTACCTTGAATTACTGGAAAAAAGTAATGCATTATTAATGCATTAGCATTAATGATTAATTCGCCCCATGTCTGCTAGATAACCTCCATCAATGGGAGCTGGACTGGGATATGGAGTTCAATCCAAGTAAATGTTTTGGAATATATATTACAGGATCTAGCACTCCAGTCCCAAGCCAGTACCTGCTGCATGGCCTACTGGAATCGGTTGCAGGCTCCAAGTACATAGGCGTGGAAATCAGCAAAAACTATATTTCAACAGCCACATTAAGAATGTTGGCTTCCTCAGGAGAAACATAAGGTTCAAAATTCCAGTATTAAGGAAAATGGCATACAAAACTCTTGTTCGCCTATAATTGGAGTATATTCATCATCAGTCTGGAGCCCCTAAACCAAAAGTAATATTGCCAGGCTTGAGATGGTTCAACGTAGAGCGGCCCACTGGGCTCTTAGTGAATACTCCCCATATACAAGTGCGACACAGATGCTCCAATCCCTGGGCTGGCGGTTTCTTGAGCAGATCTAGAGAAGGTCCGACTGCCGACTTTGCCTATTTTAGAAGATCATATATATGGCATTGTACATAGCCAATGGCATGTCTTCATATGTTGTTCACCCATTGAGAACTCCCAGGAATTCACACACCCTTGGCTTCTGTCAAATTCAAACCACTGTATATTACTACAAATACTCATTCTATCACCTAGTCAGGGGCCTTAGGGACAAAAAATAGGTCCCGTGCGAATTGTGTGCCGATTTATGGTGACCTATATCAAAACCTTCAGTGGAGTCTTACCTTTAATTTAAAGGTGGTCACCCATCTCAAATCCGCGTCTGAGGCTAGTTATGACGTCATAAATATGGCGACCATAATAAGAAGCTGCCCGTTAATAAAAGCTTTAGTTTGTGTTGGTATGGTCATATTTATCCAACACAAACGTTTTTTTAAACATAGTATCAATTATTTTAGTCATATGATGGTTACATCAATGCTTTACCTGACTTAGACTATGAATTATTTATCGATAACTATATTTTGCATGCAAAATATCGTAGATTTCCTATAAATACCCAGCTTATCGGGCCACCTTTAAACTGATGGCTGAGATTGTTATTGCTCCTCCTGGGGAATTTTGCAACCTTTTCCTATCTAAAAGAGGATTCCAAGCTGCGTCTTTTAATAGATTTTTGCACTATGTTCGCCGGGGCGTTAGTCTCTGACAGCCTGTTACATATGTTACCATATTATATTTAGAAAAAAAAGAAAATTAAAAGTTTGAGCTACAAAAAGATTGCTAAATATTTAAATTACTCATATGGTCTGCATATTGACACTTTTAACTACATATAAATTCTTTTGGAGCAAAATTACAGCTTCCTGTGTTGTTATGTACGTTACTTTAATTAGATTACCCTTTAAATATGAAACTTGTGACCTATATCATTTACTTTTAGCTGATATGTGCATTTTCCAAAATGTTTTGATTATTTTGTACTAACAAACTAATTTTGGTTAGAGAAAATCCAAAGTTTCCTTTTATACTTTAAATATAGTGTCTTATACGTGCAATTAAACAACCCAAAGGCTATACCCAATTTTAAGCAGCCGAATTTAGTAGGCATCATTTAAGTAAAAAGACATGAAAACATTTGCTGATGTTGGATATCTTGCATATTTGGGATTGTCTTGCTCATATTATTAAAATTATATAATTTGCAGGTTAAACAACAAGATTGAAGCACTTGTTAAAGGTTGTAACATATGTTACATGACATAATTAATGAGCAAGGACATTGAATTGATATAAGAGATGATATTTCAGGATAAAATGAATACATTTCGCATGTTTTCCTAGCTAAAGTCTCCAACCTCTGGTGCCTAAGTCTTAGGTATTGATGATTATTAAGCCCCTGTACCTTTGTTACAGATGTTATGAATATTTGTTTTCAATATTTCTTAATATGAATAATTCTAAAATAAAGATACATCCTAGAGGAACATAGAAAATAATCGTTTCAAATTTAAACAGTACAATTTAGTAAATGTCCCTTTCTAATGTAAATATTCTAAATCAATCCTTATCCAAGTCATTTACAATATCGATAATTTTTTCTGCCTCTCTGGTAAAATAATTGTCCTCCTCATCTCATAAAAACCAGAATAATTATCAAACAAGATTTTGACTGCAGGCTGAGTATTGACCTGCTCCATCCCAAACTCTTTTAGATATACTCTATCGTATGTACCAATTCAAGGTGCATCGAATAGGAGATGTTTGCACACTGTAAGCATGGGTGTTAGCCTGTAACAGCTTGTTACATATGTTACTTTATCAATTTGAGAATAAGAAAATTGAAAGTTTGAGCTACAGAAAAAAAACTTTAAAACTAGCTAATCAATGAACATTCTAATAGTCTGCAATTTATTGGATGACTTTACTATATATGACAGCTGTTTACGGCTACATGGTGTATTATGTACGTTACATGTACTTGATTATAATTTAAAAGTGGTAATTTTGGCTATCGTCATTTAGTTTAACGACTGCTCTGAGTCGGTTTCAAACCGTTTTAGATTATCATTATAATTTTACTCTTAATCCAATAGTTCGGCCAAAGGCCATTATCAAGAAAACATGCACTTCAATGTCAACTACAAGGTGATGGAATAGAGACTATGTAGTTGACATTGAAGTGCATGTTTTTCTTGATAAAGGCCTTTGGCCGAAATATTGAATTAAGAGTAAAATTATCATATGTGTTTAACATTGTTCCCTAAGGAATATAAATGAATATCGTTTTAGATTAGGTTTAACAGACCTATACTCTATTGACGAAAACAAAAACCAAAGTTTGCTTTTCCATCTTAAATATTTTGTCTTATATGAGCTAATGCACAACCCTACTCTCAGTTTTGCAGAGGAGCAAATTTTGTTTTCGCCGCTTAAATAAAACATATATAAAACAATTGCAGAGTGTTGATATTTTACATTTTCTTAAACAGTCTTGCTCATATATCATCAAGTTTCTAAGATCAGAACACTTATTAAAGATGTCAATGTGGCATTGGTGATGTCACAACCAGGGCTCTGATCGAATTCCATGCACTTTCAGGTGCTGATATTAATTAGTTCAATGTCAGGAAAGAGCAAGAAATCATATTGGCAGGCATTTAGCTATGCTAGAGACTCTATACACGATGCATTCTTTCACCTCGGCCCAGAAAGCACTGCGGCGGATGCACTAGAGTAATATATTTGCAAATTGTCCTGACTTCTTAGCTTTCGTCTGTGATGTCTAACTGTGAGTTTGCTACTTTCCCATTGGTATCCTGGGTCAGGTGTGGTACTTGATTGTATCGATTCCTGATCTTTGCCGTCTTTCTTACTTTGTATTAGCCAGTCACCGATATTGTTCGACTCACTGCGTTGACGTAGTGGATATTTGGGAGAAAAAAAAGCTGAATTGCAAAAACTACCACTTCCAAGAGCTGTGTTTCTCGAAGGTGTCAAACGTGAGCAGTACCAGTGCATCATTTGGAAAACCTCATCTGTCATTAATCCTGACAAATCAATGCCTGACAATTATGGTTAGAAGCGGGACTGTGATAAATATTGTCCCGTTATGATGACATTGCCCATGTGCGGATCCAGAGGGGGATAGGGGGTCCGGACACCCCCCCCCCACTGGAAAATAACAAGTACGTACATGGGTTTCTAGAGAAATTAGCATTTGGACCCCCTCTCCTGGAAAAAGTTTGACACCCCCCCCCCCTGGAAAATAATGAACCCCCTCTGGATCCTTGGTAAAGTATAAGTATAGTTTTCTCAGCAATAAAACCATTGGACCCCCTCTGTAAACTGTAAAATAAGCTGAGGACTAAATAAGACTCACAAAAATCCCTGTATCCGCGCATGTTGCCTCCTGCCCCCGAAACCCCTCTGCAGCTGATAAAATGTAGTTGCAGCATGGCTGTATGCGAAACATCTCGGTGTAAGTACAAAGTAAACCATTTATATTGTACTGATTTGTGTTACTCGTGTAAAATATAGCCAGTGGTCAATATGCTTATGACTTTTGAACAACTATTTTCATGTGGATTCAGATATTTCTTTAGCCGTATCAACAAGAATGCCTTATTGTCCGATTTTGACCTTTGAAGACGATTCTACCTATAAGCATGCGAAAGATAAATCAGATTGTAACAGTTTTCTATTGGCCGTGCTATCGAAGTACAATGGGTAACTTGTAGAGGGTTTATCCTTATTTCCATATCATGAACTTACTACTAAGTAGACTCTTCTAACGTTTGGTCCTTCAGGGGTCAAAATCGGACTATAATGAGTTTGGTTGAATGTGTATGCAAATGATTATTACTATAGTGTTTCCAGGACTTAAGTGACCCCCGTTTTTTGCTAATTATTCTTTAATGGTGATTTTAATTGAAAAATAAATTAGAGAAATGAATTACGATATACACCGCGTAATTGAATTTATTTTTTCCACATAAATATGAGTTTTTGTATAGGCTGTGATTAGATGGAATTTTGGTGTGTTTTTGCTGCTCCTCTTTGAATTAGTCCCCAAGTGAACCTAACGATATAAGTAAGACATGGCTTATACAGGTAAGTGGAGATTATTCGTCAGTCCCACAGATAAGAATGCGTAACAGAACATTATTTTCCTATTTATCAACCAAAAAATATGTTGTGTGTACTCAAAACAACCGTCTCGATGATACGCTTCTTTTGAGCACCCAAAACACTTGTTTAAACTGATAAAGACAATGGCAAATTCACGCTAAAATTGCTTAACTGGCCCATAGGCAAGTGCATATCATTATAGCAATATAAATATACCACGTGTATCTTTTGGGGTACACATGGGTATATTCACAGGGAAGAACAACTAAGTTATTCTTTTGTACAGGGGATTTGGGCTTCATTTACAAATAAGGGCGTCTCCCAAAAATAAGTTTTAGTTACGCGGTGTGCATTTAAATCCACATGCTAAGTGCCGTTCTTCTAAGTTTAATTTAAAGCGGTTAAAAAAAAGAAAAACGGGGGTCACTTAAAACCTGGAAACACATTACTATCCTTTCTTTGAGTGTAGGATAAGCAGCTACAGATAAGCCAAAAGCTTTTGAGCGTGACTCTATTTACAATATTGATATGTTGTACTAGAAAAAAGGTTTTCGGGCATTTATTTACATTTACTATAAAAGCTTTGACATACACATATGTTCTACCCGGACTGGCTCATTTTACGTATTCTGCATCAATCGTTTATAATAGAAAGACCTAAAGGTCATTGGTCAGAGGTCGTGGTACATCTATATATATATAAGCATAAGATATTATATTTACACCGTTCATTATCGTGTTTTTCATTCACTCCACTGTCTTTTTATTCGTAAATCGTGACGGCATTTACGTCCCACCCTCGAACTGACTTCACACTATCTGAATATATTTTGTATGTTACGATTTAAAAGAGTTTGTATTCAGTCATGATAAGGCTGCCAGTTTAAAGGCATATTTCCATGCGTTGGAAATGGACAAAACGCATATATATGTGGTATTTACATATTAGGCGTCATTGCAATGACGTCATCTCTTTGTTCTGATGCGAAAACACTATGGGCGACATGTTAATTTTAATTATCAACCTCCTAAGATTAAATTTGGTGCATTTCGACTGAAATTGGCAAACAAAATGCAAGAAAGTCCTGATCGCCATAGACTACAATGGACATACCGTTTAAATTGCACTGATACAATATACGTTATTTTGATGACGTCATAATGACGTCCAGACGTGAAACCCAGATGGGTGACCAGGTGATTTTCATGAGTTATCCCCTAAAGTTTGATTTGGTATAGGTCACCATAAATCGGCATCAAATTCGCACGGGAGTCCCGATCGCCCCTGACTAGTCAGGGCCCTTAGGGACAAAAAATAGGTCCCGTGCGAATTGTGTGCCGATTTATGGTGACCTATATCAAAACCTTCAGTGGAGTCTTACCTTTAATTTAAAGGTGGTCACCCATCTCAAATCCGCGTCTGAGGCTAGTTATGACGTCATAAATATGGCGACCATAATAAGAAACTGCCCGTTAATAAAAGCTTTAGTTTGTGTTGGTATGGTCATATTTATCCAACACAAACGTTTTTTTAAACATAGTATCAATTATTTTAGTCATATGATGGTTACATCAATGCTTTACCTGACTTAGACTATGAATTATTTATCGATAACTATATTTTGCATGCAAAATATCGTAGATTTCCTATAAATACCCAGCTTATCGGGCCACCTTTAAACTGATGGCTGAGATTGTTATTGCTCCTCCTGGGGAATTTTGCAACCTTTTCCTATCTAAAAGAGGATTCCAAGCTGCGTCTTTTAATAGATTTTTGCACTATGTTCGCCGGGGCGTTAGTCTCTGACAGCCTGTTACATATGTTACCATATTATATTTAGAAAAAAAGAAAATTAAAAGTTTGAGCTACAAAAAGATTGCTAAATATTTAAATTACTCATATGGTCTGCATATTGACACTTTTAACTACATATAAATTCTTTTGGAGCAAAATTACAGCTTCCTGTGTTGTTATGTACGTTACTTTAATTAGATTACCCTTTAAATATGAAACTTGTGACCTATATCATTTACTTTTAGCTGATATGTGCATATTTCTTATATTCTTTGAGGTAGGAATTCCAAATTTGGTGTTTAAATGCATCTTGGGATGGGGGAGTGTCACTTACCATTTTCGGGTCACTGTGACCTTGACCTCTGACCTAGTTTTACTAATAATTGTGCCAGGAGCATATCTTTTGTATTATTAAAGGTAAGAATCCCAAATTTAGTGTGTGGATGTAACTTTTGATGGCGGAGTGTCACGTACCATTTTTGGGTCACTTTGACCTTGACCTCTGACTTAGTTTGTAGAATAATCGTGTCCAGAACATATTTCTTATATTATTTGAGAAGGGAATCCCGAATTTGCTGTATGTTACATCTTTGGATGCTGATTTGTCACGTACCATTTTTAGGTCACTGCATGTGATCTTGACCTATGACCTAGTTTCTAGAATAATCGTGTCTGGAGCATATCTCCTATATTATTTGATGTAGGAATCCCAAATTTGGTGTGTTGAGTTCGCTTGGGATGGCGGAATGGTGCATATCATTTTGGGTCACTTTTACCTTGACATTGACTTCTGGCCTCATTTCTAGGTTTTTCGTGTCTGGAGCATATCTCCTATATTACAGCTAACTTTCCTCGAATGTGTCTTATGCTAGACTAATTCCTTTGGGTGCATTCGTCACGTGACTGTGACATTTCTTGTTCCACTCCAACTTACAAATCTTATTTTAAAAGAATTTCTTTCACAAACACCGCACTGACGCGCACCTGCACTTAATCTCAGAGAGGGGGTGATGTAGTAGAGATAGATAGATATAGATATCTGGTAGATTGTATAGTTCCAAAAGAAACTGTCTTTATTATCAAAGTTCACTGAGATTTGGCGATTAAATGAAGTACTTCTTTAATTATGTTATTATCTTAGTCCAGAATGGAGTGTAAAATTGAGAGTCTGCCTCAACAGGTAATGTTAGTACGAAAATAAATGCATTTACATTTTACGTAACAACTTGACAAGGGGGTCAGGGGGGGGGGGCAGAAGCAATAAGTCTTAAAATCTTTGAAGACAAAGGAAAGCGATACCTTCAATTTTACCTGGTTTGAAGATGCATCTTCTAAAGGTGAAAATGTTTTCCGACATTGCTAATCCAATAGGTCACACATGACGTCGCATCTGTGAGTGATATAACACCATGCAATAAAATCGTTAAACCACTAGTGGTTTACAGATCTCGTAATGTTACGTAGTGACGTATATTATATAGGTCACTGTGTTACGTAATGACATCCATTATAACGTTGTTATGTGTAAATATGACAAAATCTTGACGTTTTCACGTCAAAAGTGCGATTTTTGATTAATTTAACGCCGTGTGATAAATAGAATCTTATATGAGTGCTCCTGTATTATTGAATTTATCAAACTCGCTAAGAAAAAGAGATTAAATGCTCGACAAGTCTCGCATATTTTACTGTTTTCCTTAACTCGTTAAACAATTTCAATAAAACAGGAGCACTCATGTAAGATCCTCTCTTTATTAATCGCCACTTGTATTAATTGCTCTGTTTGGTCGCTGATTGATTTAATCAACCCATGAGCCGTGGCATGAGATTCCCAATAATGTGGTATGTGCCACCAGCAAAGCCTCAGATCAGCCTGCGCATACGCGCAGTCTGATCAGAGCCTTTACTAGTCGCTTGAATATTATTATGTATGACTGTTAAACTACTGACCAAACAGCATTTGGGGATTCTAAGCTTAAAATAGGCTGCACAGGCTCGTCTTAGTCTACACTTGTCAAAATACCGCATTGTTGGAAATCACGTGCCAAAGCTCAATTTTCCATTGATCTGTAATCGGAAACCAATGGCGGATAGATCATACCGAGCAGGTGGCAGTCGTGAATGTAGATGTGTAAACAAAAAATTCGTTTTTGATTACCACAAACAACGTTTGCTATTGACAAAGTGTTTTTCATTAGACATGTACACAATCCAAAACGTGACTTTTTGACAATCGAAAACGATTTTAGATTATGAAATTAATCGTTCGAGTAAGTCCTCTACCCAGTGTCAGTGAAATATACGCCACTGCCAGTGTGTGGGTGTATAATGGGCACTTCAACAACCAAAATGTTGAATAGACGGACGGATGAACAAATTCCATGTGGCATTTCCATAAAATATCACTCTCATCACTAAATATCTGACATAATAATTTAAAAGATCCCAAGTTGTTGAATCATATACCTATCTCTATTGCATAATTTCAGAGAGAAAAACTCATAATTTGAATTCAACAGTCGTTTATGTAAGACGACAGTCCTTTTCGCATTATCCGATTTTGATGCCATTTTCAAAACATCTTCAGATTGGTCTTGTTAGGAACACATATTAAATACCCTTACTAGACTTCGCACAACAAACATTAAAATAACTATTAAAATAAACACATTATAAAAGCCTTTTTCGTAATATTGAAACCCCTTTTCATTCATTGTGGCTTGTCGCCTAACAACTTGTTTACGTTGAGCTAGTCGCCAAATCGGAAGCGGCAGTTGCCTGTCAACAAGGGGTAATACCAATTTTGCTATTTTTGCTGGCAACTGGGACGGTACTGTGTAAAACTGCTATCAACCGAGGAGTACGGCTTTCGACCGGTCTGAACAGCTGTTAGTATAGGGGGGTAATGACTTAAACGCCTATGAAGGGGTCATAGCGTAAGTTTTATCATCTACACATGCTATAGAGTTTTTCAAGAGACAATGTGCTATTTTTCTGACTCATTTTTATAAGGTTGTGACGTCGAAAAATGCTAAAAATTACAGGTTCTTTTGAAAAGAAAATCAGTGATCTCACGCATTAAGAATGATGTGACAGCAATGAAAAAAACGCCCTATTTATATAATTTGTCATTTGTGCTTCTTCAATCATGTGTGAATGGCATATATTTTTGCACTATGGAAGGTTTTATGGACCCCAGAAAAATACCATGATACGGTTGTCGACTGCCAGTGATATGACTGTCGAGGCTATCGTACTGTAAATGATACGACTGTCGACGAAATGTGAAAATTAATGTAATGGCACGCATCGTGGGCTCTGCTGGAAATAAGTTGTTCAATCCATACCAGGTGGTGGTGATTTTCGTAGACTATCCACGTTAAATAAGAGACATTTACCTTCAGTCCGGGTATAGGCTGCTAGCTAGGTCCGAGCGGGGGTCTAAGGACTGTTTGAGTCCGGAGTTGACATCCCTCATGGACTGTTAAAGCTGGTCCCAGTCGGCCTTCTTCAATAATGGGGTGAAATGAGGGGCCTGCTTTGTTATCTAAGAGCCCCACCCACCAAGGGGGTCTGTGCTCCCTTGATCCCTAAAAAATAATACATTCGTCTCTCCAAATCCCTGAAAAAAATTTCCTCAGCTCCCTAAAAGTGCTTTTGCTCACCAAATCCCTAAAAAATAGTTCAGCATCTCCCCAAATCCCCCAAAATTAAGCCAATTCTCCCTAAAATGTAATTTTCTTTCCGTAGGATTAAAATCACATACTAAAAAGGGCTAAGCCATAGAATATATGACATATAATTATTTCAATGAAATGTATGATATATGGCTCAAAGTATGAGGCTATCCTAAAATGCTGTTGCTGTACCTGGTAATGTGGAATGCAGCAGCTTGCAGCTCTGTCTATATTTGATTTTTTTTTAAATTAGAGACAGACTATTTGTTTTTCTGGTTGGGGGCAGGGGCTGATTTTTCCAACAGCTTAAACTAGATTTTTTTAGACAAAGTGAAAGCAGTTATTTTTTGTAATCATAAAAGTCTTTTCTACAATAGCTATTAGCCCCTTTACGCTTGTTTAACTTCAGACTCATCAAATAAGATTATATATATCATCAGATCAGCATTCTTCAAAGTAAGTAAGGGTGCAAAGATCAGCAATCGATACAATCAAGTGCCACACCCGACCCAGGATACCAATGGGAAAGTGACAAACTCACAGTTAGTCACCACAAACGAGAGCCAAGAGGTCAGCCCTTTCCCAGCAGGTGACCACAAAGCACATATAAACAGACGCGCACAAAGGCATAGCAAACACAAGACAAAAAACACATAAAAGATCCACAAAAGAAGTACCGCCTTGGAACGGTCAGTAAAATATTTACTGGAGGGCTTAAACCGGTTTAACGGCGCTAACCTCACCCTTAATTCAGATGTGGATCAAGACACGTAGATATTTGGTTTGCATGAAAGACCCCTAACTTATCAATGCATCATCTCCTAACACATATAAATCAAGATATAACAAGGAGATGAAGCAAAGGTAAGGACTCAAAAGTAAATAAAACTGAATACCTGAGCAAAAGAAATCCAACAGGTAAACCCCGGCGGGCCTGACAAACAGCCAAAGCATCAGGCCCCTACCATCTCATCAATAGATAAATCTTTAAGTTGGAACCACCATAGAGTCTGAAGTCTGACCCTGCGGCGTGCAAAGAGGAAAACAAAGTTGCCAACCGTGATTGGGTTGACCACCATGCATGCAGTCTATTGCAATACATTAATGTTATAGCCAATCTTTTTATAATGGGAAATTATTTTGATGAACTGCACTGAAAAATTATTAGAGCCAACAATCTTCTTCAATTTGTACACCAAGTCACCATAGAAATCAGGTTCCGAAAGTCCTTGGTGCAAGAGAATTTAAGTCCAACTTGGAATTTAGAAATCAAATCATAGTATCGTCTATAAAATTTAGAAAAGGTTTTGCGAAGTTTATGATACTGGTAGCCTTGTTTAAGAAGTTCTTGAGTTAACAACTTATTGTGAGTGTTGAAGTCAGCAACATAGCTAGATGCTCTAGCAAAACGAATGAGTTGAGAGATATAGACTCCATAGGATATAGAGCGAGGCACATCACCATCTAAAAATGGGAAATTGACAATTTCAAAATCAAAGTCGTCACGTTTATCATAAATTTTGGTAGAATTAATATCATTAGAAATTGACAAATGCATGTCTAAAAATGCGGCTTCGGTATCAGAGGTATAGGCTTAATTCAGTAGGAGCTCTGAAGGGTATTACCATATTGTCAAAATAAACATTATTTATGTTTACAATATCGTCCAAATATCTGGATGTAGTGTTAAACGCATCAATAACATCAGCCTAATTATCTTCAGAAAGAGACATCATAAAGTCCCTCTCATAACAAAACAGGAATAAATTTGCAACCAGGGGAGCACAATTAGTGCCCATAGGAATCCCAAGTACTTGTCAATACAGCTTGGTGCCAAATCGAATAAAAAATGTTGTCCAACAAAAAGGTCAGCGCATCACATAAATTTTGATATGACCATGCATAATATTTTTTTAGGTTTTTCTGAAGTAAAAAAAAAGCATTTCTGTCATTACATGCAAGGTAAGTAGAGCCTTCTCTCTAGAAGGTTCTTTCAATAAGATCAATAAGTTTATTTTTAATTGAATTATGAGGTAAATTAGTGCAATGAGTAGAAAAATCATAAGTAGACAAACTGGTCGCATTGAAATCTCTAGCTTTAAGTCTCTAAAGTTTCACCTGAATGTTTAATAGACCAAAATAGGTTTTTACCGGATCTCTCATATACCTTTTCACAATACTCGATAACATGTTTTAACAGCTGTAAGACACGAGGTTAACAATTTAGAAAGTTCTGTTGTCGTACAAGTTTGCTTATAAAAATGAACTAATTATCTGAAGAGAGTATTATATAGCAGATCATGAGGTAGCCCTCCCAGATCCCCTTGTAAATTCTAAATCTATTTATTTTCGTACTAACATGCACATCTAGATCCCCCTGAAGCAGGAAAACTTTTTAAAAATCAAACAAAATGGAGGCTTTTCCTTTTATTTTTGCTTTTTGTCAGGGTTCCCTAAATCTCCAAAACTATGAGCTTGCTCCCCAGCTCCCCAAAAATGATTACCAGTGCTCCCCAGCTCCCTGAAAATGATACGCCATTCTCCCCAGATCCCCAAAACCCTCAGGGGCCCATCTCAGTCTTAGCATTGACTTGGGCTAATACAATATCATGGTCTGCTTGCATTGTGTGATTGTCGTATTTCACTTTGGCTGTGTTTCTTTGGCACAAAAACGGGGTATGCCGCTGCCTTTCCCGGCCTCCGGCTTACGCCGATCACATGACCAGAGATGGGTAGTAAGCCGCTGCGCAATCTAGCAAAAAGCGCACCAGTTCTTTTTTTGTGGTACAAACCGTTAGGAGGCGAAACAGGCCTCGCCGCTTCCACGCCTTGGTTTAAATTCGGCGAGATAGGTATACGCGGATAATGCGCCTATCGGAAGAGCCACCACGTGATCGCAATCAATCAAGTGCCCAGCCGGTTAATGACGCCCAGCAAAGCCAAAGAAAAGCACCCACTGTGGAAAGGAGTCCTTTTCGCATTTTAGACCTACCAACCGGTAACACTAAAATGTGTAAAGGACTCCTTTTCGTGAAAAGGAGTTTTATTTTTGCGAAAAGGACTTTTATTATTTCTAATAATGATTCCTATGGTTATGTATGTTGAATATTAAACTAAAAATGATGTTTAACTAGATAAGTTTATCTACAAAAGTCTGATAAATAGTTTTTGGAATGATATTTGACGGAAATGGCATCTAAATAAGATATGTATACTGTATATATATGTTCTTAAAAGGTTATCTTTTGGAAGCAAAGACTGCACCAAAGAACTGAAACCATTCAACCTGTTCAGCCTATTGGACGAGTCTAAATTGAAAAGCGTCAGCTTTTGTTTTGAGATCAAAAGGGCAGTTGATTAAAACAAACAGGGGCCAAACAGAAGTGAAGTGTATTTATTATAAGTGTTGATTTGTTAATTTGATTAGCAGTTTCAGGGGTGGGGGCATTTGAACTTTAATAGGCGCATCTTCAAAGTAAATTTTTAGTCACTTAATTTGCAAGTTATCTGTATCACTTATTCCCTTAATCATGCTGCATGCCATACTATATATACCTACAAACAGCAATCATCAATGTTGTTATTGTAACCGGAGGGGTCCGGTGTGCGCAGGCTTAGACTAGTTTGTCCAGCATATGTAGATTGTACACCTTGTGTGAATTAAACTTCAGTCGACAGACAAGCCAAAACCAGGCACAGACGGACCATAAGTATAAATTGTGAATGGTATACCATGAATATAAGGCTCCAAGACACAGACTGATTGAACCAGTGGCCAAGCAACATGTGAAAAGTGCCCACGACGGGGTCGGTTACGCCCCCCTTAAGTTCGTACACTGGGTGTGAGTAGGAGTGTTTTGGGTAAATGAGAAACAAGATTGCTCAAATGAATCAATTTAATAGATCTTAATATACAATCAGAATTGCACTAAATAGAATATGTGAGCGACTCTCTCAATCCTTTAGATTCATGCAAACTGAAATAAACCAGAACACAGTAATTAACTAATGCAACTTCTTCATTGATTTTTCTTACAACTTTGTGCTTTGATTTGCTATACTGATGCCAGTGTACACTCCAACGGAATGTCTTCTGGGTGTCTGTTTTACCCTCAGGGGACGAATATACTACCTGGCAGGCAGTCGGTCACCCTGTTCCGTAAGCTTCTCTCAAAGCGTAAAATACTGATGTCAGTCTATACTCCTGCGGAATATCTGACTGATGTGTCTGCTAGGTACTAATATGTTACTTATAACTTAAACCCATTACATTCCAGCGGAATGTCTGGCTTTAGCTATACCCACAGGAGACGAATTTACTATCTAACAGACAGTCGATCGCCCCTGGCCCTCCTTCTCTCTTCTCCTGCCCATGTAGTTGTAAATCATACTGACTTTATTGCAAAATCTTATTAATTATACGGGGTGTCTTACAATAACAAGTCCTAAACCTTTATATAAGCAAACGAATTGTGTATTCAGCATCTTGATACTTTATTCATATGAAATGTTTCATAATATGCCATGCATGCATTTACAAATGACAACAGGCTGAAATACTTCAATAAAAGTCAGTTAACAAATCCATTAAAGGGAGGTAATTAGATAAACCTTAACTATAAGTCACACTGTGTATCCTAATAACTTTATTGTGGTGAAGTAGTGACACGGTTGAGTGAATTTGTAATGGGCAAATACTGATCTATTACATTCCATCTTCCTACGAAAAAAAATGTTTAATCACTGTGGCAAATGTCCATCCCACATTTGATGCAGTGGTTAATAACATTTTTCTAAATATCCATTGCACATGCATAATTTCAAGTTTGAGTGTTCTTGTTTCAGTGAATGTTTTGTGCGCATGTATAACCATACATATTAACAAAATGCAACACTTATCTTAATGTCCTGTGCCATACTTAATGTAACTTTCTGACAACAAACTGTATATGGCCTTACTCTGCCAGGTTCCATCTAAACGCAATCAATACCACATGAATATCTGATGGTCACCACTTCAAGACGCCTTGAAATTGCCATTGAGTCTGAAACTGAACTGGTTAAGATATAGCATACAATACAATACAAATTACTTTCAGTTGAAATTGAAACAATATGTTGCATGTCAGCTGCTGAGTGTAATTTACAAATATGATAAGTGTGTACCTTAAGTAACGATGTTAATGCTGTGTTAATGCCTAGTGAACATATTTCGACACGTTAAAGGATGAGGTTGTATGCCCCTCGACGCGTTTAACGGACGCGTTTTCCCCACCCTGAAACTGCAAAAAATAATCAAATTGCTAACAGGGGCTGACTTCCTGTCCGAGGTAGCACGGGCTAATCGACCAATCGGAAGTCCTTTCAACTGCAGTCTCTTCGCAAGCAATGCAAATTACAAAGATCGGCCTTGAGCACTTTTGTTGTCTGTTTTGCATCTTAATTTTACTTTCTTTTGCCTAAGGTGGTCCCACTTGTTGCTGATAAGCGAGCCCAATTTCCTTTCCCTTTGTACTATGTCTGAATTGAGCTTTATGCTGACCCCCTTCTGTTTAATATGACTTATTGGATAACCCCCCTCAGTGAATTTTGACATGATCTTAGACTCAGTGCACATTGCTGGAATGGAATCAGTTGAGAAATGTGAGCTTCTTCCTGAAGAGCCTGCTTGGTTGTGATTTTTGCATAAACTAATGTTTTCTTGTAAGTCAGACAATTGATTGAGACTACGTAGAGTTATCTTATCTTCTTTTAAACTAGGGTCTGGACTTATCACACAGGGCTTATACTCAAAGGATGTTAGGTCTTCAAGTGGTAACGCTGCTGATTTTACTGATTCTTGCAAGGGTTTCTCACTAGTCAGGTCTTTATTTTGAATTGCTAATGAATCTGACCAAGGGTCATTACCTCGTGATAATAAGTCAGACATGTAGCTGTTATCTATTGTGCTTACATACTGTTCTGGGTGCTGTAAGGTTTCATGTGAAACAGGCCACTCATTCAAATCAACTAACTGTTGCTCTTTTTGTAAGACTTCATAACTAGAAGTGAAAACGGAGTCCTGGCTTGTTGTAGAGGACAAATACATTTCATCTATATCACATGAAACACTGCTAGACCTACATGTATCCATATCAGTTAGAAGGGCATTATCATGAACTTGACAACATGAATCTGAAAATTCAGTATTTGATTCTAAAGCTTCTGTGAAATCATAGCTATGTGGGTGGGTAAACTGATCAATTGGTTTTGTGTGCACTGTCTGAATAGAGTCAGGATGTTGATTATCTCCCTTAGCACTTTCACAAATAGTCACTGTATTCGCTTTATACCCAAATGACTCTGTGCTCATAACAGTCTCAAATAACATAGCTGCATTAAGTAAGTCTTTAAGCATATTGAACCTATTTAAAGTAAATGCTTTCTAGTGTCAGTGTTAATAAGGCCCCCAATGAACTTATCCGCAATAAGCAAGAAAAATGAGTCACTGCTATTGCTTACTTCCGGAAATGCTCTTTCTGCCATATGCCAGAGATCTTGTAAAAACGTTTCAATGCTTTCATCAAGGTGCTGATCTCTGCTCTTAAATTGTGTAAGGAAATTTGCTTTATCATCACGAATAGAAAAGCGATCAGCAAGTGCTGACTTCAAGCGAGTATAATTTTTGGTGTCTTTAATGAGCAACGAATCAGCGAACTCCAGAGCCTCGTCTCTTAGACTAGTGAGTAATTGCTTACGCCTTGATTCAGTGTCATATTCATTCAAGTCACATACCTTCTCAAACAGTGAAACGAAATTATGCCATTTCTGCTCATCACCATAGCCAGTGTAAGTTGGCGTTGCAACCTTGTCATAACTACATATATTGTCACACAGCGAAAAACAACGACATTTTGATGTTGTGCTTGCATTCTGGTGAACTGGCTGATTTTCAAAATGCTTAAAATTGGATTCTGACCTAAATGGTGGCGACTTAAATCGTAAATGCTTAGGTTCTGACCCATTATTTACATAAATATCTTGATTGCTGTTGAACGACTTACTGTATGCATAGGGTATAACCAAACTACTGTATGCTTGTGTGCTGCCTTGAAAACCAGTGCTTGCTGTTGTATACATGACCTATGATTGTATGCCTATGCAAAATATTAACTAAACAAAAGCAAAGTACGTATTTAAGTGCATCTAAGCCAAGACAGAAATAACCCTCGTTAGGTATCTCTTACTTTAGAAGCTAATCTCATACAATAAATAAAGTGCTATTTAACATATTCTCTCATATATACCCATACACTCCTTTAACTTCACACCCTACTCGCAGCGCCACATGTAACCGGAGGGGCCCGGTGTGCGCAGGCTTAGACTAGTCTGTCCAGCATATGTAGATTGTACACCTTGGGCAAATACTGATCTATTACATTATAATAGATGATGTCTTAAAGGCCAACATTGAGGCTCATCATGACAGCTTTTAACACCTATCAGTTATAATTGCTATACCAATACCTTCACATTGATACCATCTGATGATGATAAGATTAGACCAACATGTACAAAGAGCTGTGTTTGGAATGACAAGATAAAAAGACTGATTAGCTAACCAGGAAACTCATATGAAGCAGTTTTTGGTGGATTCTATGCTTTGCTTTTCGTTTGACAGACCAGTGACTGACAACTGCCCTATTTTATTTTTGAAAAAAAAATGTACAAGAATGAAAAATATTACCAGCCACTTCGAGCTGCACCCACCTGATTTCAACTGCCATGCAAATGAGCATAAATAACCTGTCCATCCATTGCCCCACCACATGAAAATGTAAATCTTAAGTGAAATATTCGGATGAGTATTCGAATCATGCACTGACCAGACAGTGCGGATACGCATACTGGTCAGTGCTTTAGTGAAAACAATACCAGAAGAGTTGTTTCATAATTTGGGGTAGGTTGTTAAGAATTATGAGCTACAAGTAGTTAAGTTCACCTAAAGGGAATTACGAACGTGCTGATCAGACTGTGCATACTGGTCAGTGCTTTGTTGTTTTTAAACAAGCTTCAGTGAATAACACGCTTTTCTCAGGCTTTGAAAATACCAAGCAAGACCCTGTTTTTTATCCTTTGGCTTACGTGACAGGGCGATGACTCTAACTGGCATGCATGTTGTATCTGGTATCTATCAGCCCACCAGCGAAACGCCATTCTATTGGTGACCCACTTTAAAATATTAGCTGTTAAACGCCACCATAGCTTTTGTGAAGGGATGATGGTTGTAATGTCGCATATGTGCCAAAGCCTCCGTAAAACACCAACGTTGACAAATTTTGTGTGGGTTATATGTCTAGATTTTGGTCCGCATGCGTATGAGAGGAGCGAAGACTCTTCTGGCCCTGTGCCATTGAGCAGGCTCCTCAAAGTTTTTTTTGCTCTACAATGCCTAATTCATCAATATCTAGATGTGCTTATGCTTCATTTTCGCAATATGCTAACGTACTAAGATCATATAGCCTGACATTCTCAGTATAAAATAACTCTCTTTTATAAAAAAAATATTACCAGGCATTATTAATCATCCGAATTCAAGGCTAATTCCGTGGCAGTAATATGAAGCTCAAACCGAAACCGAGGTCCTTTTATTAAGAATAAACTCCTTTACGTGGAAGTGATTCCTTTTCACAATTTCATTTTTAGGGTACAATTGTCTCCAGCACTCATAATACGACGTCTGGAGACAGGATTTATTCAAACAATACCAATTTCGTCTTTATTCCATGAACATAATTGCATGCAAATGGTCATGGATATTCAAATATAGTCTCATAAGGTATCAACAGTTCTTTTCGAAAGGCTATGTAAGTACTTTAATTAGGTCAGAAAGCGTAGTAGCTCATTAGTTAGTACACTTGCCTCTGGTGCTAGAGGTCCCAGGTTCAATCCCCGCTCACGCAGAGGAAAATTTCGGAGTCCGAACAGGCTTTCTCTAGTGTCATTTGCAGAGATGACACTAGATAGGTGCATTATCCTTCGGATCGGACGTTAACTGGATGTCCCCTGTGCAGGTAAAGTCACCCCTTGTGCAGGTTAAAGAACCTTACGGTAATTTAGATATGGTTACTTGTAGGCTTTCATCCTGCAACCAGGAGTGAACAATGTATACCTGCTGATAATGCTCGAAAGCGAGCGCCAGGCAGTATATAGAGAAAGAAAGAAAGAAAATAGGTATCAGGCTTAGGTGCTTTTTGGACATGGATCCTACATGTAAATGTCCGTGTTTGGATTATGTTTTAAACACTAGATATCTACTTGTTAACATAAACTATTATTCAAATGAAACAAACAAATAAGTAAATAAATACTTTTTAAAAAGTCTTTTTCATAACAATGAAACTCCTTTCAGTAAGACAAATTTCTGCCATATATATTGATAGATTTATATTAGATTTATATCGTTTGACTTCAGTTTTAAAGTATATTCCTAATAAACAGTTTAAGCGATAATATAGGTCCTTTTCGCAAAATTCGCGAAAAGGTGTCCTTTACGCGAAAAGGAGTCCTTTACGCATTTTAGGGTTATCCCTACCAACTTCCGGTTTTAGTTTCGTTTCAAAACGAGGCAACTTCCTTTCTCCCTCTGGTCCGCACTCAAAATGGTAAACTAAATACTCAGTCGCACAATCGCTTAGAATCCTGCAATATAGTTGGTCAATATATAAACTAGAATTAACTTTCCGAAGCACAAGATCATAGCATTTGACAATTTTCGGGTGAATTAACATTTCTAATATTGATTAATCGAAAATTGCTCTCCAAACAAAAAATGTAGAAAAGGATCTTGCACACAAACTCTGTATCTGTATTATACTGGAAAGTGGCTCAATCACTGAGCAGAAATTATCCAGGGGGTGTGCGCAGATGATTTAGTAGCACGAAATAGAGTCCTTGAAACCATTCACAGTGTCTGAATTTACTGCACTTTCTGATAATGAATTCCAATCTTTAATGGTTCTAGGGAAAAATGAGTTCTTGTATATATCAGTGTTGGTGGTAATAACTTTAATTTGTTTATTATGTCCAGATCTTGATGGTCTTGTGTTGAATACTATGTGATCGGTGGCAGGGATAGCTACCAGGCCGTTGATGATCTTGAAGAGTAAGGTTAATCATTGTTCTCTTCTACGGTGTGCAAGAGGTTTCCATCCTAGTTCGTTCATCATTGCTGTTACACTACTTGTTCTTTGATAGTCTTTTTGTACAAATCTTGCTCCTCTACGCTGAATACTTTCGATTCTGTTGATGTCTTTCTGCAGGTAGGGGTCCCATACAGATGCTGAATAATCCAGAACAGAGCGAACTAGGGATATATATGCTGTTTCTTTGAATTTCTTATTACAATGTTTTAAATTTCTTCTGATGAATCCTAATGTTGAGTTTGCCTTGTTACACATTTTATTTATTTGAGATGACCATTTCAAATTATCACTGATGGTTAAGCCAAGATAAGGATTTTCATTTACTTGTTCTAGAATATGGTTATTTAGAGAGTAGCGGAATGTGAGTGGAAACTTTGTTCGATGAATTGACATTATGTAACACTTGGAGGCATTAAATCTCATTCCCCATTTATTTGCCCAGAATTCCAGAGCTTTCAGATCTTCTTGGAGTTGGATTTGATCTTGTATGGTTTTAACTGATGTATATAGTAAACAATCATCCGCAAAGAGTCTGACTTTGGATTTAACACAGTTTGGGAGATCGTTTATATGACACAAAAATAGTAAAGGACCTAGGACTGTTCCCTGAGGCACGCCTGAATCAACAGAGCAGGAATCTGAGCTCTCCCCTTCGATGACAACTTGTTGTTTTCGTTGAGTTAAGAATGATCTAATCCATTTATTAATTTTCCCATCTATTCCGTAATGTGTCAGTTTATGAAGTAATTTTTTATGTGGAACTGTATCAAAAGCTTTACTGAAGTCTAGTATTGCTAGCCTGCTAGGTCAGTTTGTTTTTTGGAGTCAAATTGTTTCATAATGTCATCTAGGGTTATGATTAACTGGGATTCACAAGAATGTCCACTGCGGAAGCCATGTTGCAAATTTGTTAAGATTTTGTAATGTTCAAGATGGTTCATGATATGACGACAAATAATATGTTCGAGCATTTTACAACAAACACAGGTAAGCGACACTGGGCGATAGTTCGCTGCCGTATGGCGATCTCCTTTCTTAAATATTGGGCTAATATTTGCATTCCTCCAGTCTTCTGGTAGACTGCCATTGTCAAGACTCATCTGGAAAATGTGGCTAATTATTGGAGCAAGTTCTTTTGAGCATTCCTTTAACACAATGTTTGAAATTTTATCAGGACCGCTAGCTTTCTTAGTTTCTAGGTTTTTCAAAAGTTTTTCCACGCCTGAGATATCGACTTTAATGTTATTGATACTAGGAAATTGTTCACTGTCCATTTCAGGCATTTTTTCATTTGTTTCTTCCTTTGTGAATACAGACTTGAACTGGTCATTTAGTATGTTTGCTTTTTCTTTGCTTTCTTGGTACAATGTTCCGCCTTTTTTAAGTCCCGAGACACCAGTATCCAAACACACACATCTCGTTTGTAAAACATATCTTAGTACCTAAATATCTACTGTACCTATCTATCTTACACCTAAAAACCTCCGAGGAGGATTTAAGGTGATGTTCCAGTATATACCAGGAGCTAAAGGGCGTTGGCAGGCGCAGGGAGTCAAAAATTCATCCACTCGCTGGCATACAAGCAGATAGTCCGAGTTTTCTCTGACGTTTTAGTGGCTTTTCTTTAATTTGATATTTGCCACTGTTAGTGGCAAATATGGAAAAGCCACTTAGACATCGAAGACACGGATTAACAAGCAGATAGCGGCATTATTCGGAATCGGTCAGGTTGGGAACACTTCTATTTTGATCTGTTATAGTTCAATTGATCTTATTATTACCTTTCTGACAAAAAATGAATGTGTGAATGTTGTTCTCAAGAAGTCTGTTAGGAATAACATTATTTACTGAAAAGTCATCTCTTAAAGTGACTATTTAACAAAATCAGCAGACAATTTTATAAAAAAGGGGTTTTCTGCAAAAATTTCCTCGATGAAAAATCAAAACTTTTACACCATCAAGATCGCATCAACAAAGGCTACAGTTTGGCTGGAGAATAATTTTGCAATTTTTAGGCAACAACTGCGCAGAGCAGATAAAGCATTATTTCAGTGCTTTTAAGTAGACAAATCGGTCTATTTTAGATCAATTGAACTATAACAGATCAAAATAGAAGTGTTCCCAACCTGTCGGTATAACTATAGAATCTGTCCGCCATAATTTGTTTGGTTCATTGGGCAAATGTGCTTGAACATAGATTACATGGAAGTAATGTAAAATGTTTAACACTTTTATGATGGTTAGGGTTAGGGTATTACTTGGTAGCTGCTAAGCAACTATGTCATATTCAATCTAGCTACTGAAAGAATGGGTCAGATAAGTGGCCGACATATTCTATAGTCGCTCCCTCGGGACCGCCGTGACGTAAGTGGCTTCGTGACAGGTAAACAAATGTAACGAGGTAAATTATGTGATATCAGGGTTTGTGGTATAAATACGAGCTCAGAAAGTTTTCTCATAAGGTCATATTTACTTTTCGCGCAATAAACACGTTCCTGTCGAATTCTGGTACACCTATTTTAGGCGAAATGTTAATGACAAAACAAGAGAACTTTCTGACCTCAAATTTATACCGCAAACGTAGGAATGCATAGTCAGTTGCATGACATTACCCAGCAGCCTAGATAAGCAGCGTATTTGCGTAAATACGCAATTAAAATCATCAAAAAAGCAATTAAAATTAAATGTGTGCGTACCGAAAAGCAATTCCGTCGATCGGTATGCAATTACATGCGATGTCATTGCGTACCATTTGGTCCATTTCGTTTCCATTTGTGTAATATATAAATGCCAGTCGGGTATCGATTTTTTTACTAGCGAGCGCACAGTATAATTCCAATTTTATGAATAAAATATCCCCTTTGCAAAATGGATGCGAGCAAGGCCAAAACAAAAAAATTGTGTGTTTCGGGTAACCCGACCCTACCTACGATTTGGTCCCGACCCTGATTTTTTTTTTTCGTCCTGTAAAAAAAATATATTAGAAAATCGCGGTACTGTTCGGTACAGTTAGCGATACGGTTCGGTACAGTTCTGTAGTACCAGACTAGCCGCTTCGGTCATTTCGGGGTGATCGTATAACCCCGCATTTGCCACTTCCGGTTTCGCTTTCAATCGCCCGATTTTTCGTGTGTTTTTTCCCCATTTCTGCGTTAAAGTAATGGATTCTGTCAGCGTTTTGCTGAATATCTTCAGGCCAAAATGTGAACACGCAGCAGAGCTCCGGACTTTCAGAATTTTAAAATGTTCTCAGCTAGAAAGCCGTTTTTTGTCATCCAGCATGTGAGCCATCGCAAAAAAAAAAAAAAATACCGACCTACCCTACCTAAAGTTTTTTCAGCCGTTACCCGAACCACACAATTATTTTTTTTTGGCCCAACTAATGTCAACAAGGCGATGAGATTTGCTTCACATACAATAAATCCGCTAGGTTGATACTCAGCAAGGCAGACGGTGAGAGTAAATATGTAGGCACATTCGCGATGGCTTCATTCAATAAGAAAACGTATGTACTCAATGCCAAAAACGTGGCGAAAAAAATATAAAAAATACCCAATTGTTTTTGCAAGTACGCAATTGAGGATAACCAGGTTGCGTAAATACCCAATTGACCCAAAAGCTTATCTAGGGCGCTGCATTACCCGATTTTTTATTCTCTTCCTGGAGGAATTGCTTTTAATATTCAACCAGATGTTGAGCATTCGAGCGTTTGGTAGGCGTGTTTAATTTTAAATGTTTTCAAGCAAATTGGATATTCAACTAGAGAATCAGTATAGTTAGTACATGTGTAAATCTAAATAAAATGAGTGTACACATGAAACAGGGTGCCCACTGGTCCCGGGAAAAGTCAGCGAAATTTGTTTTTTCTTCAAGGTCAGGGATCTCTGTAAAATGGTCACAGGAAATTAGAAAATCTTCAAAAGTCTGGGAATTTTAAAATCATGCAGTATTCAAAGCCCTCGAAAATTAAACAAATAGATATAAGATGATGACTTTGACAGTTTTCTTATGATTATAATATGCAGTACAGTTATTCTTATATGTATTTCTCTTTGATAGTTATTTTAATGTTGAAACATGATTTAAGACCTTATTTTTGGTCACATTTTATTTTCAATTTTCATTTTGACTTATGTGGTTGCCTGAAGACTGAAAGGACCTTGCAACCCATACCTCCAGAGCTACTTCAATTGTTTATCAAATTTCTTATTGCTTAGGGTTGTGCACTTTTACCGGTAGGTTTAAAAAGGTTTTTGATTTTAAAAAAATAATGAGCACAAACTTATATTAGTCAGTCTATTTTAAGCAGCACAATGTAATGTTATGTTCTTTTCTTACATGCTTGCTGCCTGCCCGTTGCTTGTCTTATTGTTCTGATGTAAAGCTCATACATTTTAAGGGTTCAGCTTGATTGATGTCAGAATTAATAAAACAAGAGGCGGAATGTATGGCTGTAAGGGGTGGAGGGGTACAATGGTCAGTGAACAGTCAGGGTATTTCATATCAGACTAAGAGTGGATACCATGTGAAAAACTGGATAATAAAAAAAATCAGCTAGTACATTGGTTTGGGTTGACTAAAACCATGGGGATAATGTGTGGTAGGAATAGTAGCAAAACATAGATAGCAGATAAAATTAATGAGCCAGTGCACAAGATTTCCAACAATGTGGTATGTGCGACCAGCAAAGCCTCAGATCAACCTGTGCATACGCGCAGTCTGATCAGTGCCTTTGCTAGTCGCTTGAGTATTCTATGATTGTTAAGCTACTGACTGAACACCATTCGGAGGTTCTAACTTAAAAGGAGGCTGCAGAGGCTCGTCCGAGTCTACACTTGTCAGAATGTCAAATTGTTGGAAATCTCATGCCGCGGCTCATTTTATAGCTATCATTTAACACACACTGTTTTTAATCTTTATATGCAGCATTTCTTTTTGGCCTAGTATATATATTTCTGGTTTTCAGACAAAAGGAACCAGCAGTTTTGGTAAGCGGCACAACAAAACCCACACACAATGTCGGCGATGTGGACGCCGGGCCTACCACATACAGAAGAAGAGATGTGCATCTTGTAGCTACCCAAGCCCAACTGGAAGAACCTGTAAGAAAATTTTGTGAACATCTACTCTGAAACTAGTGATCTGAATTGAAAACAATTTGGTGGAAATGATCACTAGGTGACCCTCTACAAAAATAGCTAAAAGACATTTGATCTGTCAAAAACATGGCCGCCAAGGAGTGTTGCCAATTTCCCTTATGTACCTTTGTAAGAAACTTTAAACATCTCCTCTGAAACTAGTGGTCAGAATTGAAAACAATTTTCTGGAAACGGTCACTGGAAGACATAGGAAAATGGCGAACGTTGATCTGCCGAAAAACATGGCCACCAGGGGGCGTGACCAGTTTCCTCTATGTACCTATATAAGTAACTTTAACCATCTTCTTCATGGTCGGAATTGATAAAACATTAGGTAGAAATAGTCACAAGGTGACCCTCTACAAAAATAGCTTAATATATTTGATCTGTTGAAATACATGGCCGCCAGGGCACAATTTTCAATAAATCACACACCATTATGCATTTTATATCCTTCTCTACAATAATTTTAAACACTGCTAAACCTTTACAACACATTGGACTTTTTAACAATGACTGTTGACAGTGAAATTTCTTGTGAGCGATTAAGGGTCATTTTGACCCTCATGTTTTCTCTATGAGTGGTTTCCTTTTCCTCTTGGTGCATGAGATAGTCTGCATCGTTTGATTTTGACATTCCATATAACTATTTGGGTACAAAATTATTAATTATTGACAAATATACAGTTATTTCATGCCTGTTTGTAGTATAGTCAAAACTATTTCCCTGAGGTGCCGTGGACGACCTGATGCACTATTGCACGAGGCTGCATCAGGCTGTCCACGGTACCGAGGGGTAATAGTTTGACTACGGTAAATCTTGTATTAGTTCGTACACTCAAATAGTTCGTACACCATAAATTATTCCATGGTGGTCGGACCAAAATGTCATGTATTAGTTCGTACAGTGGTCATTTTTCGGTTTGTAATTAATAATAGTTCGTACACAACGGGATTTTCCTTCATATTGGTACCTACATGGCTTTTAATCAGTGTGTCTGTCTACAATACTTTCGATTTCCTACCGTCGAGCACGCCAGTTTACAAACATATTAGCGGCCACCGTTAGTGTCGCTAACGTGCATTCCGCATTGATGCATGCCAAACTTTTATTCCCTGATAAAAGCTCTAGGTTCAATGAACGTCGGACTGATGCAAATGCACGTCTTTGTCGCCATCATTGAAGATATTTTGTCCAGTCATGACAAAAATCAAATACATGTACAATACACAACCACGCGCGCGTGCACCTTGATTGTGAACGTCTGTGTCTGTGATCATTGAGCCTTTCCGTCAATATTCTCGAAACGGGAATCTAAGCACGTTAATCCTTATACCAACACCATCAAAACCAACAGCTTATTCTAACTTTATTTCCTCCTGGCGACTTTTAAATCAAGAGAACGCAAGCACACGTGTGACATGGAAAACTTCTACGCAATGCCCGTGTATCTTTTTTAATCACTGGATCCGAGCATGCTGATGTGATCAGCGAAGGCTCAGGAGAGCCTGCGCTTTTGTGCAATCTTGACAGGGTCAAGCTGCTCACTAACTCAAAGTTTTTAAGTGGATGAAGACTAAGGCCCAAACAATCTAGACATCTACGTACTCCCACTAATAAGCTGTGCTTTAAATATGCGAACATCATTTTAAACGCGCATGCAATAAGCGTAATAAAATAAGTATAAACTTGCAAAAGCCTAGGGCGGCGTCCTCGTCATGTGCGGATCAAGAGGGGGGTGGGGGGTCGGACCTCCCTGGAAAATTACAAAAATATAGGGTTCCTTAGCAATACTGGTCCGGATCCCCTGAAAAATCACAGCTACCAATCCAGCGTTCAATGTTGGGTCACCATTTAAGTGGCGTTTCGCTGGCGGGCCTTTGATGGCCCACTAATAGTGGTATTTGGATCTTTCCTCTCCTCATCACTCATCAAACTGAAAAAACAACAAAAAAAAAACGTTGTCAAAGTTGGACCTCCTCTGGCAAAACTTTCTGGATCTGCGCATGCTCATGAATCTGTATTACACGGGTGGTAAACCTAGGAACTACCACGAAATTGTGTTAACCTAATTTTGTTCCCAAGCCACATCCGGGACACATCGTGGTAGTTTCCAGGCCGAAAATTGGATAAAGAAAGGTTGGTGTCACTTTCATTTTTGTTTTATTTTACAACTAAGAACAAACAATGATGAAATCCGACAATGTGGTTCTGTGTAAATATGTCTCAGCGTCCCCTCTAGCCCGATAATTTGTTGGAAAAGCTATTTTCTTTCTTTAGATTCGTGTTTCCCCACTGAGCATCGGACCAACTTTCCCCAAAGTTCGAAGGATTTTAGCCCATATCTGTCAAATTAAATGGAATTTGATATCATTTGACGATGGAAATGATAAAAAGACCATAAATAAACATTCCTACACAGAAAAAAAATCTGAGCATTTACTCGTAGACGATTCATGCCCCCTTCGTCCTGTGTGGTAGTTTCCAGCTCATCGTGGTAGTTAAAATGCTATCGTGGTAGTTTCCAAGACTTTGTAGGAATTTAGTAGTAGTTCACATCAGCAGATGTTCACTATTCAGGGGCTTCTTCATTTTTATAAAGACAGGGTGTGCGGGTCGAACCTTGACTACCCCTCTTATTCATACGAAGACCTTTAGAACAACCTAAAGTCGACTGCCTGAATTTTAATTTAGTGGGCTATTGAAATGATGAGAAGAATGAAAAGAAGGGATATTCACATATTTTTGTTTTTGAATAAACATGCTTTTTTAGTTATCAAATAACATGCCCGTTCATCGCAGCACTCACATGTATATAAAAAGTGTCCCAACCCGAGGATATTTCTTTTTTTTCTGAAGCGCAAGTACTAACGATACTTTGGGCCAGTAGTCTTAGCCCGCCATTTTATCTTAAAGTTGACTGAACATGGAACAACGTAGCGAGTGACGCAATTTTTTATATCATTTTTTTTGTCTGTTGCTTGGTCCAACACGATGACCTTCTTTTGCTTTAGATTTCCAGAGGTGTTGTTTAGCAGTCCAGGGCATGATCTCCACCTATCAAGCATCACAATGAATCTCTTGAGTCCTCAGCTTAGCTTCTTCATGGTGTTGAAATGTGATTTATTTGTTTACCGTGGTAATTAATTGACGAGTTCGAGGGTTATCATGCGAAACAAACAACCACTATAATGTTTTGTAACACTTCAGAAACGTATCCTACAAAGTCTTGGAAACTACCACAATAGCATTTTAACTACCACGATGAGCTGGAAACTACCACACAGGACGAACGGGGCATGAATCGTTTACGAGTAAATGCTCAGATTTTTTTTCTGTGTAGGAATGTTTATTTATGGCCTTTTTATCATTTCCCTCGTCAAATGATATCAAATTCCATTTAATTTGACAGATATGGGCTAAAATCCTTCGAATTTTGGGGAAAGTTGGTCCGATGCTCAGTGGGGAAACAAGAATCTAAAGAAAGAAAGTAGCTTTTCAAACAAAATTTTGGGCTAGAGGGGACGCTGAGACATATTTACACGGAACCACATTGTCGGATTTCACCATTGTTTGTTCTTAGTTGTAAAATAAAACAAAAATGAAAGTGACACCAACCTTTCTTTATCCAATTTTCGGCCTGGAAACTACCACGACATGTCCCGGATGTGGCTTGGGGACAAAATTACGTTAACACAATTTGGTGGTAGTTCCTAGGTTTACCACCCGTGTATTATGGGGCAAAAGATTAAACACATTAAATGATTCCAGTGGGTCATCACACGTATGCACAGACGCACAAACTAAGATTTAAATTGATTTTTGCATCATGCTTTACAAACCGAGTCAGCTCATGAGATGTAAACTATCGCACATGTGGCCAGCGAAGGCTCAGACGAGCCTGCACATCCGCACAGTCTTGCCACGGACATGGCTGCTCACATACACAATGAAAGTGTGTATAGTCCCAATAGGTGGCTGTGTATAATACACCAACGAACACCGCAACAGACAAGAAAAAAATGTTCGAAAAGGCGTCTTGTTTCACGACCAAATTTATACTTAAATTTTCGTTATAATTCCACACAAATTGGCATTTTAACAGAAAAGACCTTTGAGATGATCGCGACATCTTATCAGGGTTTGCTTTAATTACCCCATTCCGTATGTACCTTGTTGCGAGAAACTCGACTTTGTTGAACAAAGGCGCAGATCAGCCTGCGCATCCGCGTAGTCAGTTAGCTTTAGAAAGTATGCTACATGCAAAAAATGAAAATTAAAAAAATCCGACAGACATGCGTGTGCGGATCCAGACAACTTCACCGGGGGGGGGATTGCTTCTTCCAGTTTTAATTTTCCAGGGGGAGGTCTGGGGCCCCTGCCCCCCACTCCCTCTCTGTCTCCGCCCATATCAAAGTTTCAAACAGTTTGAATTCACAATAGTATGACATTTCTGGGACTTTCTATACCAGAGAGTCCTTAGACATATGTATTGCCGGGCCTGGTCAATTCACAAACCGTCTGCTAATTATATCAGCTGACGTCAAAGGCAAAGACAGCATGATCCTTTTTACAATGTAAGATCAAAGAGACCGCTCACTTCAATTCCGGCCTCGTGTTGTTTAAAGATTTGGGGTCGCACGTGGTGGCCTTGACGCAAGAAAATGTACATGACACATTAAGCTAAGCCATGGGTCCTGTTTGTAGGACATGAAAACAGTGACCCAGATTCGAATTCGGCGGCGTATGAACAGGGTCGCCACTGTTTGCTTACAGAATCATGGTCTATCAAAATTTAAATTAAAAAAATGAAAAATACCACCCAACGACGACTAAAACGGAAATAATCTGTCAGATCTCTGCTGTTTACGGCCAGCTACACGAGAGTGCAAAGACTAGCATATGCACCCAGCACCCAGCACTGTTTTGGGCTGTTAAAAAAGTCATTATTATAGATACCCTACGAAATCCAATTCTCACCGTATCTGTCTGCGCCTAGGTTTTCTCATGTAATGGCTTTTCCTGGTCATGGTTCTACAAAGATTGCCATTATCATAATCTTAAAATGCTAACACGAATGAAGCTGAGCATGTAAGTCGCCGAATATGTATATGGATGTCAAGATGAAGACTCGAACCAACCTATACAGAAATATAGGTGTTCATACAAAGCCTTTAAATGGAGTAAGTATTCGCAAAAACGTAAGTTGTGGGTCTTTTTACAAAACATGGTTTCAAAGAGAGTTCTGAGTTCCAGTTGTTCATATTTCACATTTAGAAGTCATTTTCATTTTCAGTTTTCATTCATGCTATTAATTGAAAATACTTATCAGACTTTCAATCTGTGATGAGACTAAAAGGGTAAACAGAAATTCCTCCCTCTTTGGCAATTTTCGCATGTTTTGGCCCCGCTTTTTCGATCTTCGAAATTTCATTTTATTAGTTCGTACAGTGCCATTTTTCAGGAAAATAATTTTTATTAGTTCGTACACAGAGAAAAATAATTATTTTTTGCTGTACGAACTAATACAAGATTTACCGTATACTACAAACAGGCATGAAATAAATGTTTTATTACCCAACCCATTTGATGAAATACTTAGCAGTGTTTCTTGTATGGAGTTGCTGTAGACTATGCGATTTTGTTGCAAATCAGAAAATTTCACCCTGCTCAATTTTGGTCTCAAAATGTTCGGCTCGTTCTAACTAAGAAAACGAATACCCACACTTTATGTTTCTGATCATAAACAACAGAGTTATTGGAGTTTAAAGTTGCCAAAACCATGCCTTATTTTCACCATTGTTGCATAACGTCTCCTTTCATAAGCGAACCATACGCGCATCGTAGTCGCGCATGTTGATAAGCGCCTGTGTGTTTTTAACAGGGAAGGGGGTAACCAGGGCCATGGTATAGTCTTATTTATTGACCGGTGGAATAATTCAGTGACTCATGACTTAGCAAAAAATAGACAATTACTCTGTATATAGACAGTTGGGTAATACTTAGAAATTATATAATGCTTTTATGGGCCAATCTGTAGATCTACATCTTATCGTTTTGTTTAACCATTACAATTTGATGATTACTCAAGATTGCATTCTGGTATTGCTAGACATTTTAGCACTACTGAAAGCCAAAGATCTCCGGAAGTCAAAGATCAACTGAAAGAGTTTTGATGAAAGAATTTATAAGTTTTACCTACACTATACAGTAAGGCACTTGACAAATATGCTTGAAATTATTGTTTGTTCCACTAATCATGCTCATAAATTACCCACAAAAATGAAAAATGCTGAGGATTTGGGTCTGGGCATTTTGGAATTTGGTCAGTGAAAAGTCAGGGAATTTACTTTAATTTTTGTGAACCCTGTTAACAATAGATGTTTTTCTCAAATAGCTGATAAGTCATTTCTAATTGCACTAATTTCTTTTTCAGTTAACTGGAGCATAAAAGCTAAGAGAAGGAAGACAACTGGTACTGGTAGGATGAGATACCTTAAGAAAGTCTTCAGAAGATTCAGGTGAGAGAATGAATCCCAGCCTAGGAGTCTTAAGGACTTAACCATTTATACTGACTGGCAACTGGTCCCAACTTTTGTCCCCAGCCCTAAAAATTTAAGCATTCATATGGGATTTTCAAGGGATTTCCCTGTTCAGCATAAATTGTATCTTATCTGACAGGCTTTCCAGCGTTCCTAGTTTTCCTACTTTTTCCTAGTATTTTAAATGTGCTCCTAGTTTTTCCTAGTTTTGTCAAAAACCTAGTATTCCTAGTTTCTCATAAATTTGGCAACATTTTGAATAAGTGTTTTGAGATTTTGTTTCAGAATAAGATCTTTGGGGTGTTGAACTGACAGTCTTTGGTGTTCTTTGTGTGGTCTGTTGTCACTGATGCATATAGTGACTGTCTAGCCTTCTCAGGTGATAACTGAAGGTTGGACTATACTCTATGATGACTACAATTGACTCAAACCCCCTAGTTGAACCTTAGAGTTTTGCAAGATCAGTTTGAACATAAGAAATAAACCATATATATAAATATGTTGACATGTAATGTTCGTGACATCTTGCAGTGTTTTGAAATGCTGTAATCATCCTTAGACCATTGTAAGTCTACCTAACTCTTACACCAGTGTGAAACAGACTCTATTTTGGTCTGATGGTCAGTTTTTTCTGAGGTTTCATGTAAGGCAGCATAAAAAGGAGTGAGGTAAGGTAAATGCTTTTTGGTTGATTTCTTGCTTTACATCTGAGGTCATGTAGGAATGACAAGTTGATCCTAATGACACTTTTCTAAGGCAGGAGTACTCTGTGCTCATCCTCTCACCAGTAACTGACAACAATAGTGAAAGAATGTGCCGGACCTGGAAATCGAGCCTGCAAAACTCCTGAATATTAGGCTGGACACGCTGTATAAAACTTGGCTGTAAAATATTAATTGATTGCATCATTTGGGTTTATTGACATCTGAATAATGTCCTGATATTACTAAAATCACTGTATAAGGTTGTCAACAAGTCTAAAACACCCCAAGTCTAATACAGTTGCCCCTGAAAATGACCAAAGATGTCTTCCTCCTCTTTCTTGGTTCTCAAAATTTTTCGGGGGGAGGACCCCCAGAACCCCCCCCCTTTCAGGAGTGTCTTGTAATTTTACAGTCCAACACTCTCCAACACAAGACTAGTTGGAAAAGTGAGGTATAGAACTCAAGCAGTGAAACACACACACAGTGGGGTCTACTTCCTTATTTTGTGTGATTTGTTGGCTAAGGATTTGCTGTACCCTCTATCTGTCAAATACAGGGCTGGAAAAGACCAGGGTCCAGTAAAAATGCTAAAAATTCAAAGTTAATTTGCTCTTTGTTTTTATTAGAATTTCAGTGAAACAACCTTTATTGCGCCTATAATAGTCTTTATAAAAAAACTTTATTTCAAAACATTATTTCATATAAGAGTCTGCTCTGTTGACTGCAGAAGAAAACTTAGTCAGCTTAACAGTCTTGTAGTATACATGTGTACGGTTACTGTGGTAATCGGGTAGGGGAAAGTAAAAACATATAACCAAATAACTCCTAGTATTTGCCTCAAACTTCCTAGATTTTCCTAGTTTTTTCCTAGTATTTTGTAAATACTTTTCCTAGTTTTCTCCTAGTTTTTTCAAAGATGCTGCTGGAAAGCCTTGCAAGTAAGTAAGGGTGCAAAGATCAGGAATCGATACAATTAAGTACCACACCTGACCCAGGATACCAATAAGAAAGTGACAAACTCACAGTAGACACCACAAACGAGAGCCAAGAGGTCAGCCCTTTCCCAGCAGGTGACCACAAAGCACATATAAACAGACGCGCACAAAACATAGCAAACACAAGACAGAACAAAAACATATTAGATCCACAAAAGAAGTACCGCCTTGGAACGGTCAGTAAAATATTTTACTGGAGGGCTTAAACCGGTTTAACGGTGCCAACCTCACCCTTAATTCAGATGTGGATCAAGACACATAGATATTTGGTTTGCATGAAAGACCTCTAACTTATCAATGCATCATCTCCTAAAACATATAAATCAAGATATAACAAGGAGATAAAGCAAGGAGAAGGACTCAACAGTAAATTAAACTGAATACCGGAGCAAAGAAATCCAACAGGTAAACCCCGGTGGGCCCGACAAACAGCCAAAGCATCACTTCAAAATTATGAGTTAGTGAGCAGCGAGACCCTGACGAGATTGCACAAAAGCACAGGCTCTCCTGAGCCTTCGCGTGATATGGTTTCATCATGCTCGGATCGAGAGATTAAAAAAAAGATGCATGGGCATTGCGTAGAAGTTCTCCATGTCGCACACACGCGCTTGCGTTCTCTTGATTGAATAGGTGCCAGGAGGAAATGACGCTAAAATAAGCTGTGGATTTTGTTAGTGTAAGGATTGACGTGCTTAGATTCCCGTATCGAGAATATTGATCAGAAAGGCTCAATGATCACAGACACATTCACAATCAATGCACGCGCCCGTGGTTGTGTACATGTATTTGATTTTTGTCATGACTGGACAAAACATCTCCAATGATGGCCACAAAGGCGTGCAAATTAGCATCAGTCCGACGTTCATTGAACCTAGCGTTTATCAGGGAATGCATCAATGCTGGATGCACATTAGCGACACTGACGGTCGCACTGACAGGCGAAACACTCCTGTTCCGCTGATATGTTTGTTAACTGGTGTGCTCGACGGAAGGAAAATGAAACTATCGTAGACAGACACACTGCAGGTACCAAATGAAGGGAAAACCCGTTGTGTACGAACTATTAAAAATTACAAATCGAAGAAATGACAATGTACGAACTAATACATGACATTTTGGTCCGACCACCTTGAAATAATTTATGGTGTACAAACTATTCGAGTTTACGAACTAATACAAGATTTACCGTAGTTTGATTTCAGAATATATCAAATTGTTAACATGCCTCAAGTCCAAAGTTGGGATGTCGAAAACTACCCCGGTTTTAACCAGCGGTTTTAACCGGTTAAAACCACCCCGGTCAATATGCCAAAAAGTGGTTAATACTGGTCAATACTGGTCAATACGAATCTGAGTGGTCGATTGAAAATTCTAAGGGATGTTTAAGACGGGATTGAGATATTTGTACTAGTTTTATGTTATATCTATTGAAAAAAGAAAAAAAATACTGTTTCGTCCCTGCCAAGGGCACTTTTCATGGTGAGATTTCTATCTCAAGACCTTAGCACTGAGTTTTGCATTACAGTCCATGCACCTAACACTAGTTTTTCTTGCATCATCAAAGGCAGAATAGAATAACCATACAGGGTTTTATTGCTCAATTTTGAGACAATAACTTTTATTAGTTTATGACACTTGGTTAATTATAAATTGATAACTGCAGATAACTGAATAGCCACACTTTCACACCTCTATATATACACAGATGCCACCGAATTAGCCAATACATTTTAAGCTCGGTGATTGGATGGGTGTTATAAACTGGATACACCTTCTTCAGTCTGAGAGACATGCCAGGTATTTTGACAGTTTTGTTTGTTCTAGAGCATTAAAGTAAAAAAATAACTCCTTGATATATCTGATAAATTGTTTTCTTTGTAATTTTCACACCTTCACTGTCTTTTCAGGTAAGAAGCCAAACCAATTTGTGTCATAACTAATACAGCATCTTTTATTTGTACATGATGACCACTTTGATGATCAATTTAAAGTATTGATTTTTTAACTAATAAGTCCTTGATTACATATTATTTTATTTCTATGAAAAAAGCTAGTTTTAAAATTTATTTATTTTCATTACTTGAATTTGCCTTTTTTTATTAATGGCTAATAGAAAATAAGTTCAAGACTGTTAGTCTGTGCTGAAAGTTGGGGTAATGATTTGGACTGAAGGTCTAAAACTTTGACATTTCATTTTTGTTTATAATACAGCTAATTAATTATTAATACTTTTTTAAAGCAAAATTAACTAAAAAAACAACAACACATTTTCAGTTAAAACCTCAAGGTATTATCATATATTAAACTGCTTTTAGTCTTAATAGAGCTCAGTAAAACAGGAGGTTAATAATTAATGCCAAGTATCTTCACATAGACCAAGTTTTTTCAATCGACCAATTGACCACCAATCGACCAGTTATTACCGATTATGACTGGTTAAAACCAGTAATGACCACTGGTCTGGTCAATATGCATATTGACCGGTCGATTGCCAACCTTGCTCAAGTCCTATAATTTACCCCGCCCACATACCATTTAACCCTTGTAAAACCGGATGATGCCCTGACACCTTTCCTGTCGTTACAAGTTTCTACAGTTTATCTCCGTTGATTCTCCCGTTTTAATAGGGATGTAACAATACATCGGACTATCGATATATCACAATAGTGACCTAGGCATGTTACTGCATCGATAGGAAATTGGCAATGTCAATAGTATCGGCAATAGTCTTTTCACAATCAATAGTTGCAATAGTTTTTAGACCTAGACATTTTCACTTTAAAATTGCTTGGTTTGGCACAAAATACTTTAGCTCACAAGCACCAGTTCAAGATTTTGCTCAAGGAGAGGTGTGAAATTGATTATTTCCACAGATTAGTACTTACATCAATGTGGTCAGAAAAGCGGCATCATAAATCTGCTAAGAAGTCTATTAAACTTTGGTAACCTAGGTTTAATGAGCTGCAGCAAATCAGCTGACCATTTGGTTTGAGGTCAGACTGTGGTCCAGACAGATATATCTTTTGGAAAAAAAGCATAAGAAAACAAAATAGTCTTAGACAAGCCTGCTCTTAGAGGAATGGTCTAAGCATAGGTATCAGCAATTGATCATCACCTTGAAGCTGCATCCTCTGTTTTATTTATTGGCTCTATAGCATTCTTTCAGGAACACTATCAGAGTTCCAAACGACTTGGATCCAGATCAGGACTGACCTTCGTAATCTGGGTCCAAACAGGATGTAAAGGTTGGTTCATAAGTAATTTGTTTAAGGGATATTGAAAGTAGAAAAGCTGTCTTTGAGGTTTCTTGTGATGGTAGGCTAAACTGCACAAACTAATTAATTTAACTTTCAAGAGAGACTAAAGAGACTGTGTTATTGGTATGCTATACATGTAGAATAAGATGTGTTTTGACCTGCAAATTCTGCAGCGATTCAATTTTTGTATGTTTTTACATTGATTTTACTTTTTAATTTTAGCAAACTGTGTTTGCGATGAAAGTAGCGCCGATTCTTCCAACAGGTCTGAAGTTTGTGGCTCATACAGATTTTTGTGTACAAAGATGAAAGTTTTGCAATTACTGGAATTCGGCTATATTTTCTGTCTCTTTTCGCAGAAAGGGTTCGTCTCAAAGGCGGCGAATTTCCCCTTCTTCAAGGGTTATGTATAGTGTAAAAACTGTTGTTTGTATACCGATAATTTACTGTACATATGTAGAATCTACTTTGAGCATCATCATTTGTAGGTACAGAAGCAGGGATTTTGCCTGGCGTGCCAATTTCCTCTATGCACATGCTCTAAAATGGACGATTTCGAGATAACCCCACTATTTTAATGCATGAGCGAATCAGGAAAGTCTTTGAAATAGTCAAGAAAACATTTAAGAACAGGTCAAGAACACATCATGTTCATGAAAAGTCTTCAAAATAATCAAGAACACACTTAAGAACAGTTCAAGAACACCACAGTCAACAAATCGTTCAAGAAAAGTTATTAAAATGTTCAAGAACAGTTTATGAACAATTCAAGAACATCACAAATTCTTAAAAAGTTCTTACTGTTCCAAATTTATGTTCTTGAAAGGTTCAATTACCGGTTTTCTTGAAGAGTTCAAGAATTCTTGCTAAATTCAAGATCTGTTCTTGACCTGCTCTTGAATTAAGAACTCTATTTCGCAGGGGCTTGGAAAAGGGCGCTATTTTTTATTCAACTTTCATTTGCTAAAATTAAAAGTTATCGCCGAAAATCAATGTGAAAAACATAAAAAAAATTGAGTGTAATAGTGTACAATTCGTCCAAGGATTCAGTTATTTCCATGCCTGGTAACACACTGATTCAAATCTGTGTTTTCGATCGAAAAAAAACCCCAGCGATTTCGATAACAAGTAATAGCATAATTGATAGGAAAGATGTGCAGATCTATTTGTGGGATCGAACACTTCATTTATGGTGATTGGAAGTACAGTCTTGTTTAAAACTTTTGCGCTTATGGTCACCACTTGCCCCCCCCCCCACTCCACTCATTTTCAAACTTTCTTTTGCCTGCTAGTGTTTGTTGTTCGTTGATAATTGTTTGAAGCAGCCTGGACCCAGATCAGGCCTGACAAAAGTTCGGACCTGATCTGAATCCAAACTGCTTGGCACTCTGGTGGTTTTCCTGACAGAACTTTCAAAGAAGTTGATTTTGGGGAAAAAATCAGTAGGCCACAAAAAATACAAAATTACACAGTATGCAAAGAGTTTAAATACATTATGGATACTTGGCTCTGCAATGAGAGAGGTTGTAAATTTTAAAGGGTATCTCAAAGCTGAATGTCCTGTGAAATTGTACATCAGTATTATTATGGAGCCAGGTCCATGGTGCCATTATAGCAATTAGTTCCGGTTCCCTGCCACATAGACACTTTTGCTGGGTTGTGATCCTAAGTAAAAAGGAAGTTAAATGGCAAAAGGATGTATATGTTGTTGCATCCCATGCATTTCAGCAAGATAGGTGGACTTTGACAATATTTTGAAATTTTTCTGTTGTTTCCATACGAAAATTGGTACTTGTATGTGCAGGAAAGTCCTACCGTATTCTTAAAATTCTCGTTCAAACAAGCATTTATAAATGTTTCGGACAATAGTATCACAATATTATTGCAATGGTAGTCCACAATAGTAACAGAATCACAATGGTACTTGAACTTCCTGCAATGTCAATACTATAGCAATAGTCAGATTTGGCCGCAATAGCAGATGATTCGAGGACTGAACCTACTACCTTTCCCATGGAAAAAATATATCCTTTAAAATTCTATCTGGCCATTTTTATGGGCAATCCTTTATTAAGACTGTCGGTGTCCGAGGTCCTCTCACTAAAATTAAAAAAAAAACCCATAATATACAGCCAAAAGTTCGGAGATGAGCTAATAGTAAACCAATGACTCTCCGTCATCCATCAACATTTTCAAAGATCTTCTCCTCTGAAACCACTGGGCCAAAAAGAGAGAAAACAGTGCATACTGTCTTTACCAAAGATGACAGTGAAATAAGATATTTTTGCCTTTTTTCCAGGAATGGTTTCCGTGAGGGGACACAGCCCAAACCCAGAAAGTCAGGAGCAGCTGCGCCATCCTCAGCAGTAGCAACTAAATAATTTATTGTATATTTGGGCAAATAAAAAAAAAGACGAAAAAAAATCAAGTGTTTTTATCTCCTTATCTTTTGAGGCTCCCAATTCTCCTAAAACACATATTTTAGAGGTAGGTAAATACAAGATTGACTGTTTAAAGGATTATTTCTGAATTCAGGATTTTTAGGCTGACTCTTCATAGAAAGTCAGCCTAAAAATAATGAATTTGACAGATTTTATAGCTTCTCTTCTTAGCTCAAGTGAACTAATGGGATCAGTTAATGTCTGTGGTGTGTTGTCTGTTGTCCATCGTCAACAGTTTGCTTTATATTACAACTCTTCCTGTATCTCTGGTTTAATTTTAACCAAACTTCACAGGAATGGTCCCTAGAAGACTGCATGGTCAAAATAAAACAATTGGACTTCCTTCCTGTGGTCAACTTAAACATTTCCAAATGCCTGTCATTAGTTTTTGAGGGCAAGATGGGGATAATGGGTAAGATTTTTCTTGACCCAAGAAATTTTAAAAATCAAAGAATGTCATGCTTAGTCTTCCCAGTTTTTAGCCATTGCTTGTCTACCCAAAATGGTATTGAAAATTTTTAAGCCGTGTCTGTATCGCTCAGGGCTGGCTAATCAACAAAAAAAAAAATGCTAATCGATTATCAGTCCTTGAATTTCTATTTATAACCGATTAGTAATCACTCAGGAATGTTTTGACAACTTTTGCATAGTCAACGACATTGATTTTCCCCAATCGGAGAATCTCAGCCCAATTTGAGAATCAAGCCTAGGGTATATATATGTAAGGCATAGTATCGTGTATGAAAAAAGCTGCATTTTGTTAGCCTAAGGTAACTAGCGTAAGGAAAATTAGTTCTGTAGGGTAATTTTTTTACTCGCCCTGCAGGACTAGTGGGTGTAAAAAGTTACCCTTATGACACAGTGATTATCACTCGCCCTTAAGAACTGAACATACATGTACTTGTATCATATTGATAAACATTACCCTTTTTCACTGTTTTTGTACATGTTTAAAGTTTACACATGTATTTTAATTTGTGTTTTTTTTTATCATAGTGTTTCTGGGAGGCTTCATTTTTGTGTGGTCGACACAGGGATCATGACTGGCATAGGCGTTCACAGTATCACACTTGGTTTCTGATCAAGAACTTGAAGGGATGCAACAATTTCATTCAAAGTTTACAGATTGCTAATGCACCATAAAATGCAAGTCAATGTCATCTGCAAATTCAGACTGAGTTCTGGCCCTTTTTGACTTTGGTTTAGGCTAATGCTAAAGCTATCTTGGCATTTTACCTCACCTGAGCTGAAAGCTCGTGTGTGAGCTAATAGTATACCAATGTCTCGGTCGTCCGTCCGTCAACATTTTCAAACATCTTCTCCTCTGATTAAACTCAAATTTCATATGGAGACTCCTTAGGATGCGGAACGAAAGTTTGTTCAAATGGTCTTAGTCACATGACCAAGATGGCCGCCACGCCCATATATGCTAAAAACCCTTTAAAAATATTCTTCAGAACCAGAAGGGCGAAGATGAGCCTACCAAGTTTGTTCAAATGATGATCCTAGGTTGACATTGACCTACTTAACGTCAAGGTCAAATTTGCTTCCTTATGCATTTAAATGGGATTTTTATTGAAAAGTTGATTTTTTTTAAAAACCAAGTCATTATTCTCAATTGATATGTAAACCTTGTTTAACAATGGATATAAATAAGTTCCAATGGTCAAGGTTGACCTTTCAGCCAAGGTCGCTAATATTGGACTCCCATCAATATATACTGAACAAGAGTGAAAAGGCTACACCTGAATTGTTTGCCACCCATATACAAAATTATGCAAACCAAGAATGCAATTAAAAGTACATCTTAATGTTCAAATACTGTGTAATGCATAACAGTAAAAGTTTTACGGATGTTGTCACGAGGAAACACATGAAGGCCATTTAAATGTGACGGGTTCATTTTTCAGGTTGCCAATTTGAACGGAAATCAAACACAATTTAGGCCTTCAAAAATCCACTACCTACGAGATCCGACTTCACGAAATGGAAGTCTAGACATGTGACAACCAGAAATGTGAAGGACTTATCTCAAGTGTGTCTTGATCATTTAGAAAAACAATCTTGAAAAGCGGATTTTCACTCAAATTGCCAAGTTTAAAAATTTAACACTGAAATCTCCATAGGAAAATCAATGTGTTGTTGCATCTTAGTATGAGGACATTACTAGTCGAGAAATGGTAGAAACAATGTGCTGTGAGTTCTACCTGATTTGGCAAAAGAAAATTATCGAAAATCGCGATAAATTGAAGTTTACCAAGCATTTAATGTTCCCTATTTGTTTTTGTCAAAGGGAGATAATTTTCAATTTTTTACTTATTCGCTTAACTCGAAATTGATTTCTGAGCTTGTTTCAAGTGATTAAGCAGTTTTCTAGTGTTTTTATGCAACACAATTAAGACCAATTTTGATATGCATAACTATTTTAATTTGCGCAATAGCAAATGTCAGTGAATAAAGCATTAAACACTTAAAGGAACATAACTCATACATCAAACGAGACAAATTGGTTGAGTTTTAACGAGTCGTTTGCTGGATGTCTGGGCAACATTATTAAGCTTTAGTAAATACTTTTTTTCCAAAACTTTTTCATAAAATATAGATAATTGGAGTGTAGCGTTTTCACTTGTTCAGTATACATTAAAGGAAAGCCCAACACACCTCAAAGAGCAATCTAGGACAAGAATGTGTGTCATGTGAACAAAGAATTGCTTAAAAAGTATACATTTAATCAACTATCGCTATTTCAAACTTATAAATTTGCGTTGGAATCCACCTAAGGTCAAAAAAAAAAATAGTTGTGTTTCCGGTTCCTGCTCGACCTTGTGTGTTTGGTGCCGACTCTGAACATTTTTTTTATGTTGGAAAGTTTGCGCTTCTCCGGTGCACCTGTAAAGGCTGGATTTCCTTTTCGATAGGATCCATTTCGGTTACTATCATTCTCATATCCAATATGGCATCACAATGCTGGCCTTGTACCTTGGCCATAAAACTGAACAAGTGTTACCACACAGAAGCTAAGAGTTTGATGCTTATTGCTATCGGCAGGGTTATTTCATCATTGGGGTTTTTACCAAGTAATTATAGTAATTAGGATAAACGCAGTCATTCTTATTCGACTGTCTCGTTGCACAGGCTCATTAGAGCCTTCGCTTTTTATACCCCGCCACACTTTAGTGTCGGGGTATTATGTTATACCTTTCGGTGTGTCCGTCCGTCCGTCCGTGCTCACCATTTCCGATCGATAACTTGAGTATTTATTCACGGATTTTTTTCAAATTTTGCATACGTATTGTTATCGGCGCTGAGTGGTATGGGATTGTTAATGGGCAAAATCCGTCCATTTTTAACGGAGTTACTGCCCTTTTTTGTATTGGAAAAACGGTTTCTGGCCTGTTATTCCTTTACTGTTCATGATATCTGAATGAAACTTCACAGATATGTTGCACATTAAAGGTTACATATTGTGACTAAGGACCGTCACTCTGACCTTCCCAGTTTGTGAGTTATCCGCCCTTGATAGGTCTGAAAAAAGGTTTTTGACCTATTGTTCCTTTACTATATGGAATATTTGAATGAAACTTTACAGATATGTTTCACATCAAAGGTTACATACTGTGACAAAGAACCATCACTCTTACCTTTCCAGTTCATGAGTTATCTGCCCTTGATTAATCTGGAAAATGTTTTTGACCTGTAGTTCCTCTACTATATGAAATATCTGAATGAAATTCACAGATATGTTGATCATCAAAGGTTACATATTGTGACTAAGGATCGTCACTCTTACCTTTCCAGATTGTGAGTTATCCACCCTTGATTGATCTGAGAATTGGTTTTTGGCCTGTAGTTTGTTTACTATATGGAATATCTGAATGAAACTTCACAGATATGTTGAACATCAAAGGTTACATATTTTTTGGAAGGACCGTCACCCTTACCTTTCCAGTTCATGAGTTATCTGCCCTTGATTGATCTGAAAAATTGTATTTGACCTGTAGTTCATTTACTATATGGAGTATCTGAATGAAACTTCACAGATATGTTGACCATCAAAGGTTACATATTGTGGGTAAGGATCGTCACTCTTACCTTTCCAGATTGTGAGTTTTCCACCCTTGATTGATCTGAGAATTGGTTTTTGACCTGTAGTTCATTTCATCCGTCCGTGCTCACTGTTTCCGATCGTTAACTTGAGTATTTATGCACAGAATTTTTCAAATTTTGCATACATATTGTTATTGGGGATGAGTGGTATGGGATTGTTAATGGGCAAAATCCGACCATTTTCGATGGAGTTACTGCCCTTTCTCCATTTAAAAAATGGTTTCTGGCCTGTTATTCTTTTGCTGTTTATGATATCTGAATGAAACTTCACAGATATGTTGAACAGCAAAGGTTACATATTACAACGAAGGACCGCCACTCTTACCTTTCCAGTTCATGAGTTATCCGCCCTTGATTAATCTGGAAAATGTTTTTGACCTGTAGTTCCTCTACTATATGAAATATCTGAATGAAACTTCACAGATATATTGACCATCAAAGGTTACATATTGTGACTAAGGACGTCATATCACTGTCTATCTCAGTTCTGTTGCTATTTAGGCATTATATATCTCACAAAATAACTTTTGGTGCCCCCAGCAGTGGCGGGGTATTATGCAGTGCTTGCGGTGCTTTTATTGCTTATGCTATCAGGCATCGGACGAGCTGTCCTATATAGTCTGCTAGAATATAAGGGTCCAGTGAAAATGCAGGGTACTAATTAATATGGTCACAATAAGGAACTTTGGTGAATGCATTATACTGTTAACTTGACTTTAATAATTAAACAAATGAAGAAGAAACTCATTTTGGATAAAGAAATACTGCCTGTGTCATGTACTTTTCTAAAGACGGTTAAATCGTGTATCATGAATAACATTTGATGAAAGAGACGACTCAAATCAGATTGAGGCCTCATTAACCGGAGCCTAAAACGTTTTAACATATCTTTTAAGCTATTAGTATATAAATGTACCAATTCTGTACGAAGCTCTGAATATTAAGGCTGTCCTCCATGAAATTGTAAATGTCCAAATCATAGTTTGAGAAGGCATATGATGATCTGGATGTTAGATTCCTTGCTGTTATATAGAAAGGGCCATGCTGGTGTGTTTCCCCCATAATTACTCATCTCTCATTGAATACCAGTATTAACTGGTAGTAACCGAGGGAGTTCCAACACCTCAATGTTAAAATGTGTAGACCAACCCAAGACCAAGCGAAAAAAAAAAAAAAAACGGAAAGAGGGAGCTATCATTGCGAATCGTCCCTCAGTGGATCCGCTTGTTGACGAGCCTAATAGGAAAAAGGCCTGTTAGGCGTGGCCTACAGCAAAAAAAAACTATTAAACAAAAACATACTGGCATGTTCAAAATCAGTGGAAATTAAGTTTGCCAGAAATATTAAATAAGTAGTGTTAGTGTTTGTAAATAACGTAATGACATTCTGTGATATTGAAGGCAGGAATGAAATACAGCTCGAAATTTCAACATTGTGAAATTTCTATGGGGCAAATTGGTGATATTGTTTGTTTTTGCTAAATTTGGGATTATAATAGCTTAAACAGCAAGAGTGACGTCCCTGCAAACAAACATACACAAATCACTTAGTTAAAGAAATGTAAATCCTTTACATTAATAGGACCAGATAGCTCAGGGGTATTATAGGCTTTCTTCAAAGCCAACTGAAGCTCTTGAACATCTAAGTTACGGGTAGGAATCCCACAAAATCCAGATGGCAAAGTTACGGGTACGAATCCCACAAAATCCAGATGGCAAAAACAAAATATAAAAATGTATTAAAACTGTTTTTTAACCTTTTTATATGAACAGATAAAACATAGAAACATTACTATCCAATTCTTGTATAACCTTTGGAACTGCGAAATCAGGATACTAAACGATGAGATATGAAATAAGCAGTAAACGTGTACATATCTTAGTTTTAGAACCGTGACATACCACAATTAATGGCTATTGAGCAAATGCGAAAACCAAATAAACACACTTACCAGCCTCAAATAAAGCTGTGGTCATTAGAGTGTGCAAACTGTCTCGAAGTCAGTTACAATGTATAGCTATTCAATAATCAATATTTTACTGTGATGAACCTATGTTTACTTTCCTAGTTGTCAGTCAGCGCTGAACAAACTCACATGATTGATGCTGATTGGATTTAAAAAGAAAGCAACGCCTTCATGTATGTACATATCCAACGTGTCAGCTGGAATTGGGTGACAAATATCATGTAAACAAAGACATCCTAAAATAAAACTTACATCCGCTGCCCCAGTCATGTATATTCCATGTAACAAATAAAATTGTTCATATTCCTCTATCTTGCAACCTTCTAAATTTTGACTTTTAAATTTCGTTGCCGTCTTTGAAATTAAATGAAAGATGGTTCTTCTTGTGAAGATGATTCATATGAAATATAAAGCCTTATTCTAAATGAACACGTTGTAGCTGTCTTTTTTGACTTGGAAAAAGCATACGATACCACATGGAGATATGGCATTATGAAAGATATTCATAAACTAGGACTAAGAGGTAGACTACCTACTTTTATTGAAAGCTTCCTTGCTGATCGCGCAATGCAAGTGAGGGTGGGATCCACTCTTTCTGATTTGTATGATCAAGAACAGGGTGTCCCACAGGGCGGTGTAATATCTACAACTCTTTTTAATATTAAAATCAATGATATTGTTAAATGCCTAGATAATTTAACAGATTGTTCTCTCTATGTTGATGTTTTTTGTATTTGCTTTCGATCAAAAAGTATGCGAACAATTGAAAGGCATCTACAGCAAAACTTAAACAAGATAGAACATTGGGCCACTAATAATGGCTTTAAATTTTCCAAGTCAAAAACACAGTGTGTACATTTTTGTCAATTGCGAAAACAACATGATGATCCAGTTCTTACATTATATGGATCGCCTATTCCTGTTGTACAGGAATACAAATATCTTGGTTTGATATTTGACAAAAAGCTTAGTTTTATCCCGCATATTAAATACTTGAAGGCAAAGTGCCTTAAATCCTTGAACATATTGAAAGTTTTATCTCACACTACTTGGGGTGCAGATCGAACAACACTCTTACAATTATATCGATCTTTGATACGTTCAAAACTAGACTATGGATCCATTGTTTATGGATCGGCAAGAAAATCTTATTTAGCTATGCTTGACCCTATCCATCATCAAGGTCTTAGATTAGCCTTAGGAGCATTTAGAACATCACCTACTGCAAGTCTTTATGTTGAGGCAGATGAGCCATCTTTAAATACACGTAGAGAAAAACTTTCTTTACAATATGCTATTAGAATTGCTGAAAATAATTCAAATCCAGCTCATGATGTGACCTTTCAGCCCAAATACACAGATCTTTATGAAAGCAAACCAAGTTTTATTAAATCTTTTGGCGTCAGAACTTAACCAATCCTGGAATCTGCAAACATAAACTTTAAAAACATAGATAAAACTTTTACACCAAATATACCAGCATGGTGTATAAATAAACCAAAACTTATTTTCGATTTACACTCTGGTAAGAAATCAGAAACAAGTCCAATTATCATGAAATCTAATTTCCAGGAGCTAAAATCACATTACATGGACTATAAGCACATTTATACAGATGGTTCAAAAGACGATATGAAAGTAGGATGCGCAGTAGTATCTGATGACTTCTCTGAAACTATGCGAATTCCAGATGGGTCCTCAATTTTTACAGCAGAAGCAAAAGCTATTGATTAAGCACTAGATCTTATTGCCGACTGTGAAACTTCTAACAAATTTGTTATATTTTCAGACTCCCTTTCAATTTTAAAATCTTTAGATCATACATTTTCAAAAAATCCCCAAATTCAAAAACTACTTGAAAAACATCATGATTTATCAGAATTAAATGAAATAGTTTACTGTTGGATCCCTAGCCACATTGGCATTGCTGGCAATGAAAGTGTGGATCAAAAAGCAAAAGATTCATTGAATTTACACCCTACAAACTTCTCTTCACCGTATGCAAATTTTAAATCTTTTATCAATAGGTACATTTTAAACAAATGGCAAAATTTATGGAATAACAGTGTTGGTAATAAACTCTTTGAGATTAAACCTGTCATTGGACAAGCTCAACCAGTAGTACGAAATGTCAGACAGGAGGAAGTCGTCCTTGCTCTTCTACGTATTGGTCATACAAGGATCACACACTCATATCTTTTAAAACGAGAGGAGCCACCGTATTGTTTTGGATGTGATACACTCTTTACAGTCCGCCATTTTCTACTTGAATGTGGTGATTTTTCTCATATAAGAAACAAATACTTTCATGTTGATACGATCAAACAATTGTTTAATGATGTACCTATTGATAATGTCTTTTTATTCTTAAAAGAGATTAATCTTTTTAACAAATTGTAGCTATTTTCCTTTGAACTGTTTACTTATTTAAACTTACATTCAGCATATCATTTTCTTTTTTGCAGGAGAAGATCATGTATAGTCATCTGATTAGCCTATGTTGTTGTCAGATATTATACATGGTCTTCGCTGTAAAATGATTTTATCGTCTTTGCTATACTCGTATGTTTTATATGCCAAATTGTTAATATTTTAGTTTATCTATTATAGTTTTAATGTCAGTAATACATCTCTTACCTAACCTTGATGACGCTAATGACCCAAAAGGGTTGATTCGTCGTTAAACTCCAACTCATCATCATTATTCTAAATGATGTATACTGGGTCCGGGTTGAAACTCAATAAAGAAAAGTGCAAAAGCCATCATTGTGAGATCAAAGAGGTACTTTCAAAAGACTAGCGGTACTTTCAAGTCTTATGATCTCCAGACAAAATGATAAAACTCATTATCTATCTCTACTCATAGCATCTACATTTAATACGCACTTGATGATGAGCATTTTTTCATGAGCCATACATATGATGATGATATGATGATGATGATGAACATTTTTTCTTGAGCCATACATATGATGATGATATGATGATGATGATGATGATGATGATGATGATGATGAGCATTTTTATGAGCCATACATATGATGATGATATGATGATGAGCATTTTTTCATGAGCCAAACATATGATCATGATGAGCATTTTTTCATGAGCCATACATATGATGATGATGAGCATTTTTTCATGAGCCATACATATGATGATGATGATGATAATGATGATGATGATTATGAGCATCTTTTCACGAGCCATACATACGATGATGATGATGATGATTATGAGCATTTTTTCATGAGCCATACAGATGATTATGAGCATTTTTTCATGAGCCATACATATGATGATGAGCATTTTTTCATGAGCCATACATATGATGATGATGATGAGCATTTTTATGAGCCATACATATTATGATGATATGATAATGATGATGAGCATTTTTTCATGAGCCATACATATGATGATGATAAGCATTTTTTATGAGCCATACATATGATGATGATGAGCATTTTTTCATGAGCCATACATATGATGATGATGATAAATTATAAATGATGATGATTATGAGCATCTTTTCATGAGCCATAAATACGATGATGATGATGATGATTATGAGCATTTTTTCATGAGCCATACAGATGATGATGATGAGCATTTTTTCATGAGCCATACAGATGATGATGATGATGATGAGCATTTTTTCATGAGCCATACAGATGATTATAATGATGATGAAGATGAGCATTTTTTCATGAGCCTTACATGTGATGATGATGAGCATTTTTTCATGACCCATACATATGATGATGATGATATTCAGCATTTTTTCATGAGCCATACATTTGATAAAATCTATTACATTTCATTGAAACTTTTAACTGAATAGCTATGGTAACAAGAGTGACTGGTCATTTGAGGCTGGACAAAAGATATTTCAAGGAGCTGTCATTCATCCAGGTAGCTTTGACAGGACTGTGTTTGAATAATGGCTAAAATAAACTTTAATTGATTGACTGTTGAAAGGAACGTTGTTTTGACAAGTCAAATAGTTGTAACCAGGTTCAACAAAGTTTGTACGCTTAACTGACCGCTGCTGTAATATATTTGACCATCTCTGTGGAACTATGAACGTTAATTGCAAATCTTTGTTTTACGCATATGCTAACTATCACATTTCCTGCATTGGGTTTCCATTAGAAAATGGTACATACCTCATATATGCGTACAGTTATTCATTAAACGAACATGCGTAGCAATCCAGTGAGGCTGGTTCTAGCTTTAAGGTGTACCTTCATATACCACCATAATTTGTGTTTGCTGATAGTGGTGGCTCTGTTAAGTCTGTGCAGATGCGCTGGCTCTTGGCGTCCATGTGCAAAACGCCTACTGCAAATCTGGGCATTCAGCGAAGGCCCTGGCCAGCTTGCTGCACATATGCGCAGTCTCGCCAGAGCCATGCTCAATGTGTGAAGGTATCTATTGCAAATACTTTAAACGCGTGTGTGAAACTGTCCTGATGTTTGGTGTGCCAGTGCAAACAGTAAATGGTCTCCAAAGGCTGCCCAGATGTTTGTTCTCATTTGAAAATGTCGCCCATGAGCAATGAGCCATTCTATGAGATATTAGTACTTATATCCTATGTGTATCCAGTATTGGCTCAAACAAGCCTGAGTATCTGTGTAATCTTGCAAGAGCATTTACTGCTTGGACACAGTGTATTTATCCCATATGCACATACATGTATCCATTTTTAACATGATGACGCAACTATCCAGTAATTAAGGCGTATAAATGTTGTGTGCGCACGCATTGAAGGCGCTTATGAGAATGCGTGGATTGTCAAATTCATTTGAGTCTTCACTGTTTACACATCAGTAACAAACCTGCCCATGAGAATTAAGTACTTATTGCATGAGTGACCAAGGAAGGCATATGTGATCCTGACCATCTGTGCAGTCTCGCCAGACTGCTCGTCGTCTAATCGCACTTATCGCAGGTGCGTCAAATCTTTTAACTCTTTGCATGCTGGGTAATTTTTCATGCTTTTGTTGACGTATGCCAGGCTGGCTTTTTACGTACATGTACAACTCAACTATCCATTGGGGCTAGGTTCTATACTCAACTACAAAAGAAACCCATCGGTCACTTTTTAGGGCAATTATGGTAAAAAAATTAAGAAATCAAAATGTATTTTATACCATATTCTTTAACAACCAATTATGCATCAAATTATTGAATAATGTAACAATTTTACTTAAACCCGTTCATGCTGTACGCCAGTGTATAGACATTGGGTCATTTTTAAAGGTGACAAGTTTCAGACAATTGGTTTTCACTCGAGTTCTAGTCTTTATCAGTTCACTTCATCCAATAACTGGTATATCCATCTTTGACGAGGCAATCAAGTGTGTGCAGAAGCCAAAACAAACCGCGTAAGTTTAGAAAGCCCGGATCTCAATACGATAGAGCAGTTGTTGGATGATCTCTGGTGACGCATCCGGGATTGTTCAGTGCAACCTTGTAATCTTCGACAGCTTCAGGTTGTTCTCCATTAAGAATGGGCACGGAATCCCAAGAACGTTGTGCGGCGTCACATGCTTTTAATTCGACCTCGTTATGAGGCAGTTATTGCTGCAGGAGAGGGTCATGTCTGTTTTTGGACGAATTTAACTCCAAGTGAACTGATTTAGACGAGAACGAGATATTCATTATCAAGTGAAAAACTTTTTGAAAAATAACCCCTTGTCTAAATACTGGCGAATAGCATGAACAGATTTAAGTAAAACTGTTACATTATTCAATGAAATGATGCAGAACTGATTGCTACGGAATATGGCATAAATATATTTTCATTTCTTAATTCTGATTTCCATAATTGCCCCGAGAAGTGCTTGATGGGTTTCTTTTGTAGTTGAGTATAGATTTGGACGTGTACCTTCATCTACTACCATACTTTTGCTAAGTAAGCACTCTTGACGCTGGAGAAAATGGATGACTGTATAGCTTCGTAACGGTATTAGCCCTCGTTGTACTACTTAAAATCTATTAGTTGGCTCATTACAACTGACAATAAAGAATTTTCACAGGTTATTACAGAAAAGGTGACTTTCTCTTCATTTTGGTTCTGGAAGGACACATTTACTATGAGGAGCCAAACGAAATGAGGTCGTTACCTGTAAGCGAACTTCAAGGCAAAATATAAGACTGCAGAGAAGCGCATCCTACTCCTAAGTTTTAATGTTGCAATGTTCACAGAGCTTGTTTGTCTGTCGTGTGTTTTTCCAATGTCATGCTAGTAGATTCATATATGGGCCAGTTCATGAGATTTTGGTACTTATTGCACGCCAAAAAAGATGTAGATGAAGGTTCAGGCCAAACTTTATGGGACAATTTATGAGATTTTTGCATTTATCGCAAGGCTCAGATGAGACTGCGCAGTATCACCACATTCTTTGCGACTTGCACTGAAAAATGAAGCGATGTAGATGAAGGTTCGGAGAGAAGGCCCAACTCTGGTGGTTCTGTTGTTGTTGATTCATTCTTTAATGTTCCTCCAATTGGATTGTGGGGGGCTCTGTGTTTGTTCCTTTCTTATTTATGCATTACTTGGTGTTCTTTCTAGTTTTGCAATCATCATGACGAGGAAGAGAGAGCATGATGTATAACTTTAACTGTCTTACTACTATTTAAGATTCTCTGAGTGCTCCTCACGGTGTCGTGGGTTGGTCCAGTGACCTATATAAGAGTGACTGGACACTTCATTTTTCAGCCATATAGGTATGTCGTGGCATGTGTCACGTGACTAACGCCTGGTGCTCCTCTTATCGTACACACTCAAAATGGCGATGCAGCTTGTGAGACCGCTGCATTTATAGGTACTTTAAAGTAAGTACTTCGTCGTAAATATCGCTTATTGGAAAATATTGTTTATAACAAACGAAAAAACATATATGAAATATTGCTAGATACTTTGTTTCTGCAATGTTAAAACTATTCCGATTGAGTTATGACCGTGTAAATATCGGCCGATTTTAAGAAAGTTGCGGAAATCGGCAAAAATGGCTTCAAAAATACCAAACATGGCTATATCTGTGTCTCGATTTATCAATATTCATAAACTTAGATGTCCAATGATTCATAATTATCGTTATTATATAATTTCGGTGTTTATAAAGGTGTTAAAAATTTAGGTAAACAATAGAGAAATTACGCTGTGTATTCCAAAACAGCGGTAAAAGCCAATCGTGTAGATAAATGATATCGAGTTTCCCTCATTTACCTGTGTAAGATACACGACAGTGTTATTTGAGTTGAGTATTGGTATTTTATTGGGAGTTTCTAGTCACTCTTATATAGGTCACTGGTTGGTCTGAGGTGTGTAATTGTGGTACTTGCTGATCATACTCACTTACTTTTTATCAGTCACCCCTAATATTGACTGACTTGTTTCAACATGACCTAATAAACGTTTCCTATCTCACGGCATGTTACCTTTATCAGGTCATGATGACGTTGCACTTTTAGAATGACGTCGCTTATGACGCTGAATCAACACAAGCATAAAAAAACAACGTCATGATAGCTAGTTTAAAGAGTGTTCAACAGTCGGTAAATTGATAAATGGAATACCAGGTTCGCGTCATTTGATATTAAGTTTACCAGGCTCGGCTTTGAGAACGCTTGTTGAATCGCTCGGCAAGCCTCGCGATGTCAACAAGCGTTCTCAAAGCCTTGCCTGGTAAACTTGATATCAAAAGACACTCACCTAGTATTCTCTATTTATAGGCTATCTAGTTCATGAGAGTCTGGCACTCATCGCATACACGGACATCAAAGGATCAGACGAGACTTCACATTGATGCAGTCTCGCCAGAGCCTTTGCAATCGCAGTAAAAGAAGGGATGTAGATGAAGGCCCATGCCAAATTTTATAGGCCAAATCAAGAAAGTTTGGTACTTGTCACATATATATTCGAGCACAGCGGAGAATCAGGCGAGACTGCACATTTGCGCAGTATCGCCAGGGCCTTTGCAAATCACACTAAAAAGAAGGGATGTAGATGAAGGCTCAGACCAAAATTTTAGGGCCAGCTCATGAAAGTTTGGTACAAGTCACATATTCGAGCAGCGAGGGCCCAGACGAGCGTGCACATTTATTCAATATAGGGTACCTAAAAACAACAAGAAGACAAGAGTAGCAGACGGCAATTCTTGGCTGGTAGGTAAAGGCTAGTACTCTTTGCATGCTGAATAATTGTACAGTATTTTTTCGCATGCTGTTGTTTTACCAAAATAAACTCCTTTCAAAATGTCGTTGGGGGAAGCCATCAGAATGAATGTCAAACAGTTCGAATTCAGATCAGGCTCGACTTTTTTTCAGACCTGATCTGGGTCCAAACTGTTTGCAAAGGATATCAACAGACGACAAAATCGTCCCTAGCAGGACACATTTATTGCAAACCCCGCACATGCAAGAAACGAGCAGAGAACATTCCTTGAAATGTCAAATGTTCTTTTGTCATCAGGTGTCTGTGCACAATTACTGCCATTTAAGCTGGTGTAAACTGGCTGATTTGAGCCATCAGCATCTTTATTTAGTATAATGTTTGAATGTTTCTCTTCTTGTGAGTGACATGATTTGTTATCCATCTTCAAGAATTGTGAAAGTACAACCTGCCTTGGTGACTTTGACAAAACCCGGAGTGTACAAAGTACACCTGCCGATAATACTCGCAAGAGGGTCTGGCAGTATATAGAGAAAGAAAGAAAGAAAAAGTAAACTGGAAATCAGACCAGCGTCATACGTTACCATGGTAGTCGGCTCTATTTACTGTGACAAAGTAGTCCACACAAAGATGCATTTGCTTTCAAAATATTGCAAACATGCATAAATGCATACTCCTATGCAAGTTTAAAATCCAAAAGAACACTCATTAACTCCGAGTAGAGGACACAGCAACTATGAATTATAAAATGCTAAAAGGTACTATTTTCGTGGGCCACCAATTCATGTGGCCAACTCCCAACATTAGCAACCTTCGGTTCAGTCAAAATTGGTATCGATAAAGTTAATGATGCCGATATAACAGTGCATCGACGTTCTTTCAATATTGCTATTTTTACCAAGTAATTATATTAAATTGATTAGGATAAATGCAGTCATTCTTATTCGACTGTCTCGATGCACAGGCTCATTAGAGCCTTCGCTTTTTGCCTATGCTATCAGGCATCTGACGAGCTGCCCTATATACAGTATAGTCTTCTAGAATATAAGTTTCCAGTGAAAATGCAGGGTACTAATTAATATGGTCACAATAAGGAACCTTGTTGAATGCATTATATTGTTAACTTTAATGATTAAACAAAGGAAGAAGAAACTCATTTTAAATAAAGAAATACTGCCTGTATCATGTACTTTTCTATATGAATAACATGAAGAGACGACTCAAATCAAACTGAGGCCTCATTAACCTGGGCCTTAAACGTTTTGACATATCTTTTGAGCTATTGGTATATAAAGGTACCAATTATGTACGAAGCTCTATAAATATAAAAGCTGTAGTGCAAAAATCAAAGTTTGAAAAAGCACATGGTGATCTGGATGTTAGATTTTCTGCTGTTATATAGAAACGGCTATGCTGGGTTGTTTCCCACATAATTACTCATCTCCCATTGAATACCAGTATTACCTGGTAGTAACCGAGGGAGTTCCACCAATCCAATGGAAAAATGTCTAGACCAACCGAAGACCCAGCGAAAAAACAACAACAAAAAAGAACAAAAAAAAAAGAACAAAAAAAAAAAAAAAAAAAAAAAAAAAAAAAACAGAAAAATAAAAAAAAAAAAACGAAAAAGGGAGCTATCATTGCGAATCTTCCCTCAGTGGATCCGCTTGTTGACGAGCCTTTATAGGAAAAAGACTCGTAAGGTGTGGCCTACAGCAACAAAGCATACTGGCATGTTCAAATTCAGTGAAAATTAAGTATATGCCAGAAATATTAAATAAGTAATGTTAGTGTTTGCAAATAACATAATGAATATAGCATTCTGTGATATTTGCTTTATTATTTTGAAGACGGGAATTAAATACAGCTTGAAATTCAACATTGTGAAATTTCTATGGGGCAAATTGGTGATATTGTTTTGATTTTGCTAAATTTGGAATTATAATAGCTTAAACAGCAAGAGTGATGTCCCTGTAAACAAATCTACACAAATCACTTACTTAAAGAAATGTTAATAATTTAATAAGCTCTTGAACATCTAAGTTACGGGATCGAATCCCACAAATTCCAGATGGCAAAAAGTATTAAAACTTTTTTATAATCATAGGGATATGCATGTTCGGTACCATATCATCATTATATGGAGTAGAAATCATTATGATTAAAACACTTCAGTTTTCGTTCCAGTATGACACATGTATACATAAATTTCTCGATTTTGACCATGCTTGAAATGACTTACAATTTTAGAAATTGTGAGTTGGCTTTCTTCCTTGATTTCTATCAATATAGTTGATGTCAATAGCTGATAAGATATATATGTATTTTGTTAGCTAATACAATGGTCAATACATCTAAATAAGCTCCTATATATATGCTTCATAACATGTTTTGTCTCAACTGAGCTGTAGACCATGGTGAAGAATGTCTTGTATATATAATTCCATATATTAAATTCAGTAAGGTAAGTAAGGGTGCAAAGATCAGGAATCGATACAATCAAGTACCACACCTGACCCAGGATACCAATGGGAAAGTGACAAACTCAAAGTTAGACAGAACAAACGAGAGCCAAGAGGTCAGCCCTTTCCCAGCAGGTGACCAAAAGGCACAAATGATTAGACGCGCACAAAGTCATATCAAACACAAGACAGAAAAAACATAAATGATCCACAAAAGAAGTACCGCCTTGGAACGGTCAGTAAAATATTTCACGGTGCCAACACGTATTGTGTCAGAGATAAATGATATTATTAAAGTCTTTAAGAAGCATGATCTGATCATTAAAATAAGTTTCTATAAGGTATGTTTACATATTCGATAAGTCGCTTTTAATAGAAATAGCATTTTATATGATTTGAGCTGAAGCATATTTCTTTCATCACCTTTGCTTTTGTCAGAATATGTGATGCTATAAATAGAGAATACTAGGTGAATGTCTTTTGATATCAAGTTTACCAGGCAAGGCTTTGAGAATGCTTGTTGACATCGCGAGGCCTGCCGAGCGATTCAACATGCGTTCTCAAAGCCGAGCCTGGTAAACTTGATATCAAAAGACGCGAACCTGGTATTCTATTTATCAGGTTCCCAGTGTTAAACACTCTTTAAACTAACGATTATGACGTAGTTTTTTTTTATTTTTGTGTTGATTCAGCGTCATTAGCGACGCCATTCAAAAGGTGCAACGTCATCGTGACCTGATAAAAGTAACATGCCGTGAGATAGGAAACGTTAATAAAGTAATGTTGAAACATTTCAGTTTATATCAGGGGTGACTGATAAAAGACAATATTCGTTATCAATCTCATTATTGAGCCCTCAAATGACAGTAACTTACACCCATTAGCAGTTTAATCTCATATAAAATACTCTTGCACTAAATCAATGTATTCAAAAGAAAGTAACGTATGTAATAGTAATGAGAGGTGTCTTAATGAGTTAAAATTATACTGCTAGTCATTTATTTTTAATTAAAAGATAATATTGACATGTAAGAATAAGGAATACTTTGATATTTACGCTATAGCAGTTCCTATTATTTTAGAGTAACAATTATTATAAACAGATTCGGCTGCATTAGGCTGTTTAAAGTTTGATCTGGCAGAGAAAAGAGAGAGCTGCCATGCAGTCTACTTCAGTAAAATCATAACTCAGTAGTTTTCCCAAAGCCACACAGTCCAAGTCTGCCTCATTGTTGGGATGACCTATTCCCCATTGTCCAGTAACTGGCAACCCATCTATCCAAGTATACTGCCCTTCAACGTCAGTGTCACTCGCTCCAACGAACACGTCAGGAGGATAGACTGAAAAGAAAATAGGGTCTAACATGAGTTTTTTTATTAGAAGAAATTGAACAGCAAAATAGGGTCCAACATGAGTGATCATTATTAGGATAAGTTGAAAAAGAAAATAGGGTCTAACATGAGTGAGCTTTATTAGGAGAAACTGAACAGCAAAATAGGGTCCAACATGAGTGAACATTATTAGGAGAAACTGAAAGGAAAATAGGGTCTAACATGAGTGATCTTTATTAGGAGAAACTGAAAGGAAAATAGGGTCTAACATGAGTGACCTTTATTAGGAGAAACTGAAAGACAAATATGGTCTTACATGAGTGATCATTATTAGGAGAAACTGAGAGGTAATAGGGTCTAACATGAGTGATCATTATTAGGAGAAACTGAATAGAAAATAGGATCTAAAATGACTGATCATTATAAGTGATTTTATTTAGTCTTTTCATGCTGGCTATTTTTTCAAGCTTTTGTGTCTTCTGATTGTTTAGCTCACCTGACCCATTGGCTAATGGTGAGCTATTGTGATCGTTGGATGTCAGTCGTGCGTCGTGCATAGTGTGTCGTCAACACTTGCTTTTAAGGACATCTTCCTTAACTACTGGTTGGACTTCGACCAAACTTAGTAGAAATAAACCTTATATGGCCCTCTTTCAAAAGTGTTTAAATGGTTCTGGTCCGTTGCAAATCTAGGTCACACAGACTAAAAATAGATTTAATAAATGAAAATTTTGAAAATATTCTTGTCTGAAACCACAAGGCCTAGAACCTTGATATTTAGTATGTAACATCATCTACTGATCCTCTACCGTGTTTGTTCAAATTATGTCCCTAGGGCAAAAAATGGCCCTGCTCCAGGGCTCACATGTTTTACATAGGCTTATATAGTGAAATACATGAAAAAATCTTCTTGTCTGAAACCATGTGGCCTAGAGTCTTGATATTTGGTATGTAGCATCACCTAGTAGACCTCTACCAAGTCTGTTCAAATTATGTCCCTAGGGCAAAAAAAAATGGCCCTGCTCCAGGGGTCACATGTTTTACATAGGCTTATATAGTGAAATACATGAAAAAATCTTCTTGTCTGTAACCACAAGGCCTAGAGTCTTGATATTTGGTATGAAGCATCACCTAGTGAACTTCTACCAAGTTTGTTTAAATTATGCCACTGGGGCCAAAAATGGCCCCGCCCTGGGGGTCACATGTTTTACATAGGCTTATATTGGGAAAAAATTGTCTGAAACCAAAAGGCCTAAAACCTTGATATTTGGTCTGTAGCATCTCCTTGTGGACCTCTACCAAGCTCGTTCAAAGTATGCCCCTGTGGCCAAAAGTGGCCCAGCCCCAGGTGTCACCAGGGACATGGCCAGCTTTCAATAGATACCTATATATAATTCAGGTGAGCGATTTAGGGTCACTTGGCCCTCTTGTTTTAAAAATTAACTTTTTCGAAAAAATATTTGGAAACACAAGCATAGTGTCAAACGGGTTTATCCAGATCAGGACCTGTCCTGTCGGTCCTGACCTGGGCTCAAACTGCCTGCAAAGTTTATCAGCAACCTACAAAAATTGTCGCTAGTAAATCAAGTTGTAAAAAGATGAACAGATAAAAGGATCTGAGAAGAATCTAATCAATTTATCAATTTATTTATAAAAAAAAGCTGAACACAAATTTATCATATGATGCTAAAGTTGCTGAGGCAAATGCACAAACCTTGCGGTCTATATCGGATAAAACTACGCCATCGTTCAAAAAGATAAAAATGGTGTCAAATTTATGCAAGGTATCTCTATTTACTCTATCTGTTTGCTAGTATTTCGAACAGTGCAGAATCGTAAGTTAAATAGGGAGATAACTCAACAAATTGATGATTAAACTTTCCTTTGAAATAAAGTGGAATTAAACCTATACCTTGCTGGATAATAAACCTATACCTTGCTGGATAGTAAACCTATACCTTCCTGGATAGTAAACCCTTACCTTGCTGGATAGTAAACCTATACCATGCTGGTAAACCTATACCATGCTGGATAGTAAACCTATACCTCGTTGGATAGTAAACCTATACCTTGCTGGATAGTAAACCTATACCTTGCTTGATAGTAACCATTTACCACGTTTGATAGTAAACCTATACCTTGCTAGATAGTAAACCTATACCTTGCTGGAAAGTAAACCTATACCTTGCTGGATAGTAAACCTATACCTTGCTGGATAGTAAACCTATACCTTGCTGGATAGTAAAACTACTCCTTGCTAGATAGTAAACCTATACCTTGCTGGAAAGTAAACCTATACCTTGCTGGATAGTAAACCTATACCTTGCTGGATAGTAAACCTATACCTTGCTGGATAGTAAAACTATACCTTGCTGGATAGTAAACATATACCTTGCTGGATAGTAAACCTATACCTTGCTGGATAGTAAACCTATACCTCGTTGGATAGTAAACATATACCTCGTTGGATAGTAAACCTTTACCTTGCTGGATAGTAAACATATACCTCGTTAGATAGTAAACCTATACCTTGCTGGATATTTAACCTATACCTTGCTGGATTGTAAACATATACCTCGTTGGAAAGTAAACCTATACCATGCTGGATAGTAAACCTATACCTTGCTGGATAGTAAACCTATACCTTGCTGGATAGTAAACATATACCTTGCTGGATAGTAAACCTATACCTTGCTGGATAGTAAACATATACCTCGTTGGATAGTAAACCTATACCTTGCTGGATAGTAAAACTATACCTTGCTGGATAGTAAACCTATACCTTGCTAGATAGTAAACCTATATCTTGCTGGATAGTAAACCTATACCTTGCTGGATAGTAAACCTATCCCTTGCTTGATAGTTAAACTATACCTTGCTGGATAGTAAACATATAACTTGCTGGATAGTTAACCTATACCTTGCTGGATAGTAAACCTATACCTCGTTTGATAGTAAACCTATACCTTGTTGGATAGTAAATCTATACCTTGCTGGATAGTAAACCTATACCTTGCTTGATAGTTAAACTATACCTTGCTGGATAGTAAACCTTTACCATGCTGGATAGTAAACCTATACCTTGCTGGATAGTAAACATATACCTTGCTGGATTGTAAACATATACCTTGCTGGATAGTAAACCTATACCTTGCTGGATAGTAAACCTATACCTCGTTTGATAGTTAACCTTTACCTTGCTGGATAGTAGAACTATACCTTGCTGGATAGTAAATCTATACCTTGCTTGATAGTTAAACTATACCTTGCTGGATAGTAAACCTATACCATGCTGGATAGTAAACCTATATCTTGCTGGAAAGTAAACCTATACCTTGCTAGATAGTAAACCTATACCTTGCTGGATAGTTAACCTATACCTTGCTGGATAGTAAACCTATACCTTGCGCTGGATAGTAAAACTATACCTTGCTGGATAGTAAAACTATACCTTGCTGGTTAGTAAACCTATCCCTTGCTTGATAGTTAAACTATACCTTGCTGGATAGTAAACCTATACCTTGCTGGATAGTAAACCTATACCATGCTGGCTCGTAAACCTATACCTTGCTGGATAGTAAACCTATACCTTGCTGGATAGTTAACCTATACCTTGCGCTGGATAGTTTTATATACTAGCTCCTACCAACATGTTACGAAATTAGTAAGTAAGTTATTGGCGTTCGCAAAACGCCTTCTTCCTGTTTATCCACACATCTCCATGATTAGTTATGTTTTGACCGTCGGCACCAGTACGAGCCATCGATGGGTTCGAGCGATACCTGGACCAAGGATGCTTATGTTTGTAGCCATGTGTACATTGTACTTAATGTCTACAACGACGTCCGTAGCTGGTGCACGTGAAACTTGTCACTTATGTCGATTTAACCTAAATTTAGATGCTAAGCTATATTTTGAGTAGATTACTATTTGTATTTGCGGAAAGTTAAAGGCTTGAGCATGCACAAATGAGCCGCGACATGAGATTTCCAACAATGTGGTATGTGCGCCCTACAAGGGCTCAGACCAGCTGCACATATGCGCAATCTGATCAGAGCCTTTGCTAGTCGCTTGAATATTTCATGACTATGGCTGTTAAGTGACTGACTGAACTGCATTTGGAGCTTCTAAGCTGAACAAGAGACTTTCAGGCTCGTCTGAGTCTACACTTGTCAAAATACCACATTGTTAGAAATCACATGTCGCGGTTCAAAGGCATCTTGTGTTCAATGCATCTGTTGCCACGGCGCATAGGAGGTTTTACCGTTACTGTCTCCGTTTTCTGGTTTTAAACCAACGAATATGAAGACAATAAAAGAAGAAATATATTTAATCTACATGTCTTATTAAAGCGTTTAATGATAAATTAATATGGATTTTTTTTAAAAACCTCCGAGCAAACAGCATTTTAGGACGAACTCCTAAAAATATGACCAAGCGGACATGTTAAGTTGAAACGTCTAGTCAACATTGATGCGGCGCCAGTGCCTATACGATCTGCGTTAAATAGCATTATTTCTATTATGTTTGTTTTTTCGTGTCCCAATTTTTCAAGATAAGAAGAAGTTGCTGTGCAGATATACAGTTCTGTTTATGCCTATCAGTAGTTGTGACATCTGCTCAGTGGTGGCTCTGGTTTACGTCCATTTTTTTCTGCTGATTCTTTACGTCCCAATCAAACATTTTTAATCATGTCAGGATGATTTCCTGTCTTCCTGGGCTGAACCATTACTAAGCAGCGGATAAATGTCTTGCCCAAGGACACAACACAGTGACTCTTGTGAGTATCGAACTACCACCTCAGTCTTCGATCTCCAGTCTAACGCTCTACTAACTGAGCCAGTGCACTTCATACGCCAATTTGTAAGTATGACGTCGTTTGTGAAACCCAAGAGCACTTGCCAAATGCTTGGGTGTGCCTTTGCTCTATTTGAGCCTCGCCACAACAAAACCTGTCTTCGGGGTTTCCGACAAAGTCAGATTCAAACCAGTCTCCTCAGCTACAGAGGCTAGCTAGAAAATTGAAATTTCGCTTGTAAAAAGCTTAGATATGATAATGTCCAATAAGCGAATACCAAAGGCACTGATCAGACTGCGCTGATGCGCAGGCTGGTCAGCGCCTGTGCTGTTCGCAAACTCCCGAAGACAGGTTTTTCTCGCGTCGAGGCCCATTTTTAACTATCCAGTGGGGCTTTATATGTTATTTTGGTCTGGGCCTTTAGATGCGCTAGTGCAAGCACTGGCCTTTAGAGGCGCACTTACTTTGCCTATGCGAGCTGTGAACGTTCTAGCAGGCCTGTGCACAGTCATGTAAATGCTTGTCTGAGCATTCACTAATCACATATGGGCCTCGCCGCGAGAAGGCCATTTGTGGCCATTGTAAAATAAATAGGACAATTTTGATGAAACGCAAAATTGTGTCAAAGGATCTTTTTAAGACGTTTTGATGAAACTGCATGTCCTACACATATCCTAGAAAATGTCCCAGGACACTTTCAAGATTTGTCCTAGGAACTTTATTGATGAAACTGGCCCCTGGTTTGAATCTCACTTTGTCGGAAACCCTAAAGACAGGGTTTCTCGCGATGGCCCATTTGGTAGATACCTTAAAAATCTTTTCCATTAGGCCATTGCCTTTGATACTTGGTGTGTACCTTCAGGCACTTCGGCCAATTATGGTATGAGCTGTGATATGTGATTTCCAATGTCGCATTTTGACAAGTGTAGACTCAGACGTACATGTGCAGCGTCCTTTTATGCTTATAAACTCCAAATGAGCCAGTGCATGAGATTTTCAGCAATGTGGTATGTGCAACTAGCAAAGCCTCAGATCAGCCTGCGCATACGCGCAGTCTGATCAGAGCCTTTGCTAGCCGCTTAAATATTCTATTACTGTTAAGCTATTAACCAAATATCATTTGGAGTTTCCAAGCTTAAAATGAGGCTGCAGAGGCTCGTCTGAGTCTACAAATGTCAAAATGCCACATTGTTTGAAATCACACGCCACCGCTCAAATGATGTTCAAGCTGTATGTGGTTCAAGTGGAGATGTCCTTTATAAAGATTTTTATGTTCAGCTCTGGCAGCCATTTGGTTTGGCGGAGCGGAACGATTTGTGCAAATTTTGTGGTAGAGGTGGAACATTTGAGCCGTGCCATGTGATTTCCAACAATGTGGCATTTTGACAAGTGAAGACTCAGACGAGCTTGTGCAGCCTCCTTTTGAACTTAGAAACTCCAAATGATTTTCGGTCAGTAGGTAAACACTCATAGAATATTTAAGCGACTAGCAAAGGCTCTAATCAGTCTGTGCGTATGTGCAGGCTGGTCTGAGCCTTTGCTGGTCGCACATACCACATTGTTCGATATCTCATGTCACGGCTCATTTCTGTAAAAGTATTTTGAATTTAGACCAATAATTAGGAGGAAATGCCATTAAAAAAGTTAATGGACGACGAAATACGAAAAATATGTTTTTTTTTCAATTACCGCGCACTCTTGGTCTAGTTTCTTACGTTACGTCTCACATGCATGCCATTCCATGCCTGCTTTACCTACATGTTATTCATCTGCAATTTTGTTAATGTAATCAAATCCTCTCTCCCACTGAGAGTTGGCGCTTCTCATTTTCAGATGGTAACAGACAAAGACCGTTTACAATAGCTCAGCCTGAGCTTTTGGCTAAGGAGATCTTAAAATGTTTCTTGTATTCCATGTTTCCAATATATTCTTTGTTCACTTGTCGGCAGGGAGACGTTCTATCACCGCCACGCAGTCCCTATAACCAACTGTACATAGTAAAGTAAAAATGTTCTTATAAAGGTATATTTGTCTGCTACACATGATAGTGGTTTAAAAGGCATTACATAAGACTGCGGTAGCATGGCTTCAGGTCATGTACGAAAAGATCTATCACTTACAGATTTACATCTATGAGACAATAACTTTCCCTTTGGTTGCATTATTTGTATTTGGAGATATTAGAATTGTATGTATGTAAAATTGTATTAACATTTTTAATCTTCTATGGGAGTTGAACGGACTAATGCGGAATGCTCTGAATTCCTAGGTTCAACCACCACAGAAGTCAAAATGTTAATATGGTTAATTTCTCCGCTGTGGCCAAAAAGACAAGGCTTTGCGTAATTAGTTATTTCTCATGTTTGGTCGTTTGACAAGACGGTTGTTATCCTAAATGTGTGATGTTGGAAAATTTCAAAAGAAACTAGTCAGACTTACCTAACGAAAGTACTCCTTTTAAATAAGTATGGACAGCTTCACTTTCTAAAATCATAAGGTCTCCACCATCTGACATACATATATTTCTTGCATTCTGCCATGTGACTGTAAAGGAATCTTCCAATCTCCAGCAAATATCAAGGACGCTGTCATAGTTGTACGGAGATATACAGATATCAGACAGCGTAAGGACTGGTGTTTGACAAAGAAACTTGTAATTATTAGTGCAGCTTAGATCGCTGAAGTTATAGTCGTATGCATTTTCCATGACAATACAATGCTGGTTTCCATTCAAATTATTTGGTTGGCCCGGGAACCAAGGGCCACTGAAAGTAGTTCCATCTACCCAAAGCCACTCTCCTTCTACAGCAAGATCACTGGCACCAGCATAGACATTTGACCCTGAAACTATTAAAGACATAAGTAAGTTCATTTACCTTTTAGCATCCCACATTATAAATATAATATATGAACAATCTGGTGGATACAGTAAAACCTTTGCAAAACGGCCAATCAAAAATACACCAAACAAAGATCTTAATGACAAATGGTAGCTTAATGAAGGTCCAAAGTATTGCAAAATGCTTCCCTTAGAGGAGGAGTCTGATCTATGTCTACACTGTTTGTCCAAGAAGCGTCCAAAACATTTCAGCAGACAACAAAATCAGAAGACTTTTCTTGTGACTTACACTTTAAGGGTTAAATGTGTCACTCACTTAGTCGTTGGTGGAGGGTGACGGCTTACATGAATGCTGTTGTTTACAGCAGGTATTAGAGGGATAGTGAATGTACATGTATCTAAGAGACAATACATGTGAAAAAGACAATCGATTCATTAGCGTAAATTAATAACGCGTGCACCATTAGAAACCCAGCTTTGGCCAACTTTTTCACCATGGCTTGGTAACAGGTTGCGTCAAATTCGGTTGGATGCCTGCGACAGTTTTTATTTAGTCTTCTCTTAAGGCAGTGCCGGACTTATCAGCATATGTCCAAAAAGTTACCATTTTTTGATATGTTAAAAATAGCTCAAAACTCATCTGTTTTGACAAAAATAACAGGACCTTACCGTGCTTTTAAAAGTTATTAAACTTTAAAAATTGAAAAATATGAGTTTTTCAAAATATCAATTTATCATATTTTAAAAAAATTGAACGTGAAAAATGCCATATTTTTTTCTGGGAATACGCTACATGCTATTGGCTAATAAAAGAACCCCCCCCCCCCCCAAAAAAAAAAAGAAAAAAAAAAAAAAAAAAAAAAAGAAAAAAAGCAAAAAAAAAAAAAAACCCCAAAAAAACAAACAGCGAAAAATAGGCATGTAGCTTATTTTTTAAGCTAAAATCTATTTTGTAAACAAACATTTAGGCCAAAAAAATAGTTTAAATCTAGAATAAAAATGTTAGGTTCTATTTATTGTATGACCCTAAAACTACTTTTAAATGGCGTTTAAAAATTGCGTGAAACTACGCTTTGATGTTGCCATATAATTATAGGCGAAACCATTATAGCGGACGACATTACATTAGCGTTACCAAAATGTGTAAATCACTAGTGATATATCGAATTTAATGCATGCGTTATATCAATCCCATGATAAACACAAACAAACGAACAAACAAATAAGTAAACAAACAAACAAGCAATAGGTCTCAAACCAGAAACTTCTTGGTCTCAAGTTGAACATTCTACCACTGAGGCAATGGATATAAAGAAGTTATGATACACGAGTTTAGTTTTTTTTTTCATGTAGGCAAGTAGTTAATGCTAAGACAAGCAAGTATATGTGAACTGCCATATAAGATTATTCAGAGCTCGCATATATATACAAAATAAGCCTAAGTATAAAAAAAAACTTCCCACTGGCTAGCTAAAAATAGCATTCGGCAAGCACTCTCTCAGTGTCAAATATGTTCCTCTTGGGTTTCATCCAAGCTAAAAAGGGGCCCTCGCACCCACGACGTCATATTTACAAAAGTCATAGACGTAACAAGCACAGTGGCACAGTTGGTAGAATGTTCAACTAGGGATCGAAGGATTGCTAATTTGTGAATCACCAGAGTCATAGATTTGTGTCACGGGGCAAGACACTTTATCAGCTTATAGTATTGGTTGAAGACAGGAATTTGTCAAAACATGACTAAAATTGTTAATGGGGAGGTAAAGGATCAACACAAACAAACAAAACAAATGGGTAAGAGACCACAAACAAATTGGAGAAGAACTATATTAGCTGCATGCTTCCATTCTTATCCTCATCTTATTGTTTCAAGTTGTATTTACCATATAAAAAATTAATTTGAATAAAATATGTTTAAACCAAAACAAATGGGCGTAAATCAGAGCATTCCTTGACTAGCCGTCGCAAAAACTGAAAGGCACACACAAGAGACGACACACAAATGCCTATAATGACTCTCTTAAAATGGTAACATTAGCAGCAACTTCTTATCTTGAGAAGTTGAGACATGAAATAACAGCCTTTGAAAAAACGCTATTTCCATGCATATCTTATAGGTACTGGGACCGCATCTATGGCGACCAGGGAGCGCAGTGGCTCAGTGGTAGAGTGCTTGACTCGAGACCGAAGGGCCGCGGGTTCGAGCCTCACCGGCGTCACTGCGTTGTGTCCTTGAGCAAGACACATTTATCCTAGCTTAGTACTGGTTCAACCCAGGAAGACCCGTCCCGCATAACTGAAAGATTGTTGAGTGGACGTAAAGAATCAAATCAAACAAAAATCTATGGCGACCAGGATATGTTTCAACTCTTCTTGTTCGCTGGGGCTTACTCTGAACAGTTCATCCTCAGATTCTGTTTCCTGTGGGTTTTTATCTCTTTTTTTGTCTGTCAATTATTAATTATTTTTTATACTGTTATATTAGTTTGGTAAATTAAAACAAGAAGGCATTGACAGATAAAGACCCATTCTCACGTAGAATTGCCAAATCGACTTTTGAAATGACGATTTTTCAACTTCAACCTTTGCTAACATAGTCATCACCATCGATTAATAGTGGGCCTGCCTGGTTCTATTCCAAAACAGAAAATGTTTAACTTCACTGGAAAGGACCTCGGACAGTTTCCTATTCAATCTGCCCAAATTTTGACAGCCTGTGGCTAGCAAAATGCATAGCTAACAACTATAGTTTTGTGCTTAAATCAAACCCTTACATTTAGTGCACCTAACAAAATAAACATATTTTGAAAATATTGCATTTTTATGCCAGAACATTAGGGTTTAGGGGGTGGGGGTACTTTTTGTGACCAAGTTTTATTTCACATAAAGTCAACGTTTCGTCGAGTATTTACCTAAATACATGTAAATATTATGCTTGCGGCATACAACTTGAGACGAAAGTGATGCGTTTGCATAAAATTCGGGTTGAGAAGATTTCATTGTTTCGTCTAAAGAAGTGTGCTGTCAATTACTTTTGACTATTACCTGTAATGTTCCAAGTCATCCAGTTTGACTTGTGCACTGAGGCGTATCATATCTGCATACTGTATAAACCGTAGTCTAGATAAACACATTTTTTTAGCGTAAAATCGTAATATTTTCTTACACATCAGATTTAACCTATTATTTTGGTGCTTAAAAGGACCATCTCATTGCGACGGTTCTTTTGAGTACCCACAACATAATGTGTTGGTTGAGAAATGAGACAATTAATTTCTTTGTAAGCACTCATAACTAAAGCCCTGATGTATGCCATTGCAAATTGCTATTTACCTACTGGTTTTTACTAAATAAGTTTCTAATAAGTTTTTATAATAAAGTGTTTTTGAGCATTTTGACAGTGTTCCCCCCCCCCACACCCCCCCCCCCCCGTGACCAAACATGCCGTTTATATATGATGTGTGAAATGTAAAACTACAACTGTATGCAACAGGATTAATTTGGTCACGGGGGGGGGAGCACCTCAGTAAAACTTTTTCTATTTTCTATATGTTGAATAGCAAAAACAGAGTTTTCAACCCATATTTTTAATTGGTACTTGTCCAATGAGAAAACGGCTTTTATGGATAAGTCGAGGGTTGAACCTACTATCTTTTGTTATTGAAAAAATACCATTTTGTTTGAAACTTTTCTCTGGTCCTTTTTATGGGCAATCCTTCATTAAGACTGTCCGAGGTCCTTTGGTATTAACGTATCTGAATGGTTGGTGGTATATGCGAAAAATGGAAGAATTTTAAAGGTGGGTGTCATTACCTAAGACACAAAGAATGCTCAGCAAATATAATAATAGAAAACATAACAAATTTTAATTTAGAATATCAAGGAATGTTTCTACTTTGCAAACGAAAAAAGACTCGTATATTAGAATAGAAAGTCCTGTAGGTTATACTCTCATTTCAGAATGATTTAAACCTGCACTAAACGTGATAAAAATGTAGAAGGGTTTTTACAAATGCAATGAAACATAGATTGGTTCTAGTTTGCATACAAAACACGTACCAACGTCAATTGAAATGCCTTTTTAGATGGCACATTAATAGTGCGTTCAAGTAGCTGCCATTTCATCAAAGATCAACCATAAACTTACAACTGTTCGACATAGGCGTTGTATTTAGATGGCAAAACACATACATTTAAAATTCTTACTTTCTGAGTGTACAACGAAGTAATTGTTCTAAATCCTAAAGTAAAAAAATAAAACAAAACACAATTAAAGCATGTTGCCTTGTAGATTAGGAAATAACACATGTTTGACCACTGATCTTAAATTCATTTCTTGTTTCATATAATAAAATCGTCATTATGTACAATAAAGATCCTCCAACCTTTCCAAATTACACTGATATCTCTGATAGGTCAGTCCTGGTCCGGAGGTATTAAACTTTTCATGCTCAGCTCAAATGAGCATGATATTTCAACTGATATCAGAAATTAAAAGGCTGGAATATTAAGGTTTTCTCAGCTTTTCAACACTCAGGTGTTGCATTTATCCCGCTTATAGATGTTATATAAAGCGAACATTTGCTGACAGTTAACATATATGAGCAGGATAAATTTCATGCTCATTTGAGTTGAGCTTGTAAAAAAGTTTTATAGTCTCAAGGTCAGCTCAATGGCTGGAATATTGCCGTTTTGAATTTTAGCACTTAAACGAATTGAACGAATTTTTCCTCCCACTTTACTTTGAAGGCATCGTATCACGAAAAAACGAGTATATATTTTTTCATCACAAATTAATCAGATATCAAGGATTTAATACCAATATATTGGCCCAAATAAGCGCGCTATTTGAGGGTAAAATATAATTGTTTTTAAACCACCAGTTTACAGTTATGTTTTGGGTGCTCAAAAGATCCGTCTCTGAGATAAAATATGCAAAAACATTTTGTTATCATTTGCTCTTATTTGGTGGAAGTTCTTCAACATCTGATTAGTTTTATTTAGTCATGGTCGATAATCTGTATGTTAAGCATAATATTTCTAATTTAGGGGATGAAAATAGTTTAAAATACTAATTAACGGGACCCCTAGGTAAATAGATATTGCATCAAAGATTCCATATTTCGTTTATTTATAACGTGTATTTAATGATAAGGGTTTTGGTTGCAGTGTGGATAAAAGTTTCTGGACGTTTCAGGCATATACCTTACTGGAAGTGATGCCTGAATTGAACATAGGCAGTCAAATTATTAAAATGCCAATAAAAGTTTTCATTTAAATGTGTAAAATTCTTACCATCAGGTACTTCACAATAGAAAAATGAGCTATATAATATGCGATTAACTTACGTATAAGCTTTTGCACAAGACTATATTTTACACAGTTGCATTTTAAAAGAAATGTTGCCTGATTGGCTGAGATACCCTTCATTTATAATTTTTGGCATATTTTCGTCTAATGTACGAGACGATTTGCTTTTAAGAGAAAATAAAGTCAGCCTGAATACCATTCACGGGACGCACTTATATATCTATTGGTTTGTGATATCCTGATAGTGTTGCAAGCAAAGGCAATACCTCTGTCTGCAAATAATTATATAATTTTTGTTAAAAGGTTACCCAGTTTATAGCTTTACACACACAAACTATTTTTCCAAAATATATGAATTTTCTGCTTATGGCGTATGGAATTACTATATAGGATTGTATTTAATGACAAAATAGGGTAAAATTAGCAAAATTGAACATAAATGGTGTAATTTAAACCAAATAGTTTTGTATTTGTCTCGTAAGTTAGGTCTCGTAAATGAGAAATTTTAACTAAATGTTTACCAAGAATCGCTGATAAGGATTGTACTATCAAACTTTATGCTTCAAGTTACTTCTTAACGTAAAGGACAATACTGCTTTTGTAATTTCTGAAGACCATATCTAATCTGTGTTGTAAATGGAAACATTACAAGCTCAAAAGCAAAGGTTTCATAAATTATAAAGCTTATTTTCCGTTTTAAAAGTATGAAAAGCGGCTTCTAGCGTATTTTTATAATCAAGAGCATAAAATCAGATAACTGATTACAAGTTTATATGACATACAACACATCGATCTTCTGATGGCAAATTGTATTTATATTTAATGCATTTGGTATGTGATGATTGGGTTTATTGTTTGGACTCGTAAATTTATTGAATTTGGCGACAAAACTAACGATGTGATGAAAAAACTAAAAACTTGAAAAATAAACTATTTTGTTGTCTTTTCTATATGCCACTACCTGATATTTCAAAACTATGAGTTTAACTTTTTTCATGCACAAGCTGAATGTGTATTAGAATGTGCAGTTAAGACGGAATTAACGTCTGGCGACATGCGATTTTCGGACCCCCTTGGCTGTTATTCGTGTCATATATTTTGTTGAAACATTGCTGAGCGTTCTGAAAACATCAATTTTATATTACAAATGGCCTGTCTATTTAATAGTATCATAAATTACTTGTAAACATGTGTAATTGACAGGTTATATATCGTGAAAGGCTGGCGACATTAATTGGCAATTCTACGTAAGAATGGGTCTAAAGCAAAACACCCCATACTAGAAAGACGTATAATTTGAAAACAGATCGGAAAGCAGATGCTTTGATCAGCATGTGCGCGTGTGCATGCACATCAAAGTGTTTACCTACCCGTAGTTACATCATACAAATAGTTTATTATTCAAACTCTCCGCCTGCATACCTTAACTAGAGACGTGCGTTGCAGCTTTCTAACTTCAATAAAGCGTGAATGACGTAACAGACATTGCATACGAATGAATATTAACTTTTCTGACCAGAATTGTCTGACCAGGATTTACTCTGAACGTATTGAGGGGTGAAACTGGACCCGATGGTCAAAATATATTTGGTTATACAGATGTGTTGATAAATTATGAGTATTTTTTTGAACGCCAATACTTGTACGTTTTAAGACAATAAATAAAGATAATTCTTACTTTTATAAAATCTCTTGGTTATCTTTTAACATGGGTCTGGTATCATCTTAAACACGTTAACGGAAAGTGCTCTAACCACATTTTCAGAGAGGTTATTCCATGTGTCCACCATGTGATTGTAAACAAAATGTTCGCTTTAACATTCAGTATTCACATTTACCTATATTGTTTTCACATTTACCGTTAAACTTTAAAACAGTATTATTGTATATGTGGTAAAAAGTAAACAGATTTACAGGCCCTTACTGCATTTTCACACTTAAGGTGTGTAACGTACCTATCGTGTTAAGGATGATATGGGTACAAGCATAACAACAAATTTGCTATGTAAGCACCGATTTTGTTAACCCAGCGCATTCTGTTACACCGGTAACAAAACGCATTAAAAGGCTAACACAAATGTCAGACTACAGTGCAACACATTTTGTCACCTAAATTTGTAACACATGTTTGGTAACAAAATGTGGAGATAATGTTGATAAAAACATTTTCCAGCTTTTGTATTCTTTAGGTACAGATTGTTGCTTGGGCACTGGTTTAGTTCGTTTTCTAGTAAGTGCGTTAGACATTTTCAATGGGGATATACATATAAGTATCATCTTTGTTGGTACCTCCTGTGACTAGGTTCTGACCTGTCCCGTATGGGGGCATCGATGCAACTTTGACATATTTCAAGCTAATGAGTACATTGTTTGATCAGTTGAAGATGAGTTCGATTCCATTTGGCTTTTGGTTGGATGTAAAGCATTTGGTTCGATTCAGAGTTTTGTGAAGTTCAGTTCTCTTCATCATTGGCTTCCTGTTAGGCTCAGTTCAGTATGGGGCTGGGATCTGATTGTGTGATTCTGTTCAGTTTAGATCTGTTAGGTATGAGGTTCAAGAGTCTGTTTGAGGCGATTCAATTCATATGTGGTTCACTTCGGTATTCTGGTTTTGGCTCTGTTTGGTTTGAGAAAGATTCTAAGTTTGGCGTGAAAAATATGGCTACAAATAAATGCATGGTAACTGTTCATGGCATCTACACATAACCTGTTTTTGTAACCTTGTTACAACATGTGTGAGCGGGTAACAGATTGCTCGGCGTTACAATGGACCCGCGTTTTGTTACCCTTTAACGGATTTGGTAATCTCAACACATTTTGTTACCTGGCAAGGCACTGCGTTGGAGAAACATATTCGGCGCCTACAGTGTAATCTGAACAGTGCTGGTGTTATTCTCTGCCTCCGCGCGAGCTAAACAAACTTTGTGTTTTAATCTATAGTTTACCCCCCCCCCCCCCCCCCAATGGCTTCGGCTACTGTCCATTCTACAAAGCTGCACCAAGTCCAACTGTAAAATTTTGAACAATGTAGCACAAACCATACTTTTTATAAAATATAAATCTGACCTGTTTGAAGATATGTTTGTATATGTTGCAAGAATGACTCGTTTTTCAGCATCAGTAAGTCTCCTCCTTCCCCTTGACATATCGTCCTTGCTCCATCCCACGTTGTTTGAGAAGTATCTAGTCTCCAACAGATATTTTCTGTCCAAGTGTAGTTTGGTTGACAATATGTTCCTGATGCTGGAGAAACGGTTTCGGTCGTTGATGACTGCAGTGACGTCAAAGGCGTTGTCGTAGATGAGTGTGTTGTCGTCGTAGGCGTTGAAACGAAGTTTTCAGCTTGCAATGCAAATAAAATAAAAAGATAATGGGGTGGGTGTGTGAATGGGTGGGGAAAGCTGGAGAATACCAAGGCGAACAACATGTTTGCATGCTAAAGTGTGTCCTTATTTCCACAGTGAAAGATGAATATGTTGTGTTAAACTGTAGCTGCATTATGCATATGTTTTATAAAATGTGTTCTTTCTAGATTGGGAATCAAATTAATAAGGAACAAAAAGTAGGCTGATATACTAATTTTTTTCCATATTGTGAATGTAACTTGCTTTTTCAAATAACACTCTAACGGACATCAATAAGATAAAACGTTGCAATTCCATGTGATATTCACTTAAACACTGTGGGGTGAATAGGAGAGGACTGAGAAAGAACTAAACTCTAGTTTTATGATTTCACATTGATTTTCAGCGATAACTTTTTATTACTTATTTTAGCAAACTGTGCTTGTGATGAAAGTTGTAGAGAAAACTTAACGCCAATTTCTCCAAATGGTTCCATAATCCAAGATGCTGCAGTTAACCCTGCGCATAGATGCACTCTTTGAGATTTTTAATCAAAGCTCAAATAAACTTAGATAAATATGTCAGTCAAAAAACTACATTGCGCCACCCTATTTTATTAACTAAAGCGATGAATGGCTTGTTTAAATATATTTAAAATCGCGTCTGGTTCGCTTGTGCGTTAAGCTACTGGGGTCATCTGGAAACCGCCCGTTTTGGAGCACGTGCAGAAGAAAAAAATAACATGTTGTGCGTAATCACAGCTTCTGCTCCTTCAAATGATCACGCTCAAATTAAATTCTGTACTTTATGGGTTTGCAAACAGCAGGACAATGCTACACACAGCTGCTAAATAACAGTAAAATCACCCCTTGTGAATAATCTTTTGAGACAACCAATTCTGTCATGCCTCTAGGAAATATACCTGTCATTAAAAGACTAAGAAATTTTGGATGAATTCCGTTTATTGCAAATTCTTCATCTATGTACACAAAAATCCATTGCACCCCAAACTTTGGACCTTTTAGAGAAATTCGCTCTAATATTACTGTACAATTTTCATCACGATCACATTTTGCTAAAATTGAAAAAATATCACCAAAAATCAATGTGAAAATCATAAAAACTAGAGTTTATATATGAAACTATAAAATATGAAACCGGGAGGACTACACAGAGAGAAGGTAGAGGTGTGCTTTAGTGATTTGGCAGACGAATGTTATAACAACATTTCTAACATGCTTTAAATATGAAAAAAATATTCAGATTTAATTCAGATTTGTTTTACTTAATCACAATATGATTTCCAAACTTTATACACAATTGTTAAAATAGTTTAACATTTAATATAAACTAACATGTCCTAAACGAATGTAAATTTTGTTTTAAGAATAATAATGCAAAATTATCATATGACGTAGGGTCTGGGAGTGAAATAACGCCATGCAAGTAAATCGATAAACAACTAGTGTTTTACAGATTTACGGGAAACGTTATGACGTCAATAATAAATGACAAAATTATAACGTTTTTACGCCAGAAAGGAGATTTTAAAGTATTTTTAATGATATACGACATTCGTGCTTTTGTTTTATTAAATTTATCAAACTCGCTGCGAAAAAAGATATAAAATGCTCAGCAAATCATGCATTTTATCACTTTTCCTCAACTTGTTTAAAAAATCAATAAAACATAAGTACTCATGTAAAATCTTCTATATAAGAGATGGATTTCGTTTAAGAGATTCATGAAAGAATGAAACCCATGGATACAGTTGACATTTTATGTAACGAAACTCTTTTGGGGTTTACTTTAATTGAGCGCATATGGTTCATCCCTTTATGAACATTCGGTAGATGAAAAAATTTAATCCTCTTATATGCACAGTTGTGCATAAACCATTCATTGCCATTACATTATCAAAGATTGTGAAAATGAAACTAATTCAGATGGATATTATTAGACAGTCTTGTTATTAACCCAATCAAGTTTTTAGCTATGGGTTCCTCTTAAATTGGACAGGCCTCAGGTTCACATTGACCATAACTTTCATTGATGATGGAAGTTGTTTGGTTGTTGCTCAACTAGTGCATTTTTTTACCTGTGACTGTCTGTGAGTTAAGTCATTTACATAGTTACATCACAAGGAGTTATTTTGCTCTCATTTAATGATATTTTGTATAATATAGGAAGCATACGTTTTTATGAATTAACATTTGCTGTTCAAACATCTCCGGAGGGACACTGCAATTCTAAATGCAATGAAACAAACATATGTGATCGTTATTCTTGCGTAGTTTACCTGATTCCAACCAAAATCATACTGAAAACGTCGCTTAAGCATAAAAATATACATTTTCTTTCACTAGATTTCTCTAAACAAAATGGCGCAGCGTCAAACTTTGGAACGTCATTACCTCGCCACAACGTCATAGATGCGTGCAACGTGTTTGCAAAAGAAAGCATTGGCGAGATGATCAGTCAAGGGCGCAAGGCTTTCCCATGTAGCATCATGCAAACAATTCAGGGCTGAGTTTAGGTTTTTGTAAAGTTAAAAGCCATGTTCAAACAGCACGTAAATCTCATGATTTGAACATGGATTTTTGTGATATTTGACAATGGCTTCAAACAGCTTCGCACCACAAGCTCTATGCAAGAAAACATTTTTACACATGAAATAAGCATCATGCCCATATTATTTTGATAGTGATATACCTGTGATCTGACACAAAAAGTTATAAGGTGATGTACACTGCGTGTCTGAGAAGTTATAGCCATACAATCCTTCCATGATCACACAGTTCTGGCTTGTCTCATTCATTGCATAGTTATTTGGCTGACTTGGCCCCCATGGACCAGTGAATGGTGAGCCATCAAGCCAAGTAAACGTGTTGTCCATAGCAATATCATAAGCGCCAACATAAACAACTGAGCTTCCAACTGTAAGACAAAAAGAAAACATATACGAAAATAATATTCATCATATTGTAAGCAAAAATTAAGCTTATCCTACATTGCAGCATCTTTTTATATGTAATTGTGTATCATTCACACTGATGCAGTAACAACTCATGTGACTACCTACATATGTGTTTTGGTTAACAAAGTCTTTCCTTAAAAAATAAATTGTACAATGGATTCATATTTGATAAACTAGAAAGTAAGCATAAAATAAAGGTCAAAAAGCAAGCAAGTATGCCCATGACTGCCACAACTACATACCGTAGGAAAACCTATAAGATGAGATTGCAACCAATGCCAGTGGGTGGGGGTGCTTAAATTAATTTTAATGGCCAAATCTTTACCCTAGATTCTGCAGTTGTAAAAACATAAAATTAGTTTAGGCTTCCTAGCTTATACAATGTATCATCACAGTGAAACAACCAAATCAATTAAGTTTGGGGTTCATTCATGTGGAATTATTTGTAACTAAGACCAGTTTTATGAAAACTATATTTTAAGCACTATATGCCATTTTAATCAGCCACGTGGAACCGTTCTTTTTAGCTTTGTGGCATTTTTCACTGGAAAGCCAATTTCTTTTAATTTGGTAGAAGGCATCCTGAGAAAATTAAAAATTGATTGAAATTTGTACCAGTGGTTCATGAGGAGATAATTATATTGTTTTAACTGTGCTATTATAGTTGAAGGCATTATGAGGAAAATTTCTGTAAAATGAATATAAATTTAGACCAGTATTTCATGAGATGTCATTTAAAGATAATTCTATATTAGTTCTAGTTCAGTAGAGCAGGGCAGTTTGTATAATGTTGGTATTCAGCATTATGGGAAATAATCCTGTGAAATTATTTTGAAGTTGGACCAGTTGTTCAGGGGGAATGTCATTTAAAGTGGAACAGAACTAGATGTTTTTGCATCTTAATAGAGGTTATCATATGAAAAATTCTGTGAAATTATTCTGATTTATGGAGTGGTTAAATTGCCATTTAATCATGTTTCAATTATTAGCTCTGGTGGCCATTTTTGATCATTTGAGTTGAACCATTTGTGTTTTTTTGGTACGGTATTTTAAGAAAGATTCATGTGAAATCATTTCGAATTTGGTCCCATATTTCACGTGCAGATGTCGTTTAAAGATTGTTTTATGTTTAGCTCTGGTGGCAATTTGGTTCGGCTAAGCTGAACAATTTGAGCAAATTTTGTGGTAGAGGTGGAACATTTTTGTGAAAGTATTTAGAACTTGGACCAAAAAAATAGGATGATATGTCGTAAAAAAGTTAATCGACGACGAACGCCAGACGCTGGACAAAGTCCTTTTACAATAGCTTACCTTTAGCTTTTGGCTCAGGAGATCTTACAATGTTTCTCAAATTCCTTGTTTCCAATAATTTCTTTGTTCATATATTAACAGGGACATTCTATCACTGTCACACAGTCCCTATAACCAACTATACATAGTAAACACAAAAATGATCTTAAAAAATGTATATTTGTCTGCTATACATGACTGTGGTTTAAAAGTCATGTATGAGACTTTGTGGTAGCATGGATTCAGGTCATGTACGAAAAGATCTATCACTTACAATTTTACGTCTATGAGACTATAATCTTCCCTTTGGTTGCATTATTTGTATGTGGGTATATTATAATTGTGTGTTCGTAAAATTGTATTAACATTTTTAATCTTCTTTGGGGGTTGAACCCACTAATGCGGAATGCTCTGCATTCCTAGGTTCAACCACTTCAAAAGTCAAAATGTTAATATGGTTAATTTTTCCAATGTGGTCAAAAAGGACAAGGCTTTGAGTAATATATTATTTCTCATGTTTGGTCGTTTGACAAGACAGTTGATATCCTAAATGTGTGATGTTGGAAAATTTCAAAAGAAACCAGTCATACTTACTTAACGGAAGTACTCCTTTTATATAAGTATGGACAAATTCGCTTTCTAAAATCATAAGGTCTCCACCTTCTGACATACACACATTTCTTGCGTTCTGCCATGTAGCTGTTAAGGAATCTTCCAATCTCCAGCAAATATCAAGGAAACTGTCATAGTTGTACGGAGATATACAAATATCAGACAGCGTTAGGACTGGTGTTTGACAAAGAAACTTGTAATTTGTAAAGCATGATACATCGCTGAAGTTATAGCCGTAGGCAGTTTCCATGACAATACAATGCTGGTCTCCACCCATATTATTTGGTTGGCCTGGGCCCCAAGGGCCACTGAAAGTAGTTCCATCTACCCAAATCCACTCTCCTTCTACAGCAAGATCACTGGCACCAGCATAGACAACTGACGCTGAAACTAGTAAAGACACAAGTTAAGTTCATCTGTATGTATCTAAGGTGCCTAGATTTTTTTCAATATCATATTATACATAGAGGATCTTACATGAGTGCTCATGTTTTATTGATTTATTAAACGAGTTGGGGAAAGATATAAAATGCAAGGCTTGCTAAGCATTTTATCTCTCTTTCGCAACGGGTTTAATAAATACAATAACACAGGAGCACGAATGTTAGATCTATTTATCAAATGGCACTAAAATTATTTTGAAATCATATTTTTGGCGTAAAAACGTTAGAAGCATCATTTCATAACGCTACTAGAGTACCTGAAAATCTGTAAACCACTAGTGGTTTATCGATTTAAATGCATGGCGTTATTTCACTCCCAAACGCGACGTCGTGTGATAATAAGGGGATCAAACGTGATTTTCTATGCATAAACATCTGCTGGACCCCGAGGGTTGTGTTGAAACTGAAGCCTGAAAGGCGATGGTATTAACAACCGCCGAGAGGTCTATCCGATGTTAGTGTATTAGAAAACCATGTTTGATTGTTATTATTGTATAAAGTCTTTTTGTCACTAGAAAACTTTGGAAAACGTTTCGAAAAGTTCATTTTTGTATGACTATAAAGGCGCACAAAAGCATGAAGGATTCATAGGTTTTTAAAACGCCTGTTCCAGAGCAACGACTTACGTCATTCTAACTGCTCTAGATTACGATAATTTCTATGCAAGTTACTGTTGATGGCATCAATTTTTGTTACGGCCTAGAATGCGTTTATGTAAAGTACAAAAGCCGTGTTTCAACAGCCCGTGAATTGTCTGGTAGATACATGGGCTTTGCTGGTTAAAACATGGTTGTTAATAGCGTGCGACACGACACAGCTTTACTGCAATAATACTTATTTTATACTTACTGTGCTTCTGGGCTCAAAGTGACCCCCGTTTTTTGCCGTTTAGTCCTTAATGGTTATTTCAATTGAAAAAGAAATTTCAGAAATGAATTCAGATACAGACCGCGTATTTGGATTATTTTTCTCACTGAAGTATGATCGTTTATATAGGCTGGGATTAGATGGAATTTCTGTGCGTTTTTGTTCGTCCACTTATTATAAGTCCCCAAGTGTACCTTATCGATATATACTCAGAAGAAAAAGTTTAGTCAGTATTTATGTTTTCTCATAAAATCAACAATACTGGATATTTCATTGTCAAAATGTATACATGACCTGTATTATCGTAACTTTACATGTACCTGTTTATTGTGTGATAAACAATGCCTCTATTAGACTGTATCAACCAAATTTCAAAATACACGACGTGCACGTGCTGCGGTAAACCGGCAGGGTTATTTTCTCATATGCTGTTTGATAACGAGAGAGAGTTGTTCCTATTGCAATTATCCGGAAAAAAAATCAGTGTTAGTAAGCTTAAGTCGCAGTCCAGGCTATCGACAAATTACAGAAATACAGCGCTTTGACGTTTTTAAGCAGGTGCACGTGCTGCTGACGTGCCACGTAGTTTGGGATGTAATGAACGATTAATTTATCGTCTGCAAACATGTTTTCGACAGTCTGGCAGTAAAAATAAGAAGCCTCTGCCAGGGAGACCACGGATAACGACGCCACTTGAAGGTAGGGTCATAGTGACGTCAACATGACGTAATCGCTTCATGGCCGCTCGGAAACTTCTTAAACGTCTTACACATGCAACTTGCACGTGAACTTCCGTCTATACTGTCAGAAATCGTCTGAGGGGTGCATCACTGGTTTTTGAGTTTTGAAATTTGAATTTTGATGTGTGATTTTGTTGAAGTAAGTGGGTTTATTTTCAGAATGTTTTGCTGAAAATGTTCACATTTATAGGAAATTAAATGAATTTCATGTTGAGTAAGGTTTTTCTCAATATTAAGACTGTCTAGCAAAATTATTGCAAACAGTGTCTGTACTGACTAAACTTTTTCTTTTGAGTATATAAATGAACTACCGACAAGTAGTGAAAAACTCATGCATTTAGCTTATGATAACTAATATAGAGGTGCAAATGGGTATATATCTCAAGGAAAAAGACTAAGTTATTCTGATTTGCATGGTATTTTGGTCTTAGTTAAAAATAAGGGCTGCTCCCAAAAATAAGATTTAGTTACGCTTTGTGCATTTACATCCATATGCTAAACGGCGATCGTATTAATAAGGGTTAAAGTTGTTAAATAAAAGAAACACGGGGTCACTTTGACTCTCGAAACACAGTAGGAGTGAGGTCATTGAATAAAGTAAGTGAGTGGGCACAGAAATGCCACAATCACACACTACAGACCAACCTATGGTCCCATGAGGAAGACACAGAAACAAACTGACACATGCCAGCAAAAAGACATTTAAAGTAAAGCAAACATCTCTCACTTCCCCAGCAAGTCTGGTTAGAGATAATAACATTAACCCTTTATTCCGTAATATCGCCTTTTCATGCCTTTGAATATCGGTATTGGAAAATATTATTGAAAATGAAGCATTTGCTCTTTAGGAGCAAATGCTCCATTTTTCAAAATATTTTCAAAAGCATTCAAAACTTAAACTAAATTTTTTCTTAATTTTTTTCATTGTTGTCTAAAAATAGAAAATGATGTCATGATCTAATAATAACCGCTAGAAAATGCTGAAAAAGAAATTTTGAGATGATTGCTATACTATAAACGACACTAAAACAAGGCCTAAACACAAAAACCCACAAAACCAGTACGAGCAATAATAAACAATGAATCAACAACAGCATACTTGCATGCTTGCCGCCTTAAAACGGACAGTAGCAAAAGCCACGAAATTTCTTTAAGTCCACGTCAACATTTTTTCAAGTTATGTAGATACTGGTCTTTCTACGTTGAACAAGTACTAAACAGGGATTAATGTGTCTTTCCCAAGTACACAACGCAGTGCGGTCAGTGAGACTCGAACCCGCAACCCCTTGATATCGAGTCAAGCACCCAACCACGACAACAATGCGTTCCCTAATTTGAGTGTTAATAAAAATATACTTTGCGAAAGTCTGTGTGAGGTCGAATAACAACTGAGCCAGTGCATGAGATTTCCAACTATATCGTATGTGCGACCAGCAAAGGTTCAGACCAGCCTGCGCATAGGCGCAATCTGATCAGAGCCTTTGCTGGTCCCTTGAATATTTTATGAGTGTTAAGCTACTGATCGAACATCTTTTGGAGGTTCTAAGCTAAAAAGGAGGCTGCACAGGCGCGTCTGAGTCTACACTTGTCAAAATGCCACATTGCTGGAAATCACATGTCGCGGCTCAACTAAATTTTACCAGAAAATGCCACAGTCACATACTACTTCTTACGACAAACTACAGCCAACAGGTTTTAGACTTAAATTGTAACAACTAGGAGCATTTCTGCGGTTGCCTTATTCACACTAGTAAATGTATACGTCGATTTGCTGGTATTTACGCGTATTGCCGGTACTTCATAGACCGGAAGTGGTAGATATTGGTGTTAATAATATATAGAAAACATGCCATATGCCTAAAGGACTATAGAATTAGACCATTTTTAAGTATTTGGCATGCAAATGGCGATTTGTGTAAGCATTTAGGAATAGATTCGAGTACCGATCATTCAGATCGGTACTCGAATCTATTCCTAAATGCTTACATTAATCGCCATGCACATGCTGAATACTTAAAAATGATTGAAGTCTATAGTCCTTTAGGCATATGGTATGTTTTTCTATATAGTATTAACACCAATATCTACCACTTCCTGTCTATGAAGTACCGGCAATACGCGTAAATACCAGCAAATCGACGTATACATTTACCAGTGTGTTACATGTATTTGAAGCCAACCTGAACAGGTGGAGAGGTCATAAACTCTATAAATTATAATCTACAAGTCATTGCAGGTAATTTTTACTGATGAGAATGCACATGCAGTTTGCTCTTGCGATCATCGTTTTAATCGGAGGAGATGGTTGCTTCACTTTGGCCTACTTCAACTAAAATGTCAGTGAGTATGGTCAGAAAAAACACAATCACGCACTGCAGACACCACGGCAAGTGAGGAAGAGCCGCAGAAAACCAACAGTCACAAGACATCAGGAAGACAATTAGAGTAAAGCAACCAGCTCTCTCTTCCTTGTCAAGATGGTTGCAAAACTAGAGAGGAAACTTATTAATACATAACAAAACAAGGAATTAACACAGTGTCCCTACAATTCTATGGGAGGAATATTAAGCAATGAAACAAAAACAAGAAAAAACACCACCTTAGAATGGACAGCAGCCACGGGGTTTGGGGTTTGGTAGTTGGGGTAGTGTGTGTGTGTGCATTTTACTGTCGCCCAATCTTCTTCATAGATTGTTTTTGTTGTTAATGCACAAAATTGTTTAGCTCGCATGGTGCTTTCCTAATAAATGCAATGTATCATCACAGAAAATACACCACTTGAGGATTATATTCCATGTTTTTCCTTAACACTTTCCTTCATGAATATTCATGCTATTACGAGGGCTGTTCAAATATGAATGCTTCATAACTTTCTTCACATATATGCTACGATAAATTTTCATACCTTTCTGGAAAGAACTATTTGTTGCCTTTAAAATGGCACCAAACATAAAGAAACACTCACTACATTTCTTATATACTTCGAGTTACGAACCCTTATGTAAAGGCTATTCCTGTACACTGAAATTTTTCTGAAGCAAATTGCATTGCACGTTTTGGTACATGTGCGGATATTGTGTCATATCTTTGTAAGTTTTAGACAAAATGACACCGAAATTCAGATGCAAATTTAAGTAACAATCCAAAAGTTGCTTGCAGGATAAAGTTTATATAATCCTCTTTCAATCTCGAGTAAGAAAACACGTTTGTGACGTCATTAATTTAATGATAACGTCATTTTAAGTTATCTACTGGTGATTTAATAATGAACATCGCTGTGTAGTTTTCTTTGTGTTTTGCTAAAAACATGCTAAATATGTCATAAGGGAGTTTTCAAAACGCGTCGTCCTCTATTTACTGAGTAATCGCGTTTTATAATTTTAAGCATTTTTCTGCCTCTTAATGACTTGTTTACATTAATTAAAATATGTTCAATCCGTCTAGTTCCCAAGACAAGGTGAGTAATTTTATTGTAAATAATGCCTATAGTGGTCAAACTTAAAGTTTACGTTCAAATTTAGAATAAAGCGGCAATGTTATGACAAAAAAAATGAAGTATCAATTATATAACCTCTTCACTTAAGGCATTTTGACATAATAAAAATGCTTTACAGCGTTTAAAAATTACCCACTATCCATCAATAATTTGCAGGAACAACTCAGCATGAGCGATCAACATACTGTCTTTGAATTAAAACTAGTTTAAATGTTCGTGCATTATGTTAGAAATAAGTTTAACTGAACAACTGAAAGATGGTGTTTTGTTTACCATTTATTTACAAATATAAGGAGACTTTATTGAAAACTATTCGTTATAATTTAACAAAAGCATGTCGGATTTTCGCAACTTTCACAGAATCATTATACAAAAATATGGGGATACTTCCTTAAAACTTCCAAGAAATTTCACCTGTTTATCGAAGAATTATACGCTCGTCTATATCATTGGTATATGTTCGAGGCATTGCGTTTTTTAGTATACTAACGTGACCCTCATTCAAAGGACTATAGCTCGGTAAGTATACTGTATTTTTTTAGGTCTGGTGCCAGTTTAAAGGTGACATATAGTATATTTTAGAAACGTTTACCATTTTGTTGTAGCATATATGTGAAGAAAAATATGAAGCTACTTGCATTCATATTTGAACAGTTCTCGTAGCTCCACCCACTATGGATAATTATATAAATAAACTTTCACGTTTGTACATAGATAAATAAAATACTTGTCAGGTTCACTAGTGTAGGATCATATCTAATCATGTTTCATAAGCAAACAGAGTAGACTCTGCTGATCTCTGTCTGCTCTGTTTGCAAAAGTGTAAAAAGGCGTCTCTATGAGGTAAAGGGTTAAACATGGATTTTGGATGCACAATAGAACCTCAGTGAAGCCATTCTTATGAGCTTCTATAATTTATGTTTGAATTAGAAATACGAAAAATATCACCGTTTGGTTTAAAAAAATGCAACTTTTAACACAATGTAAACATCATGCAACATTCGTAAGATATTCATAATGTCACAAAGGTTTATGCAAATAGAATTGCAGATCTGATTTTTACTGAAAGAAGTGTGATATTTTTGGGGTCACCACTAAATTGGACTATTTTGGGGTCGTTTTAGTTTTTATTAAAGACATATGCGGCTATTTCCAATGCGCACCTTTTCCGCGTCTGCAAACGGGGAAAGTTGTCTGGGTCCTGTCTTTCGACCCTTAACGGATTCGGATCAACACAACTTCCGATATTCTTATGTCATATCCGTGTTCCGACATTTTTCTTCACAAAATAACTAATTAAAGTGTGTTCGAAATATCTACTGACATCTTTTCAGAACTGATCGTCTCAGCACTAAAGACAGATAAATGTAGCTCAGTCGAAATCAAACGATGTACACAATAACTCTGGTTACGAATACGATAGTGGCCGAGTCTATACTATTTGTATGGTTATTTCGAGCGGCGCACGACCTGACCTCGTGGCCTAGTGGTTAGTGTGTCTGGCTACAAAGCCAGAGGACCAGGATCAATTCCCGGATGCGCAAATATTTTCAGTGTGTTTTTTCTTTCTTTTTTAACATTTTAATGCTAAATTACTTCATATACTAGTATAATGGCATCATCAAAACGACCGAAATGGTCATCCCCGAACTTTTTATATTGAATTACGCGTGAACCTATGGGGGTGGGGTTAAATTTGGCCCTCTAGAAAGAGAATTAGTTCGGTGACCCCAGATTTTAATTCTTTTTTCTGAAAGGTATTATAATAGTCCATGAATTAAAAATAAATTTTCAAGATTTTCAATGTCAGATTTTTTGATACATGATTTATTCTAAAAACAAATTCCATTTTTTCGACGAATTGCCAAAATACATCATGCAGTATCTTGTCACAGCATGGGATAACAAGTAAACATGCACATTTTCTTAAAAGTTTGAGGTCATGGGCAGTAATTTAAGTTAAAAGAAAGAAGCTGGCTGAAGATTACAACCGTTTTTGCTCGATAATTAGGACTAGTGTTATTATTATATATTTCTTGAAAATTGGTCAAATGCTGTAAACTTCAATATGTGATTCTGAAAAAATAAGCACGGTGACATATCCTTTTTAATTCAAAAATGGATAGCCCATGCATAAAACAAACTGTATGCAAAGTATTAAAAATATTTCAATGTGGGAAGTATTTAGTAGCATATGTCCTTAAAATAAATGTGCAGGATCGGAATCTTTTTTAGGGTATACTAAAATTTCAAATATTTCTTTGGGGAATGCCCTGATATTTTGTCGGTAAACAGGAACTTTGGCAAACAGTGAAGACCAAGATGAAATTCCATATAGAACAATATTTCATCAGGATCTACACTCTTATGTAAGCATTTAGGAATAGATTCGAGTACCGATCATCCAGATCGGTACTCGAATCTATTCCTAAATGCTTACATAAATCGCCGTGCACATACTGCATACTTAAACATGATTGAAGTCTATAGTCTTTCAGGCATATGGCATGTTTTTCTATACAATATCAACACCAATATCTACCACTTCCCGGTCTATGAAGTACCGGCTATACGCGTAAATACCAGCAAATCGACGTATACATTTACTATATAGTATTAACACCAATATCTACCACTTCCGGTCTATGAAGTATCGGCAATACGCGTAAATACCAGCAAATCGACGTATACATTTACTATATAGAATTAACACCAATATATACCACTTCCGGTCTATGAAGTACCGGCAATACGCGTAAATACCAGCAAATCGACGTATACATTTACTATATAGTATCAACACCAATATCTACCACTTCCGGTCTATGAAGTACAGGCAATACGCGTAAATACCAACAAATCGACGTTTACATTTACCAGTGTGAGCTCTCTCTTCATTATCAAGATGATTGCAAAACTAATATTGGACACAAAGCAACGTGAACAGATCATAGAACAATTACAGAATCCCACAATGGGAGCAACAATCAACAACAGAACCACCGCCTTAGAACGGACAGGAGCCTAAGCCACCGGTGGGGGTGGGGGCTTAAATGCATCTCTCTGGTACCAAATCTTCGCCCTAGATTCTATTGTTGTTAAAGCACAAATTGTTAAGTTCGCATGGAGGTTTCCTATCTTTTGTCATGTATCATCATAGAGAAGCAATCTAATCATATTAACACACTACGATGAAACAAAGAACTTAGAGATAGTCAGAGCTAAAACAAACTCAAGTTGAGCAACAGTGGGCCCAGCCACAGACAAGCATCAAGCACCAACCCACCAATTAAAGTTTTACGTCAGAGCCGTAATTGAGTCTGAGGCCTAACCGACCGTCGTGCAATTGAAGTTAACCCTTAAAGCGCCAAGAAAAAATGCATCTGAAATTTCATCTACTGAAGTCGTCTGCTGCAAATAATTGGCTAACATTACTGACGAATTAAGTATAGAAGGAAACAGTCTGGACCCAGAACAGACTGTAGGAGCAGTCTGATCTGGGTCCACACTGTTTGACATTGAGGCTTCTTAAACATTTCAGCAGACGAGAAAAGCAGACGATTGCCGCATCAAGGGTTACAACCATAGATATAAACCGTGATAGGGTTTACAACCAGGCATGCAGACATGATATCCTTGAATTTATCACTAAAATAAGGTTTTCCAACAATGGATTTCTTTTGCTCCGGTATTCAATTTCATTTACTGTTGAGTCCTTATCTTTGCTTTATCTCTTTGTTATATCTTGATTTATATGTTTTGGGAGATTATGCATAGATAAGTTAAAACCAAATATCTATGTGTCTTGATCCACATCTGAATTAAAGGTGAGGTTGGCGCCGTTAAACCGGTTTAAGCCCTCCAGTAAAATATTTTACTGACCGTTCCAAGGCGGTACTTCTTTTGCAGATCATTTATGTTTTTGTTCTGTCTTGTGTTTGCTATGTCTTTGTGCGCGTCTGTTTATGTGTGCTTTGTGGTCACCTGCTGGAAAAGGGCTGACCTCTTGGCTCTCGTTTGTGGTGTCTGCTGTGAGTTTGTCACTTTCCCATTGGTATCCTGGGTCAGGTGTGGTACTTGATTGTATCGATTCCTGATCTTTGCACCCTCACTTACTTTAATTTATAGACTAAATCACCATAAAATATAGGCTCTGATATGCCATCTTGCAGAAGAATAATTAAACCAATATTGTATTTAACAATCAAAAAGTAAATGAGTATGATCAGGAAATGCCACAATCTCAAACCGCAGACCAACCCACAGCACCGTAAGGAAGTCATAGACTCTCTCTTCCTCTTCTAGATGATTGCAAAACTAGACAGGACACAAAATAATGCACAGTAAAACAAAGACAACCACAGAACCCCCACAACAAATGGGAAGCACACCAAACAACATATCAACAACAACATATCCACCGCCTTAGAACGGACAGCAGCATAAGCCCTTGGGGACTTTAATGCAATTAACTGGTACCAACTCTCCGCCCTCTGAGTGTTTGTGGTAGGATTTAGAAATTGATTTTCGAATTTTATGATATATACGCATAACCTTGTTTACTTAGCAGTCAAAAAAAGTTTTCTGTTGTTTAAGTTATTAACATTCAAACAAACTCTCGCAAAACGAAAAAGCTGCGAAATATATACACCATGAAGGGGAGCGAGGAACATCTCCATCTAAATAGTAAGTGAGTACGATCAGGGGAAATACCACAATCACAAACTGCAGACAAACCCGTGGCATCGCGAGGAAGAGCCACACAACAATAATGAGGCATCAGGAAGACAAACGAGCCAAAGCAACCAGCTCTCTCTTCCCCATGGAGATGATAGCAAAACTGGAATGGACACAAAGTAACGCACAGCAAAACATAGAACGATTACAGAATCCCATAATGGGAGTAAAAATCAACAGCAAATCAACAACAACAGTACCACCGCCTTACGTCAGAGCCGTCATTGAGTATGAGGCCTGACCCACCGTAGTGCAATTAAAAAGGAAACCATAGCTATAAACCGTGATTGGATTTACAACCAGGCATGCAGATTGTCGCATGATATCCAAGTTATATCCAACTTTTTTTTTATAACGCTTCATTATCTTTTTGAATTTTGAATTGATCACTAAAATTAGGTTTTCCAACAATTCTTTTGAATCTTAAACTAAATCACCATAAAATATCATAATAGTGTCTTAATTTGATTTGATTTGTTCTTTGTAATGATAAACTGCATTAGTAAGGAAGCCTCCAATTTTGTGCTTTAACAACAACAGGATCTAAGGCGAAGATTTGGCACCGAAAATGCATCTAAGCCCCCCACCCGTTGGCTTAGGCTGCTGTCCGTTCTAAGGCGGTGGTTCTGTTGTTGTTGATCTATTGTTAAATGTACTTGTTTGTGGGTTTGTGGGAGCTCTGTGTTTGTCTTTTGTTTTGTTATGCACTACTTTGTGTCAATTCTAGTTTTGCAATCATCTTGAAAAGGAAGAGAAAGATGGTTGCTTTGCTATTATTGTCTTACAGGTGTATTGTTACTGTAAAATGTTCTGTGGCTCTTTCTCACGGTGTCATGGATTGGTCTGCAGTGTGTAATTGTGATATTTTCTGAACATACTCGCTTACCTTTTGGTATTTGGTGTGTGATTGTGGTATTTCCTGATCATACTCATTTGCTTTATTCATCAGTTTGCTATGATTAATACAATTTACAGGAACTGAGGTAAATAATTATTTGGAAATTTCTACCTGTACACCAATAACTGTACATTGGCTAACCTCATCCTTATTATATTTATCTATATGGAGAAAAAAAACATCACAGTGCAAAGGGTTAAAGAAGGTAACACATATAACATGACATATAAAATGAGCAAAGCCATTGACTGACGTAAGAGATGATATCTCAGAAAGAATGAATAATTTATATGTGTACCTGTAACTCTGGTCGTTGGTGCTGAAACATTAGAAATGAGCCGCGACATGTGATTTCCAACAATGTTGCATTTTGACAAGTGTAGACTCAGACAAGCCTGTGCAGCCCCCTTTTAAGCTTAGAAACTCCAAATGTCGTTCGGTCAGTAGCTTAACATTCTTAGAATATTCAAGAGACTAGCAAAGGCTTTGATCAGACTGCGCGTATGCGCAGGCTGATCTGAGGCTTTGCTGGTCGCACATACCACATTGTTGGAAATTTCATGTTGGTCTCAAATATTCTTTAGTAAATCCATCATCATTATTCACCTCCTTGCAAACAGTATATTAATCAGTTCATGTGATACAATTTTACCACTGGTCCATTAAAATTCAACCAAGCCATCCTCAACTTTCAAACATTGCCCTTCAGTGTTTGGCTCATCCAGACACTGATAAGAATGCATGATAATTGGCTCATTGAGCCTGCATTTCCAGCCATGCAATAGATAAATAGGATGTAATTTTGTATCCAATATCATGTTCTAATTAGGCATACTAAATACCAAAATAAACAAAAAATCTCTGTTAGGCTAGGTCTAATTGACAGACAGAATTTTTCAAGGCACAATGCCAATGCGTTATTGAAGTCCATTCATTTTATCATGCCCCTAATACAATACTAACACTGCAGTGTAGCTTTTCTAAGAATTAACCTATATGACTTTAATTAACCTTTAGAACAAATGCTGTCCTGTTTCAATGCTTCATGAAATTATAGAACCAGAAAAACTGCTGATAAGTGTAATATTATCCTTAGATATTCTTGTAACTCATGTTACCAAGATAAAAGAGCAAGTGGGTATGGTCAGGAAATACCACAATCACACACTGTAGACCAACCCACTGCACCGTGAGGAAGAGCCACATAAAAATAACAGTCACGAGAGACTAGGAATACAAAGTAAAGCAACCAGCTCTCTCCTCTCCATCAAGATAATTTTAAAACAAGAAAGGACACAAATCAATGCACAGCAAAACATGGAACAAACACAGAACCCCAAAATGGGAGCAAAAATTAATAACGAATCAAACACAACAGAGCCACAGCTTTAGAACAGACAGCAGCCTAAGCCACTGGTTGGGCTAATCTGCAGTTTACTAGACCAGGTACTAAATATTTGTCTTTGATTTTGTTGTTGTTAAAACAAAAGTTGTTAAGCTCGCATAGAGGCTTTCTAACTATCGCAATGCATCATCACAGAGACAAAATCTAATCAAATTAACACACTATGATGAAATAAAGAAAAAGGCCCACGACTCACAGATATTCAGAGCTAAAGAAAGCCTCATGTTGAACCACAGTGTGCTCCGCTTAAGCCAATCATCAGGCACCAACAGACGGATTAAAGCTTTACGTCGGACCGCCATTCAGTGTGATGCCTGACCCATTGTCGTGCAATTAAAGAAAAAAACATAGCTTTAAACCATGATTGGGATTACAACCAGACATGCCGCATGATATCCTTGATATCTAACGTTTTTTATAACGTTTGATTATCTTTTTGAATAATCACTAAAATTAGGTTTTCCAATAATTCTTTTGAATTTATAAAATAAATAACCATAAAATACGAGCGGATCGATGTACGCACATCTTGCTAGATGCAGGTGTGTTAATACTACGCTGAAATCTAGTATTTTTAGTATTTTTTAAAATTTCATCTTCTGACACTGCAGGATATTTTAGATCCTTATTTGAGTTTGATATTTTGATAAATGTAAGTAATAAAATAATAATCCAGATGTTTGGGTTTCTTATTATTGCGGCAGCACTATAGTTATATTGGCAAACGGGAAAATATTAAAAAATATATGCAATTTATGATAAGTTCTCATTATATTTCCATATTGCATGAAACGACCATGCATGTATCACGATGTATCATGTGTTTTTCCATTCTCATATACGATATACGGTGAATGTAACTATTTATGCATTGGCATGAAACAATGAATTGATACAATATGTTATATTTAATAAGAGATGACATTTTAAGAGATTTCTATTTTAGCTCTGGTGGTCATTTGTAACCAATTGTGCAATTTGGTAGAGGTGCATTATAATGAACATTATTTTCATACCGCCTATCGGCTTCGCATGTATTAATTTAGCAATCCGTTCCGGTTTGTTTGGTTCACGCCTAATTCAAAGAATCAAGTACACCCAATATAATCACGTGATAACTGTCAACACAGAAGCCATTTGCCACGTTTATTCATATTTTGTTCTGGCGTTGAGGGAGAAACATCTCTCTCTCTTCACTCGGTTCGGTAAGTTGACTAAGTCATTCGATTTTAGTGACTTGTTTAGTTTGCCCTTGCTAGAACGTAGTTCTAGTGTGTGTCATTATATAATATTGATATAATTTGAATTGAAATGGGCTCGGAACAGGACGACGTCCTGTCCATTCATCAGCATAGCGATGAGAATGATGAATTTTCGGGTTTTAGTCCCGTTCTGTCGTCTGAGAGGGACGAAGGCATTTGCCCCCTGAGTCTGGATAAAAAGAAGAAAAAGGTCTCTAAAAACCGAAAAGGTTATCCTCGATAAAGGATCCTCGATATTTCTGTGAAATCAGTGTTTGTATCAAAATTTAAATAACATGTAGCAACACCTTTATCTAACATGTAATAACATGTTATACGTTTTTTGTTAGCTTTACATAAGCAAGTTACAGCTGCATAGTCTGTAACTTTTGATCTTTAAGTTTTAGAACCAATGTTTCTATTTTTCAAGAACATAGTATAAAAACTAAAATTCAGGTATACACTTTACAAATTTCGTAAATTTTAAGAAATTATCAGTATCAAAACAGCAGCATTTATGTTTAACTTAACTGTCCATAATTATGGAGGGACGCAAATAATTACCAACAAGAGAAAAACACACCTATTTTATAAGATAACTCACTTTTCCGTGCAGTTTTCAGCTATAGTCAACAGATTTATTGTGAAAACATAACTTAATTCTACTTTTACAAATGATTTAAAAAGAAAATAAAAAAAAATCGAAAAATGTTCATAGTTGCAGACTTAGTCTCTTTAACTAAGTAAACCGCTCTACCTAGATTTTGAACAATCCCGATAGAATGTTGAGCCCTTCCTCGCACACCTGATCGGGATTTCCGTTGTTTTACTCGTACCAGCCCGTCGGAGAAAAAAAAACAAACAAACACAAGCAGCCGCACGTCGGCCGCATGCCGATCCGTGACGTCATTGTAATGTTAAAGATACGTCACCATGTCGCATCTCAGCATCTCTTTTTCGTATTTTCCAACATAAACTGTGGTATTGAGTGATGAGCAAGAAAAAAATCCATCATTCGTGTGGGGATTGGATAGAAAAATCCGTCTCTCGCGATCACCGTTTGTCATCACTCGGCAAGCCTCGTGGTGCTAAACTGTGATTCTCGAGTCAGATTTTTCTATCCCACCCTCACATTATGTTAGATTTAAGAATAAATTCTAAATTCGATGTTTTGTCTGTTCATGAGATCATGAACACTTCGGGTCTCTTGCAAAGTAAGTGAAGCCCGAAGCGCTTCACGTTAACTATGCAAGAGACCCGAAGTGTTCATGATCTCATGAACTGACAAAACTCGAATTTATTACTTAAATTTATATTTTACATTGTCTGTCAAGTAAAAATCTCAATTTTCATATAACTTGGCTGGTTTTCTGGATATTTTAAATAGTACTAGACATAACGGAGGGTTGGGAACAGACATGACGCCAAATTCCCGCGATTAACGTCATGACGATACGCGCTCGACGTCAGACAAACGTCGGTAAACAAACAACGTTATTGGCTGGCGTTGACGATGGTCCGCCCAAACAGCGCGTGTGTTGGCGTGCTTTAAACAGATCCTTTCATGAACCTATGAACAACATCTCAAATATAAAGGTTCATTTAAAGACTTGCAGTTGAAATGTAAATATATTTTATGGTCCTTATAAGAAATAAATGCAAAAAAAGAAATACGATGCTTTGCAAAGTCATATATATGAATTTCATTTTAACAAAATACATTGGATCATGTTATGACTTGATCTTTCAATATGAGTACGAGTATTTAGGGATATTGAAATGGGCAATACATGGAAATGTGCATAGAGTTGCACGAATTATTCAGGCCTCCAGATAAGAGGGCAAAACTGAAAATTAGTTTTCTTATTTCTCAACCAAAACATATGTTGTGGGTACTCAAAAGAACCGTCTCAATGAGACGGTTCTTTTGAGCACACAAAACTTATATTTAAATTGCCAAGTTAGAAAATATTTACAATTTTATGCTCAATGTTTTTTTCTTAACTGGACCTATGAACTTGTACCTGTTTCAAGATATGTCTGTATATATTGCAAGAATGGCTCTGTTTTCTGTCAAAGTGTAGTTTTGTTGACAATATGTTCCTAATGTTGGAGAAACGGTTTTGGTTGTTGATGACTGCAGTAACATCCCAGTCGCTTCGGCTACTGTCCATTCTACAACTGTAAAACTTTGAACAATGTTGCACAAACCGTACTTTTTATAAAATATAAATCTAACCTGTTTGAAGATATGTCTGTATATGTTGCAAGAATGACTCGTTTTTCAGCATCAGTAAGTCTCCTCCTTCTCCTTGACATATCGCCCTTGCTCCATCCCACGTTGTTAGAGAACTATCTAGTCTCCAACATATACTTTCTGTCAAAGTGTAGTTTGGTTGACAATATTGTCCTGATGCTGGAGTTGTTGGTGAATGTATTGTCGTATTAGGCGTTGTGTTTGATGACTCTGTTGTCGTCGGAGTTGTTGAAACGATGTTTCCAGCTAGAGATGGAAATGATAATAATATACTTGTAATTTATGAAGAGAGCCGTTGCACACTAATACATTTTACTGCATGAAAAGCCGTGCCACACACTATTAACAGCCATGTTTTAACCGACAAAAATCCATGTATTAATCAGGTAATTCATATGCTGTTAATGCACAGCTTTTTTACTTTATGTATACCCATTCTAGGCCGTCAAAAAATTGACGTCACCAACAGTAACGTATATAAAAATTAACGTAATTTAGTGACGTTAGGATGACGTAGTAGTGCAGGCCGGTGTGTCGAGATTTGGGCTCCCGTGTGCATTTTGGGTAAAGGTGTTTCCTATCAATTTTCCGCTAGAGAAATATATGCCATTTTAGGAAACATATGTTTCCAATTTTTTTTGCAGTATTAACGTCACAGTGACTTCATAAAATGACGTACCATCTATTCACATTAATCAAACAACTTATATCTGCTAGCGCTATATACACCAAAAAATAATCGCATTTTTGTGTTGCTTAATGCGTTGAAGTGGTTAAAACGTCTAAAATAAAAATTTGATAACAACATCAGCTTCGATTCTAGGGATAATTGACGTCTATGTGATATCAGTATGCAGTAAAAATATATTGTGTACAAAAATATAATTCTTGAAAATTGTGTGTGTTTTGCAATTAAAATCAAATGCTAGCACAAATTTGTGTTTCTGGCTAAGCATGTTAGCTCTCTTGCGGTTGAAGCGTTTGGCTGTTATAGCGTGTTAAATACGTTACACTTCATTTTTAAGCATTAATAATGTAAATAAGGTTGTTAAGGTAGTACTTGAATTATTCAAATTGGCCAAACATTCTTTTAATATACAATAACTTACCATTCTCTACAGATATTTATGTTTATAAATATCATTTGGGTCCAATGAAGTGCCATTTTTATCTCACAAAAACACTTTAAGAGTTACATGTATAAACTGTTAAATATAATAAACCAAATAAAACGTTAGATAAGGTAAGGATATTTTCATTCTTAATTTAGCATGGCACGCTATATGAAAACCTTTAAACGCCTTATATGCGCATTGCAATTGAATTTTAAGAGTGAAAAGCTATACTCACCATCGGTTTGGTGTAAATTGTCATCTTGTTGTTCGTGTGGTAATATATAGCGTATATTACAACTTTCAAGACTGTATATACATTGCTAAATTCCATATACCATGCGTCATATGGTATTTAATCTAATCTAAAAACTGGTTGCTTTTGTTAAATAGATAATTATCAAAATTCCAGTTTTGCCTGATAAAAGATTTATCAATTTGTAATAAGTTTGTATAAATTTCCCATGCATATATACATTTGCAAAATAATATAAGTAACTTTTCATATCTTCAAAAAATGATTTGCCCAAAATTATAGATTTTAGAACTCATAACAACTAGAAATGTGTCAGTGTGACACAGATGTCCCGCCTTGGCCATTGTTTGAGAGAAAAAAGTCTCCCAGGTGTGATTGATTCATTAACATTGACAAAATTTAGGCTGGTATTTCAACATGTCCATATGCGGACATTTATAAATTTAGGGTTTGCCATGTTCCACCATTCATTGATGTAAAAGGTGCAGTAACAAAATTGTAACATGATTTAAAGACCATAACTCTTTTATATATTTGCACCAATTCACACATAACAATGCCAACCCATAGCTTGTCAATATCTATGCATATGCAAAATTTTATGGAATTCCCTTATTCAGTCTTATGAAATTCAGACATGAGTCAAGGGCCATAACTCTTTATAAATGTGTACGCATTAATGTAAAACAATCCCAAACTAGATCTTGTCAATATCAAAGTATAAGCAAAATCTCATCCATTGATTGTTAAGATATTGAGCGGAAACAAAATTCTGACTCAAGACATGGGCCATAAATATAATGAGTATGATTAGGAAATACCACAATCACAAACCGCAGACAACCCCTTGGCACCGCGAGGAAGAGCCACATAACCATCACGATACACCAGGAAGACAAACTAAGCAAAGCAACCAGCTCTCTCTTCTCAATCAAGATGATTGCAAAACTAGAATGGACATAAAGTAACCTACAACAAAACATAGAACAATTACAGACTCACACAATGGGTGTAACAGTGAACAAAGAGACAACAACAACAGAACCACCGCCTTAGAACGGACAGCAGCCTAAGCTACCGGGGGGGGGGGGGGGGGGCTTAAATGTTTTCTACTGATACCAAATTTTTGACCTAGATGCTGTTGCCGAAGTACAGGAAATGTTCAGCTTGCATAGAAGCTAACTAACTATTGCAATGTATCATCATGGAGAACTCTGATAACAATCGGTGGAATTTATCCTTAATCGAACTTGACCTGTATTATGTATATGAAATATGAATCCAATACGCCAATGTTTTCAAAAAATATGATCTATAGGTTCGTGTTAGCTAAGGCGATGTGTGCAAGTTAATGTTTTACTTAACAATTGTAAACAAAAACATGACGTTGCTGTCAATCTTGGCTGGTAGGACAGTAATAAAAGTGTTGTATGTAATACGTGCAAAAATTTTAATTACATAATTTCTTGCTAAATTGTTTCGTTTATGCCTATTGTATATAATATACTTGTCTTCAGTTGTTTTGTCTGAATATTATCAGACTACTGGTATATTGCACCTCAAATGGAACACAGTTTTTCGTTTTTAAAATTTTACATGAAGGTTTCTTCACCCTGAAAATTTGCATGCGCATAGATATAGCAAAACCCTAACTAGATTTATATTTTGGCGGAGAATGATATCCATGTTACTGCTCTGATATCTTGTAACAATAAATAACTTAGTTTTTGTTGGAATGAAAATACCCGTTTAGTACCAATTTTTGTACTGTCAGTGAAATACACCTTGGATAGATATCGTAGTATTAGCTCAGCTATAAAATGTCCATTAGAGATTACAGCAGACGATTATTTTGTAACATCAAATGGTGCGGTTTACGAGCCAAGCTCCTAATTGTATGTTTTGTTCATGTGTCTGTATGCGCGAGCGTACAACTAGAAATGCACAGGCCTAAAAATACAAATAAGATCACAGATGTACGTGCACTTACATGTACTACATTTCATTTTATATTTAACTTTTACTGCTTCTTTATATGATGGAAATTATGCATGTTTTCATATGGGAGTGGTGAGATCAATAAGCAGAGTCTTTCATGGAATAGCTAGGCAATTGGGCGCTTCCAACTAAGAGGGCGTTTTTGGTAGTAGACATCTATAGATGTAGCCTTTCGTTTGTGTCACCGTCTTTGTGACATGGTTAGATAACTAAAATATTGTTGACTATGCTGATAAACAGCAAGGCAAGCCAATATACAGCTACATTTAAAATCCACTGATGCATTGTAATTTGTCTTATATTAGACATTTTTCAGTTGCGCCTTACATTACGATTTGTCCATCAACGGAGACTTTCTTTGGACTTTATTTAAGAGGAGCGATGTCAGCAGTAACTGGAATCTATCTTTTTTGTCTGCTACTAAATATTATATTTTTTTGCCCTGAGATCTTTTTTTACCTTAACAAACAGTGAATACCCTGAAGAAATGCCGCATGATGGTATTTCACCAGTTTGCAAGTGTATACAACATGTACCGAAAAATATATTCTACAATTGAAATGCAGCCAAATATCTTTTTGAAAGTTATTGCTTGTTCCATAAATGTATGCATTCACTTGTTGTTACTTGCGAGTAGGTAAATTCGATGTTTCTGCGTCCAATATAATTACTTTTTGGCGTCAATATTTCATCAAGCTCAGGTAAATGGACACTGGAAACGCATCAGGCGTTCGTCACTTGTGCAAGCCAATATAACTGAAACACAGTAATTGAAAATTATTCGAATGCAAAGGAGATATGGAGCGGATATGGAATCCAGGCATGTACGTTGGTATCTTGTTTTGATCATTCATGTACCGAACTACTAGGCAATTTGGGTTCGCCCTTTACCCTTAAGAGGACTTGAATTTATGCACTAGCCATACCAACGAACAGCAGGGACTTTGACTTTTGTTAAAACCATGGCAGTTTTCTCCACCCTCTGTCATGTTTTACTTTATACTGACATATTTGCCTTTGTATATCAAATGCCGCACATTTTATCCGCACTAAGGGGACAATGCAAAAAGTTAAAACATGGTACATTTGCCTGGCTATACCCCCGCCATGTCAGGGGATTGGGTGCGTGGTTAAAATCGACTGGTATATTATACTTATTTGGAGAGAGCTCACTTGCACCAGAAAGCTGATGCTTGAGAGATACGTATCAGGCACGTTCATGGGACATTTTATAGAGTTCCCACTCTGAATCGTCCCCCTTTATGAAGCCAGGGGTTTGACCCTTTTGCGGAAAATGGTTTTAGAGCATTTCACAGGGTTGAAATAAGCTATGAAGACACGCAGCACAAACACAATAAACTGGATTTTTCTTCAAAAAAACCAAATTGAATAGCTAAAACCCTTAGTAGAGGAGCCAGGCTTCATAAATGTCAAAAATGAGCATTTAGGTATGTCCCCCTTTTAGCAGAATTTTCACTTGTTTTATCCTTTAGTACATAGTAAAGGCAGTATAAAACCAGATATTGCACTCGATTTAAGTCTTGCAAACATAGCTGTAACAGTGTGTTTAATACGTTACCCCTCAATTTCTTAAAAACAAAAATATGTAATTAAGTCTATTTAGGTAGAAGTTGAAATGTTTAAATGAACAAAATATTTATGCAATCTATAAGAAAATGCTATTCTCTACATATATTGATGTTTTTTAAAGTTGTTTGGGTCCATTATAATGTCATTTACGTTACATTTTCAACTATACCCTTAAAATTATTGACATTTTGTAAAAAAAAATTGTTTTGACAAAATTTTTAATATGTGTTAAACTTCAAGATAACATGTATTTAAAAGAACGCTAACTGACCATTTCAAAACTGCAAACAGATACGCTCTAACATAAATACTTTGTCAGTTATAAGCTGTTTAATTAGATGACCATATATGAAATTTTATATAAGGTTAGATTCGCTTAAGTTTGAAAATAAGCATGCATTTTTTCTGTTAGCTATTAAACACCTTACGATAATTGTTTAGATATCACCGACTTTAGAGTAGTACTTAACAACATTTCTGAGGTAAAATATCATTTTGTTGTTTAATTTTCAATATGTAACGTATAAAACAAAGTTGAAGACAACCAAATATTGATTAATAGCTTAAATAAAACATCACTGGAAAGTTTATTTCATTAAAGGGGGGCTGTGTTTGATAGGCATAAAAAGAGCATTTGTTCCAAAAGGAGAAGCTATCAGTATCAATAAGGAGACTATGTATATGGTTGTGATTTTTCTTTTAAGAAATGGTATACTTCTTGACTTGAAAACAAAACACATTGTTTGCTAATTTTTCTATGTTATGTTATGCAATTTATAAACTGATAAAATGATAAGTCTGATGCAACATTTCAACTAAGATACATTTCCTTAAGCTTGTTTCGTCAAATTAGCTAAAGTAACATATATAACTATTAATAAACGAATTATATATCATGATAATATATTTGTCTCAACCGTTTTCCATTTTCAACTGAGCCTGAAAACCTAAAACAAATTTAGATATTTGCACATGTTTTCTTTTAACTGAACAAAACAATCTAATAGGCTATTCAGAAGCAGCCTAAGCTTTGTGTCGAACCCTTTCACACTCATCACAATATATAAAATAGTAATAACATATCTGTTCTCAGATTCATTTATTATAAAAAATCTAAGGATTTCTGAAATAATGAGCGGATGTTGGAAATTTTGTTTGTAGATGTTCCTATTGGTTGTGGGAGTGTTGTATCAGGCCTTTGTTTTCTCATTTGTTTCTAGTTCAGCAATCATCTTGACAAGGAAGAGAGCTGGTTGCTTCACTTTAATTATATTGTAGATATCTGTGATCGGTGCCCCTTCCTTAAGGTGCAGTGGGTCAGTCAGGAGTCTGTAGTTGTGACATTTCCTAGTCATGTTCACTTATAGAACGAAGCCGTTTGTTGACAATCTAGACAGTATCACTCCTTTATGAATATATAAAATAAAATGTTTACATTACATTAAGTTAAAGGAAACATAAGTGTTTGTTATCATTTATTCTTTAAGAGAGCGGCTCTGTTATGCAAATTGTTTAAGCTACATCTATTTATGCACATATCAAAACTCAGAAGGTGACTTTTAAATTTACTCTAGTTATGAACTTTAATTTCAGCTCATTCTTAACATGGTTTTCATTGTTTGATTAATGAAACTGATAGTCCTTTTAACTTAACACTACTAATCATTTGTCAAAGCAATGCAATCTTTTAAACTATATGGGTTATTCAAAATGAATTATTGCTGGTGAAATTGGGGAAATCATCCATAAGGATGGGTTTTACATGGCAAGGCAGTGATCATACCCAAGAAATCTAGATTTCTTCAGTTGTAATTTACGATACCAAATTTACTTTATGAAGTTTCAACAGAGAGGAAATGATTATGCCAAATTTAACAAGGACGCATTAAAATTACCGTTCAAAAGATGTTACGTTAATCAGAATGTTGATAGGAATAGCAATATCTTAAGAGTAAAAATAGCAGTCATTAGCTCAAACTTAGCTTAAGCAATTAGTGCTAATATAGCTGATGTTAAGGTCTGTCATAACACCATAGCAGTCATTGGATCCCATTTTAAACAAACTGTTGCAGGAATCCTGTCAGTTGATTCCTTTTATGTGTGTTAAATAATAGATTAGTTGTATACACATCAGGGTATAGAGACAGAAAGGCATACATTAAATTACCTACCGTGCTAATAAAATAATAATTATATGGACAACAGAGAAGGCACAATAGTTAGTATCATTACTTACACAAATAATAGATTTACAAGTTATGCTTAGAAAGTATGCATAGACTTAACAAATAGTATGTATGCATGTTTAATTTGTCGCTCTTTTTTATCAATCGTCTGCATAAGAATAAGAAATAGTATTTCTTTCCATTTGAAAAAGTATCATGATACATCTCAGATAGTGATAACATTGTCTCTATCGCCAATTGCACTATATGTAAGTATGATACAGCATAGCATTTGTTTAGTATACTATCTGAAAGTATTCTTTGACAGTAGCATAAGTATGGATTTTGTTTCTATTACATGAACTTTCAAATTACCATAAATATAGCATCGTTTAACAAGTTTGTACATGTTTTATGGGTATTAATTTGTTAGTTTTAAGGACTGAATGACGGTTGTAATGATTACTTATTGTGAGTGTAAAAAATAAACAGTGTCCTGCTGAATAAAACACATATTAAAGCAGGTTCTATCATGAATGCTGATAGCTAAAAAGCAAACGTCTGCAAACATTCTGGTATATACAATACAATACAATGTGTTTTATTGGCATTACACAATACAATGCTTTTAGCCATCAAACATACATGTATGAGTGAGCAAAATATATATGATCAATCAAGTCCTATTCTAGAAAGTTGTTTGCTCAAGCTTCTGATTATCGAAGTCTAACCATTTAGAAATGTCTACAATGCAAACAATGCAGGGGAGCTTTTCCAACTTATTAACAGACATGTGTCTGTTACTAAAGTATTAAAATGGTCATTTAGAATAAATGCTGTCCTGTTTCATTGCTACACAAACGAGTAGAACCAGGCAACACAATGATTAAATTAATGATCTTTATATTTTTGTTATATACGTTACCAACATAAATAATGCTCTTTCTCCAAAGCCTACACGCTTTAGCTACCTAAATATTATAACCCCAAGGATAGCTTAGGTGAGTGCTAAATCAGAGACAGAAATCATCACAATTTCCACAAACATCAGTTTTGTTTCATAGGACACAGATTAAGGAATCTAATGTTTTACTTCTTGATTTGGACTTCTGCTTGGAATATCGTATATTATTTAGAGTGTTAAAGTATATTTTGTGCCTTATTGTTTTAAATATAGCTGTTGTAACGAATAACTGTTTATAAATGCATATATTTGATGGCTTTTACAATGTGTGATGGATCTGACTATGTTACTGCGTGCTTTTTATTAAGTCACTGAGCTGTTGTCGGTGAAAGAAAATGTCTTGTATATGTCATTTAACTCCATTTAATGCATAAAAAGAAGCATATACATGGCAGTGACACAGATTTTAAAGAATCATTTAAGCTTTCTGAAACAATTTAGCTATGAATAATAAACAGGTATCAATTATCCGATTTACATGATTCCTAAAACATGTACTTAATGGCATTTATGTGCTTAATATCAAGTTTTTCCCTTTAACCAAATATGATTTTGTTGATGTTGCATCTCATTCATATTTAATGTTTAAAAGTACAATATTTCCAATCTAATTTTGAGCACTAAGATGGTAGTCAATTTCATTTTCACCTACTAGCTGTTTGAACGCATATACACATAACATTGCACAAAAATATTGTTTTAAAATTAAGTAACGTATATAACAGAACTTTCAAGTGCCTAAACTAATATTATTCTGCTATTAAGCTGCATCTGATTAAAATATCAATCATAACGATATGTAAGAAAACGATGCAAATGATAATAACACTATACTAGGAGTTTCCTTATTATCAAATGGACTTAGCTATGGTAAATGCACATGTTCAGCAAAAGCTAACAGACATTTTATAACACATAAAGTAGCTAAGAAAATCTTAATGTACAAAAATCTCCCTCCACAAGTCTTTTGACAGCCGATGGCCAAGTAAACAATAGTAATATATTTGAATGTAATTAACGTATATAACAATTACGTGAGCGGAAGTCATTTAAACTTATTGTCAGTTTGGTGCTTTTAATTAAGTTACTGTAAAGCAATATGCAGATGGTAGGAAATGTGACCTATCTGGTCTAAATAACTTTTCGTTTCAGTAATGTAGCAAATAGCCTACTACATGAAGCCTGCATGAGGGTAGCTATGGTTACCCCACAAATAAACATCTTTTGCAAGACTTAAAATTTGTGCAATATCTGTTTTCACACTTCTGAAACACCATACACACTGAGGATATAGTCTAAAATTCTGCTACTTTCCGGCCACTTTTTTCCAATTTTTGAATCTCTGGCTCCCCTACTACCTATACTTGCACTGTCAAGTTGTACGCACATGCGTATTTTCGTAAGTACGTCTTGAGTATGCAAAAAGCTTTCACCAACGCAGTCACACAGGGTGGTCAACGCAGTCACACACGACGCCGTAATGAAGCGACGTCTACACCGACAGTTTTCGTTTGATCGCCTTGACTGGTGTTACACTATTCAATTGGCATCATCGTTAAACTAAAACCATGACGCATACTGGGAAATTGCTAATGTTAAATCAGTGACAGATCCAGAGGGAGGTTCACAGGTTTGCTCGAACCCCCCTCCCACTCCCCCCTCCCCTGTTTTTAAATATCCTATGGAAATGAAATAATTTGCTCCTAGTGAGACCAAATTATTTCATTTTTATGGCATATTTAAGAAAAATGAGATAAAATCAGAAAAGCAAACCCCGTACCTTTATACATATGAAAATCCTTTACAGAAATCCTGGATACGCCCCTGTAAATTCACCAAAAGTCTATATAGTCTAACACAGACGATTCTAGTAATCCAAGAGTCATTATACTCGTAACAGTTTTTCAACTAGTGTCGACAGTTGTCATCTATTGATGAGCCGCATTTGCAAACAATTTGGAACAAGATCGGGCAGGACAAAATATCGGGCTTCATCCAAATCCAAACTGTTTAGCACTGTCATGGTATTCCCCAAGGATCTTTTTTAATGAGTTAATTTAAATAAAATGAAAGATAAAAGAAACTGCAGACAATGAAGAGGCATGTAAAATTACCTAGCATGCATATAGATAATTGTTGAGTCGATTTGGGTGAACTTTATATGATATTGACTGTTCATGGTAGTGATCATAAAAAATCAAAATGCATCAAATATCATAAAAGACTACAGGAGGGACAGGCAGATAGGCTAAATCACGTATGTGATTAAGCTGAATCCAATCATATCTAGCTCCTTATCTTCAACATACTGAAAGAGTTCACCAAATTATTATGATTATTGTTAACCATTATTTCCCACCATAACGAAAAGGTCTAAAACTGTTTAATTCAAAACACGCTCAGTTGAGCACCCTTAGAAATTCAGAAGGAGTAAAATACAAAAAAGACAATTAGTATAGCTTTTTACCTCATGGTATTAATTTGGTGAAGTGGGTTGGGATGGAACCACAGTTTTTCATGACAAGCTAAATAAGCGGTTTAACAGTACTTCATGCACATACCTATGCTAGAAACTGACAACAACCCTTCTTGTACTAGCAGAACTCACTTTTGATCTATAAAAAATCCTAGGAGTAGAGCTCTAACAAGTTAGAGGGTGTGTCTTCTGGCAAACTATTTACGACCATGTTGCTGCATACACCATATTGTGAAAAGTTTATTTTTGGCCAACGCCCCACCGCCAAGTCCACACAAATGGTTGGACCCGGGCATACAAGCTAAAATTTCGCTTCATATGTTTCAATATCTTTTGCACCTCTGCCTGCATACTAAAATAGGTAAACAATAATTGCAATCTGACTTAGTTTTTGCGAAATTATTTCATGATTAAATTCCAAAACAGTATGGGACCTGGTCAGGGGCATGTCAAGCTCATATTCACTTACTAATCAATGATGTAAACCATGTTTCAAGGTCACCAGTCTTGTGATTCATGTAAAGAAGGTATAAAGGGTATTCACTACCTAAACAATAGTAAGTGAGTATGAATAGGAAATACTTTAATCACAAACTGCAGACAAAACCATGGCAACGTGAGGAAGAGCCATACAACCATCAAGAGACACCAGGAAGACAAACTAAGCAAAGCAACCAGCTTTCTCTTCCCCATCAAGATGATTGCAAAACTAGAATGGACATAAAGTAACATACAACAAAACATAGAACAATTACAGACTCGCACAATTGGAGTAACCATAAACAAAAAGTCAACGACAACAACAGAACAACCGACTTGGAATTGACAGCAGCCTAAGCCACTTGGAGCCTTAAATGCTCTTTACTGGTACCAAATCTTCGCCCTAAATTCTGCTGTTGTTGAAGTACAAAAAATGTCCAGCTCGCATGGAAGCCTTCTACGTATATCAGAATGCTTCATATGAATTTCGACTTTAATCAGACCAAAATTTCAACCTGAGTCCTCTTGTTCGAAAGGTTCAATCAAACATCCAAATAAGAGTGTGCACATGAAAGTGATTCTCCTTTATTTCTGCAGTCATACTCAATAGATTAGATATAGTTTCGGTTTCTAGTGCAGAAGTGGAGGTTGAAATCTTTCTCTCTAACAGAGTCAAACCGTTGCATGAGTTGCAGTATGTTCTGGATTCATTAAATTTACTTCCATCATAAAATAGTGCCAGAGTGCATTTTAATATAATCGGCAGACATAAAAAGCATGCAATGTTTTCACGACTACAATACATCAGCACTTTAAAAGAAGATGACTATTAAAACACTTCATATGGTTTTTAACAAGAAATTAACAGAGCCGCAAGTTACAACTGATGAAGTTGTTAAACGTTTCTGAATTACACTGTTGAGATCGCCCCTCTTAAATAACGTAAGTCTAAGGTGTGCTACACCTTACAAATCCTAAGGTCCGCGGTAACTGAAAAATGTCTATTAGTATATACATGGTTTTATATTCAACTGATAGTCATTGATCAATATCGCTCAAGGTACAAGAAGGGAATGTTATTTGGCATAAAACATTGAGAATGTTAAAATTCCATCCTATCCCAGCATTTATGAAACTATATACAAACTTCAAAAAAATATTTTGGTTAGGGTTTTATGATTAATTTTAGATTTAATGTTATTGCCAAAAAACAGTGTTCCATTTGAAGGGCTATACTCCAGTAGTTAGAATGGCGATCAAATTGATTTTAGATGACCAGATTAATAGACCCACATCAATTCGTTAAGCTATCAGATCAAAGCACTGAGAGTATTGAAATGGCGATTGCTTCAAAATGCACCATAATTCATGTAGCTCGATCTGCAATTTTAGGTAAATCTACTGTTGATATTTTTCTTTTACCACTGAAGGAGTAAAATCCAAATAGCTCGAGCTATGAAAGTTCGAAATATGCGCTTAAATTCAACTAAATGTGATACATTGGATACTTATTTAAGAGCGTATCTCGAAATGGTTTCCAAATATGCACTATAGCTGGTACTAAAACAACCATCTCAGGGGCGGCTCTTTTAACCCATTTAGACCAGTCCATTTCCATTTTAAAGGTTGTTGGGTGGTGGTTTTCTTTTTGATTGAAATTTCAATAGAAATTTATGTAAGAAAACAGTGTATATCCTAATTACACGCTGCATTCCACGTAGTCTGAACTGCACTGTTTGTCTGTATCCCATAAAACGGACGCTAGGTAATATGGGATATAATTTAGGCCTCCAGATAAGAGTGCGTACTGAGAAATTATTTTTCTTATTTCTCAACCAAAACACATGTTGTTGGTACTCAAAAGAACCGTCTCAATGAGACGGTTCTTTTGAGCACACAAACACATGTTTAAATTGAAGGGCTAGGAAATTAATGCAACTTAAGGTGCACAAATTATCCTTATCTGGACCTATGATATATAGTTTGATAGGAAATAAGGAAATAAAATAATCACACATAATGATTAATTTTGAATGTATCTTTTGTGTGTGAGTAAATACGACACTGTCCTACAAGAGACTCTGTTGGTTACGTGTAGCTTGTGTACACAAAACGAAGCATACGAGCACCATCCACAGTCGGAGGTATTTACGTTTGATCGGATACGAAAGCATTCTCGCGAGACCTGACGATACCTCATCTAGATCTCTCGCATTTTGTCCATTGCATCATGGGTAACTAGCGATATTTGGCTAGTCCCGTTCAATTCTCACACTGCTGTAGTGATAGAATTTATTGTTAAAATAGCAAAAAGTTAAATTTTTGACAGTTTATGATTTCTCTTTTAGCCAATATTTTCTGGATGTAAAGTCCCAAGTCATGCAAGCAGTGATCGCATAATATATTTCTAATAAAAATGGCGGCTCAATCCCAGTGTGCACCGAGCGAAAGGCGACAGGTTTGTATGTGCTAGCATGCTTCCTGTTTGCGACAATGGATACGAAAGAGCAAATTTTTAATGAACGAGCAAAAAGCGTGGAATTTTAAATCATTCATATTAGCGAATTTTCCAGGTAATGACTCCTTTTGTAACAGACCATAGATTTAGAAAGAGCAGCTGAAATTATCAACAGACACGTACCTTAGCGCTACCTTGATTGTGACCGTCCGATGATAACGTAGACCCAGATTTGACTGCTCTTTGGAGGGGTCTGATTAGGATCAATGCGGTTTAAAGCTGATACCCGCCAGATGGGATCTTCCACCTCTCCTTCCACCAAAATGTTTTAAACTATTAAGGTGTCTATGTAGGATACACATTCTGTCATCATTACATTATATTTTCTATTGTATTGAACTAGACTAGCTATTATTCACTCGGTATAGATAACGTGCTTTAATGTACAAATGTAAATAAATAGGACAAACTTCGATGAGACAACACCTTTGGGCGCCTTTCACATGGGTCTGCATTGTTCGCAAATTTCACATTTGCAGTACAACAGCCTGATTCCCCGAAATAGACGTGAAACAAATATCCATTTGTAGAATTACCTAAATGTGTACCATGTATTACGGAAAATGCAAGTCATCCCATTCGCTTTTACTGATATTCGATTGCATATTAATATGTGATGTCTCAAAGATCTATCGGGTAGGGTGTAACTCTGTTATCATATCTTGTTTAACAATATTGTATATTAACAGGTCACTTACTTTCTATTCATATTTCAAATAGTTATCAATCACTGGAACTTTTAGAAGTAGATGAAACTGGTCTTTACCCAGAAGTCAATGCAACAATGTTGGTTTTGTCACGCAGCGGCTCATTTGTCTGCGATAAATGGTCATCTTTTGCAATGATATGCCTTTCTTAATGTTGACACTAACAGTTGGTACAGTTTTTGGTCTACATTATCGCCGCTTAGTGTAAACATGACCCTGTGAACAGTATCGGGTGCGACCGCTATTGTAAATGTTTACACTTACCAGTGCGTAGACACTTACGGGTGCTACAGAGCCTTGATATATGGTGTGTGTGTTTTGTGTGTTTTCCCAGCACTATCTACTTACGTTTCCTGCGCATGAGATTAGAACCAACTTGAGGAAAAAAATGTAGTTTTGTTTTGATGGCACAGGGAGTGGGGGCTAAATAAGAACGTCCAAATTAAAAGTAAATTAGATTTTAACCCATTTAAGCCGAATGGAATTTCCCACTTATATCAATTGGGCCAGTCCATTTCTGTTTTAAGGGTTGTTGGGTGGTAGTTTTCATTTTTATTCAAAGTTTAAAAGAAACTTCTGTCAGCAAGCAGTGGAGAATCTGATCAGACGCCGCATATTGCGGCGTCTGATCTGTTTTTGCACTGCTTGCCGATGTCCCACAAAAAGGACGCTAGGTTTATTTGGGTAAAGGCTTATAAGTTTATTGCTTCTTTGGCTTTATAAGTGAGTGGGGTTTAACCCTTTTCACCCCTCCCCGCCCACACACAAAAACACCAGGTTTATAAGTTATAGCATTTGGGTTTAGGGTATGGAGGGCATTTATTATGTATCCCGCCTTAGGGACCACAATCGCATAAAAGGCGTAGTCAGTATAGTAAAAAACAACAACAACAGTAGATTCAGCCAAAATTACTGCTGGTTCTTACTTAAAGTGTATGTTCATCAGTATTTTGTTCAAGTTTTCAATGAATTTCAGTTGATTTTGCTATGTGTTATTGTACCCAAAATGAAGGAAGTTGTTACAAATGTCATCTGCTATAGTAGTAATTAGTGCTTTAAGGGTCAAATTTTAGAAACATTTATTTTACATCGGCCAGTGTTTATCAAAATATACTCATCAATGTACACACTGCTTAAAATATTACTCTCGAGACATTGTGAATTTTTGTCATTTACAACGATTAGCGACTCTGCTTCGGTAGTGTGTCCGCAGGTCATGTTGCTTACAGTCCACTTGTTCGGAGCTCATCGACGGAATCCAGGGGCAAGTGAAAGCAACTAATTACCAGCTAATTGAAGAGATTTCACTAAACATTTAGTGGGGGATAATTCCTTCCATTCCGCTACTAATAAATGCATTTGAAAAAAGTGTGAATTTTCACTTCAAATATCATGAGTAAAGTTTAAAGAATATAAAATTTTCTCCTTTTTTGGCATTTGTTTGCAGTTTAACTTTGCAGTTTAACGTAATTTACTTGACACTGATATTTTTTTCTAATATAGCCAGTGCTGTTAAATCATACTAAGAAGCGTTCATTCCACTTGGATTCGTGGCGTGTATGGTGTACTTGGCCTAGTCTCTTACCGCAATAATAATATTGGGGTGGCTTTTTTGCGCAATTCCCTAAGTAGTAGTAACAAAGTTTGGGGAGCCAAGATTGCTGTATTCAGATTGTATAATATATTGGAATCTTACCTTTATAATATTTACTTCCGTTGGCATAGTCAGCTAACTCGTTTGGATTTCCATACTCAACTGACACGCCTTTGCATGTTTTGTAAGCCTGATGGTAGAAAAACGACAGACACGAGTTGGATTCCCCACAATGCACAGCACATATGACAAGTGATACGTCGACGTGATGCCACACTTCAAATGATGTGTCCAAAAGATTATCAAAGTTGGAAAATCGTTGCCACTGTTGCCACTGAAGAGTTCTCTCTTTCACTAACAGAAAAATATAAACACGTAAAACAAGATACATTAAAGGACAATGCCACTGTTTCTGAAAAGACACGGACTTTTAGTGCAAATTTGATCAAACTCGGATTTTAGTGCAGTTGGTTGAGAAATAAGTAAGTTATTGATAAAGTTTTCATAACAACCTATTATCGCCGCCATTTCGAATAAATAAGTATATGCTAATGAGAGGCATGAAATCATATTACATGCTAGATGCATAGAATCTTTTTTAGCATAAAAATGTTTCTTGTATAAATGAACTTTAATTATATATTAGGCATATACATCAAATTAGAGTGAAAATTGTTCTTCAAATCTTATTTATGTCATTTTTGTTTATCTCATTAGGAGGTTATGACCGCATAAATTCACAATTATGAAAGCTTCCATTAACGAAATATTGGCATTTTCAAATGCATATAACTTCTTTATTTATTGATAAGATTTTGATCAAAATTTGCAGCAAGCTAATTTGATAGATAAATTCTGTCTTTTAATGCTCATTTTTTTTTCGTTTTCTTTTAATACACAGCATACGCATATATACTAGATTATGATAATTTAGTACCTTTTGCTTATGTGCAAAAACCTCCTTTAAACGCACATACACCCGGTGTCCACATATATTTCATAAAAATAAAAGAAAATGGTCAAATAACTTAGCAAATTTTCAATGCCAGCTATTCTTATAATGTTTACTTATTATGTATGATACCGCTTTACATATTTCAAGCAAATGGAACCAATGTCTGGTGAAAAACAATTACTTTGACATGCATTACGACACTTAATCATGGTTGGTAAGCGAATTTGGAACACCACTAAAATTATCCACCTGCTTTTAGAATTTGTTTGCTATGGAAACGAAATCTGGTACAAAGTAAGTAAGGGTGCAAAGATCAGGAATCGATACAATCAAGTTCCACACCTGACCCAGGATACCAATGGGAAAGTGACAAACTCACAGTAGACACCACAAACGAGAGCCAAGAGGTCAGCCCTTTCCCAGCAGGTGACCACAAAGCACATATAAACAGACGTGCACAAAGACATAGCAAACACAAGACAGAACAAAAACATAAAAGATCCACAAAAGAAGTACCGCCTTGGAACGGTCAGTAAAATATTTTACTGGAGGGTTTAAGCCGGTTTAACGGCGTATCAATTTAGTTGTTTAAGTCAAATAAGACAAATAATGTCATTAAGTAAACATAATCTGGTGCTGTTTTAACAAAATTCCAAGAAATGGTGTATGTTTTAATTTCATTTTTCTAATTACAATGTATACAAACACACTTTTGGGATATTTTGCATGCCTTTCAATGGAAAAAAATGTCTGAATAAATTTGACACATTGTCAGTTACAAGCCAAACTATGTGCACGAAGTGCCAGTTAACTGCTTGGTCAAGCTAGCCCAGGAAAAAGTGTGGTAAGGTGAACTGACCGTCCCGCCATGACCATAGCTGTTGACTTTGGACGTAAATCCACCTAAAAAAACACAAACATTTTACAAAAACAAGTTGGAGGCATGTAATTTTGGAGTGTATTATGTTATTAACTTTGAATAAATAAATCATCAATTATTGATATATCCTCCTTAATTTTTATGAATGCTAGACACAATATATGATAGCTTGTTACCATAGCAACCATATTCAATAGATATGTAAGGGATTTTCACTAGTGTTCAATGGTTGCCTGGCAACATGACATGCAAAATATGCCAATATATGGGAGATTGAAATCTGCTCAACAGATGGTCATTCCAGTTTAGTATATGGAACTTAACGTAAAAGGAGACAAAATCATTTTGCAATAGTCGCTAAAATGTTGAATGAATGCTTATATTATGCTTTTTATGATGATGAAATATATATGGCCACCGACAGTACTAACATTTCCGTCTTTGCACAAACCCGCTCGAGCCTCTGTAACTCGACAATACGATAGGTACAATAATCTCCTGTGCTGGCTCATTCGCGAATGCTGTATCAAAGGCGACCAGCGAAGATTTAAACAAACATGGAAGTAGAAAAATACACAAAGCTTACATTGGACATCTAGTCCCACAGAAATGCATAACATCCACATTAACATGACATGGCATTTCGCATAGGCGATAAGTACCATAGGTTTAATATATGAGATTATTTTCTGTAATGATTTAGCATAAGTATTGCATAATTATGCTATCTTTAGGACGTCTAGAGATTTTGGGAAAAAAATCCCAAATTAGGGGTGTGGTGGATGTTTAGCCTTTGAAAGTAACATGATTAGCCCACCATTGAAAACGATAGCAGGTACAATTTACTTACTCTAGATACAGTTTCGAAATTCTTTTTAGATCCAAGAAAATGAAGGGAGCGCAGTGGTTCAGTGGTAGAGTGCTTGACTCGAGACCGAGAGGCCACTACGTTGTGGTCCTTGAGCAAGACACATTTATCCTAGCTTAGTACTGGTTCAACCCAGGAAGACCCGTCCCTGTTTAACTGAAATATTGTTGATGGGACGTAAAGAATCAAATCAAACAAACAAACAAACGAAGAAATAAAAAAAAAATATAAAAGAAAACCCTAAAGCGCGTGGACTAAGCTTTTTAGAAGTTTTTGTTATTACTTTTTCTCCAACTTTGGAAGTTTCTAGCTACAGTCGCAGGTCATAAGTAAGTAGCCAGTTGACGTTAACGTTGTTTCTTTTGCAAAAATTTAAGTACATTTAAAATTTGTATAATTTGAAAACGAGGAATGCAAATTATCTGAAATTTTGAACATATCACTATTTACTATTTTTCAACTTAAGAATGCTTGATCATTATAGAAATAATATCACCTAGAGTTCGTGGGTGTTATTCATTTCAACCAACCCTGATTTCTGAAACAGTTTGAAAATTCGATGTGGGTTCTAAACTTCTTCCGTTTTTACATGGCTATAGATATTGCTTATTTTCTGTATATTTTTTGGTGATAATGGTGCTAATATGCTATAATCGTGAGCTGTGAACAAGATGTGTTCACATCTTCCCAATTTATTCACCGTCATATTAGGGGTGGGTGGGGTATTTGTACCCCTGACCCAAAAATCTAAATTATTGAATGAATCCACATGGTAACTTAGCAACAAGTATCCGGCTTTCTAGGGTGTATATACGAGTGTTTGAAGCAATTAGTCTTTACATGTTTGGTTCTTTCAAATCGAAAAGACAGCACCCAGCGATACCTAACCCCTTGGCTAAATTTTGCTTTACGAGGGGGTACCCAAACTTTTATGCGAAATCATAGGACAGTTCTTCTTAAAAAAATAAATGTTCTGTAAAAATGTAACCCCAAATGGTACTTTCAACTGAAAATAATTATTACACAAATATTATATCACCAGTTATGCTGCTTATGGCACCAATATCAGGACGGACAGTGAAAATTAGCAGATTTTCTTTGGATCCAACCATAGCTTATATCCATCAACATTTACTCAAAATATATTATTTTCAATTTGAACACTGTTATGATACCTCACAAAACATACATACCCAATATTCCTGTATTTGTTTATTTAGTTTGTTTTTACAGCCAAAGTATACTGCAGTCGGGTCATTTTCATGGCATTATTTTCCGTCCAGTTCTCTGCTCTGCATTATTTTATTTTCAGTGACTATACTCATTTGAACTTTAACAGAATGTTTTTCAGTACATTTCAAATATTTCTGCAAATTTTCAATAAAGAATGTTACAATCTGGCATTTTTACAGCAATTTTTCAACACCTGCTATCTTTTTTGAAGAAATGGAGCCAATGTTTGTGATACACAATATCTCCATAGCAACAGATCATGACATCATACAATTTGGTAATGACGTAAACATATACACTGTATATTTATATAGGGCATTTATCATTTGTGGAAATTGTCTTATTTGGCCAGAAAAGACCATTGTTTCAGACCATATTTTTTGTCAAATTCTTGTAAGCTGATTTGGCTACTTACTTATGGCCACTGAGTGTAGCTTCTTATAAATGCTGGCTACTCCAACAATCCAAATGACGGTTTATACAATGTGGCTATGGTTTCCTCTTTAATTGCACGACGGTGGGTCTGGCCTCAGACGTAAAGCTTTAATCAGTTGGTTGGTCCCTGATGTCTGTCTTTGGCTGGGCCCACTGTGGCTTAACTTGAGGTTTTCTTTACATGTAGCTCGGAGTACCTGTGACTCATAAGTCATTTTCTTTGTATCATCATATTGTGTTATTTGTTTAGATTGTTTCTCTGTGATGATGCATAACAATAGTTATGAAGCCTCCATGCGAGCTAAACAAGTTTTGTGTTTTAACAACAACAGAATCTAGGGCGAAGATATGGTACCAGCAAAATGTATTTAAGCCCCCGGTGGCTTAGGCTGCTGTCCGTTCTAAGGTGGTGGTTCTGTTGTTGTTGATTTCTTGTTAAGTGTTGCTCCCATTGTGTTTTGGGGGTTCTGAGTTAGGTCCTTGGTTTTGCTACTTTGTAGTTTGTGTCCATCTAGTTTTGCAATCATCTTGATGGGGAAGGGAATAGTGTAGATTCTCTCTATATCTGAAGGACCCGTTTTTCCAGATTATTTAGTTGGTGATATATGGTGCAAATCAATGTTGATATTTGCAATAGTTCAAGTGCGGATCCATATTTTTGCTCATGAAAGGAGAGGGCGTCTGGGGTGGTTCCGACCAAGGTTTAACATTTCATGATACTTGGGTCCTGGTCCAATGGTCCATTCATTGGATCCGCGCATGTAATTGATTACAGAGGGCTTAAACAAAAATTGTATTTATAGAATATTATTGACTTTTTATTTTGTTTAAACAGCACATATATATTGTTCGATTTTATTAACCTGACACAGGTGCATAATTTCACGGTTAGTGCACAAGATATTTTTACCTTCCGTTGACTTTCGGCATTTACCGTACGTTTTACAGGAATTTTGCAAGTACTAATGAGATAATGTAACGTTTTGCACTGTCGTACTGACTAGTCAAGTGGTTATGATACATAGTTTACAACCAAAAGGTCGTGGGTTCGAGTCCACGTATTTTCTTGTTTTTTTCCCCTTTGTTTTGTGTTTTTTACCTTTATTCGAATCGTTTAACTTCATTAATTATAGATGTACCACGACCTCTGAGTAATGTCCTTTGGATCATTATATTCAAAAGGTTAATGCGTATCACATACACCGAGCCAGTCTGTCTGGAACATCTACGTGCTTCAAAATAGAATAGTATACGTAATTAAACGCGTGAAACCCATATTTCTAGATATGTATTTTCAATTTTGTAAATATAGTCCAGCTTCAAGTTATTTGTTTATCTATACTTGCATTTGTTATTGTTATTTTTGTAGGATCCTAGCCGAGACCGTTTACTGTACGCTCGATATGTGAAATTGAATCTCTGTGTTTTTGACATATTTTTAAAGTAATCGCAGATATTTAAAAAAATATCTATTTGCCTTAGTGCCAAGACTTGCTACACACTTTTCTTTAGACGTTTTCCCACTGAACTTAAGTTCAAACAACATGTATAGTGAATAATTTCAACCGTATGTTTTGGCTATAATACGGAACAATATTTTCACGTGAATCTCTGAAGATGTTTCGGACAGACTGGCTCATTTTACGCGTTACGCATCAACCTTTAGAAATAAAATGATCCAAAGTTTTCATTCCTCAAAGGTCGTGGTACATCTATAATAAATGAAATTAAACGAATCGAATAAAGGTAAAAAAAAAAGAAATAAAAAGAACACACGTGGACTCGAACTCACGACCTTTTGGTTGTAAACTATGTCATAACCACTCGACTAGTCAGTAGGACGGTCTAAAACATTTTATTATCTGCATAAGTACTTGCAAAATTCCTGTAAATCTTATGGTAAACACCGAAAGTCGACGGAAGGTAAAAATATCTTGTGCACTAACCGTGAAATTATGCACCTGTGTCAGGTTAATAAAATTGAGCAATACCATGCCTAACAAATGTATAGAAAACAATGTATAGAAATATAAATGTATAGAAAATAACTAGTTGACACAGTTTGTTTAAATATCACTCGGCATGAGAAAACCCCAGGGGTGGATCCAGGATTGCTGGAAAGGGGGTTCATATATATAAAGGGGATGGGGTTCGCCTTACTGATTTTATCTCATTTTATCTTAAATATCCCAAGAAAATAAAATAATCTGGTCTCAGTGAGACCATTTTTTTCTTTTTCATAGGGTATTTAAAAACGGGGGACAGGGAGGAGCGAACCCCCCTAAACCCCCTCTGGACCCGCCATTGACCCTGAAATAGCTCTATAATAATGGTGTTGGTCTCCTGCAAGCTGCATCTTCCTTAAAGTTTGTGTCTCATCTAGTCGAAAGCCACGAAGGTAGATTCCTTTGCGTCGTATCTGATATCGAAGCAAACATGTTCTCAGGGGCGGATCCAGGATTATTGGAAAGGAGGTTCATATGCATAATGGTGTGGGGTTTGCTTTGTTGATTTAATCTCATATTTCATAAATATCCCATGAAAATGAAATATATAATTTGGTTTCACTGAGACCAAATTATTTCATTTTCATGGGGTATTTAAAAAACGGGGTGTAGAGAGGGGGTTCGAGCGAACTCTCTGAACCCCATCTGGATCCACCTCTAGTTCTGTACATGTGCTCTGACAGAATGCGTTTCCTGTAATGAATGATTCAGTCACTAAATTTTGAGGCACTTACTTGTTATACATTATGATATGTATCGTAATTTTAATGTGTTTTACTTCACGCCTGATTTGACCTCTCAGATAAACCCATTCATTACAGGAATGCATTTTGCCATCTCACTGTCATAGAGGCCTCTGCAAAAGCAAGAACATGTTTATCTATACGTTAATGCTAAACGGGCTATTGGCAATTTGACCAGGCGGTTCAAATAGGTATCACAAGCAAAAACTGGATTTATTTTTCCGTATTTAGATGTACGTTATTGATAATAGTTTCAATTGGCACATGTACCAAAGCCACTATTTGTAATTTTACGTTTTGGGAAACTCAAAATAACCCCTTCCTTCATGATACACTTAAACATGAAATCAAAATGTTGAACAAAATAAACAACTCAGTTCGCTATTAAGCGTTTTGCTACTAAACAGGCTACAGTTATTGTTACTGAATCTAACTGGTTATAGCGAAAATACGTTAAATGAATATAACGAGCCACTCCAATTTTAATTGGAATATTGCAAAACAATATGAGAGTTATTTCTACATGACTAACGAGGTCCATGACACAAATTGGATACTTCTCGTGTTTCTTAATTTTAAGAAGCAGGGAATCTTTCAATGAAAATATTTTGTCACATGAAACAATTGACCCCTATCTCAAAAATTTTACATTTTCAATTCGCTACATACATTTCTAATGGACAATTTGTATGTGTTACTTACATACAAAAGAACACTCTTTAACATACAACCAAAACGATCGTTTTTTGAGACATAGATTAAAGCTGCTATCCAAGTGTTGCATTTCTAAAGTCTATCAGTTTATATGTTTGACTGGACTCGTGCGCTCGTTCATGGCCATTTTATTGCTCGTAACACAGGGAGTTAATATGTTTGTTAGATAATGCAAAAACAACAACGCAAAACGGTGCTGCACTTTTGAAGAGCCAATTTTTGAATCCGATTTACTGCATTTTATCACAGCACAATGTAACAAATTTGTAAACGGTAAAAACTTTTAATTTGTGCTTATACAAACTTCTGGTTTATGACAATGTAACTGGTACACATTGCTTTACTTTGGATAATTCTGGACAATTTAACCTTTAAAATGAGCCTGTATGTCCTGATTAAACACGCAGGGTGGTTTTCATTAAATTGCGTTCTGTGGTTTTAGGTATACAACCTCTCAAACAATCTGGAAAAACGGATCCTTCAGAAATAGAGAACCTACAATAGGAGTATACAGCAGACTCGGTTCAAGAGAACTAATGGAAAGTGCAACAATTCTCACGTCCGCTAACACAAGCTTAAGCGGTATTCTGCTTTCCGTCAGAACCCTGCCAGAATACGAAAAGTTCGCTTTACATTTTGTACCTATGAATTATTTTATAACGTTCAGAGTTATCACCCTTCATTATCATTTCTCCAATGAGCCAATCGTTACTACTAATTTCGGTTATAATGTCGGCGTAGTGCGGCCCCCTGCCTCAGGCATATAGAGCGCGTACACAACGCCCAGTTTTGAGCACCCACTGAGGCTTCAAAGGAGTTCTGGCTGTATCCTGCCATTATCCTACGCCTGTTTATATGAGGGTCTGGATGGGGTATAATGATTAGTGAATAATGGCCCTTTTTATAATGAATATTGAATAATGAGCAAAAAAATAATGAATAGTGAATAATGAGGGCCTAAAAATTAATGAATAATCCTATTTTTTAATGAATTGAAGAAAAAATTAATGAATAGCGAATAATCAGATTTCTTTGCCACCTTTCTTACTTTTAATGAATAATTGGTCTTATTTCAATGAATAACCCAAAATTTTAATGAGATGAATAATGGGCTAAATTTTTAATGAATAGTGAATACCAGACCCCCCATCCAGACCCTCTTATATTAAGTAAAAGTGCGGGGCATTATTTGTTTAAATTTTGGAAATGTTCTAAAGCAGGCTTCAATCTTGTAGGGATCGACGTGAAAATTTCGTCTGCACAGTGTCACCCCTACTGTTTCTGAATATATAAGTTATTAATCCGCCTGGAAGGGCAAGAAGGTTTATGATGTATATCCCAATAACTCGAGTTCGGTGTGTTTGAGTTATCCGATGTTAAAAGATTGTTGATTTTTGTATGTAGTTCATACATGTACTGTACATATCGTTTGTCCTGAATTATAGTTTGTTGATTAGTACATATGTGTATAGAATGCATACCTATTTTCAACATGCAGTCGGAATGTGGATAGGTTAGTACATGTAGTTAGCATCTCGAACCACCCGGTGGTCTCTGCCACTGACCGCCAGATGGCACCAGGTGCCTTAAAGGATTGAAATTTAGGTTTTATTCGTATTGAAATATCTCTATTCATCGCTTTTGATTAGTTCGTGCACGTTGTGTTTATGTTTTTTCTAAGTTATAGTTCTACGATGTTGAATTTATTAAATTTTGATTTAAATTGTTTGGACACTTGTTAATCATTTTATATTGGATGTGGGGGGGGGGGGCGGGGTAGGGGAGTATATGTATTCACTCCGTCATTTGGTCGCTTGTAATTGTAGTAAAATTTATTTTTGCTTTTGTTTTGACCTAGGTGTAATTAAGAAGTTTTTTTTATTATTTGCGGCTAAGCAGTATAGGCGATTGTCCAGTACCACCCATTTGGTATATTACAATGCTGGGACCGTTGTTTTTCTTATAATTTTATCTTTGTCCCTTTGCTGAGTGGGATGCACGTTCCACTGCTCAGCCTAAATGTATGTATGTATGTATGTATGCGTGGAGCCTATTGTTTACGGTGCATTTGTGCTTATACACAGTCGTGCTACACACACCATTGATACCAATCATATCATTGGATCATCATTTAACACCTTTATACAAGATCACACCTTCATTAGCATTTCTCCAATGAGCCAATTGTTCACGGTGCATTTGCCTTTACACAGTCATGTTACACACACCATTGATACAAATCATATACTGAACAAAAGTGAAAACGCTACACTACAACTATCTATATTTTGTGAGAAAGTGTTGGACAAAAAGTGTTTACTAAAGCTTATGCCTCCGTTACATTTCCTACGGTCGTCGTAGATTTATTTGTCTACAATTTTCCCTACGATATTTTCGTCATCGTAGGGGGCTATAAGCTACGACGTATGTAACATTGCTTACGATCACCTTACGATTTCTTCGGCGACAAACTAGGACAAAACCTTACAGAGACCTTGCGGATATCGTACGACAACCGCAAGGTTATCGTATAATCATCGTATTATCTTCGCGACCTCCCTATATAAATCGTACGATGCCCGTACGATGACCTTGCGGAAGTCGCAAGGAGTCGGTACGCTGACTGTGCAATTGTGGTGTAATTATGTGCATGGATTTAAACGGCCATCCATGTTCATTTTTGGATTCCATTTGAACTGTGTTTCAAAGTCATGTGATCACAAATCGTGCTTTGAAGAGGCTAGTGTCTTTAGTTGAACATGGTCCCAAGGTATAGGACAGCGTGATATTTTTGTGTATATTTTAATGTCAATTTTTAAGTTCTTGCAGTTTTCATAAAGTTTAAGTCACAGAATATTACAACAACCCCTTTTTTATATTTCACTTTTATAATTCGAAAAGTATCACTTCAATTGAAGAAATAAACTTTTAAGGTGCTTTAAATGTATCGTCTCGTAGATTCGGCGAGACTAAAACGCTTATTGTGGTTTTGTTCAGTTTAATCACCCAAAGGCACTCTACGGCCAGCAACACATAAAATCTTCGTCATAATCAAAAATGAAGTCGTTGCTTGCGAATAACAAAGGTACTGACCAGAATGCGCTATCTTCCACCCGGCCTGGTCAGCACATTTGCCATTCGTTTTCAGTAAAATACATTTTGTAGAACATTCATACATTCAAATTCAATGTTCGATCTAGTCACATGTTCTCACTACGAGACCCATATATTTTATTCCTTGAAGTAATACTCAAATTCAAATCCCAGAGTTATAAATCACAAAAATATCTGGACTTTTTATTATTCTTATCTCATTTATTAAACCCCTATCCAACCAGCATTTTATATACTGAAAATGCATATGCATTTCACGTTAGGTGCATATTTTCAATTGCACTTTAGACAATTTTACCATGGAAGCATACTCTATGGGCCGTGATTAGACTGCTTCCATCACCAAACTGAACTGGGTCCATATTGAGTCACACTGAGTGATGGAATAAGAGACATCGCCTGAAGACAAATATTGAAATGAAACAAACAGCTATATAATGATAACCAATATATACCAGTCTGGAAATTGTTGACACGTCGCAAGGCGCCCGCACAATCATTGTGTCATCGCCTTGGGGTTACCGCAGGATGATCGTCCGATGTCCGTACGATTTTATGGGCCCTGCAAAGGCATCGTGCGGCGACCTTGCGGGCTCCCTACGACTATCGCAAAAGTTTACGATCAATTTTGGGCCGAAATCGACAATCTAAAACCCTGCGTTGTCCTCACGATCACCGTGCGGTGCCCGTACGGGGATCGTACGATGTCACTGCCATGTGTCTATGGGCTACGGGCTTACGATTTTTTTTTTTCAAATTTGTCATTGTGCGGAGTTAAACAAAATCGTAGAGGCCACGATGCCCGTAAATCCGTACGATGATCGCAAGGTCTCCCTGCGGAGGCCGCACGGAAACGGTGATTTGAACATCGTACGGGCATCGTATACTCTTCGTAAGGCACATGTAATCGAGGCATTAATAATGTTTCCCAGGCATCCAGCAAACGATTTGTCGTAACTCCATCAATTTGTCTCGTTTGATGTCTGAGTTAAGTGTTTAAAGCTTTATTCACTGAATTTTGCTATTGCACATGCGCAAATTAAAATTGTTATGCCTATCGAAATTGGTCACAATTGTGTTGCATAAATACACAAGAAAACTGATTTATCACTTGAAACAAGCTTAGAAATCAATTTCGAATTTATCAAATGTGTAAAAAAAATGAAAATTGTCTCCCTTTGACAAAAACAAATGTTTGGTAATCTTCGATTTATCACGATTTTCGATAATTGTCTTTTGCCAAAACAGGTAGACATCTCAGCACATTGCTCTACCATTTATCGACTATTAATGTCCTCATACTAAGATGCAACAACACAATGATTTTCCTATGGAGATTTCAGTGTTAAAATTTCAAACTTGGCAATTTGAAGTAAACCCGCTTTTTAAGATTGCGTTTCTAATCGATCAAAACACACTCCAGTTAAGTCCTTCACATTTCTGGTTGTCACATATCTAGACTATCATTTCGTGCAGTCGGATCTCGTAGGTAGTGAATATCTGAAGGCCTAAACTGTGTGCGGATTCTGTTCAAATTTGCAATCTGAAAAATTGGACCCCTGTCACATTTAAATGGCTTTCATGTGTTTCCTCGTGACAACATTCGTATAACTTTTATTGTTATCCATTACCCAGTATTTGAACATTTAAATACACTTTCAATTGTATTCTTGGTTTGCATAATTTTGTATATAGATGACAAACAATTCAGGTATAGCATTTTCACTTTTGTTCAGTTTATCATTGGACTTGAAGATACCAAGTATTTAAAATATAGTCTCGAAAAATGTGCAAAATATGAAACCTGTGCATATTGCACAGGTTTCGTTTCATATTTTGCACATTTTTGCACAGGTTTTATATTTTGCACATTTTTCGAGACTAAATGTTTTTAGCAAAGACCTTTTGGTGTTAACCTTTTACAAAATATAAATAAATTTCAACAGGCCGAAAAGAAAATTAATAATGAAAGAAGAAAAGAAAAAAAAAATGGATGGCTGTCTCAATGAAGAGCATGTTAAATATACCACATGGATCCTCTCTGCGAGACATCCATACTTTGTATAAGGGAGTAGAGAAGGTTCTGACGAGTCATCGCATATGCCGACACGCCTTCGCTTTCCAGGCTCGAAAATGCGTGAAGTATAAAAAAACAAATCCCTGTACTGGCCCTCGTACATAATTTTGCGGACTGGAACTAATTGCCAAACCCTTAGCTGTCTCATGACAACTTGCATGTACTCAACATCAACAGGCAGATCAGAATCAGACAGCTCCTATAGGAATTATCTGTTATAATCAGATCATGACTCACTCCTGTTTGATATATAATTAGTCAAAAGCAAACAATATAATTAGTCAAAAGAACGGTTGCGATCATGAGCTTGACGAATAATTGAGTACACGGTAGACCCAGATGAGATGTCTATTAAAGTAAAGTATTATTAAAAGCCAACACGGAGCCTATTTTGGATCCGTGATGCCAAATAGTTTCAATCCAGATCTGGACGGATATTTTTTAAACAAAAAAATTGTGAGAAAAGTTTCCAAGTCTTAAAATCATCAACAAAGACAAGGCTGCTCGTGTCACTCAGGAATTCTTCTTACTTTGCACCTAAAGTCATATCAAAATAATGCTAGGAAGCTCAAGATTAACTGCTTACGACATCTTTGCAATTAGTATGTTTGATGTCTTGATTCTCTTTTTCCGCTATTGGAGCGGGAAGTCGTTGATTCGAAGCCGCACCATCATGAAAAAAAATGCTTCAACAAAAGCCAAAATAGGATTTCAGCTAAATAAAGGGATAAGTAAATAAATTTGATATAACAAATAATTTACCCCTGTATCCCAAATAAATAACGACACTGACTGTCATTAGCCAAAAACCGTTAAAATGGCTATTGACAGTCAACTGTAAATAGCCATTTTAACGTTTTTTGGCTATTGACAGTTGACTGTAATTAGCCATTTTAACGTTTTTTTGGCTATTTACAGTTGACTGTAAATAGCCACTTCGTTAAAATATCCGTTTCTTTAATTTTTGCTGTATATATGAATCTTATCCATAACTGTTTTGCTGCACTCCAACTGGTAAGAATGTATATATTATAAAACAGTGTAGATCCAGATCAGCTGGCTTCTGCACTGTTTTTATAACAGGATACATTGTATATCCGGATGAGGGTTAAGCAGGAAACTCTAGAGGCACATACCTTGCGAGTCGCAGATATCTATCAAAACGAAAGTAAAAATTATCACAGATACTGTCCAGCGTTGCTTCGCTGTCGGCATGACGGCTTTGACAAGATCAGGACCTCTTACATGAACTGGTCAACTCGTATCAAGTAAGCCGTATCGCGAGAAAAAAAACCCTTTGAACATACTGAACTTATCAACGTGTAAATAATACTATGCGAGATCCCTGGGTGACAGGGAATAAATGAGCCGTGGCATGAGATTTCCAACAATGCGGTATGTGCAACCAGCAAAGGCTCAGAACAGCCTGCGCATACGCGCAGACTGATCAGAGCCTTTGCTGGTCGCTTATTATTCTATTACTGTTGAACTACTGGCCGAACCTCATTTGAGGTTTCTAAGCTTAAAAGGAGGCTGCACAGGCTCGTCTGAGTCTACACTTGTCAAAATGCCACATTGTTGGAAATCGCGTGTCAGGGCTCAAATGGTATTTCAGTATCGATGCTTTTACTCTTGTCCAGTGTCCGGATTGATCCTTTTTTGAAAACACTGCAGATTCAGCTGCGTGGCTTCTGACGAAGCCATCTGATCAGGATGCAAACTGTTTCAGCCGAGTTATAATAAATACACACAGGATTACTTACAAATTGGGGAGGAGTGTAGTACATAAAATATTTAGCATGTCAATGGTTTATTCAGTATTGGAAGTTTGGTCAAAGGGGTTAATATTTTTTAGATGAAAGTATTGAGTTTTTCGCTAAATTGTTAAAGGGGCATATCCTACTATAACACTTCTCATGTTGAAATATGTCTGTATCAATACTTTACATACATTTTGTTTTATATGTTATGAACTGAAAGGATATGCCACCGCGTTCATTTTTTCTAAAACCGGTGTTTTAAAACCTTTGACAGAGATTTTCTGAACTGCACTGGTACAATTTTTAAGCAAACATCAGCACGCTTCTTTCTTTGAACTCTAAATATAGGCTCGAACCCAGTATACTGGGTCCGTGAGATATAGGGTAGAAACTGGAACCACGCGTTTGGTGCATCTAACAACACGATAGTGTTCATTCTTACTGTACGACTAATAATATGTCTTTCTTTCCTTCAATTTTTATTCTTTCCTTCTTTCTTTCCTTTATTCTTTATTTTCTTTTAACCCCCACGACAGTGTTAAAAAGGCATCTACTCCTTTTAAAGGAAAATCGCCTTAAAAGTGATCATATGGTAAACAGAATCTTACAGTCTTGATCAATTGTGAACATATCAGGAATCAGACAATCAAATTCACTGATCAAACACACTTAACTTGAAAAAAACATAAACTTTCATCGACTTTTATTTCTTTTATTGAATTTTGGAAGTGCTCCCTAAATCCCCAAATGAATGTGCTTGCTCCCAATCTCCCCTAAATGATTAGCAGTCCTCAGCTCCATGAAAATAAGTAACCCTTCTCCCCCAAACCTCCGAAGGTCGCTCTTTCCTACCAAATCAAGTATTATTTGAAAATGCTTTTGGCCCATTTATGCTCGTAAACTCGATTGTCGAATCCAGATTTAAGTATTTTATACTTTATTGAATTTTCCAGTTACGAAAGAGAGTCAGAAACGTGTCATATCAATTTTATTTTGATGTAAAGGCTCTGCATGTACTTTTCTTAAGGTTTGTAATTTTTCTTTAAAAATAACTGTTGTTAAACTAATGCCCCCATTCCACACAGACCACGAGTCTCCCGAATAATCAATAATCGATAAATATTAGGATTTGGCTGGATTCGTGGAGAATTGTAATATTTTCAACCCATTCCGTGGTGTTCTACAATTCAGAAACGAAACCGATAAGAAATAGTTTCGAATATTTGCGGTATTCGGCTGGATTCGGCCTGAGTCGCCACGATACTGTGCCGAATGCACTACAATGTGCAATAACATAAATAAGTTAGAGAATCGATCACGAATTAGTTGAAAATACGCCGAATGCAGAACGGATAGGGCACGAATTAGCAGAATTCTGCGACGAATCGCGACAATTTGCGAGATTTTCTCTCACGATAATTATAAAAAGACCCGCCCATGCTTCGGGGGCATCTGTTCTAACATGAATGTTCCTCGTAAAGCAGCAGTAGAATTAATCCTGCAGCTTGAGTGTTGAAAACAGCTACTTATATAGCTAGAAGATAACAACTACGTTAAAGTCGAAGGGTCCTGACCCAGACTCTTTGACTTGGAAAACTATGGAAGTTCGCCATTGGCAAAATCACCAGCCAGGAGTTACTGACTGATCATGATTGTGCTCCAGAATCTGCCAAATCTGTTTCGTGTGACGGGGTAGTTACTCTTAGGGAAAATCCTTCTACTATCTCTTCCTTTCTTTATCTCCCGATTCTCCACGAACGAGCTAAGAGTAGCTACGAATACCTAAGAATGGTTCCGAATCGATTACGATTCAGTTACGATGTCTAAGAATGCATTAGGAATTTGGCACGAATCAAGCACGATTTTTCGAATCGGGGAATTCATGGCCAAAGTTTTGAACAGTTCAAGACTTTTGAGCCGAATCCCAGATAGACCTACGAATTTCAAGAACTGACTACGGACTATGCGAATCAGTTAAGATCTTCACGAACTCAGTACGTTTCAGCCACGAATCCAAATATTTGTCAATTTGTGGCAATTCGTGGGATTCGGGGCCTGTGTGGAATAGGGGTATAAGGTCAGTTTTTTTCCATAGCCCAATTGCGTTAACGTAGAGTAGGATTGGTACGATTGTATGGTCTAAACACTTTTATCTGGAAGTCTAGATACTTAAACAAAAGTTTTCTCGCAGACTTCACAAAAGTAATGTTTAACATGTTTAATTGAATGATTATAATCGTTAACACGGGATTATTTCCTTCATTGTTATATGAAAAACATTGGCCATTCACATGGTGAAACTCATAGTTTGTTTGTTTGAATGAGGTAGGGCAGTTCGATGGTCAATTAATTAGCAAGTTGCTTTATTCAGTATTCGCAAATAGCGGAGAGAATTTTCAAGTTGAGTCAGTGCATTAGAATCGACCAGTCAAAATGTTAAACAAGACATTGACCACCCCCTCCCCAAAGTGTGGACACCTGATTGAACATTGGTTTTGCAAAATAAGTAGATATATTTCATCCAATTATGCTTTCAAACCAGTCAAATTGTCTGATTAGACGCACATGCTACGTGGAAAACAGTGCATGAGGAGCAGGGAAGATAGCTGATCGGGATCAAAACTGTTCCAAAGAAGATATGAGCTGCGCCAATGTACGTGGTATGTGCGACCAGCAAAGCCTCAGATCAGCCAGCGCATACGCGCAGTCTAATCAGAGCCTTTGCTAGTCGCTTGAATATTCTATGAGTGTAAAGGTACTGACTGAACAAACTTTGTAGTTTCTAAGCTTACATATAAAAGGAGGCTGCACAGGCTCGTCTGAGTCTACACATGTCAAAATGCAACATTGTTGGAAGTCATATGTCGAGGCTCATTTGACAATGGTGTCTTCTTCACCACAGAGTTAGTTTGAGTAAAACAATATGCCATCCAGCATGCATCCTTGTGCCGCAATCGGCCCTCCAGAGAACGTTTGGCTGATCCGCTTTTATTTGCTGAATGGGTACACACCGGATAGGCGGCAGCCGATATTACTATCGTCAAACGTGGATAAAAAATCGTTAGAAACAGAGTTTTCGATTACCATTTGTCGCCCGACTGGCGACAAATGGCAATCGAAAACTCTGTTTCTAGTGATTTTTGATTCACGTTCGTCGATTGTCAAGAGCGTTTTCGATTCCGTCTATCCGGTGTGGGGTAGGTTCATGTATCTGCAAAGAGTTGTTAAACGCATCATTATTTTCTGCGCCGTGTCCGGGTCGAGACCCTACCATTATATTTCATCTCTTGTGATTGGCCAAAATTTACAAGTGTTAGAGTAGACCTTGATATTTTTACACTGGTGGAAACTATTTCTTGGTATTTCGGTTTAATAAACGAGTTGTATGCCAGTTATATGTCATCAAGAAGTATACTGACGGACTATAAAAACGCAACGCTTGGATAACAGCTTTAATTTTTGCCTCGAGAAAGAAGGTAGAACAACAATTTTGACTGTATGTTAAAGAGCATTCATTTGTAAGTAAAACATGGAAAAATTGTCCAACTAAGTTTCACTTAATGCATTAAAATGTAAACCTTTTGAGATAGGGGTCGACTGTTTCAAGTGACCAAATGTAATGAATGAAAGAGTCCCTACTTCTTTAAATCAAAAAACACAGAAGCATCTAATTTGTATCATGGACTTTGTATGTCATCAAGAAATCACTCTCATATTGATTGGCAGGTCTACGATACAGCTTATTTGCGTATATGACGTTTATCTGGGTGTACCCTTTCATTCAATAGCTTAAAATCTCCTCTACTTAAGAAATGTTTAAATGGCTAAATTCATACGGAGCAAATAACGTCGTCCAGTTTAGTTGTACATTTAAAACTAAAATGTTTGCTGAAGAAGGCAACTCATGATGACATTATCGAAGCAAATGAAGTTTTCATTCAACAGGCTTTTGGAAGATATAAAGGAAAGTTAGTGCTGCGTAATTAAAGTCCGTCAGTATATGTTGCTTCTCTTTAATTGTGTAATTAAACACATACGTATTTACCTTATCTTTGTGCCAGACACTCAATAGTAAGGCGAACTATATACCTAGCAAAAAGTATAACTCTAACTGTGAATTTACTTCTTTCGTGCTAGGTAATATTTTTCATTTTGGTTTATTCCTTACTATTGATACACCTACTAATCTTACAATCTGGAAATGTACATCCTAATCCAGGATCTTCTTCCGTGTCGCCTGATTGTTCTAATATTTCATCGTTATCTTCTACACTGAATAGTTTGCAATCACTTGGTCTGTCTCGTCACCTATCTTTTGTCCATTATAATACATGTATACAGAGTATTGTTCCAAAGCTAGATATTATAATGGCGGAATTGTCGGAGTTTGATATTTTATCATTTTCAGAAACTTGGCTTAATCCAGTTGTAACTAATGACGATATATCATTGTTACCCTACCATCTTCCCAAGTGCAAAGATCATGCTGCTGATAGCCATGGTGGTGTTATTATTTATTAAATACCATATACATTACGTTTGGCGTGCAGATCTTGAGCCCATTCGAGTTGAATGTGTCTGTGTAGAACTTGCACTGAAGTATTAACATATTCTATTTGGTCTTTTCTACAGAACACCCAATTCTGACGCTCTATACTTCTCGTCGATAGAGGACTCAATACACTTGGCAGTTGACACAGGCATTCAAAATATCATTGTAACTGGTGATTTTAACTATTACATGCTCAACTCGCAAACATCATCGAAAATAAAATCTATCTGTGAGCAATTCTCTTTCACTCAAACTATCAATGCCCCCACTCATTTCACAGAACATCCACCCTCTCTAATTGATATTATACTTACTATTTGTGAAAATCATTTGCTATATACCAAAGTAGGAGATCCATTCTTGAATCAAGAAGTTCGCTACCACTGTCCCGTCTTTGGCATTCTCAACTTTACTAAACCTAATCGCAAATCATATCTCCGCCATACCTGGTCATAATACTGATGTGATTATAACCTTCTTAGAGGGAAAGAATATACGACCAAGACGTTAACAAACACGTAAAGACCATCAAGGAACATATCATTGATATATCAATGACTTGCATCCCTAACAGACTAGCACGAATTCGACCCGATGAACCACTCATGGACGAATACAAGTATCAAGTATTATATACGATTACGCAAAAGGGCATTAAAAAGCAAAGCGAACACGCACCAAACATCACTGGACTAATTTTAGAGCACTTAGAAATAAGGTTATAAGTATGATCAGAGATCCAAATAGGAAATCCAACGAAAATATTACAAACTAACTTAAGTCTGGCACGTTATCAGCAAAAGACAGCTGGTGGTCGACCTTAAAAACTGTCATATCGCCAAATAGGTCTAATTCTTTTCCGCCCCTTGACAATGATGGTCAGATAATTACTGATGATATTGACAAAGCTAATGCTTTAAATGATTTCTTTCGAGACCAGACATTAATTAATGACACTGATTAGGAAGTCCATGATGTCAGTCAGCATAATGTAGCACACGAGCTGAGATCTTTGATTCTTACACCACCTGAAATAGAAGTTATCTTAAAGTCACTTCCCATCAGAAAAACTGATGATCCAGCGAATTTTTCGTGAATTGGCGACTGAACTTTTATATCCTCTCTGTTCCCTTTTTTAATCAGTCTCTACAAATGGGGACTTTCCCTAATTCCTGGAAACTATCAAATGTGTGTCCTATCCCTAACACAAGCGATCGTTTTCGCCCTGTGTCTCTTTTATGCACGTCTGAAAAATCTTTGAACAAGTGATTTTCTAACATGTTTTTAATCATTTCAAAGACAATAGTATACTTACTTCGTTCGCTACAGTCTGGTTTTATTCCAGGTGACTCAACTGTCATCCAGTTGACCTATTTATACAATGCTTTTTCTCAAGCTCTTGATTTTGGAAAAAGAGATACGTGTAGTCTTCTGCGACACAGGCAAGGCTTTCGATCGTGTTTGGGCATGAATGCCTCTTAAAAAGCTTGAAGCTGCTGGTATATCTGGAAATCATCTTTTATGGTTCCGTTCTTATTTATCTGATAGACGTCAGAGATTTGTTCTTCCTGGTGCTGAGTCGGCATGGAAATTTATACGAGCTGGTGTTCCCCAGGGTTATATCCTTGGTCCTCTTTTTTTTCTACTTTTTAGTAAAGACATTGTAACAGATATTGGGACATAAAGCGTTTCGAATCCTAACCCTTAAGTATACTCTGTTCAAAAAGCATAATTAATGACTCCAATTACTGTCTCCAGCCTCCTCACTAATCCCCTTTTTCTCCCCCTCTCTCTCTTGTCATGGTGTACCCTATTTGTTTCTTTGATGTCTGCGTTTAGCGCTTTAACATTTGAAACTGAATAAGCACCATTTCATTGTTTAACTGAATATAGTTAGGAGAAGAACTAGATAAGATTTTAGCTTCCATTCTAATCATTTTGTATTGTGTTAATATTTATGTATAATTGAAATAAAATATGTTTAAACTAATAGACGAGGTGTGCGCCCTTGAAGAGAATCATTGATGTCTCTGCCAACAGATCACTTTTGAAAGGGATGTAAACGAGGACAGATCAGGGATTTCATAGGATAACATCAAAGACAGCTCTGCATTTCGGTTTCATCTTTAAGAAAAGCGTTTTCTAGATACTTTTAAACAGGTGGAAACTTTTTCATGCTTACTTCTTGTTATTCCGCTTCCATACACTGACATAGAGACCGCTCTCCTGCTGGATTACCATCTACAAATCATGTCAATAATTCAAATATGCCATCAGTATAAATAGAGAATCTTACTTAAGGGGATATATCTTTTAAAAGCTATTACTTGCATGAAAATTTTCCAGTATAAACAATAATTGCTTTTTTGTCAAGGAGACGGATACCTTAGGCCACATTGTTGTATGAACACCTTATACATCTCACATAGATCACTTTACGCCCCAACATACAGCTTTTGAGCAATCGGCAGCATGCTTATCAGTCTTTTTAGAGTTACTTCCTGGTTTGATACCGTTAACAATGCTGTGACACGCTGGATGAACTTTAGAGAAAACAATTTGCATGAACATGACCTACAATTATTCAACTACAATATTTAGAAGTATTTTGACCCAAATATTATGTATTTCTGGCATTATTTATAATTTTTCAATTTGACCTTGAAAAATTCATAAGCAAAAATTGAAAATTTATATTTTTCTACCAGAAATTTGTACATTTTGGGCGAAAATACTTCTAAACATTGTAGTCGAATAATTGTAGGTCATGTTCATGCAAATGGTTTTGTCTAAAGTTCATCCAGCGTGTCACAGCATTGTTAACGGTATCAAACCAGGAAGTAACTCTAAAAGGACTGATAAGCATGCTGCGGATAGCTCAAAAGCTGTATGTTGGGGCGTAAAGTGATCTATGTGAGTTGTATAAGTTGTTCATACAACAATGTGGCCAAAAGTATCCGTCTCCTTGACAAAAAAGCAATTCTTGTTTATACAGGAAAATTTTCATGCAAGTAAGAGCTTTTGAAAGATATATCCCCATTAGTGCTCATGTTTTATTGAATTTTAAAACGAGTTGGGAAAAAGTGTTAAAATGCGAGGCTTGCGCAACGAGTTTAATAAATTCAATAATAGAAGATCACGAATGTTAGATTCTATTTATCATATGACATAAAGATAACTTTGAAATCTCATTTCGGGAGTAAAAATGTGATTATTCTGTCAATATGTACGCAACTTTGTTATGGACGTTATAACTTTTCCGGAAAATCTGTAAAGCACTAGTGGTTTATCGATTTTATTATATGGCGTTATATCACTCCCAGTTGCGAAGTCATGTGATGAATATGTTATTGCGACTGTGCGTATTGGAATATAGTGAACATCGTTTTTCTTTTTTAAAATTTCTTTAATGATAAAATTTTGGACTATAATTTTGAATTATGCATACAATAAAAAGAACGCCTATATACAACTGCATAGATATATTATTTTTGCTAGGAAAATAAGTCTGGAATCTCTTGTAAAATAAAATAACTAAGGCGTCTTTGATTTAGAAAATTCCTCATTTTCCCTCATTGTATATCATATGGGTAACACGTGGTTTACACAGTGCAATGATTACCATTTTTACCTTCTCATATCAGGTGGTTTGATTAAGAAAACATTCACCAGCAGGATAATTCTTGGTGTGTCTACATAGGCACTGCAAATGCTTTGAAGAGACCGCGCAAATTACAAATCTCTCTGATCAATCATATTTAGCGAGACCTTGTTTTCTTAGCGGTAAAATGTTCTTGCTCGACAGCTCTAGAACAAATGTTACAAGTGCAACAGATGATAATATTCAAAATGTTCATTAGAGGAGGTTGCTCATCGGATATGTCGTTGGAAATCACGTTATTTGTCTGAGCTCTATACACCGCCTAATGCACCAGTCATTTGTAACAACTGTCACAGCCCCGGGGACGGTGTGGACTTTGATTTTCCGTTTGCAGTTCCCCGTCATGAACACACATTAGCAGTTCAAAATAATGAGCCAACTAGTATGAGCCCTGTGTAAAAGAGTCATGACCCTAGTTTAAAAGAAGATAAGATAACCCTTGGAAGTCGTAATCCATTGTATGGTTTGCAAGAAAACGTAAACTCCTTTGAAACTCACAATAAAGCATACATTTCAGGAACAAGCTTAAATTTCCCCACTGATTCTACCTTAGCAATGTGTATGGAACGCCTCGACTGCCTTATAATGTGCACATTATATTCGTCATGTACAAGGGTCATTTTGTTATGTACACATTTAATTCGTTATGTACAAAATGTATTTCGTTATGAGCAAAATACATTTCGTTATGTGCAAAATGTGTTTCGTTATGTGCATAATGTATTTCGTTCTGCGCAAATATATTTTGTTATGTGCATAATGGATTTCGTTATGTGCAAAATGTATTTCGGTATGTGCACATTGCATTTTGTTATGCGCATATACATTTCGTTATGTGCACAAGGTATTTCGTTATGCACCAAAGGTATTTCGTTACGTGCACATAGTATTTTGTTATGCGCAAAATATATTTCGTTTTGTGCATAATGTATTTCATTATGTGCATAATGTATTTGGTTTTGTGCACAATGTATTTCGTTATGTCCAAAATACATTTCGTTATGTGCAAAATGTATTTCGTTATGTGCATAATGTATTTCGTTATGTGCATAATGCATTTCGTTATGTGCACAATGTTTTTCGTTATGTGCACAATGTATTTCGCTATGTGCATACTGTATTTCATTATGTGCACAATGTATTTCGATATTTGCAAAATCTATTTCTTTATGTGCAAAATCTTAAACAAGTTGTAATATAAATACTGTAACCGGTCTTGTATAAGTATCAATTTGTCTGGTACTCAAAATAATTCGTTATGTTGACCAAATGGTTTGTCATGCAGAAATGTTTCACGATTATGTCCTGTCAATTTCAAATTACGTGTTGTCTTGACTTCTTTATATGATGGGCAAACTTCATGATGATGATGATGATGATGATGATGATGACGATGAAAGTATCGTCAAAACCAGGACTTGTATTGTAGCTTCTATAGTTTTATAGGATTTTTTTTGCACCCCCCCCCCTCTTGAAAAACACTGTTTTAAACGGCGACGTCATTAAGTGACGAATACTTTTGTCAACCATCTGTAGTGGCTTTCTCTCCAAATGCACTCTTTATAAAATATTGTTTCTAGAAAGTATGCAGGATCAGTGATCACATAGTAGAAAAACTATTCAGAGATGTCATATTTTTCAGAGATGTCATACAAGACAAATATGATACGTGCTGTAGCCTACCCAAATTCCAGGGTGCCCACTGGTCAGGGAAAAGTCAGGGAAATTTGTTTTTTTCTTCAAGGTCAGGGAGAAGTCAGGAAATTCTGTAAAATGGTCAGAGAAATTAGAAAATCCTTAAAAGTCAGGTAAAAGTCAGGGAATTTTAAGATAGTATTTGTTCAAACTCCTCAAAAATTGAACAAACATATATAAGATTAGATGACTGTATGTCAGTTTTTAGATGGCTATTATGCGATCCATTAATTACAATATTGGTCTCTTTGCTATAGTTATCTTTATGTTGAATTTAATTGACCTAAGACCTTTTTTGTTTCTTTTTTATTTTTTTTTTCAACTTTCATCGTGACTTACGTGGTTATATGAATGCAGAAGACACGGGCTGAACAGACGGAGGGAGGCAGTAAAGAGCGGTAAAATGGTCAGGGAAAATTTATTTTTGGTCAGTGAAAAGTCAGGGAATTTTATTTCAGACTAAGGGTGGGCACCCTGAATTCCGCCCCCCCACACACACACACATATATGTTAAGTAGTCCATGCATTACAGCAAAAAAACGCACCATTTTGAACATGTCCGATATAAATCGTAGGCGTAGGAAGCTTTTCAACATTGGGAGTGGGGCATACCCAGCCGTCGGAGGCCAACATCAATACTGGGGGGGGGGGGGGTGCAAAATGTACATACACGCATGTATGCACACATCGATCTACGAAGTTTCCCATTTGAGGAAAATGTGGGAAATAAAGTTTTGCCTCTTTAATTGTATTTTCTTTTCATTTTAGTTGCCGTTTTGTGGAGTGGATGAGGTATTGGTGTTCTCTGTGATTATTTCCCTATGTGGGAAACTCACTCGTTTGCTATTTTAAATTTTGAACTCGTTTCAGAAAGATGACCGATCATACGATGGCTTAGTCATCTAGGGAATAGTAGCGGGGATTTGGGCTTACCCTTAAGGGAAAGGGCGCTGCTCGAGTATGGTAAGGCTTAAAACCTCTGTGTGTGTGTGTTTTGAGTCCTTCCAGCAACCTATCTAAGGCTTCCGATATAATATATCTTCTGGGTTATCATTGGTGTATATTAACCTTAGGTTTGCGGGGCATGCAGAAGCATGGCAGTAACATACAGAGCAAGTTAATGGGGTTGGTTGAGGGTTTAGTTATTAGTTGTTTAGTGTTAGTGTTAAAGAAGCGGAAGAAGTAATAATTAACTCCCTCCATCCCCTTGCTTCGCCGCCAAGTTAGTTGTTATAAATGTCAAACGCGTCGGGATATTTTTTACTAATAATAATGTGTGGAAATTGCTTATTATACCCTGAGTGACAAACAAGTATGTCTCAATCAATAAAGACAGATTATTGCGGAGGGGGGGGGGGCAAAGGGTATTCTGCCCCCCCCCCCCTCCCCCTACAAAATTATTGCCGCCCCCCGCCCTGTTCATACGCCTATGTAAATGGCCTCTGGTCTTGTTTTGTGATTATCAAGAGACATGTATATTATATAAAAGGTGCTTCTTTACTTGACCGTCGCGGATTGATCAGGGTTACCAGTGTGATTTATTGCGAGTCACAAACTACGTCACAGCGCGCGTGCCAAAATGTTATTGTATATTACGTCGACACTCGGGAAAAGGTCGAAATTACACAATTCTTTCCCAGTGACATGATGCACGTTCATTTTGCGACTCACAAAGTAGCCAGGGAGCGCAGTGGCTCATGGGTAGAGTGTTTGGCTCGAGACCGAAGGGCCGCGGGTTCGAGTCTCACCGGCGTCACTGCGTTGTGTCCTTGAGCAAAAACATTAATCCTAGTTTAGTACTGGTTCAACCCAGGAAGACCCGTCCCTTTATAACTGAAAGATTGTTGATGGGACGTAAAGAATCAAATCAAACAAATCAAACAATCACAAAGTAGCGAAGTGGCCAGGCCAAAAAAGCCCATTTGGACAACATAACGAATTGGTTTGAGTACCAGACAACTTGATTCATATACAAGACCGGTTATAGTATTTACATAACAACTTGTTTAATGACACGGCACAGGACCAAATAGATTTTGCACATAACGGAATAGATTTTCCACATAACGAAATACATTGTGCACTTAACAATATACATTGTGTACATAACGAAATACATTATGCACATAACAAAATACATTGTGCACACAACGAAATACATTATGCATATAACGAAATACATTGTGCACATAACGAAATACATTTTACAAATAACGAAATACATTTTACACATAGCGAAATACATAATGCACATAACGAAATATATTTTGCGCACAACGAAATACATTGTGCACATAACTAAATACATTATGCACATAACGAAATACATTATGCACATAACGATATACATTGTGCACATAACGAAATACATTATGCACATAACGAAATATAGTTTCCGCATAACGAAATACAATATGCACATAACAAAATATATTTTGCGCACAACGAAATACATTGTGCACATAACGAAATACATTTTACACATAACGTAATACATTTTGCACGTAACGAAATACATTATGCACATAACGTATTATATTTTGCGCACAACAAATACATTGTGCACATAACGAAATACATTATGCACATAACGAAATATATTGTGCACATAACGAAATATATTATGCACATAACGAAATATAGTTTAGGCATAACGAAATACATTATGCACATAACGAAATATATTTTGCGCATAACAAATACATTGTGCACATAACGAAATATATTTTGCACAGAACGAAATACATTGTGCACATAACGAAATACTTTTTGCACATAACGAATTACATTGTGCACATAACGAAACATATTTTGCGCATAACGAAATACATTGTGCACATAACGAAATATAGTTTAGGCATAACGAAATACATTATGCACATAACGAAATATATTTTGCGCATAACAAATACATTGTGCACATAACGAAATATATTTTGCACAGAACGAAATACATTGTGCACATAACGAAATACTTTTTGCACATAACGAAATACATTATGCACATAACGAAACATATTTTGCGCATAACGAAATACATTGTGCACATAACGAAACACATTTTGCACATAACGAAATGTATTTTGCTCATAGCGAAATACATTTTGTACATAACGAATTAAATGTGCACATAACAAAATGACCCTTGTACATGACGAATATAATGTGCACATTATAAGGCAGTCGAGGCGTTCCATAAATGTGCACTGATTCTAACACCATGTCCAAAAATCACAGATAAGTTATTTTGACCATAAAAAGGTTACATTAGAGCTCAATTCAGACACAGTGCAAAACGGAGATGAAATTGTGCCCACTTATCAGCAACAAATGGACCCACCTTAGGCAAAAGAAAGTAAAATTAAGATGCAGCGCAGATGACAAAAGTGTTCATGGCCGAGCTTTGTAATTTGCATCACCTGCGAAGAGACTGCAGTTGAAAGGACTTCCAATTGACTTATACACCTGTGCTATATTGGACAGGTAGTCGGCTTCTGTTAGCAATTATATTTATGCAGTCTCGGGAGAGGAAAAACGCATCTGTCAAAAACGCGTCGAGGGGCACATATCCCCATCCTTTAATGTGTTGAATTATGTTCGCTTTGAATTAACTCAGCATTTACATCGTTATTTAAGGTACACACATATAGCAGCTAACATACAACATATGAGCCACTACATGAGATTTCCAACAATGTGGTATTTGCGACCAGCAAAGTCTCAGATCAGCCTGCGCATATGCGCAGACTGATCAGAGCCCTTGCTCGTTGCTTGAATATTCTATGACTGTTAAGCAACTGACCTAACATCATTTGGAGATTCTAAGCTTAAAGGGAGGCTGCACAGGCTCGTCTGAGTCTACACATGTCAAAACGCCACATTGTTTGAAATCACATGTCGAGGCCCATATTGGTTCAATAACAACTGAAAGTTACTTTTATCATATGACGTCGCGTCTGGGAGTGAAATAACGCCATGCAGTAAAATCGATAAACCACTAGTGGTTTACAGATTTACGGAAAACGTTATGACGTCCATAACAACGTTGCGTACATGATGACAAAATCATAACGTTTTTACGCCAGAAATGCGATTTCAAAGTATTTGTCATATGATAAATTGACTCTAACATTCGTGCTCTTGTATTATAGAATTTATTAAACTCGTTGCGAAAAAGAGATAAAATGCTCCGCAAGCCTCGCATTTTATCTCTTTTTCCCAACTCGTTTAATAAATTCAATAAAACATGAGCACTCATGTAAGATCCTCTATGTAGTGTATGCTATGTCCTAATCATTTCAGTTTCAGACTGATAGGCGATGTCAATGCGTCTTCAATTGGTGACCTTCAGACATTCAGATGATATTGATTGTGCGTAGATGGAATCCATCAGAGAAATAGACGATATTACATGAGTGCTCATGTTTTATTGAATTTATTAATGAGTTTGGGAAAAGTGATAAAATGCGAGGTTTGCCGAGCATTTTATTACTTTTTCGCAACGAGTTTAATAAATTCAATAATACAATAGCACGAATGTTATATTCTATTTATCATATGACATTAAGATTACTTTGAAATCTCATTTCTCGCGTAAAAACGTTATAATTTAGTCATTATGTATGCAACGTTGTTATGGACATCATAACGTTTCCCGAAAATCTGTAAACCACTAGTGGTTTATCGATTTTATTGAATGATGTTATTTCACTCCAAGACGCGACGTCATATGATAAATGGCATATACAATTTGTTGCCATTAAGATTACTTTAAGTATGACACGGGCCATTAAGATAAGTGTTGCCCTTTTTAATATACATGTATATACATGGGCACAAACATTTCACTGAAACAATAACACTTATATTTTGAATTATGCTTTGTTACTCTACTTCTAGATATCTAGATGACATACTTTAATTTGATAATCCTTATTGTAAACAAATGGTAAATCAGATATGTCATACAGAACTTCAGATAAATAATGCAAATTCTTTCGATACTGAAGCCGCCTTTTTGGACTTCACCTTGTCCATTACAAATGACAAATTTACAATAAGCGATTTTAATTTTAAAATAGTTAATTTCCCATTTTCTGTATGAACATGTTCCTCACCACCTTCTTACGGTGTATCTATTTTGAAGCTTAATAACTTTGCTAGAGTATACATGTAACCCAATGTTGGTGATTTCAACAATAGAAACCAATAAATGTCAGTGGCCTTTCTAGTTTGCAATCATCTTGACGAGGAAGAGAGAGCTGGTGCTTTACATTAATTGTCTTCCTGATGTCTTGTGACTGTTTGTGTTCTGTGGCTCTTCCTCACAGTGACATAGGTAGGTCTACTGTAAGTGTGATTATGGTATCTTCTGATCGTACTCACTTACTTTTCGACTACTAAGTACAAGAACAAGGATATCGATATCTTACACTTTGTAAACTCTATCACAGACACCTATAAGACTTGATTGTTAAATACAAATTTGGTTTAAAAACTCTTCTGCAACAAGTACATGTATTTTAAAACCACTATTTTCGTGTGTTTTAGTTTATAAATTAAAAAGCCTACTTTTACTGGTCAATTAAAACAATCAAACGTCACGGTTTATATGAGAGTATGTTCAAATGTCAGTGACTTCAACAACAAAAACAGGTTTTTGACTGCTAAGTTTCACCAAACAATGTTATCAATATCATAAACTTTGTAAAGCATTTTCTAAATTATACCAGAGTTAATTAACCCAATCATGGCTTATACATTTTTAGCTATGGGTTCCTCTTTAGTTGCACGGCGATGGGACAGGTATTAGACTCAATGTTCCTTTATCGGTGGGTTGGTGCATGATACTTACTTTGGACTGGGCCTACTTAGGTTTTCTTTAGCTCTGACTATCTGTAAGTCGTGAGCTTTTTTGTTTCATCACAGAGTGTTGATTTGATTAGATTGTTTCTCTGTGATAAACAATTGCATAAGTTAGAAAGCCTCCATGCGAGCTTAACATTTTGCGCCAGTAAAATGCATTTAAGCGCCCAGTGGCTCAGGCTACCTTCTGTTCTCACGCGGTGGTTCTGTTGATGTTAATTTGTTTTTTTATGTATCTCCAATTGTTTGTGGAGGTTCTGTGTCGGTTCTGTGTCGGTCTTTGTTTTGCTATGCATTACTTTGTGTCCTTTCTAGTTTTGCAATCATCTCGACGAGGACGAGAGAGCTGGTTGCCTTGCTTAAATTGGCTTATGTCTTGTTACTGTTAATGTTCTGTGACTTTGTCTTACGATGCCATGAGTTGGTCTGCAGTGTGTGATTGTGATATTTCCTGGTCATACTCACTTACTTTTTGGAGCCAGTAAAATGCATTTAAGCCCCTACTCCCAGAAGAGGCAAAGGACATAGACAGCCACAATACAATTTAAAATAAAGGAATCAGCTATCTCTTCCTCAGTAATATGATTGCTAAACTAGAAAAAAAACACACGATTAGGGCGAACAATGAATAACAACAACTGAATCACTACCTATCTAAACGGGGAGGATCTAAATATATTTTACCGGCCAAATCTCAACCCTAAATTCTGTTGTTGTTAAGACAACACTAGACCACAACCAAAAAATTACCCACCAAAGCAAGAACACATCTAAATTAAAGCACCCATCTCCGTCACGAAACCAGAATTAGCATAACATAACCTCACAGACAGTCTAAGCTAAAGAAAACCTCAAATAAGCCATGGTGATCCCAACCAAAGACAAGCATCAGGCACCAATCCACCTTTGAAATATTTAGGTAAGGGTCGTCATTGAGTCTGATGCCTAACCAACCGTCCTGCAATTAAAAAGGAAAACATAGCTATAAAAAGCAATACAAGTATAACCAGGAAATACCCTGTTAACACAATGCAGACCAACCAAGGCACCGAGTGGAAGAGCCATAGAACACAGTTCTAAGACAATTAAAGATTACCAGAACCAAATTTTATTCTTATTGTCCTTAATTCATTGATGATTCCACACCTATTGCCAGTGGAAGATATTTAAGAAAACATCTGCTCTCGCTTGTAAATTCAATACATGACCAGAGATCACATCTTCTGATATTTTCCGCCTGCATTCTTAGGTACTACGTAGTAGAAGCCACACAGTTAGTTATCTGCCACAGTGCTTATACATGATTCAGCAATTTTGATAAAAACAATGTGCGTTCAATTATCTAATGGTTGTGGATTTAATGATCAATTAATATTAAATGAGCCAGTGCATGAGCTTTCCAACAACGTGGTATGTGCGACCAGCCTCGCGACCAGCAAAGCCTCAGATCAGCCTGCGCATATGCGCAGTCTGATCAGAGCCTTTGCTTGTCGCTTGAATATTCTATGACTGTTGAGCTACTGACTGAACATCATTTGGAGTTTCTAAGCTTCAAAGGAGACCACACAGGTTCGTCAGAGTCTACACTTGACAAAATGCCACATTGCTGGAAATCACATGACACGGCTCAAATGGTGAACTGTGTGGAAGAGGGACATAGATAGTATATTTGAATAATTATAGATAATAATCACCCTGCCTGTATGAGTATTATCATCAGGATTTTCTTTTTAATAACGCTTAACTTGTGAACAATGAAAATCGGAAAGGAAAGGCTCAAAACAGGTAGACTCATCATCTACTCTAAATTACATATTCTTATTTGTAAACAATGAATGTAATTAGTCATCAGTATTCATATCTTAGTTGTTTTGCTTGCAAAAATATAATATAATGAGACTGCTCATGTGTGCAAGCTCTGTTTTACCTATGAAGCTTTTGATTAGAAATGGATTGTTTATATGGGTAAAGTTTATTTCACGAACAATGAGGCGGTTCATATGAATGAGTCCTCAGATTAACTTTTTTTTACAGATAGTAGAATGTAACTTACGATGTACTGTCCGTTTGTTTCTGATAGTTTACTTAACTCTTTGCCTACTGGGGATGTCGTCATGAACACACATTAGCAGTTCAAAATAATGAGCCAACTAGTATGAGCCCTGTGTAAAAGAGTCATGACCCTAGTTTAAAAGAAGATAAGATAACCCTTGGAAGTCGTAATCCATTGTATGGTTTGCAAGAAAACGTAAACTCCTTTGAAACTCACAATAAAGCATACATTTCAGGAACAAGCTTAAATTTCCCCACTGATTCTACCTTAGCAATGTGTATGGAACGCCTCGACTGCCTTATAATGTGCACATTATATTCGTCATGTACAAGGGTCATTTTGTTATGTACACATTTAATTCGTTATGTACAAAATGTATTTCGTTATGAGCAAAATACATTTCGTTATGTGCAAAATGTGTTTCGTTATGTGCATAATGTATTTCGTTCTGCGCAAATATATTTTGTTATGTGCATAATGGATTTCGTTATGTGCAAAATGTATTTCGGTATGTGCACATTGCATTTTGTTATGCGCATATACATTTCGTTATGTGCACAAGGTATTTCGTTATGCACCAAAGGTATTTCGTTACGTGCACTTAGTATTTTGTTATGCGCAAAATATATTTCGTTTTGTGCATAATGTATTTCATTATGTGCATAATGTATTTGGTTTTGTGCACAATGTATTTCGTTATGTCCAAAATACATTTCGTTATGTGCAAAATGTATTTCGTTATGTGCATAATGTATTTCGTTATGTGCATAATGCATTTCGTTATGTGCACAATGTTTTTCGTTATGTGCACAATGTATTTCGCTATGTGCATACTGTATTTCGTTATGTGCACAATGTATTTCGATATTTGCAAAATCTATTTCTTTATGTGCAAAATCTTAAACAAGTTGTAATATAAATACTGTAACCGGTCTTGTATAAGTATCAATTTGTCTGGTACTCAAAACAATTCGTTATGTTGACCAAATGGTTTGTCATGCAGAAATGTTTCACGATTATGTCCTGTCAATTTCAAATTACGTGTTGTCTTGACTTCTTTATATGATGGGCAAACTTCATGATGATGATGATGATGATGATGATGATGATGATGATGATGATGACGATGAAAGTATCGTCAAAACCAGGACTTGTATTGTAGCTTCTATAGTTTTATAGGATTTTTTTGCACCCCCCCCTCTTGAAAAACACTGTTTTAAACGGCGACGTCATTAAGTGACGAATACTTTTGTCAACCATCTGTAGTGGCTTTCTCTCCAAATGCACTCTTTATAAAATATTGTTTCTAGAAAGTATGCAGGATCAGTGATCACATAGTAGAAAAACTATTCAGAGATGTCATATTTTTCAGAGATGTCATACAAGACAAATATGATACGTGCTGTAGCCTACCCGAATTCCAGGGTGCCCACTGGTCAGGGAAAAGTCAGGGAAATTTGTTTTTTTCTTCAAGGTCAGGGAGAAGTCAGGAAATTCTGTAAAATGGTCAGAGAAATTAGAAAATCCTTAAAAGTCAGGTAAAAGTCAGGGAATTTTAAAATAGTATTTGTTCAAACTCCTCAAAAATTGAACAAACATATATAAGATTAGATGACTGTATGTCAGTTTTTAGATGGCTATTATGCGATCCATTAATTACAATATTGGTCTCTTTGCTATAGTTATCTTTATGTTGAATTTAATTGACCTAAGACCTTTTTTGTTTCTTTTTTATTTTTTTTTCAACTTTCATCGTGACTTACGTGGTTATATGAATGCTGAAGACACGGGCTGAACAGACGGAGGGAGGCAGTACAGAGCGGTAAAATGGTCAGGGAAAATTTATTTTTGGTCAGTGAAAAGTCAGGGAATTTTATTTCAGACTAAGGGTGGGCACCCTGAATTCCGCCCCCCCCCCCCACACACACACACACATATATGTTAAGTAGTCCATGCATTACAGCAAAAAAACGCACCATTTTGAACATGTGCGATATAAATCGTAGGCGTAGGAAGCTTTTCAACATTGGGAGTGGGGCATACCCAGCCGTCGGAGGCCAACATCAATACTGGGGGGGGGGGGGGGGGGGGTGCAAAATGTACATACACGCATGTATGCACACATCGATCTACGAAGTTTCCCATTTGAGGAAAATGTGGGAAATAAAGTTTTGCCTCTTTAATTGTATTTTCTTTTCATTTTAGTTGCCGTTTTGTGGAGTGGATGAGGTATTGGTGTTCTCTGTGATTATTTCCCTATGTGGGAAACTCACTTGTTTGCTATTTTAAATTTTGAACTCGTTTCAGAAAGATGACCGATCATACGGTGGCTTAGTCATCTAGGGAATAGTAGCGGGGATTTGGGCTTACCCTTAAGGGAAAGGGCGCTGCTCGAGTATGGTAAGGCTTAAAACCTCTGTGTGTGTGTTTTGAGTCCTTCCAGCAACCTATCTAAGGCTTCCGATATAATATATCTTCTGGGTTATCATTGGTGTATATTAAAGCTGCATAGTCTGTAACTTTTGATCTTCTAATTTTAAAAATAATGTTTTTATTTTTCAAGAACACAGTAAAAATACTCAAATTCAGGTAAACATTTTACCATTTTCGTAAATCTTAACAAGTTATTACTATCAAAACAACTGCATTTATGTTAAAATTCAACGGTCTAGAATTATTGGAGGGACGCAAATAATTACCAACAAGAGAAAAATACACCTATTTGGTAAGATAATTCACTTTTCCATGCAGTTTTCAGCTGTACTGAACATTTTTATTGTGAAAACATAGCTTAATTCAACTTTTACAAATGATTTAAAAAGAAAATATTTTTTTTCGAAAAATGTTCATAGTTACAGAGTATGCAGCTTTAACCTTAGGTTTGCGGGGCATGCAGAAGCATGGCAGTAACATACAGAGCAAGTTAATGGGGTTGGTTGAGGGTTTAGTTATTAGTTGTTTAGTGTTAGTGTTAAAGAAGGGGAAGAAGTAATAATTAACTCCCTCCATCCCCTTGCTTCGCCGCCAAGTTAGTTGTTATAAATGTCAAACGCGTCGGGATATTTTTTACTAATAATAATGTGTGGAAATTGCTTATTATACCCTGAGTGACAAACAAGTATGTCTCAATCAATAAAGACAGATTATTGGGGAGGGGGGGGGGGCAAAGGGTATTCTGCCCCCCCCCCTCCCCCTACAAAATTATTGCCGCCCCCGCCCTGTTCATACGCCTATGTAAATGGCCTCTGGTCTTGTTTTGTGATTATCAAGAGACATGTATATTATATAAAAGGTGCTTCTTTACTTGACCGTCGCGGATTGATCAGGGTTACCAGTGTGATTTATTGCGAGTCACAAACTACGTCACAGCGCGCGTGCCAAAATGTTATTGTATATTACGTCGACACTCGGGAAAAGGTCGAAATTACACAATTCTTTCCCAGTGACATGATGCACGTTCATTTTGCGACTCACAAAGTAGCCAGGGAGCGCAGTGGCTCATGGGTAGAGTGTTTGGCTCGAGACCGAAGGGCCGCGGGTTCGAGTCTCACCGGCGTCACTGCGTTGTGTCCTTGAGCAAAAACATTAATCCTAGTTTAGTACTGGTTCAACCCAGGAAGACCCGTCCCTTTATAACTGAAAGATTGTTGATGGGACGTAAAGAATCAAATCAAACAAATCAAACAATCACAAAGTAGCGAAGTGGCCAGGCCAAAAAAGCCCATTTGGACAACATAACGAATTGGTTTGAGTACCAGACAACTTGATTCATATACAAGACCGGTTATAGTATTTACATAACAACTTGTTTAATGACACGGCACAGGACCAAATAGATAACGGAATAGATTTTCCACATAACGAAATACATTGTGCACTTAACAATATACATTGTGTACATAACGAAATACATTATGCACATAACAAAATACATTGTGCACACAACGAAATACATTATGCATATAACGAAATACATTGTGCACATAACGAAATACATTTTACAAATAACGAAATACATTTTACACATAGCGAAATACATAATGCACATAACGAAATATATTTTGCGCACAACGAAATACATTGTGCACATAACTAAATACATTATGCACATAACGAAATACATTATGCACATAACGATATACATTGTGCACATAACGAAATACATTATGCACATAACGAAATATAGTTTGCGCATAGCGAAATACAATATGCACATAACAAAATATATTTTGCGCACAACGAAATACATTGTGCACATAACGAAATACATTGTACACATAACGTAATACATTTTGCACGTAACGAAATACATTATGCACATAACGTATTATATTTTGCGCACAACAAATACATTGTGCACATAACGAAATACATTATGCACATAACGAAATATATTGTGCACATAACGAAATATATTATGCACATAACGAAATATAGTTTAGGCATAACGAAATACATTATGCACATAACGAAATATATTTTGCGCATAACAAATACATTGTGCACATAACGAAATATATTTTGCACAGAACGAAATACATTGTGCACATAACGAAATACTTTTTGCACATAACGAAATACATTGTGCACATAACGAAACATATTTTGCACATAACGAAATACATTGTGCACATAACGAAATATAGTTTAGGCATAACGAAATACATTATGCACATAACGAAATATATTTTGCGCATAACAAATACATTGTGCACATAACGAAATATATTTTGCACAGAACGAAATACATTGTGCACATAACGAAATACTTTTTGCACATAACGAAATACATTATGCACATAACGAAACATATTTTGCGCATAACGAAATACATTGTGCACATAACGAAACACATTTTGCACATAACGAAATGTATTTTGCTCATAGCGAAATACATTTTGTACATAACGAATTAAATGTGCACATAACAAAATGACCCTTGTACATGACGAATATAATGTGCACATTATAAGGCAGTCGAGGCGTTCCATAAATGTGCACTGATTCTAAGACCATGTCCAAAAATCACAGATAAGTTATTTTGACCATAAAAAGGTTACATTAGAGCTCAATTCAGACACAGTGCAAAACGGAGATGAAATTGTGCCCACTTATCAGCAACAAATGGACCCACCTTAGGCAAAAGAAAATAAAATTAAGATGCAGCGCAGATGACAAAAGTGTTCATGGCCGAGCTTTGTAATTTGCATCACCTGCGAAGAGACTGCAGTTGAAAGGACTTCCAATTGACTTATACACCTGTGCTATATTGGACAGGTAGTCGGCTTCTGTTAGCAATTATATTTATGCAGTCTCGGGAGAGGAATATAACAATCCACCATGAGCGACCATGTAGGATAGAGATATCTCACCCGAGGGGTCGGAAGTTTAACCAGGGACGAGGCTTGCCGAGTCCCTGGTTAAATTCCGACCCCGAGGGTGAGATTTCTCTATCCTACATGGACAGGCTCATGATGGATCGTTTTTCTCCCATTTTCGAAGGGTTTTTGTCAGAACATAAAAACTCCACGAAAACCTGAAATTTCTAACTTTTTACTCGTTGGGTTTAGATTATTTCTGAGTTCACGAGTGTTTTTATCGGGCATTAAAATGGGTGTAAACGTAGTTTGCACCTTGTTATTGCCAGGAAAACACCATTGGAGCATTAGTTAAGTTGCAATATGCAAAATAAATTCCTGCTTGGCTCCCTGTGCCATTAGCGTAACATTGCCGTTTTCGGCACGCGGTGCACGTTCGGTGACGTCATTAACGTTATATGACGTCAGTAAGCAACGCTTAACCTTGCTTGGTGCCTTTGGGTTACCTAGGCACAATATATTGGTCCTTTAAGTATCCTTTTTTGGGATAAAAGAATATTTAACTCTGCCCATGTAAGAAAGCAGTCACGTGGTCATGTAAGATAGAAATTTCTTACATGAGCTGACAGCCTATCTTACATGGGCAAAGGTGGGAGAAAAACGCATCTGTCAAAAACGCGTCGAGGGGCACATATCCCCATCCTTTAATGTGTTGAATTATGTTCGCTTTGAATTAACTCAGCATTTACATCGTTATTTAAGGTACACACATATAGCAGCTAACATACAACATATGAGCCACTACATGAGATTTCCAACAATGTGGTATTTGCGACCAGCAAAGTCTCAGATCAGCCTGCGCATATGCGCAGACTGATCAGAGCCTTTGCTCGTTGCTTGAATATTCTATGACTGTTAAGCAACTGACCTAACATCATTTGGAGATTCTAAGCTTAAAGGGAGGCTGCACAGGCTCGTCTGAGTCTACACATGTCAAAACGCCACATTGTTTGAAATCACATGTCGAGGCCCATATTGGTTCAATAACAACTGAAAGTTACTTTTATCATATGACGTCGCGTCTGGGAGTGAAATAACGCCATGCAGTAAAATCGATAAACCACTAGTGGTTTACAGATTTACGGAAAACGTTATGACGTCCATAACAACGTTGCGTACATGATGACAAAATCATAACGTTTTTACGCCAGAAATGCGATTTCAAAGTATTTGTCATATGATAAATTGACTCTAACATTCGTGCTCTTGTATTATAGAATTTATTAAACTCGTTGCGAAAAAAGAGATAAAATGCTCCGCAAGCCTCGCATTTTATCTCTTTTTCCCAACTCGTTTAATAAATTCAATAAAACATGAGCACTCATGTAAGATCCTCTATGTAGTGTATGCTATGTCCTAATCATTTCAGTTTCAGACTGATAGGCGATGTCAATGCGTCTTCAATTGGTGACCTTCAGACATTCAGATGATATTGATTGTGCGTAGATGGAATCCATCAGAGAAATAGACGATATTACATGAGTGCTCATGTTTTATTGAATTTATTAATGAGTTTGGGAAAAGTGATAAAATGCGAGGTTTGCCGAGCATTTTATTACTTTTTCGCAACGAGTTTAATAAATTCAATAATACAATAGCACGAATGTTATATTCTATTTATCATATGACATTAAGATTACTTTGAAATCTCATTTCTCGCGTAAAAACGTTATAATTTAGTCATTATGTATGCAACGTTGTTATGGACATCATAACGTTTCCCGAAAATCTGTAAACCACTAGTGGTTTATCGATTTTATTGAATGATGTTATTTCACTCCAAGACGCGACGTCATATGATAAATGGCATATACAATTTGTTGCCATTAAGATTACTTTAAGTATGACACGGGCCATTAAGATAAGTGTTGCCCTTTTTGATATACATGTATATACATGGGCACAAACATTTCACTGAAACAATAACACTTATATTTTGAATTATGCTTTGTTACTCTACTTCTAGATATCTAGATGACATACTTTAATTTGATAATCCTTATTGTAAACAAATGGTAAATCAGATATGTCATACAGAACTTCAGATAAATAATGCAAATTCTTTCGATACTGAAGCCGCCTTTTTGGACTTCACCTTGTCCATTACAAATGACAAATTTACAATAAGCGATTTTAATTTTAAAATAGTTAATTTCCCATTTTCTGTATGAACATGTTCCTCACCACCTTCTTACGGTGTATCTATTTTGAAGCTTAATAACTTTGCTAGAGTATACATGTAACCCAATGTTGGTGATTTCAACAATAGAAACCAATAAATGTCAGTGGCCTTTCTAGTTTGCAATCATCTTGACGAGGAAGAGAGAGCTGGTGCTTTACATTAATTGTCTTCCTGATGTCTTGTGACTGTTTGTGTTCTGTGGCTCTTCCTCACAGTGACATAGGTAGGTCTACTGTAAGTGTGATTATGGTATCTTCTGATCGTACTCACTTACTTTTCGACTACTAAGTTACAAGAACAAGGCTATCGATATCTTACACTTTGTAAACTCTATCACAGACACCTATAAGACTTGATTGTTAAATACAAATTTGGTTTAAAAACTCTTCTGCAACAAGTACATGTATTTTAAAATCACTATTTTCGTGTGTTTTAGTTTATAAATTAAAAAGCCTACTTTTACTGGTCAATTAAAACAATCAAACGTCACGGTTTATATGAGAGTATGTTCAAATGTCAGTGACTTCAACAACAAAAACAGGTTTTTGACTGCTAACTTTCACCAAACAATGTTATCGATATCATAAACTTTGTAAAGCATTTTCTAAATTATACCAGAGTTAATTAACCCAATCATGGCTTATACATTTTTAGCTATGGGTTCCTCTTTAGTTGCACGGCGATGGGACAGGTATTAGACTCAATGTTCCTTTATCGGTGGGTTGGTGCATGATACTTACTTTGGACTGGGCCTACTTAGGTTTTCTTTAGCTCTGACTATCTGTAAGTCGTGAGCTTTTTTGTTTCATCACAGAGTGTTGATTTGATTAGATTGTTTCTCTGTGATAAACAATTGCATAAGTTAGAAAGCCTCCATGCGAGCTTAACATTTTGCGCCAGTAAAATGCATTTAAGCGCCCGGTGGCTCAGGCTACCTTCTGTTCTCACGCGGTGGTTCTGTTGATGTTAATTTGTTTTTTTATGTATCTCCAATTGTTTATATATATTTTTTTTTTTTTTTTTTTTTTTTTTTTTTTTTTTTTTTTTTATGTATCTCCAATTGTTTAGGGAGCGCAGTGGCTCAGTGGTAGAGTGCCTGACTCGAGACCGAAGGGCCGCGGGTTCGAGCCTCACCGGCGTCACTGCGTTGTGGTCCTTGACCAAGACACATTTATCCTAGCTTAGTACTGGTTCAACCCAGGAAGACACGTCCCGCATAACTGAAAGATTGTTGAGTGGACGTAAAGAATCAAATCAAACAAAATCTCCAATTGTTTGTGGAGGTTCTGTGTCGGTTCTGTGTCGGTCTTTGTTTTGCTATGCATTACTTTGTGTCCTTTCTAGTTTTGCAATCATCTCGACGAGGACGAGAGAGCTGGTTGCCTTGCTTAAATTGGCTTATGTCTTGTTACTGTTAATGTTCTGTGACTTTGTCTTACGATGCCATGAGTTGGTCTGCAGTGTGTGATTGTGATATTTCTTCGTCATACTCACTTACTTTTTGGAGCCAGTAAAATGCATTTAAGCCCCTACTCCCGAAAGAGGCAAAGGACATAGACAGCCACAATACAATCTAAAATAAACGAATCAGCTATCTCTTCCTCAGCAAGATGATTGCTAAACTAGAATAAATAACACGATGAGGGCGAACAATGAATAAAAAACAACAGAATCACTACCTATGCCACCGGGGAGGATCTAAATATGAGCCGCGACATAAGATTTTCAACAATGTGGAATGTGCGACCAGCAAAGGCTCAGACCAGCCTGCGCATACGCGCAGTCTGATCAGAGCCTTTGCTAGTTGCTTACATATTTTATGACTGTTAAGCTACTGACCGAACATCATTTGAGGTTTCTAAGCTTAAAAAGAAACTGCACAGGCTTGTCTGAGTCTACACATGTCAAAATACCACATTGTTGGAAATCACGTGTCGTGGCTCAATTATATTTTACCGGCCAAATCTTCACCCTAGATTCTGTTGTTGTTATGACAACACTAGACCACAACCAACTAATTACACCCACCATAGCAAGAACACATCCAGATTTAAGCACCCATCAGCGTCACGAAACCAGAATTCGCATAACATAACCTCACAGACAGTCTGAGCTAGAGAAAACCTCAAATAAGCCATGGTGAGCCCAACCAAAGACAAACATCAGGCACCAATCCACCTTTAAAATATTTGGGTAAGGGTCGTCATTGAGTCTGAGGCCTGACCAACCGTCGTGCAATTAAAAAGGAAAACATAGCTATAAAAAGCAACTATAACCTGATAACACAATGCAGACCAACCAAGGCACCACGTGGAAGAGCCATAGAACACAGTTCTAAGACAATTAAAGATTACCAGAACCAAATTTTATACTTATTTTTCTTAATTTCTTGCCAGTGGAAGAAATTTTAGAAAACATCTGCTCTTGCATGACCAGAAATCACATCTTCTGATATTTTCCGCCTGCATTCTTAGGTACTACGTAGTAGAAGCCACATAGTTAGCTATCTGCTACAGTGCTTACACACGATTCAGCAATTTTGATATCTAATGGTTGTGGAGTTAATGATTACTTAATATTAAATGAGCCAGTGCATGAGCAATGTGGTATGTGCGACCAGCCTTAAGACCAGCAAAGCCTCAGATCAGCCTGCGCATATGCGCAGGCTGATCAGAGCCTTTGCTTGTCGCTTGAATATTCTATGACTGTTAAGCTACTTACTGAACGTCATTTGACGTTTCTAAGCTTCAAAGGAGACTGCACAGGTTCGTCAGAGTCTACACTTGTCAAAATGCCACATTGTTGGAAATCACATGACACGGCTCAAATGGTGAACTGTGTGGAAGAGGCACATTGATAGTATATTTGAATAATTATAGATAATAATCAGCCTGCCTATAGGAGTTTTATCATCAGAATTTTCTATTTATTACGCTTAACTTGTGAACAATGAAAATCAGAAAAACGGCTCAAAACAGGTAGACTCATCATCTACTCTAAATTACATATTCTTATTTGTAAACAATGAAAGTATTCATATTTTAGTTGTTTTGCCAGCAAAATTATAATATAATGAGACTGCTCATGTGTGTAAGCTTTGTTTTACCTATGAAGCTTTTGATAAGAAATGGATTGTTTATATGGGTAAAGTTTATTACACAAACAATGAGGCGGTTCATATGAATGAGTCCTCAGATTAACTTTTTTTTACAGATAGTAGAATGTAACTTACGATGTACTGTCCGTTTGTTTCTGATAGTTTACTTAACTCTTTGCCTACTGGGGATGTCGTCTGCTGATGACAAACATTTTGGACCCAGATCAGGACCGGGAGAAGATCAGGGCCGACAGAACATTGGTCTTGATCTGGATCCAAAATATATGACACTCTGAAGGTGTTCTTGAAAGAAAATTTCGAAAAAAAAGAGGTCAACAGAAAATCTAGCAGCCAACAAAAAGCTTGCCAAATTTCCCAGTACGCAAAGTGTTAAAACCTGATAAAAGTATCAGGATCTACTATATAAATGTGAATATCAATACTACAGCTTCCATCTGGTCTCATAAGTTCATTTTCAACTTCATCCAGTATAAAAATAACATACACAAGCTTTCTGCCTAATATGACGGCAGAGCTTTTTCTCCCAGCTATCGGAATTTTTCACTATTTTTAACACAGCAGCAATAAATACCTTGATTTCACACAGTGAGACATTGTAGAAGGATGGGTTTTCAGCAAGCGTAAATATGCTTTGATCTTTATATCATTATGTAATAAATAAAGGATACTTTTCCGAAAGTCTGCCGCCTAAAATTTCTACAATGACTTCTGATGGCATTTTTTGTTAATGCTCAGCATCCAGTCTAGAATGATTCCTTGGACTATTACAAACAATATAGGGGTGGATGCCAAGCGTATTTTTTTTGTTTTAAGGTCACATTGAGGTCAAAGGTCAAGTAAGTTCAATTATGCAGAAAAAATGACATATAAATACAGCAACTTTTTTTCTTCGTTACAAAATGCTAACAACAAGAATAAAAACAAATGCAAATGAACATAGAATGGCATCGATGCATGCCACACCCTCTAAATTGACATTTTTCAGAAAAAAATGCCATCTTTGTGCTAATAAACGTTCAGGCTCCGTACGAATTAAAGAACACTATAGTCTGCGGGCAAACTAAGCTTATCTTGCACCACCAGGGCATTTTTTCATGGGTGCCAAAGTGTTCATCAGGATCCCCTAAATGGGAAACAAAGTTCTCCTAAAAAACTGTCTGGGATATGTGAAAATGCATGGTTTCCATGGCAACCCTTAATGTGATTCTAGATAATTGGGGTGTGGCTTAAAAATTGCTCATATCTCACCTGCTACTTATCACAGACTACTTAACATTGTATCAAATCAAACCTTAGACATCTGCCCTTTATCCATTTGTCACATATGCAAATTATCTACTTTGCACATTTATGAATATTTATGAAAATATTAAAAAATGTAATTCAATAATGGGGGCGTACCTAAAAAATCAATAATATCTCAGCAGCTACTTATCATAGACTAATATAATTGGTACCAAATTAGTTTAGACCTAGGCCTTTCATTCCATGGTCAAGATATGCACAGTATCTTATTTGCATAATTTGCATATTTATGAATATTAATAAAGGTACTAAAATAAGGGAAAGCATTAAAAACAAATTAAGCTGATTTCATGGTTGCCATATTATCATTGTTGCATGTTGTTATGTCATCAGTGATACAATTTGACAAGTCCATTCATCCAATTGTCCAATTTGAAAATGATCACATAAGCATAATCATTAATGTATATGTAATATGTTCTTAAAATGGTATCCTTTGGAAGCAAAGACTGCACCAAAGAACTGAAACTAGAGTGTGCATTTTTCCTGGGCCAGACTAGCTAGTTTCTGCCATTTAGGCTTCAGATGTAAACTTACAAATAAATAGGTAAAATTATTTAAGGAACTATACACCTGGGGAAGGGGGTGGTGGGGGTGATTGGTAATTAGACCTACCTTGCACCCACTGGAAGGACATTTTTCTCATGTATGACAAAATGTATAGTGGGGCCACAGGAAGATATTGTCAAAAAATTTAACCAATTTAGAATATATGAAATTTCATAGTTTCCATGGCAACCCTTCCTAAATTCTTAAGAATTAGGGTGTTTGGGGTCTCCTAATGAACAATTTGGCGCTTATAAAAATTGTCCTGGGTAGGGGTAGCAGGGGCGTGCAAGGTACGTTAAATTAGCCCCCAGGGTAATACCATACACGTAAATTTGAGGAAACATGATCCTATATGTTTGATATGTAATTTTATTCACATCTATCAGTTCAGGGCAATATTGCTTTTACCATACACCTAGCTTCTACCAGGTGCTCATATGTTTATAATTTGAGAAGTAAGTAAGGGTGCAAAGACACCTATTTGCAGGTAACCCAAGTCTCTACAAGCCGGCTGTGGAAATTCCGCTCATTCAGCATATTCAATTGCCAACTGGACAACTTGGAGTCCTACAGGATAGGCACATCCCACTGCATCGCACGCGCATTGCATCATGCAGATCTGATTTGATTAAAACATTTACATCTGGCAGAGCTACATGCACAACTGGCAATCTTGCTTTTAACCCCAAAAGTAAGTGAGTTTGATCAGGAAATACCACAAACATCAGACCATCCAATGGCACCGTGAGGAAAAGCCACAGACAAATGACAGTCACAAGACAACAGGGAGATAAATAAAGTAAAGCCACTAGCTCTCTCTTCCATGTCAAGATGATTGCAAAACTAGAAACATGTAAGTAATGCATTACAAAACAAGGACAAAACACAGAGTCCCCACAAACAATGGGGGCAACACATAAAACAATGACTTAACAACAAGAGAGCTGGCGCCAATTGCAAGTTTCCATCCACCTGTGCTGTTCGAACATCCATTTGAGCATTATTAGCATTCAGCTAATACTCATAATCAACTCTCAAACATTGCAATTCAAAGGCATCTTTTGTATGTGGTCCAACCTTTTTCTCGCCCTGGAGAAAAGATTGAATTGTATCAAATCAATATATACATTTTCTGTTTCAACGTAGTTGCCATACAGGCAAAAACAAACTAAACTCGTTTACATGATGACTGTAGCAGTTCCTGAGCTTCCTGGAGGTGCTGCTTCTAACGTGTTTTTTTATTTTGCTGATGCCAGAGAATGATGAGCTTTTATCACAAGCTGTCTGGCCATGGAGACCAAGTATGTTCTCATGTATATCAGTATCTAGTTTTATATCAGTATCTAGTTTCGATAAAATGATGTACACTGGACAATTATTTGCTTCTACTTTTTCTGTATTGCATCTTTGGCATTCAAAACCAAACGTGTTTCTGCCTATTCATGATAAGTTTACTACTGGATCCTGAAAGCCACCTCGAGCAACAACTTAACCGTTACCTGCCAATGAATCAGCTTTTTGTAAAAGTTCTACTGACAGGTATATTGCAAGATCTGCATTGTTGTACTCTAGGTAATTGAAATTCAGGGCCCTGAATAAATTTTCTGATTGATCTCCTTTTGGCTGTTCATGTAGTGCATGTAGACAATTTAATCAACTTTGTCCCAAGTGTCGATCATATGTGACATAATTTGTGTTGTAGTGTGTCCAATCTTGCAGTTTCCCACAGGACTGGATCTTGGCATGATCATCAGTTAAAAAGAGATGGATTTGGGAATATTAGACAGAGTTTGGGATTTCCACTAGACACTTTGTCATATTTTGTTCATCCACTCAATGGCTTGGTCAGGTGGAACTTAGTTAAAAAGATTTTTGCTGCGTTTGGTGACAAACTTCTTGCCATTTAGCACTCTATATATTATGTCTTGATAGCCCTCTTGGAATCACAGTTACCAACTGGTTCTTCCTCAAACCCTCCAAAATATCAATGCTCTAAGGATGGAGACTAGGAAATAAGAGTAGTCTCTCAGGAATGATCCTTTCAACGTGTTCTTGGTTGATTTCTTGCCAAAGATCAGTGTGGCCAGCTGTCTTCTTCAGATCAGCCTTAGTTTTTAATTTTGATGACAACGTAAACCAGTTCTTAGAACAGACATAATAAAACAAGTTGGATATTACTTGGATATCATGCGACAGTCTGCATGCCTGGTTTTAAACTCAATCACGGTTTAAAAATATGGTTCCTCTTCAATTGCAGGATGATGGGTCAGGCCGCAGACTCAATGACGGCTCTGACGTAAAGTTTTAATTGGTGGGTTGATGCCTGATGCTTGGCTGTAGCTGGGCCCACCTAGGCTCAACTTGAGGTTTTCTTTAGCTCTGACTATCTGTGAGTCGTGAGCCATTTTCTTTGTTTCATCATGGTGCGTTAATTTGATTATGTTGTTTATCTATGGTGATAAATACTATAGTTAGGAATCCTCCATGCGAGCTTAAGTTTTTTGTGCTTAAACAACAGCAGAATCTAGGACAAAGATTTGGTACCAGTAAAATGCATTTACCCCCCCCCCCCTGGTGGCTTTGGCTGCTGTCAGTTCTAAGGCGGTGGCTCTGTTGTTGTTGTTGTTGTTTCATTGTTGATTGTTACTCCCATTGTGGGATTCTGCAATTGTTCTATGTTTTGTTGTGCGTTACTTTGTGTCCATTCTAGTTTTGCAATCATCTTGATGGGAAGAGAGAGCTGGTAACCGGGTTGCTTTGCTTTTTTGTATTCCTGGTGTCCCGTGATTGTTGTTTGGCTCTTCCTCACGATGCTAAGGGTGTGATTGTGGTATTTCCTGATCATACTAACTATTTTTAAATCGTTTGTCATAGTGTAATCTTCAGAGGAACATTCTGAAGAACCTGTCTCTGAAGAGACAAAGAGTTCCTTCTTTGAGGCGCTTGTTAAAGTTTTGGAAATGACACAGTCAGATTAATCAATCAGATACGTGAATAGTGGTCCTTTAAATTGAAAGAGCACCTACAATTAGAGACCAAGATGCATTCGTACATCATCAATGAATGATTGTTGTCTTGATAAGTATCTCTGTGGTATTTTTAACGTTCGGGGTGTCTTCCCTAACTTGCTGTTACACGTACTATTCCCAGAAAACACCTATCAAGCACCTGACAAAGAGCGAATCCATTCCCAGAATAGTGCAAAGTTCACCCCCCATTATATGTGTTTTTGTCACAATAAAATACTATTCAAATGTATTGAAGACCCTAATACCAATCAAATAACACAATTTTTCGTTCTGATGGGTCTATGACTAAGGCAAGACTGAAAATGTTCTTGAAAAAAGACTTTGCATATAAAAATATACTCCAAAATTACTGTTTTTTCTGTGGAAAGTCCATTTTTCTATCCCATAATAGCTATAACATTCCACAAACTATTATTTTCAACTTTCTATATCTGACGTTTAAGTTTTCAGCATATCAAACATAATTAGAATGATTTAGATAGCATTTATATCAATATAAAACACCCAAATAGCGATTCTAATGCAAAATGCACCAATTTGACCTTTGACCTTGCTGTGACCTTAATTCGAAGTTTCAGACGTGGCATCCACCCTGGGGCACTTTTATACCCCAAAGAATAATTCTAGCATGGATGCCAAGCATTAACAAAAAATGCCATAAAAACCATTTTCTAGGGGCCTTAGAAATTATAAGCGGCAGACTACGAGGCTTTCTTGTTTAAACCGCGAGGTGGGCGTAGCCCACAGAGCGGTTTAAACAGAAAGCCGAGGAAGAAACCTTTGTTTAGCTTGTAGTATGGCGCAGGCGCAAATAAACACTAGTTACTGACACCTGACCAAATTTACATTCGCTCCTCCTTGCATCCGGCCTAAGCTGTAAATTATATTACATTTACCTACGGGTTAATTTGTCGCTATTTAGGAAGTTCCCGCCTACATCTCTGTTTAACTTAAGTTGAAAGTTAGAGTACGGTTTTAAGCTCCTCCTTCGTAGTTATTCTAGGGTGTCTGATTTAAACATCAGCAAAGATCAAAGAAAAAAGCATCGGCCATACTACAACATAAAATCAAATACATTTCTGGTCTCCTTTAAGTAAAGCAACCAGATTTCTCTTCTTCATCAAGATGATTGCAAAACTAGAAAGAACTCTAAGTAATGCATAACAAAAACAAGAACCAAACACAGAACACATACAAACAATAAACAATGAATCAACATCAACATCAACAGAACCACCACCTTAAAACCGGAGGGGGGGATGGTATTTCCTGGCTTTACTTTTTAGCTCACCTGAGCTGAAGGCTCTTGGTGAGGGAATAGGATGGGACTCGAGCCGGCGTCCGTGTGTCCGTCCGTTAACACTATCAGACATGAATATTTCTGAGACCAGCCGCCAGATCATGATCAAATTTCATTTAGAGAAGCATTGGGGTGGGGGATCGGATGCATCATAGCTCCCATAGGGTTATTATGAGGTAAATCTTGTGAGCACTTTATAACTCTTCGATTTTTCATTGGGATCTTCTGTGTTCTTGCAGGTAACATGGACAGCAATAAAACTTGGATGGGTTCGACATTCGGCAAGATTGGACAGGATCTGCGGAGTTAGCTACCCTTGAACGTCTGAAAAAACTCTATAGACTTATAACGGGAGAAATGTGGTGAGCACTCTAGTGCTTTCATTTGTGAATGGATCATCATCATTCATGCAGGTTCCAAGGACAACTATACAAGCTTAAATGAGTTTGAATTTTTGCCATATACCAATTATTAAGTTAGCGGCCCTTGAGCGTTTGAAAAATGAATAAATAATGTTGTAAACACGCTAACCGATCATTGTTATTGAATCTTATACATTCTTGCATGTAACAAGGACAGCTATAAAAGCTTGAATGGGTTTCAAATTCGGCAAGATCTGACCTGGGTCTACGGAGTTAGCTGGCCTTGAACGTCTGAAAAAATCTCCATAGACTTATAATGGGATGATGTTGTGAGCACTCTAGTGCTTTCAGTTTTGAATATATCACATTCTTGCAGGTAACAAGGACAACTATAACAGCTTGAATGAGATTGTATTTCTGCCAGTTCCCATTACCAACTACTGAATTAGCTGCCCTCAAGCGTTTGAAAAATGGATGAATAATGCTGTGAGTACTCAAGCACCTTCATTTCTGATTGGATCATATTCATTCTTGCATTGTAACAAGGACATCTATAAAAGCTTGGATGGGTTTGAAATTCGGCAAGATCTGACCTGGGTCTACGGAGTTAGCTGCCCTTGAACGTCTGAAAAAATCTCCTTAGGCTTATAATGGGAGAAATGTTGTGATCAGTCTAGTGTTTTAAGTTTCAGATGAATCTTCATAATTCTTGCGGGTAACAAGGACAACCATACAAGCTTGATTGAGTTTGAATTTCTGCCAAATCCCAATTACTGAGTTAGCTACCCTTGAGCGTTTGAAAAATAAATGTATAATGTTGTGAGCACTCTAGCACCTTCATTTTTGATTGGGTCTTATTCATTCGTGTAGGTAACAAGGACAGCTATAAAAGCTTGGATGGGATTGAAATTCAGAAAAATCGAACATGGGTCTATGGAGTCAGCTGCCCTTGACCGTCTAAAAAATCTCCACAGACTTATAATGGGAGTAATGTTGTGAGCACTCTAGTGCTTACATTTTTGGATGGATCTTCATCATTCTTGCAGGTATCAAGGACAACTATAAAAGCTTTAATAAGTTTGAATTTTGGCCACACTTGACCACCAACTATAGAGAGTTAGCTATCAATGAGTGTCTAAATAAAGCTCTATAATGTTTTGACTATTCTAGCGCATTCATTTTTTATTTGATCTTAATTCTTGTAGGTAGTCAGGACATACATAAAACCATGGATGAGTTTGAATTTTGGTCAAATCTCATCACTGACTATGGAGTTATCTGCCTTTGAGCATCTGAAAAAAATATAGTTTCATCAGGTTTCCTCTGCATTTTTATTCAAATCTTTTAAATTTCGCAGATAACCAGAACTGGTATTTTATCTTGAGTGTTTGAATTCATTCCTGCAGGACCCAAAATTACAATGCCTCCTTAAAGTTAAGGGGGACTTAAGTTAAGTATTGATTTTTCAGGATGCGAAAAATAACGTTACAAACTGATTAAAATCAATATAGTTTCATTTTTTCTGTAGATCACAATTATATCTTTGACAACAAGTACTGTATTGGTCCGGGCAATTTATTTAGCATCTAATATAGCATGTTGAAATATCAATATTTAACTTAAGTTTTCCATAACTTTAAAGAGGCATTGTAATTCCGAGCCCTGATTACTGTCTACTGTGAGTTTGTCACTTTCCCATTGGTATCCTGGGTCAGGTGTGGTACCTGATTGTATCGATTCCTGATATTTGCACCCTTACTTACTCAGAATTCAAGTGGAATTGAGACGAAATTTGTAAAATATTTATATACATGTATATGACAATAGCAGCTCTGTAACAAATGAACAAAAAGACAGGAATGTGGCTGATGTGTGTATTTTGTCCCTGAGTGTTCCTGAAAGAAGCGATTATTAGTTAAATTATCATTGATATTAGCGTCTGCTAAAGCGTTTAAGATGCCTCCTGACCAAACAGTATAGTCACAGATCAGATTGTAGGAGCAGTCTGATTGTGGTCCACACTGATAGCCTTCAAACTGATATGATTTGAATAATGTTAGAAAATATATGCAGCAGACGACTTAGGCAGATATCTTGATATATGTTTTAAATGGTGCTTTAACACTTCCTTGCTAGCGGTGAATTTGGCATCTGCTGATAAACTGTCGGTCCTGATCTGGATCAAAACTGTTTGATACTGTGATAAGTGTTCCTGGAAGATTTTTAAAAAATGGCTCCCCATTATAATGCAATTTAGCGCCTTAAAATAGCATGTGTTTGAAAATATTATGGAAAATGGATCATTTGCCCTTTTGGAGCAAATACTCCCTTTCCAGAATATTTTCAAAGTATTCATAATTTTAATTATTATTTTTTCAATGTTGCCTAAAAATAGAAAATGATGTCATGATCTAAAAATAGAAAATGAAGTAAAGGGGCAGTCTGTGTTTATATGAAAAATGTTTAATTGAAAAGCTAGCACAAAGCAAAAAATGCATGCAAAATTACCGAGCATGAATACAGTTAAGTAACTCTATAGAGATAAAATGAGTGAAAAGGTAAACTCCTAATGATTGCTCTCAGAGTATGTCTTCCAAGTACGTTTAACCTTACACATCTGCTGGTAGGGGTATTTCTTGAAACCACTGCTGATTTATGTAAACAAATGTCAATAACTACTGATTTAATGGATTTTCCACAGAAATCAAATCAGAGCTTTTTCATACAGGATTGAGGGAAGGGTGATAAAGAAAAACATGCCGTATGCCAAAGGGACTATAGAATACGATCATTTTTAAGTATTCGGCATGCACATGGCGATTGGTGTAATCATTTAGGAATAGATTTGAGTACCGATCCAGATGATATGTATTCGATCGGTACTCAAATCTACAGCTAAATGCTTACATAAATCGCCTTGCACATACTGAATACTTAAAAATAATTGAAGTCTATAGTCCCTTTGGCATATGGCATGTTTTCTATATAGTATGAGGGTCTGCATGGGGGGGGTCTGGTATGCACTATTCATTAAAAATTTAGCCCGTTATTCATCTCATTAAAAGTTTGGGTTATTCATTAAAATTTGACCAATTATTCATTACAAGTGAGAAAGATGGCAATGAAATCTGATTATTCACTAATCATTAGTTTTCTCCAATTCATTAAAAAATAGGATTATTCATTATTTTTAGGCCCTCATTATTCACTATTCATTATTTTTGGCTCATTATTCACTACTCGTTATAAAAAAGGGCCATTATTCACTAATCATTATACCCCATCCAGACCCTCTAGTATAAACACTGACAAAAATGGAAACACCTACCACATCCGCTCTATGAAGTACCGGCAATATGCATAAATACTGGCAAATTTACCAGTGTGCTGTAATGGACGTTATAAGGTTTCCAGTTAATCAATAAACCACTATATTAAAAACCTAGCATTAATTTCCTATTGTCTTGCAGTGAGATAGTTTTCATATCTTGAGGAGTGAAATATTTCACTAGTGATGGTATCAGTTTTTGATATCATCACTGCTATAGTGTTGATATTTTTGTCGGAACTACTTTTTTCAATACACATATGCACAAAACATTTATGAGTAAAAAATCACTCACTAGCCTATATTGATATTTTCATATCTAGTTTAGAGGAATTTGGGAGTTTTGAAGATTTTACGGCATTCTACATAAAAATTGACAATGCTGATATGGTGTTATTATACCTAGATCAGACACCAGCCAAATACTTACATCTGAGCTATATTTTTTCTCCCTGTCACGGCGCTTGCGGCTTGTCCAATTCTCTGATCTCCTCTCACGTTCCTGATTCCAGTCCATCTTTTGCTCCTCACAAAACCATCCTCATTTTGTGTGACAAACACATTTCATTCAATTTCTCAGGCTATTGCTGTCTGATCTGGCAAGCAACAGACTAGCGAATAGCTAAAAAAACAACTGAAATGGATCTCGATGTTCAAATGTTTTTTTTTTGTCAGCGACAGGCTTTTAGAGTGCTTTCCCTTGGCTAAATTTGCAACATTACGTTGTAAGGGAAACAACCCAAATATATAAAACAATGATACGAGGGTCATCCAATAAAGAATGAGACTTTTTCTATAGCGCAGTTAATTGACATGCTAGGCTTTTGAAATCTGGTTCATAGCTAGCAAGACTTTTTGGCATTTCACATGTACCATATTCGACGTGTTTCATAGTTCCAACATTTGTTGCTAGGCAACAATAGAAGACTAGGTAAACATGCGTGGATGGCTCAGTAAAGGTGGTCACCATAGCAACAGATAAAGATGTATAGTTTATTTTTCTACTACTACTTATATATGTTCATGCAATCTGTCTATAGCCAATAGGTGAAGTAATTTTTCAGAGTCTTGGGCTGTTACCATGGAAACAAGGGTTAAAAAATCAAGTTTTTAAGAAATATATGATATTTTTCGCTGGCCTCTTGGCTTAAAAGACAATATCCAATAGTTGAATGCAATTAAAACTAACATGGTTAAGTTCATGCATACTTAGTTATGATCAGCTGCGCATAACCATACATTTTGCAGGATATCCGTCACTAACGTAGTTGCCATAGCAACGCATAGTATTGTGTTTATAAAAGATTGAGTTAATAGGTTGCTAGGCAACCAAAATAAATGATATGGATATTTGCTTCTTCTTTGATAGCATTTTATGCAACACTTAGATTGTTCAGTAGATGAAATAATATAAAGAGGTTAAATTAGATCTATAATCAAAAATAAAAGGCTTTGAATGACTGTGGGTATGCAACAATTAATATTAACGCGGCCACGAATCTTCAAGCCCTTCCACAAAACATTCGGTTACTATGGCAACTGATCAAACACAAACATGTTGTTTATATTCCTGAATTGCTAAGATGTCATACTATTATTATGGTGAATTTTAATTAAATGCATACACAGGTTTTCAGACTATGAAGAAAGTCTCATTCTTTATTGGATGGCCCTCGTATCGCTATTTTGCTTCTACTAAATTAAGGGAGACAATGAGAAAAGCTGCTGTGGCATAGCTTAACATAGCCAAAACATTTCAGCTACGTGTGACATGTAGGCGTGGCCAAGTAATTTCCATGTCAATGGATTACTACGCACCGGTTGGGAGCGGGGAGGGGGTGGCGAGTTCGTTAAATTTGAGTGTTTTTGTGTTTTTTTTCTTCGATTTTTTTTTCATTTAAAACATCACCGGAAAGTTATATAATATACAGAATAGTAAACTGTGTTTCCGTGATATGAAAATTATGTCACTCAGGAATGGTGGTGATTTTGGTAAACAACTCGTCCTGCGGACTCGTTGTTAACCGAATCACCACCATTCCTTCGTGACATAATTTTCATATCATGGAAACACAGTTTACTATTCTCTATTTATTGCATGGCGTTATTTCACTCCCAGACGCGACGTCATGTGATAAGACAATGTAAGACGCAATCCAGTCTGTTTAATAAAGAGAATTTTTAGAATATGCTTTAAGTTTATCTATTATAACAAAAGTGCTATTTTAAGACAGTAATCTCCGTTTTCTGCTTGTATATAGACGCATCCGATTTCTAAATATTTTGAGTGTATGTTAGAACAAGCATATCATTCAAAATGTAACCTATTTGATAATCTGGAAGTCGATCATCATTTTGTGAAACATATCTATCTATTGTTTAGGTGATTAAAGTTGACAAAATCAGGCGAAAATGATAACCTATTGATTAGGCGATAGCTTAAATATTTATCTTACTGATCAATTTTAAATCACCAATTTTACATTGCTCTCAAGTTAAGCTGTCAATAACATAATGCAGTCTATTATTGTCACCCATGTATGTACCTAGCTACCTGAAAACGTGTTCATTTCACCATGCTAATTTTACTAAAACAATAAGAATAATTGAGAAGTTTGTGAAAAAAGATATAAAATCTCTAATCCATTTAACATAGGTTGTCGGTATGCAAGCTACATAGATCACGTTTTTTTTTTAATTTATCGAACAAGTTGGGGAAAAAGGGATAAAATGTGAGTCACTTTTTCGCACTAAGTCATCACGATGGCCATTCATACGCTTGTTCAGTGGGCCTTTGGTTTCTCCTACATACTGTTTCTTGCAACTACTGCAAGAGATCAGATAGACAACATTCTCTGTTGTGCAGTCTGTATTCTGCCTCACGCTTGCAGTGGCCCCAGAAGATGACTTCACAGTACCAACAGGGGTTATAACTTTGCAGCATTGACATATTTGTTTGCCACAGGGTTGACATTCACCATTTTGGTTGTCATCATCAGAGTTTGGTTTGAGTCGTGCTCGTACCAGGAGATCACGAAGGCTTTGGGCGTCTGAAAGCTATAACTGGTTTGCTCTGGTAAATATCCCTCAACTCATCTGATAAATCGATGATGAACCAATTTTTGTCAACAATATCCCTGATCTTGGGTGGGTCAGGATGATATGTCAGCACAAATGAGCCAGTGCATGAGATTTCCAACAATGTGGTATGTGCGACTAGCAAAGCCTCAGATCAGCCTGCGCATACGCGCAGCCTGATCAGAGCCTTTGCTAGGCGTTTGAGTATTCTATGAGTGTTAAGCTACTGACCGAACATCATTTGGAGTTTCTAAGCTTAAAAGGTGGCTGCACAGGCTCGTCTGAGTCTACACTTGTCAAAATGCCACATTGTTGGAAATCTCATGCGGCGGCTCAAATGTGAGTATTGTGCCGACCTCAGCAGACTTTGGCCTATAATTATGACAGCAGAGATTCTCTGCTCCTTTGAATGGCTTTGTCAACGGCAGAAGCTATGTCCTGCTTCAGATAACCAGGGCTGTGGAAATACCATGCCCGACTTGTCCGACCTGATCCCATTTCATTCAGGACAAGTTGAAAATTCCAATTTACTTGCCCTTGGACAAGTAAAAAAATTAATACAAAAGTTAATAAAATTTGTATTTCATATTTTGATTGATTATTATGAGTTCACATGTTGCAATGAAAACAGTGTGGATCCTGATCAGCTGGCTTCTTCAGAAGCCAGCTGATCTGGATCTACACTGTTTACAAGAGAGTTGATATCTTCATAGTTTTATACTGTTTTCGAAAGTGTGAATTGTTTAAGCATAGAAAACTATAAGCTAATCTGTACTATCGGACAAGTAAAATTTTCTTTGGACAAGTACATTATGGCCATTTACTTGTCCCTGGACAAGTAGAAAATTTTACTATTTCCACACACCTGAGATAACCATGGCTGTGTAGCTGATTTGTCAGTTCTTTGGCTCTGAATTCAAACACGAATGCGTCTGAGGCGCAGTGCAAGACAATATGGGATATTCTTGCAGAAGTGTTTAGGATGGCACCTGATGGGTAGAAGATACTGGTGGGAATCCGTAGGTTTGGTGTAAAGATCTGTGCTTATTCTATCCTCGTCCAATCTGGATTAGGTGTCAAGGAAAACGTGCTTGTCATAACTGTATGGAGACTGCCATTGAAATAGTGAACGATTTGCATACATGTCAATATCTAGAGGTCAAAGCGGATCTGTAAAGAAGATGAAAGTACACGAAAGAGACTAGGTCAGACACAACGAGAACATACGTATCACCCCTTTATAATACTTAAACAACTGATGGAACCTACCAATATTCCATGGAATCAGTTCCCAGAAGGCACACAATCTTAAAACAACGTCGTATCGACGTTAATATGACGTTGTTTTTCCCGCTGGGTTATGCTATCTTAACCTATTCTGGTTTGAGCCAAAAGGCTTCACGCTAGAGAACCTCTGTACTCGAACAGTGCGATCATCGCGTGTTGGTTGCAGTCGACGAATGCAGAAAACAGTTCAACTAGCAGTTAAAAAGGGTAATATTTTGTTCAATATTTTACTTCTGTAAATATTCTTCGCTTATTTTTGTCACTCGTTGTTTCTGTGAGTTGAGTGATAGCCAGAGTTATTCCAAAAATGTGATTATTTTTCCTAAAAAAAGAGGATGAAAGGAATTTTTTTTATGTTTTGGAATTTATGCTTTCATTAGATTAAGTGCAAAATACCAGTCCTTTAATGTGCACAAAGTTCAAAATCTGAGGGCAGAGCATTTTCAAAGTTGGCATAGCTCTGTATATCCGGGGTTCCTGTTTAGTAGTCAAAGATCTAAAAAATCAATATATACTTATTCTAATCGGTCATTTTACAAACTCATTATTTCTGACCAAAAGCTAATAAAATTGAAATGAAATTTTGTTGAAATATGTGCATGTTAACGGGCAAAAGTTTAGCATTGTTTTGGAACAGTTTTCTATTACCCCAAAGTTTTGGGGTTAAAAAAGCAAAAATCCGCTTTTTTAGAAAAAAATGGATTTGAGCGTAGTTTAAAAATGAAGAGTATGCGGTTACAAACTGGTCTACTCGACTTGCAAAACACTAAACAAATGAGATTTTGCTTATGATAGATTTTTTACGCATTTTTAAAAGTATTGCATTTTTCAAAATTTTTCTAGATTTTTTTTTAATTCATCGGTAGCTCATGCTAAAATTGTTAAATGCGCTTTATTTTATTTGAACACGGTAGGCTGATCACAGTAGAACTTGATTAGTCCATTTTTGATGATTAAATTTTTACGACTACTGCACACTTCCGGTTTCACTGTGAAAGATTTACATGCAATTGGATGGCATTATGTTTTCGATTTTTTAAATCTCAAAAAGGAACGGTGACATCTGGTAATAATGAATAATCGCTGAAAATTCCAATGCCGTGTCGCTGATAATAAAGCGTACAGAGCAGTGAAAATTTTGCATGTAAATTGCAAGCTTAAAGCTGAATTTCAATGATTAAGCTTTTAAAAGTGTTTGTTTTATGTTATTGTGTAACAAAAACGAGTTCTATCGAAACAAAACTTTTGAGGGGTTATTTCTACTTAAATCACGGTATTAAAAAATTGTTGTTTCAAAGATGCATAGTAATGAGGCAATTCTATTTTTCTTATAAATAGGTAAAGCATGACTATTCACTGCCACGCGCATATGCAGTAATCAGTGGTAGGTTCAATATAACTGTAAACTGAGACTACCTGCACGCCCAAAATCAAGGTAAACTCGCCACTGTTTGTTTACAACGATTTTCATCTATCTTTGAAAGTACAATAGTCAGTAACATATTCAAACAAACAAAAATGCAAATTGATTACGGTTCTGTTGAATATTTTATATCATAGAAAAGGTATGACTCTTTGAAATAAGGGTACCTTTTCTCTAACTTTGTCCGAGCAAGAAGCACATTTTTAAATGAAATAGTTTGCAGAGTTTCGGCAAAGTATTGCTGCATTTATAAAAGCATGAACTTTGTATACCCTGTGCTTTACTTTCTGAACTGGCGTAAAAATGTTGGGTGATCGATTAGAACTGGGTTTCAGTATATGTATGCAGTTGACGTCCCGACCACTGGCCAAGAACACCCGAAATAATACAGTTATTTCATGCCTGTTTGTAGTATAGTCCAAACTATTACCCCGAGGTGCCGTGGATGACCTGATGCACCAATTGCACGAGGCCGAATACCGAGTGCAATAGTGCATCAGGTCGTCCACGAAACCGAGGGGTAATAGTTTGACTATACTACAAACAGGCATGAAATAACTGTTTTATTACTCAACCTTTTTGATGAAATATATACTTAGCAGCGTTTCTTGAATGGAGTTACTGTAGACGATGCGGGTTTGTTGCAAAACAGAAACTTTCACCACATCTGCTCAATTTTGGTCTCAAAATGTTCCGCTCGTTCAAAGAAAACGAGTACCCACGCTTTATGTATCTGACCATAAACGACGGAGTTATTGGAGTTTGAGGTTGCGAAAAGCATGGCTCTTTTTCACCTTTGTTGCTCAACGTCTCCTTTCACAAACGAACCGTATGCTCATCGTTGTCGCGCATGTCGATAACCGGTTGCGTTTTTTTTAACAGCGAAGCGGGAAACCAAGCCATGGTAAAGTGCAGTCAATAGTCAAATTTATTGACTGGTCAATAGTTCAGTGACTGATGACAAAGCAAAAAATAGACAATTACCCCGTACACTGCGCCTGATATACGTCAAAAATGTGATGAAAAAGGATGAAAGGCCTTTTTGTTTATGTCTTTGAATTTACGCTTACTTTAGATGAAATGCAAAATGCTAGTGCTTTAATGTGAAAAAAGTTTGAAATCTGAGGCTGGAGCATTTGAAATTTATTCAAGCGTTTCACACTGTACGCATACAGACAATAATTAGCTAAGACAATATAGTTATTAAAAAAATACCAAAATATTACCCTTTTTAACAGATAGGAACACTATTTTTCTGCACTCGACGACTGCAATAACACGCGATAACCGCACTATTGGAGTGCAGAGGTTCTCTAGCGTGGGCTTAGATATAATAATTAAATGAGATCTTGCCAGCATTTTCTAAAAATAGTAATTATCAACGAAAAAGGCACATGCATGCTGGATTTCGCAAAATCGAAACTGCAGTACATATTGACTTATAGAGAAATGATAAACTTTCAAAAATGGGACTTTTTGCGATTTTAAACTATAAGTTCTGTCACTACATAAGCGCGAGAATTGAACGGGACTAGCCAGATATCGCTAGCTACCCACCAATTCAAAGCGCGAAATGCGAGAAATCTAGATGAGGTATCCTGGGTCAGGTGTGGTACTTGATTGTATCGATTCCTGATCTTTGCAACCTTACTTACATCGTCAGGTTTCGCGAGAATGAGCGTAGGCCTGTTAAAGGGCGAATGTTTTTTCTCAACACAATCTATTGGTTGGTATAAAAAAGCTGGTCTTTCATTGGATAAGTAATTTGCATAATTAAATTGTGACGTTACCCAATCTAATTTTAGCGACATAGATAAAGTGCAAACACGTGTCTACAGGATTAATCAATAAATGGTAAACACGACACATCATTTTTATTACCTTCATCATAATGTAGAATGATAACCATAATGATGAAAATTTCGAGGAAAGTATTGAAAAAATAGATTGTGCACTTTCACTTTCAGTTTCACGCCAAAGCAAGAGCACATACGTAGCAACTACACATGACTTTGAGCGCAGACTTTCGTAAGATCTTAGACATAAAAATCACAGTGGTATATTCCCAACTGATTCGCAAATGTTAGGATTTTCCCCATTGAGCACGATATCGTCGCTGTGACGTTAGATACGTTATTTGAATCTATACATAATTATGTCAAGGTCATGTTGCATTTCCAATTAAAGAGAATCACAAATGCAGCAACATGGTAGCAAATAATATGCCCGCAGATCATCCTACCCCCCACGACCCTGGGGATGGGGTAAATAGGACAAAAATCAGCTTTTTCCGAACAAGGTCATGTTGCATATCAAATAAAATGGGAATCACAAATGGAGCAACATGGTAGCAAATATTTTGCCCGCAGATCCCCCTACCCCCTCACCCAACCTTGGGGATGGGGTCAATAGGTCAAGATTCAGCATTTTCAGAACAAAGTCATATTGCATATCAAATTAAAGAGAATCACGAATGCAGCAACATGGTAGCAAATAATTTGCCCGCAGACCCCCTGACCCTGGGGATGAGGTAAGACGGTCAAAATACAACTGTTTCAGAACATGGTCATGTTGCATATCAAACTAAAGAGAATCACGAATGCAGCAACATGGTAGCAAATAATTTGCCCGCAGACCCCCTGACCCTGGGGATGAGGTAAGACGGTCAAAATACAACTGTTTCAGAACATGGTCATGTTGCATATCAAATTAAAGAGAATCACGAATGCAGCAACATGGTAGCAAATAATTTGCCCGCAGACCCCCTGACCCTGGGGATGAGGTAAGACGGTCAAAATACAACTGTTTCAGAACATGGTCATGTTGCATATCAAATTAAAGAGAATCACGAATGCAGCAACATGGTAGCAAATATTTTGCCTTCAGACCCCTCCCCGACTCCCTGACCCTGCCGATGGGGTAAAAAGGTCAAAATTCAACTTTTCAGAACATTGTCATTTAGCATATCAAATTAAAGAGAATCATAAATGCATCATATGGTAGCAAATATTTCGCCCACAGAACCCCGCCCCCGCCCCCCCGACCCTTTGGATGGGGTCAGTAGGTCAAAATTGAGTCTTTTCAGAACAAGGTCACGTTGCATATTACACTAAAGATAACCATAAATGCAGCAACATAGTAGCAACTATTTTCCCCACAGACCCCCTCCCCCGCCCCGGACCCTTGTGATGGGGCTCAATAGCTCAAAATTCTGTTTCAGAACATGGCGATGTTGCATATCAAATTAAAAGAAATCATGAAATACAGCATCATGGTAGATTTTTTTTCCAAAGACCCCTCCCCGACCCCTTGGGGTCAAAATTAAACTTCTTCGGAACATGGTCGTGTTGCATATCAAATTAAAGAGGGTCATGTATGCAGCAAATGGTAGCAAATATTTTTCCTTCAGATCCCCTCCCGACACTAGGGATGGGGTAAGTATATCAAAACTCAAATTTTGCAGAACATGGTCATGTTGCATATCAAATTAAAGAGAATCGCGAATGCAGCAACATGGTAGCAAATATTTTGCCCGTAGACCCCCTCCGGACTCTGAGGATGGGGTCAATTGGTAATAATTCAACTATTTTAGAACATGATCATGTTGCATATCTTATTAAAGGAAACCATGAAATGCAGCATCATCGTAGCAAATATTTTGCCTGCAGACCCCTTCCCGACCCCTGTCCCTGCTTTTGGGGTCAAAATGTCAAAATTAAACTTTTTCAGAACATGGTAATGTTGAATATCAAATTAAAGAGAATCATAAATACAGCAACTTGGTAGTAAATATTTTGCCCGCAAACCCACTCTCTACACCTCTCCAACCCCCTCCGACGCTGGGAATGGGGTCAAGGTCAAAATTCAACTTTTTCAGAATATGGTCATGTTGCATATCAAACTAAAGATAATCACAAATGCAGCAACGTAGTAGCAACTATTTTGCCCACAGACCCCCTGCTCCCCTCCCCTGACGCTGGGGATGGGGTCAATCGATCAAGATTCAACTTTTTCAGAACATAGTTATGTTGCTTATCAAATTAAAAACAATCGCGAATGCAGCAGCATGGTAGCAAATATTTCGCCCGTAGAACCCCCTCCCGACCCTGGGGATGGGGTCAATTGCTCATAATTCAACTTTTTCAGAACATGGTCATGTTGCATGTCAAATTAAAGGGAATAAGGAAATACAGCAAAATGGTAGTAAATATTCTACCCGCAGACCCCCGACCCCCACGACCCTAGGGGATGGGATCAAAAGGTCAAATTTCAACTTTTTCAGAACATGGTTATAATGCATATCAAATTAAATGCAATTGCGAAATGTAGCAACATGTAGCAAATATTTTGCCCGTAAAACCCCCTCCCCGGACCCTAAGGGTCAAAGGTCAAAATAAAACTTTTTCAGAATAATTTCATGTTGCATATCAAATTAAAGGGCCCGCAGACCCTCTCCCCACTGACCCTAGGGGTAAAAAAAATCAAAATTCAACTTTTTCAGAAAATGGTCGTGTTGCATAACAAATTAAACGGAATGGAGCATAGCGCACATATTCTCTCTTTACACACACCCTCAACCTGTGGGTTGGATTAAAAAGTAAAACAAATCTGAGTGTGGTCAGGTTGCATATCAAATTTAGGGGAAAGAAGCATGGACTAACATAGATGCAAACACACACCCCTTAGGGGTTGGCGAAATGGGGTTTTTGTTTGCCGTAGGACCCCCTCCTTCACGACCCTAGTGATGGGGTCATTAGGTCGAAATTAAACTTTTTAAGAACATGGCCATGTTGCATATCAAAGTAAATGGAATCACGAAATGCACCAACAGGATAGCAGATATGTTGCCCACAGAACCCATGCCCCTGACCTTATGGAGATGGGGTCACTAGGTCAAAAACTAACTTTTTCAGAACATGGTCATGAATCAGCAACATAGTAGCAAATGTTTTCCATGCGTACCCCCTCCCAAAATGACCCTAGGTGATGGATTCACAATTCAACTTTTTAGGACATGGTCATGTTGCATATCAAATTAAATGGAACCACAGATGCAGCAACTTGGTAGCAAATATTTAGCCCACAGACCCCACTCCCCTCTAACCCTAGGGGTAAAAAAAATCAAAATTCAACTTTTTCTGAACATGGTCGTGTTGCATAACAAATTAAACGGAATGGAGCATAGCGCACATATTCTCTCTTTACACAGACCCTCAACCTGCGGGTTGGATTAAAAGGTAAAACAAATCTGAATGTGGTCAAGTTGCATATCAAATTTAGGGGAAAGAAGTATGGACTAATATAGAAGCAAAACGCACCCTTGAGGGGTTGGCGAAATGGGATTTATGATTTGTGATTTAAATTTCTCTAAAATAACCCTTCGCCCAGGATCTAAATTTGACAAATTTGCCTTGTTTGACTTCAGTTTGGCCAGGCGACACATCCCATTCTCGGAATTCTAGTTCTTATTCATTTTTTACACTTTCCAGTTCAGACCTACAATCTTGGTTAAAAACAACATCTGAATGTATTTTCTGCTTGGATATGGCTTTCATCTTGTGTTCTATCATTTCCCATGCAAAAAGAACTGACCAGCTATAGATAGTTGTGAAAGAGACCAGTTTGAAATATGTGGTGTTCTTATATCTTTTAAATATATATTTTAGTCAATCGGAAAAGCGATAATTGACTTTTTACTTCTGAAAGACTTGCAATAACATAGTCAATGTCTCCACAATTTTAGAAATAGACATTCAGCTTCTACTTGCATAATTAATAAACACAATTTTATGAAATGAATTTGAATTTTTGATTATGTTTGCGCAGTTTTTTAAACCCTATCCCCTTAGGCTTCATAGTATGTTTGCGCTACAAAACCAGTATCTTAATTGTGAACTGTGTTTCATTATAAAGAAAGGCATTAATTGCTTTAACTTGTTTTATTTTCTTAAGTTGATGATAGTTAGCAAGGAACATTTTAAAAATTAAGTGGGGGTCCCTGAAACAGGTCCCAACCAATATCTGTATGGAAATATGGGGTCTAATGGGTCAAGATAAACGGTGTCAATTTTTTTTTTTAATTTTCTGAACTCTATATACTATGCCAAACATGTTCTAAAGTGACCTTTACACAAAATTCAATTGTTTCCAAGAAGTTTGATAATTTTGCCAAAAGAATCCTTAGGGTCACTGAGGATACTTATTTTTATTTGAGTCGATTGGTCTACGCTACGATCATCTCTAATAAAAGATGAATAAGTCTTATGTCATCCGCCAGCAGATTGTGTCTAAATATAGCGAGCGGCCTAATCACCAACTATTTGCATGCTTGGTATTTTTTACATTATTTTGTTGAAACATTTATTTCATGAATTGATACCATCATCATCAAAACAGTTTGGGTCCAGATCAGGTCTGAAGCTAATGTTTTGTCGAGTCTGATATGAAAAAGGGGGCTTATCGTATACCTGTTTACAAAGGATATCAGCAGACGACACTAGCAGGAAGTTTATTTATTTTTGAAAAATGGTTTGTTCCCTATCGATTATCGTGCGATATGGGCGAAGGGAACCAGGTTTTCTTGGTTAAACCCAACTAAAGGTCTAATCTGTCAAAACATTAAATTCAACGATGACGTAAAGACAGTTGGTAAGTGGCTTCCTGCTCACTATTCACTATTTACTAAAAATTTAGCCCATTATTTATCTCATTAAAATTTTGGGCTATTCTTTAAAATAAGACAAATTATTCATTAAAAGTATGAAAGGTGGCAAAGAAATCTGACTATTCACTATTCATTAATTTTTCTTCAATTCATTAAAAAACTAAGATAGGATTATTCATTAATTTTTATGCGCTCATTATTCACTATTCATTATTTTCTTAGCTCATTATTCACTATTCATTATTTTTTTAGCTCATTGTTCACTATTCATTATAAAAAGGGCCATTATTCACTAATTTTTATACCCCATCAAGACCCTCAATTATAGCATGAAATTAGGCTATGTCGCTTTTATATTTTGTTGAAATAAACAATGAGATAAGATTATCTCCAAGATCAAGTACGAAAATAAATACAGTAAGAATTTATAGGGGGTGGGGCGTGTCAGGGTTGCTAGAAGCAGAAGATTTTTTAAAAAAAATAAACAACATGGAGGCTTTTCTTTTATTTTTTTCTCACTTTTTGGCAGGTCTCCTAAATCCCCAAAACTATGAGCTTGCTCCCCAGCCTCCCCCTTAAATAATTACCAAAGCTCCCTAGCTCCCTGAAAATAAATAGCCATTTTCCCCAGATCCTCAAAACCCGTGGGGCCCCAATTTTTTTTACGGTTTCATGAACACCCCCTCGCCCAGTCACATCTTTCTATCTATCTATTTTCCGATACGTCTTAACCCACGTCCCCAAGTGCTGAGGGGGTTAGTTGAAACAAAGTGATAGAAAAGGTGGTGAGATGAGTTTGTACAGTGCGAGAAGGAGTGTTAGTATAGATAAAAGATAAAACCAAAAGTTGGTATTTTAGGAGGACACATGAATGAATTTCTCGGCAGACAGCACCTAAACTGTGCCAGGTAGGGAAGAGTCACATGTCTGACCTTTAGCTATAAAGAAGGGTCTTTCAGACTACCCGTTTCATCGAGAGACCTTTAAGCCAAAATTGCCATTATGAATATATAATTATTATAATTTGAATCGCGACCTAACCCAAGAGCTTAAAATGGAACAAATCTTAACTGTTATTAAATCGACAGAATGGTGTCGATTTGTGACGATATATCTGATGTCTAAGTTGTTTACAAAAGAAACTGTTTTGATGAATTCCTAAGAAATCAAAAGTAGAAGCAAAAACAGTCATCGTGAGATATAATGCATACTCACGACTCCAAAAGACGAGTTATACCCATCCCCTTGCCCCCGTGCGTGGTCTTGTCATTTTCTTTTCATTGCGTAAAACGCTCGTAGTTGGTTCTTTGAAGTACATGTACATGTTCTAGGAATGAGAGTAGGCTATGGGATATAAAATGAATAAAGCGGGATCTTTAATGCAAACCAAACATCTACGTGTCAACTAAGGGTGAGGTTGGTTCCGTTAAACTTGTGCTAGCCCTCCAGTTATTTTTTGCTGACCGTTCCAAGGCGGTGTTTCTTTTGTGGACCTATTTGTTATTTATGTTCCCTGTTTATCTTTGTTTGGCTGTCTTGATTGTTCGTTGCACGCCTCTTAACTCTATTGTGTGTTGTGTTTTTGTCACTTTCCCATATGGTGTTCCGGCTCAAGTATGGTACTTGATTGTATCGATTCCTTGGTATGATAAGATATTTCCATGATACAGACTAATGCACAACCATTGATGACGAAACCATTGGTGTTTGATTTGAGATAATTTTCTTATTTCTTTTTGTGTAACAAAATATTAAAATGAATTAAGATATGGTAGGGTGTGTTATAAAATGGTCTACGAGTGTTTATGTAAGCCTGGGTCTCGTAGTGTTTGTTCTGTGGTGGCTTGGGTGTGTTTCAATGGACCCGATCTACAGTAATACATACACCTCTCTTTCCGTCTTTACGTACTGGCATGGTGATGTAACTAGAGTGTGGTGCTATACTTACCTAGATGGCGAGGGACCAAACGCGCATGGACAATTTAGCATCATTCCTTAATAGTACATGAACGGGTTGGAGTGATAGAAAGGGCCGATTTGCACAGAACATGTGTAAAAGGCTCTCGTTCTGAGCGCAAACTGGCAAAGCATTGCATAATAAATTCCTTCGCCATGTTCGTGTTTACATAAAACTGAAGAAAGGCCGTTTCCGGGTTGGATTTGGTTATAGTCGTCAACTCAAAGCAAAGCTTTTTTCCAACCATTTTTTGCCTGTTTAGAAAGGTAAACTATAGTTTTAAAGCCTCATAAAAATCAATTAAAGGACATACAAAGACGGTGACTATGAAAACCTAAAAGAAACGTTTCGTAATTCAGACTGGGAATCCCATTCAAATGAAGATATTGATGCTTATGCAAAATATGTAACAGATCACATACTACAAATGAGCAGTGAATGTATCCCTAACAAATATGCAAATATCCATCCTTCGAAAACACCTTGGATGCACAGCGAGCTACTTAAACTAATAAGAAAACGAAAACGAGCATAATGATAACGCCAAACGAACAAAACTAACACATCACTGGGATAAATATAAGAAGCTAAGAAATAACACGTCCACACTGCTGAGATTATAAAAAATCATACTTCGATATCCAAACCAATAAATTAAAATCTAACCGTATTATTAGCAGCAAGGACTGGTGGAAAACTTAAAAGTCATTCCTATCAACCTAAGACAAATCATCAATCCGGCCCTTAAAAATCAACGAAACAATATGCATAGATGATATTGAAAAGGCAATTCTCATCAACAATTATTTCAAAACACAATCCGATTTAAATGACACTGGCAAGGAATAAATCACATATCACACAATCAAATCCAAACAATTTATCAAAATTACAAACCAGCCCAATGGAAGTAAAGTCAATACTAGAAACACTGCAAACAGGTAAAGCATCTGGTCCTGATATTATAAATAACTATGTTCTTAAATCTTGTTCTTCTGTGCTTTCTTATCCATTGTCAAGTATTTTTAATTTATCACTCTTCTCAAGCAAAGTACCTCAGGCATGGAAAGAAGCCAATGTCACTCCAGTATTTAAAAAGGACGACCCTTCTGACTGTAAACACTACAGGCCTATCTCATTGCTAAGTATACTAGGAAAAGTAATGGATAAAATAGTGCATAAACATGTCTGTAATTTCTTGAATGCAAACAGTGTAATTACATCGCTACAGTCAGGTTTTGTTCCAGGTGATTCCACTGTCAATTAGCTGGTAGATATCTACAACACATTTTTAAGGCATCGGATGATGGTTTAAGGGGAAAGCATTTTTTGTGATATAAGTAAGGCGTTCGATCGTGTCTGGCACAAGGGCTTATTATTGGTATTAAAATCTGTAGATCTTACTGGACCTCTTTTAGAAAGGTTCCAAAACTACTTGAGTGGTCCTAAACTAAGGGTTGTTTTACCGGGGGGGGGGGGCATCCGACTGGGTTAAGATAATCGCTGGAGTGCCCAAGGGCTCTATAATGGTGCCAATTTTATTTATCATTCATATCAATGACATTGTAAAAGACATCCAATCTCCTATACGCCTCTTTGCTGACGATACTAGCCTGTATATTATTCTTGATTCCCCGGATAATGCATTTAGCACCCTCAACCAAGACCTGGCGAAAATGTCTTCATGGACAGACAAATGACTGGTATTATTTAATCCTAAAAAGACTGTATCTATATTTTTATCGCGTTAAGTTAATAAACCTGTCCATCAACCCCTAATCATGAAAATGCAAAAGTAATCAGTGTTGAAAGTCAACATTTAGGGATCACATTTGAAAGTAGTGGGAGCTTGCACAGGGTGGGTAGTCACGTGGTTTCTGTTAGGATACACTGTACGGAAAAATGGCGGACTTCTTTCCACACCGATGTTTTAAGCAAAAGTAAGTAGATATTTCTGCGTGTTTTTACATCTTTACACACAAAGTTATACACCATTTTCCAGTCCCCATTTTTCCCGATCGAACGATGCCAGGATATCCTCATAAAGCTTCTTACTTTGAGTACAGACTCTGTCACAATTTTTTAGCGGCAAAGATGGGGCCTGAATTTGGAAATAAGCTGTACGGACAACATTTGTGACAGAGTTAGTACTCAAAGTAAGACGCTTAAAGATGCTATCCTGGTAGCGTTTGATAGGGGAAAATGTGGGCTGGAAAATGGTGTATAACTTTCTGGGTATAGATGAGAAAACATAGAGAAATCTTCCTACATTCGATCAGAATGTCCGTACAGTGTATTCGAACATCCGTACAGTATATCCAAGCAAAAACCACGTGACTACCCACCCTGTTGCATAAACGAATACAGTTGATTTCATCAAAAGCATGGCAGCGGATTCACATTATGCGATATCTCAAATTTCATCTGGACAGGAAGTAATTAGATATAATATACACATCCTTTATTAGGCCTATATAAGAGTATGCAGATTTTGTCTGGTGTAACTTAACAAAATATCAGGAAGACAAACTAGAAAAAATACAAATTGAAGCTGCCAGCATAGTAACTGGTGCCACTAAGCTAATCTCCCATGACAATCTATGCAGAGAAACTTGCTGGGAAACTTTAAAATAAAACCAAGGCGGAAACAACACAAACAACACAAATTAACATTGTATTACAAAATGATAATTTTTTAACTCCTCCTTACCAGGGTTTATTGGCCCCCCCCCCCCCCCCTCGAGGAGGTGGCATGTTGAATTACTCCTTAAGAAATAGTGATCGATAGCAAACAATTGATACTAAATCCCAACTCTACTACAATTCGTTTCTACCCTCAGCCGGTCGTGAATGGAATGTCCTAGATAGTGAATCCCAGTCATGCCCATCGGTTCCTTCATTCAAAAAGAAGTATTTCAAATAGACAAGTTGTCCCAAACTATTATTTTACTGGAAGCAGAATTGAACAAATACTTCATGCTAGACTTAGGACAATTTTTAGCTGTTTAAACTATACTATGTTTAGCAAAAATATAATTCAGAATAAGTTATGTGACTGCGGTGAAATCGTAGACACACAACATTTTCTCATCCATTTCGCTAGATACACTGCCCAAAGACAAATCATGATTGAAGAGGTACAAAGACACTGCCAACCAATCTTGAATCTTCTCCTTTTTGGAGATATTCTAAGCTGTACAGAAGTTTGTTACCCACTCTTAAAGATATGAGAATTAACTATTGAAATATCGTTTTACTCTAATCTGATAATATGATACCGTGGAATATACACTCACACAAACTTATAAGCGGTCACCAAGCAATTCCAAAATTTTGACAATTTTTTTTATCATTTTTAACTAGTTTTAATTTCATGTTTTGACATATTGTATTTAGAGATGTCATACAAAAAACATTCCATGATGTTTCACGTGAAATTAATGAAGAACCAAATGCCCGTGTTAATAGGACAAATACATGGTGATTTTAAGGTGACCGCTTAGAACTTTGGGCAAGTGTCTTTCTTTCCTCTCTTTAACACACACACATACACACACGCACACACACACACACACACACACACACACACACACACACACACACACACACACACACACACACACACACACACACACACACACAGCTATACCCCTAACTGAAAATAAAAGAAATGTAATCACACGTAATAAAGTATGAAACATCACTAATAAATCATTTGCTATTCACATATTGTATTGTTTAGATGACTTGTTCCGGTAACTGCTTTAAACAAGTCTGGGACTTATTTCTGTCTCCTTTTAAAATGTAATGTTTTTGTATATAAATTGTTTGAATCATAATGTACTTATATTTGAATAAAATACTGTTTACATAAAGGTAAACTATATCATCATGTAATAGCTTCGTCGAAATTCTAGTTTGCGCATTCTACTACAAAAAAAAAAAAAAAAACTGACTGTAATGAGCACGACCCATGATGAAATGTATGTTTGGAAAGCAAATTGGATGGACAGACGGACTCTTACAGTGATTATAGTGCATACCTGCGGTTCGTGCAAAACTTCGACACCAAGTCTTTAAGCTATTCTTTTTATTGATAATTGAGCTAGTACATGTGATTTCCAACAATGTGGCATTTTGATAAGTGTAGACTCAGACGAGCCTGTGCAGCCTCCTGTTAACCTTAGAAACTCCAAATGGTGTTCAGTCAGTAGCTTAACAATCATAGAATACTCAAGCGACTAGCAAAGGCTCTGATCAGACTGCGCATATGCGCAGGCTGATCTGAGGCTTTGCTGGTCGCACATACCATATTGTTGGAAATCTCATGCACTGGCTCAATTTCGTTTTGCATTTTTTTTTCAATTTGGATTGATTTTATGATTTTCGGCAGATTTCTATGTTTTAAATTCTCCTATCAGCCTCGCCACCGTTTAGCATACCAGTGGCTGGACAATTTTAAAATAAACAAGTATGCAATTTGATCCAAATACAGGTATACCATGTGGTCCAAAGAGTTACGAGCATTTTCACTGACCATGATCAGCCGGACTGATGCTCAGCAAAACCTCGTCCATCTAAAATGGCTGTCACGCATGCCAATGGTTAGACAATGATAACATGTATATATATGCAAACTTTGATCGAAATAATACAATGTGATTCAATAATTAGCATTTTCACAAACTGGTAACGGACGGACGGATAGACAGACTCACCCATTCTAGAAATGTATGCCAAAATTCCTACAAGTAAATCAAAGTGTCCGTACAATAATTGCGACGGTGTTCTCTGGTGGTTGAAATGAAACTCTAGGTAGTAATGTCTCGCTTATTAAAAAAATTTGTATTTCAGCCTGCTCAAGAGATATATATTCGTTAATTCCAACATCTCATATAATATTATACATCCCCATCCATTAGCTGTAACAATAAATATACCAGCAAGAGTGAAATCTTATACAATTACTGACTTATGTTGAGGTGGACATGGAGTGCTATTGAACAGTAAACGTCATATTGATCGACGCGGAGTGGTTCAATAACACTCCGTGTATACCGAAACATAAGTCAACAATTGTTTTTTAATAAAATAAATGTTTGTTTGTTTGATTTGATTCTTTACGTCCACTCAACAATCTTTCAGTTATGCGGGACGGGTCTTCCTGGGTTGAACCAGTACTAAGCTAGGATAAATGTGTCTTGCTCAAGGACACAACGCAGTGACGCCGGTGAGGCTCGAACCCGCGGCCCTTCGGTCTCGAGTCAAGCACTCTACCACTGAGCCACTGCGCTCCCTTAATAAAATAAATGTATGTTAATGCATTTCCTGTCATTTTATACCATTAAAACCATTGACGTTACGGATGGATCATGCGAAATTATTTGACGTTCTGACGCCACTTCCCGTAAGCCATGCAATATTACCTCGTGCCGTGTGCTTTGCAACGTCACTTCCAGCAAACCGTGCAATAGGTTGTTTTATTGACTCGAGTGAAAGTGCATCTGGGCCAATCAGAAGATGTTTATTTATAGATTATATAATAAATTGCGTTATCACATGTTACAACAAAGTATCATATTCACTAACGTCGTGCAAACGTTTAGTACTATGGGGCTAATTCACTTAATGTAGGGAGCTAAATCACTGAATGAAGTTTGTGCAGTTTTCGCTAAACAAGCCAAAATACATGTAGAAAGTGTCCGATAGGCAAATACGAGGGGCATTTGGAAAGTTTTTAGCGTGGTCTTTTATCTCAGTAACCGATCTACAAACCTTACCATGTTTGGTACCATTTTAAAGAGCCATCCTTTTTCTATGTTGTGGCACAAATTTCATGAGGATATTATAATGCAGACACGAAACATATTATTGTGAATACATGTACTGTTTGTATACTGGAAAACCCAAAATTTCAGTGGAAATTATATAACATTTTACCTTTGGAAAAGTGTACAGAACATTAACAATAGGTCATGAAATTAGCTAATTTTGTACCATTTGGTAGGCTACAATCTGGTACAGATATAATACAATTGATGACCGAGTTGGATGTTTCTAATAACTAAATACTGGAACAGCTATACCTAAACCGTCTAGAAAGCAAAGTAGTGCGCTAATTTTGTCGACTAAAATCGCATATCACAATGCACATATTTTGAAAATATATAACCGACAGTAGTTTAAAAATGCCATGCGTTGGTATTTTTGTCAAGCACACTTTATGTTCTTTGTATTGAAACCAAAATAAATTTTGTCAACCAGAGCAAAGGGAAGACAACTCTCATAATCTTTCCATGGGGCAGAGTAAGTTTAGGTATAAGTTGACGTTCTGGTTAATTTTAATTGAAAACATTGGCAAACAAAAAAGTAAAAATATCCTGAGAGTAGAAATCAATCAATTTTGTGATGGTTAACGTTATACCACGAGAAGTTCTTATGATATCGACAAAATGTGAGGGGTTAAGTTACCCCACCCACTTCTTGAAAAGTAAGGGCAGTGTTATTATGAATAATTTTCTTGAATACAGAACTAAACAAGCCACACTTTTTGCGCGACGAAATGATTTTTATGCATTGTTCTCTAGAAATAAAGCAAAACATATACTCAATAGGCATTTTCGTGCTCCTGTATAGATAAAATTTATAGTAAAAGAATAAAGAAAAGTCGAAAAAAGCCCCATTTTTGAAGTTTAGCATTTCTCTATTAGTCAACATTTTCCGAATATAAAGGTGGTAGTCGTGCAAGCAGTGATCGCGTAATATATTCTAATAACAAATAAGTTGGAATCAAATCGTTAATATGTCAAATCATGATCGCAAATTATGCCCCCAATTTTCCTTCGCTTTTTTCCAAGTATTTTGCTTAAAATTTCCGCCATAATATAAACCCCTACTCATTATGAGCATGCGCCGCACGTGCACGCCAAGTCCTTTTTCGACAAAAATTAAACCATCAAGTGGCCGTTGAATTCTAGTTGCCAAAAATATATTACTTGATAGCAATTTATCAACGCATTGTGGAGTTATGATGCCATGCTAAGAACTTTCCAAATGACCCTCGTAATATATATTTGTCTATAAGACGGCCAATTCCATATAAAAGTTAATATTATTTTAGAGAGTTCTAACATGTATAACAGTAATAGCAAAATTTAATGAATACATACCATGTGGTTCAAGAGTTAGGATTAATCTCACTAACTGACCACAACTAGCTTGACTGATGCTCAGCAAAATCTTGTCATCGTTTTGCATACCAGTGTCTAGAAATGTTCAAATATATAGGTATGCAAAATTGGATCAAAATATACCCTGTGGTCTAAGAGTTATAAGCATCTGACCACGACCTGCCGGACTAATGCTCGGCAAAGTCTTGTCAGCGTTTTGCATAATATCAGTGTCTCGACAATGTTAAAATGTATAAGTATGCAAAATTTGATCAAACTATATCGTGCGGTTCAAGAGTTATGAGCATTTTAACTAAGTACCTCAACCGGCCAAAAACGACGCTCTGCAAAGTCTCGTCACCGGCTAGACAATGTTAAATTAAGTTTCCTTCTTAAAAGGGTAGCTTGCCTATTTGATTGCTTTCAAATATAGAACCATATACAATCAAAATGACGCAAACCACTCCTCATTATTTTCATATTCCGGGTGTCCACACTGTCACCAATTGTCGAATAGTCCCTCTGTAAACAGTTAAATGAACACTCTGTAAGTTTTCAAACATTATTTTCATAGGAATGTCATACTCATAACCTATTCCCAGGCTATGCATAACTGTGTTTCATTTGAAACGCATCTAAACTCACGTTTTACAGTTGTTGTTTTTATTCCCCCGCCATTTATAATGGGGGGGGGGGGGCATATAGTATCACCCTTGTCCGTACGTCCGTACGTACGTACGTACATACGTACGTCCCATACGTACGAAAAATGGTTTCCGGGCGATATCTTTTGAAAACATTGGTGTATTGGATTCATATTTCATAAACAGGTAAATAATCATAAAATACAGGTCAAGTTCGATTATGGGCAAAATCCACCGATTGTTATCAGAGTTATGGCCCTTGATCTCCGAATGAAAAATGGTTTCCGGGCGATATCTTTTGAATACAGATATGTATTGGATTCATATTTCATACACAGGTATATAATTATAAAATACAGGTCAAGTTCGATTACGGGTAAAATCCACCAATTATCATCAGAGTTATGGCCCTTGATCTCGGTACGAAAAATGGTTTCCGGGTGATATCTTTTGAATACATTGGTGAAATGAATTCATATTTCATACACAGGTATATAATCATAAAATAAAGGTCAAGTTTGATTACGGATAAAATCAACCAATTATTATCAGAGTTATGGCCCTTGATCTCCGAATGAAAAGTGGTTTCCGGGCGACTTCTTTTGAATACCTTGGTGTATTGGATTCATATTCCATACACAGGTCTGTAATCATAAAATACAGGTCAAGTTTGATTATGGATAAAATCCACCTATTATTATTAGAGTTATGGCCCTTTGTTAATGACAATGCCCTATTTATGCGAATTTGGCAATAGCGGGGGCATCCGTGTCCCATGGACACATTTCTAGTTTAATCTCTTTCAAATTCATTATTAAACTATTATGTAACATTCATAGACCTAAGAAACAGTTTAGCAATAATAAAAGTCCTTTTCGCTTAATTAAAAATGAGTCCCTTAATACGCGTAAAGGGGTCCTTTACGCATATTAGCCCTGTCGGTGAGCTATCTTGTTCCCCTACACTTGACTGTTATGCCTACAGTGTTTTAGCGGTATATTGGCTCCGTTAACGACTCCTCCCCACAAGTCCTTGAAGTTAGTTAGTTTATATAAATAGACAACCAGCTAGACGGTATCACTATTCCAACTCAAATGAGCTGTGGCATGAGGTTTCCAACAATGTCGGATGTGCGACCAGCAAAGCCTCAGACCAGCCTGCGCACGCGCGCAGTCTGATCAGAGCCTTTGCAAGTCGCTTGAACATTCTATGACTGTTAAGCTATTGGCTGAACAACATTTGGATTTTCTAAGCAGAAAAGGAGGCTGCACAGGCTCGTCTGAGTCTACACATGTCAAAATGCCACATTGTTGGAAATCACATGCTGCGGCACAAATGCTTGCATCGTGAGCGCCGCAAGCAAATTCATAAGTAGGCAAAACTTGATCCAAATATACCATGTGGGTCAAGAGCATTTTCACTAACTGACCACATTAGACTGGAATGATGCTCAGCAATCCCACAGCCATCAAAAAAGGCTGTAACACGTGCCAGTGGCTAGATTATGTTGACTTGAATATAATATAGGGTCCTAGTCCCGTGTTTTGTCAGTGTTTTCAAAATCTGTGATAATTAATTCTAAGTTGTTGTAAAAAGATTCCTTGCATGTTTCTTTTGATATTGCTTAATGACTTATAAGTATTTTTTATTCAAATCAGTGATTACCCTGGTCCTGTAGACTTGATCTCAAAATTTTAATAACCCATTTTACTCAACAAGGATGGGAGGCAGCGCAGTGGCTCAGTGGCAGACTGCTTGACTCGAGACCGAGGGGACGCGGGTTCGAGCCTCACCAGTGTCACTGCGTTGTGTCCGTGAGTAAGACACATAAATCCTAGCTTAGATCTGGTTCAACCCAGGAAGTCCCGTCCCTATATAACTGAAAGATTGTTGATAGGACATAAAGAATCAAAACAAATCCACAAGGCTGTCGATTTGTGGCGTTAAATCAAATACATAAGTCGATTCTCCACGAATCGAAAGTAGAACAGTTTTGTCAATAGTTACGTATCAACCCAGAGGGCACACAACATTTAGCAAAACAGCGTCGTTATGACGTTGATACGACGTTGTTCAGACATCATATGCCTGCTGGGAAGAGTTGAAATGAGTCTGTGTCCAGCACTAGTCTGGTTCCCTCCCCTAGATCTAAATATCTAGGTCGTATTGAGACGATAACAGGGCACCAGTTTATACATGTTGGCATGTTTATAGATGATAGATCGAAATCAATTTGCGCATCTGCGCAGTGAGGAAACGTTTGACCCTGACTACCTACAGGGCGCCGATCGAAGACTTTGATCAGACTGCGCGGATGCGCAGGCTGATCCGACTCTTCGATGGGCATTTGCCAAATTGTACACTTTGTTAGACACCAGGGCCTGGAATTGCAATGCGTCCTGAAGAAGTATTTATTTCTCAGGATGCGACAAATAACGTTTTAAACCGATAACTTTATTTTTTCGGTAGATCACAATGATATTTTGACTTTAAGTGCTGCATCGATCCAGGCAATTTATGTGGCATTTGATGTAGTATACTGAAAAATCAATACTTAACTTAAGTCTTCCTTCACTTTAAGGAGGCATTGTAATTCTGGGCCCAGTGCTCCTGTTGAACTGAAAGAAGGTTATTCTGTTATACCATTTTTAGAAAATTTGTCTAAGTTGAACTTAGAACTGAAAGTAGGTTATACAATTTGCAAATTCCCGAGGTTTTGTCTAAATAATTATAGCAACTTTGAACTGAAAGTAGGTTATACTATTTTTCGAGATTTTGTATAAATACAGCAACTTAGAACTGGAAGTAGGCTATACAATTTTCCGAGATTTTGTATAAATATAGCAACTTAGAACTGAAAGTAGGCTATACAATTTTTTCGAGAATTTGTCTTAATATAGCAACTTGATCAACAAGGAAGTAAGTTGATTAAAACAACATGGAGCGAATGATAAGTGCCGTAGGTTCTCGGATATGTATTTGGATTTAGTCTTGTTCTCCACGACTATGGCACACTTCGAATCGAACTATAGTACCTACTATAGTAACTATAGTTCGATTCGAACATCGATAGTCGCTACTATAGTCCTACTAGAGATCAACGGTGGGTCAGAACACCGTCACTCTAGTAATTGTCTGGTTCCCTTCTCTAAACCTATCTAACAAGACGGTTCAAGATCTGTCAGAAGCCTCAAAATAATTTGTTCTCGCTGTGCTTTATTTGCGGTCCTACTTATTCGTAATTGTTAGAGTTGGCTGTGCAGTATATGAACATCATTTGCGTCTGCAATGAAGAATTAAAAGGAGGCATGCAAGGCTATTCACTTTGTTTACTTGGAAACCAACTAAAGTTCCAACTGTAACCGTTCGCGCGCACCTATTACGTAATAACTATAGTAGGAACTTTAGTTTGATTCGAAGTGGGCCTATAAGTAAAACACCACTTAAGTTAATTTAGGCCAAGTTTAACTAGATTTTATAGGGTTCAAGTTCAGGTTTCAAGTGATTACCAAATTGCCAATGCATGCTTTTTTAACCTGCGTAGCTTTAGCGAAAGCAGGTCTAGTACTCGGTCCACTCCGTCCGTCCGTCCCTCCCTCCTTCCGTCCATCCAATATCCGTCCGCAACACATTTTGGGTGCCTAGTTTGTGTTATCTGTAACTCCTAAAGTTTTCATTCCTTTATATATGTATTCATTTTTATAATGATTGGTAACACATTGTAGACGTGCACCATCTGTTTTGTACACGTTTCATGGATATTTTTTTCATTTTTGTGGGCTGTTGTACTTAGACATTTTATGTCAAAATGCTTGGTGGTGTCTGGTTTGTGTAACATGTAACTCCAAATTTTTCATTCCTTTATATTTAACTTTGCATAATGATTGTCCACACATTGAAGATGCGCACTTCCTTTCTTTGAGCACATTTGATCAATATTTTCTTATTTTTGAGGGGTGCCGAACTTAGATATTTTTTTCCATGTTTAGGGGGTCTGGTTTGTGTAATATGTAACCCCAACAATTTTTATTCCTTAATATTCAAACTTTGCATAATGATTGTTTACACATTGAAGATGTGCATCTTCTATTTTAAGCATATTTGATGATATTTTGTCATAGGATTGTTGAACTTAGACATGATTACGTCTTCACCACCTTTGGTGTGCATACATTGTGTAATCTGTAATGCCAACAGTTTTTATTCCTTTTATTCAAAGTAAGTAAGGGTGCAAAGATCAGGAATCGATACAATCAAGAACCACACCTGACCCAGGGTGACAAACTCACAGCAGACACCACAAACGAGAGCCAAGAGGTCAGCCCTTTCCCAGCAGGTGACCACAAAGCACATATAAATAGACGCGCACAAAGACATAGCAAACACAAGACAGAACAAAAACATAAAAGATCCACAAAAGAAGTACCGCCTTGGAACGGTCAGTAAAATATTTTACTGGAGGGCTTAAACCGGTTTAACGGCGCCAACCTCACCCTTAATTTAGATGTGGATCAAGACACATAGATATTTGGTTTGCATGAAAGACCCCTAACTTATCAATGCATCATCTCCTAAAACATATAAATCAAGATATAACAAGGAGATAAAGCAAAGATAAGGACTCAACAGTAAATAAAACTGAATACCGGAGCAAAAGAAATCGAACAGGTAAACCCCGGTGGGCCCGACAAACAGCCAAAGCATCAGGCCATTACCATCTCATCAATAGATAAGTCTTTAAGTCGGAACCATCATAGAGTATGAAGTCCGACCCACCGGCGTGCAATTAAAGAGGAAAGCAAAGTTGCAAACCTTGCATACTGATGCCCGACATATTGTAAATGTGCAACTCTTATTTTTGTGCAGCTTGGATATATATTTTCTCATACTTTTTTGGATGTTGAACTTAAGGCATATTTTACGCCTTCAACACATAGTTTTACGTCTGCAATACTTGGGTGGTTGCTTTGTATAATATTTTACACCAGCAGCTTCCATTCCTTTTATACAAACATTGCATACATTCAAATCTCATCAAGATGCCTCAGTAGGTGTGTTGTGGGAATCAATTAATTTACATAGTCTCCCCTATAGATATGTCAATATACAATCAGTATTTTGGCGACACAGGTCCAGAGCAGAGTTTGTAACCTGCGTCTCTTAAGCGACAGCAAGTCTATTAGTGGGTCCACTCCGTCTGTCTGTATGTCCGTCCGTCTGCTACACATTTGGAGTGTCTAGTTTATGTAATCTGAAACTCCAAAAGTTTTCATTTCTTTTCATTCAAACTTTGCATTATGTTTGTCCACATATTGAAGATGTGCACATTTCATGAATATTTTCTTAATTTTGAGGGGTGTTGAACTTCCTTCCAAAATGCTTAGATGGTGTCTGGTTTGTGTAATCTGTAATTCAAACAGTTTTCATTTCATTATATTCAAACTTTGCATAATGATTATTGACACACTGAAGGTGTAGACCTCATATTTTATGCACATTTGATAAATATTTTCTTATTTTTGGCGGGTGTTGAACCTGGACATTTTTTCAATCCGTTTTTTTTTCATTCCGTTATATTCAATCTTTGCATAATGATTGTTCATACATTGAAGATGTTTGACTCCTATTTTGGACACATTTCATGAATTTCTTTTAATTTTTGGGGGTCTTGAACTTTGCCATTGTTTTCTGTAAAATGCTAAGATGGTGTCTGGTTTGTGTAATCTGTAACTCCAACAAGTTTCATTCCTTTATATTTAAACTTTACATAATGATTGTTCATACATTTAAGATGTACACCTCCAATTTTGTACACATTTCATGATTTCTTTTTCATTTTGGGGGGCCTTGAACTTTACTTAGGCATTTTCCTTTGAAAATGCTAAGAGGGTGCGTGGCTTGTGTAATCTGGAACTCTTACAGGTGTCATTCCTTAATATTCAAACTATGCATAATGGTTATTCATACATTCAACATGTGCACCTCCTATTTTGTGCACATTTAATAAATATTTTCCTATTTTAGGTCGGTTGAAGTTAGATATTTTATCCATACGAAATGCTCAAGGGTGTCTGGTATTTGTTACTCCAGCAGTTTTCATTCCTTCATATTCAAACTGTATACGTAATCATTGCTCACGATAAATAAATAAACACATTGAACATGTGCACCCTGTATTTTGTGCACATTTGATTATATTTTTGGGAGGGTTGAACTTAGATAGTATTACGTCTACACCACCTTTAGAGTGCTTACATTGTTTATTTGTGTGTAATCTGTTAGTCAAACAGATTTCATTCATTTATATTCAAACATTGCATAATGATTGTTCACACATTGAAGATGTGCTCCGGCGACGCAGGTCCAGAGCAAGGCTTGTTCTTGTTATTATATGGAGATGGTCGGCGTGGTGTAGTGGATAAACTACTCGCCTTCTACTTAGGGGTCCCGATTATAAATACTTCCTTTATGTTCAATGGGAAATTGTCTTGTTTAGGAACCCTGTAACCGGACCCACAGTTTGTCGGATGAGACTAAGGCATGAATGGCCTCGACTCCTGAGACTTTGAAACAAGCAAACAAACAACAAAATCGCCAACACAGGGCTCACCAAGGAACCGCCTGAAAAAGAGATCTTTTTCTTTACCCTTGTAATGTATTACATGCGCTGATCTGACATTTTTTCTATTTGAAACGCAGTTAAATTGCTATAAAGTATAATTATTTAGGTAGTCTAACCCAATCCAGAAAAGCTTCTATGAATAATGGTAGTAGATAACAAAAAGTTGATAATCTCCAGTGGAAGTTCGTGACGTGTTGTACAGTCTTAGCATTGCGGTTATCAAACTTTTTTTCATACACAACTGAGCTGAGCATGGGGTCTATCCTGCTGATTAATGTTAACATGCCAACAATTTGATGGTTAGCGTTAAAATACCAACACTTGTTGGCATATTAACGTTTAACTTCAGGATAAATCTAACAACCGAGAAATTGTTTTCGGGATTTTAGTTCTTATGGGCTGTTGAAATTTTATGCTCAGTTGAGTTGAGCATGAAACAGTTTTATAAACGCAGCCCTTGGATAGATTTTGCAATATGGAACTGTGTTACCTGGGCATGTACGGTGGTTTCGTTTGAAACAATCTACATATTTTCTTGTAGTTCTGATAAGTGTCATATTAAGCTAAGCTACCATGGCAGTTTTTTGGGCCATTTCATGAGATTTTGGCTCAGGCGAACCTGTGCATCCGCACAATCTAGCCAGAGGTCTCGCTGCTCGCACATTCATATTAGGAAATAGATGAAGTCTCAGGCCAACAATTAGATAGCCACGCATGCATGTCTAATGAATGAGTTAATGCGTATGTGATTAGTACCAATGTTAATCATAGGTTTAAATAAACAAAAGTTTTGAGCTAAAAATTTAAATAATTTCTTACCCATCAGTTTTAACATATTATTTGAGTGCTCAAAAGAACCATCTCATTGAGGTAGTTCTTTTGAGTACCTACAACAGATGTTTTGGTTGAGAAATAGGAAAAACATTTTTATTAAGCATTCTTACATGTATCTTAAGGCCTGTTAATGACATAGTTCGTTGACAATCTTTATTATATTTTCTTATATAGGGCGTGAATGAACTTCGACTTGAAGCTTCACAGACAGATAATTTGACAACACTATTAGAAAGGGGCAAACAAGCTCTAGCTGATGGAGATAAGGACTTGGCCAGCCGATCAGCCTTACAGGCAATGCTGGGGGCGAGAGAAGCTAAGGATAGATACCTCAGGGGGAGATCCCAATTTACAAACCAGCAGTTAGCAGACTGGTTTGGGACGTGTGCCATTATTTTCATGGGAGTAAGTAACAAACTTGATCAACAAGGAAAACCTTAAATATTCTAGTGTATGAAGTTGGCTAGTAGTTATTAGATGGTTATCTCAGATGGTAATACGATCACATATGTCATATTTACAGCTGTATATTGATCCCTAGCAGAAAATGCAGCAGTAAATACAACTACCAGTCAGAGCCTAATACCCAGCTGGTTATTCAACAATATATTAGTGCTCAATCCTGGGAGTCCAATGTACAGCTGGTTATTCAGCAGTATATACAACTATCAGCCAGAGCCAAATGTACAGCTGTTTATTCAGCAGTATATTCAGCTGACATCCAGTGCCGAATGCACGGCTGCTTATTCAACAATATGTTCAACTATAAGCCAATGCCCAATGTATAGCTGATTATTCAACAGTATATTCAATTACTAGCCAGAGCCCCAATTTTAAGCTTGTTTTTCAGCAGTATATTCAGCTACCAGCTGTATATTTCAAGCAAGCACTATACAAATACCAGCCAAAGCAAAATATCCAGTTGGTTTTTCAGAAATATATTAAACTACCAGCAAGCTACCAATGTACAGCTGTTTTTTTCCCAGCATTATGTTCAACTACCAGCTGTATATTCGCAGAACCAAGGTTATGTTACTGTAAATTCAACTACCAGACAGAGCCTAATACAGACTGGTTATTCAACAGAATATTTAACAACCAGCCAAAGCTGAATGAACATCTGGCTATTCAACAAGTACCAGCTGTATTGTTATTCAACCACCTGGTAATTCAACAGTATAGTGAACAACGGACAGAGCCCAATAATTGGCAACTATATTTCTGTGCTTAAATGTAGCCTTTACATTAAGTGCACCTAGCAAAATAAAAGTATTTTGAAAATATTGCATAACTATTCCAGGACTTTAGGATGTAGGGGGTAGGGATATTTTTTGTGACCAAATTTTATTTCACGGAAATTCAAAGTATCGCAGGGTATTCACCTTAATACATGGAAATATAATGTTTGATGCATAAAACTTGAAACGAACGTGATGCGTTCGCATACAATACATGTTAATAGTTTTCATCGTTTCTTCTAAATAAGTATGGTGTCCATGACTTTTTACTATTTATTATTATTCATTTGTGACCTCTCAGTATTGACCTTTGGTCGAGTCCATTTTTCAGGGTTGAGCAGATAATTTACCGTAAACTGTTTGTAAAATTTCTTTTTAAAAATGTATATTCTTAAAAGCTATGTTCAATTGATATCTGTGTCTATGGTCCAGTGGTTAAAACGCTTTGCTGAAACGCGTGAAATCCTGAGTTCGATCCTCAATTGGGACTTGTTTTTTTTTTTCATTGATTTTATTGCATGTATTGATGTTTAGTTATTTAAATATAGGAAAGTAAGTTTTGTATGTTATAAAATGATTTGTTCATGGTTTTATGTGCAGTTGTATATTCTTCTGATGTTTTTTTTTGTTTTTTTTTGTTTTGTTTTATATTTATTTAGCAATTTCATTACAGTACTAGGAATTTTCAAATTTCATCCTCGTTCTCGCTTTCTGTCGCGGAGTCATCATCATCTGAATCCAGATATATAATCACAGGTTCAGGTATCTCATTCCTCGCGATGTCACTCGCCCAATAATTCACCTTCTTCTTCTCTTCCACAATTTTCTGAGCGGTAGATCAGCTAAGTTAAACGCCAGTGAGTGCCGCAGTCCTGTCCCATACCTGATTCAGTGACAGTTTCATTCCAGACATAACCTTTTTAAGAACATATTTGACTTCACTGCAGCTGGTGATTGGGACTAAGTGGCGGTGGTATAACGTCTGCCTGCCCTTCACTATAGTGTAGATTTAATTTTCTTGTCATTTGAGAGCATGGGATTTATTTGAGAACTTTGAAATTATTAAAGGGTCACTGATGAGACCTAAATGGCCGAAAGTAGCTAGTCTGGCCCAGGAAACTTGCACACTCTAGTTTCAGTTATTCGGTGCATTCTTTGCTTCCAAATGATAACCTTTTTAAGAACATATTCTTTTCCTTCTTGCAGTCTTGTATACGTTGTCAATAATAACTCTTGCATCGTCCCTGTATCTCCATACAAGCTTCGCCATTTTACTGAGTGAAGTGACTTTGTTTGAGCATAATACATTAAAACATGTTTTTTTCTGCAAACATGTAAATCACGAAAAATTATCTGCATCTTTGCAAAAGCAAAAAATAAAAAAATAAAATAAATAAAAAATAAAAAAGTTTTTATTGGGCTCGAACCCTCAACCCTCTTATCAGATTCTTTGAGTACAACCGTTATACTTACTGCGCCATCGAATCGCTTGTAATCGTTATCTTGTAAATACGAATACTGCATGGCAAAACGTTGTGACACCCCTATTTTATGGAGCAGTTCATTATTGTTAGTGCAGTCACGCCCTGATGCTTTTAAGGCTATTATTGTTGTTTCAAAGATGCATAGTAATGAGGCAATTCTATTTTTCTTATAAATAGGTAAAGCATGACTATTCACTGCCACGCGCATATGCAGTAATCTGTGGTAGGTTCAATATAACTGTAAACTGAGACTACCTGCACGCCTAAAATCAAGGTAAACTCGCCACTGTTTGTTTACAACGATTCTCATCTATTATTCATTTGTGACCTCTCAGTATTGACCTTTGGTCGGGTCCATGTTCCTGGGTTGAGCAGATAATTTACCGTTAATTTACCGTTAACTGTTTGAAAAAAATCTTTATATCCTTAAAAGCTATATTCAATTTATATCTGTCTCATTGGTTCAGTGGTTAAAACGCTCTCACGAAACACGCGAAGTCGTGAGTTCGAGCCTCATTTCGGTCGTTCTTTTTTTCTTGCAATTTTATTGCATGTATTGATGTTTAATTATTTAAAATGATTTTTGCGTGCGTTGGGAACGAATCCCTCATTGTACCCAGCATGGAGTATGATCATTCGTTCACCTGAACATATAAAAGTTAAGCATATTTAGTACATATAATAAATTAGTTTTATGTAAAGTGAAATCATCAGACAGTAATATGCACGGCCAACGTTGAATTTTTGCCAATTTGATTGAAACCTTCTTCCATAAAAAAGTGGTTTAGCATGCCAGTGGTTTGGGAATGACATATGCATGCAAAATGTGATCAAAATATACTATGTGGTCAAGAGCTATGAACATTTTCTCGAACTGCTAACGGAAGGACGAGCGGACGAACTCAAATAGTGATTATAGTGCAGACCTAAGGGTCGTACAATTCCACTATTCTTAAATTACCTTTAGAAAAGGATATCTTTAGTCCGGTAGTACTATCTTGCCAGCATTTCGGGACAGCGCAGCTGCTATGAACGTAAGTTTCATCTGTGTAAACCCACCTCTCTCAACTCCCTGACCATGCGAAGGTATCTGATCCTGCTGAAGACTACATCTTGTCTCTCCATCAGCACTTTTTGATTCACCCCACAGCGTGTGTAAGCTGGCTTCGTATGAAGGAGATCTTTGCGAAGGAGACCCTTGCTGCAAGTGTTGCCAGTGTAACCAATACTCTGTTTGAGCTCTGTTCTGATGTTATCAAGGGTTGACAGAACCTTCTTAAGGAGTACATGCTGACGATGGTCCTCCGTACATCACCCTGGTCAAAGTCATCCAGTGACACTTTCGACGCAGATGACGGTGCAGTCCTGTCCCATACACGATTCAGTGACAGTTTCATTCCAGACTTCTTTTCCTCCATGCAGAACTTGTATACGTTTTAAATAATAGCTCCTGCATCGTCGCTGTATCTCCATACAAGCCTCGCCATTTTACTGAATGAAGTCGCTTTACATGTGCATAACACATCAAAAAATGCTTTTTTCTGCAAACATGTAAATCGCTAAACGTTTCCTGCTTCTTTGCGAAAGCAAAAAAGAAAAAGTTTTACTGGAGCTCGAACCCTCAACCTTGGGCTCGAATCCTCAACTTTGAGTCAGATTCTTTGAGTACAACCGTTATACCTACTGCGCCATCGAATCGCTTGTAAAAGTTCTCTTATAATTACGAATAACTGCATGACATAACACTGTAACACCCCTATTTTATGGAGCAGTTCATTATTGTTAGTGCAGTCACGCCCTGATGCTTTTAAGGCTATTATACAGTAGTACCACGACCTCTAAGTAATGACCCTCGATTAAATCAATGCATTTACTGTTACGGTCGCGCTTCAAAGCGTTTTGTGGAAGTATATCTTTGAAAGTACAATAGATAAACACAGATTTTGAGCGTAAGATTGTAAATATTTTCTTTCTCATCAGATTAAATCTATAACTTGGAGTTTAAAAGAACCGTCTCATTGCGGCGGCTCTTTTGAGTACCAGAAACATATGTTTTGGTTTAATCTGATCAGCGCCTTTGTCATTCGCTTATTGGAAAGTGTCATATAGGGACTTGTTACGAGCGAAATTTCAATTTTCTAGCTAGTCCCTGTAGCTGAGCAGGCGGGTTTGAGTCTCGCTTTATCCGAAACCCCGAAGACAGGTTATGGGGTATGATGATAGTACTGAAAGTTGCCAGGTACACCAATTAACCGATACATCAATATAATTGCTGATGAATGATTGAGTATAGCATGTTTTATGCAAAACCAGAAGAAATTTTAAAATTTGATCATTATCGTAATTTTAACAGATATAATAACTAGCACTTGACTGTTATTATTTTGTTATATTGATGGGTGTTATAAAATTGTTATAGAAGAGCAAACAACATGCTTATAGTTTTGCTGCACTTATCTACGATTAGCGTTTGAATAATTAATTTTGATGGTACAAAAGAAAAATGGGCTTGAGAATTGCTTATATCACCATAGCGAATGGAACGTGACAGCGTCCAATTTCCTGCTGGCTGCGTGGTTAAAATGACATGGATTTCGACCAGTGTCCTTTACTATGCCCTATTCAAAGATATAAATCTTGACCAAACTAAGCGCTAATGATGTTAAATTTATATCAGTTGATAGCCAGAAGCTAGATCTTTCAAAAACTATATACGTATGGTACCGTAAATTCTTTATTCGTTGAGATACAGCCGATTCTACGAACATAAAAAAATACCCTCATATTCCAGTCAAAATTGCCTGACCTGAGATGAAATAATTTAGCACAAGTGGTCCTTGAGAGATCCTCTATCTTGCTGTCTGAACGAATCAATGCTAATAAAGGAAGAACAGTTCTTCATAACTACTACTTTTCCTAGTCGCTGGATCAGTTACAAGATAAATTAATCAATTTCTCTCCTTTGCTTTCATCTTTTGTTTGTGTTGATTTTGTACATCCCAGTCATGTCCGTACGATTTCCTGTTTTCCTGGGCTGAACCAGTACTAAGCAGAGGATAATGTGCTTGCTCAAGGATACATGTGCAATGCAGTGCCCCCAGCTAGAACTGCTGAAACAACCCCCTTCCCCTTCACAGAACTAAACGGCCATGAGAGTTTAGACTAGAAAGATACATTAAGGACTGCCAAAATCACTGGCTTGTTTTACGTTAATTCTTCTATAAAATTACAAGTTAAGAGCTAGCATATGATTTGAATTGTTTCCAAAGCATACAGTTTGAAAACAATTGCAAAGTAAGTAAAGGTACAAAGATCAGGAATTAATAAATCAAGTACCATACCTGACCCAGGATACCAATGGGAAAGTGACAAACTCACAGTTAGACACCACACACAAGAACCAAGAGGTCAGCCCTTTCCCAGCAGGTGAACACAAGGCACAAATAAACAGACGCGCAAAATCAAATCTTATATTCTAGAATAAAAATAGCTTTATCTAGACCACGTAGATGTATGAAACGCTTAAGATGTGGGTTAAAAATAATGTAGTTAATGTAAGAATTACCATCAATATAATAAAAAAAAATTCTATGAAGCTACAAATTTAATCAAAGTACTATCGAATATGGGGTCTACTTAGGCTTGCAGTTCGGTTTTCTTGTCTGGTCACGATCCATGCAAACTGTCATTTAGAATATTTCTACCAAAAGCTTCGTTGTACTGTCCTGCCAGAAACTGTCATATAATATTCTTTTCCTACCGCTCCATTGTACTGCCCTGCAGCATGCAGCATATAATGTATAGTATCCTTACACTAACGTTCAGCTGTTCTGGCCTGTCACTTACTCTTATATAGGATATTCTAACAGTTCTTCTCAGATGTCCTGCCCTGTCACAAACGCTCATATAGCGTTCTCTTTCTAGCACTCAGTTGTTCTGCCCTACCACAAACTTTTATATGAAATATTCTCTCCCTACCGCTCAGTTGTCCTGTCCTGCCCCAAACTGTTATATAGAAAATTCTCTCCCTACTGCTCAGTTGTCCGGTGCTACCACCAACTGTCAAATGGAACATTGTTACAGTACTGCTCAGTTTTCCTGCCGCTCTACAAACTGTTAAATAGAATATTATTTCCCTACTGCTCAGTTGTCCTGTCACAAACGTTCGTATAGAATATTCTGTTTCTGCAACTCAGTTGTCCTGCCTCGGTGCCACACACTTTCATACAATCTATTCTCTTCTTACTGCTCAGTTGTCGTGGTCTGCCACAAACTTCATCAAAATTATACTCTCTCTACAGCTCAGTTGCCATGACCTGTCATAAACTGCCATACTTATTATCCTCTCCTTTTTGCTAAGGTGTCTTGTCCTGCCACAAGACGCCATTTAGTATACAAGAGTTGTTTCATGTTTATTTGAACAAATTTGAAAATAATGCTACTCATTTATGTCTTGTTATATTTGGTAATAATTGATTTCCATGGATTAGTCTGATCTCAAGAAATACGCATTTATCAAGAAAACAGCTATTTTTTTTGTATTTTCTGGTTTGAAACAGTCTCTAAAGATGAGTAGTCAGATTTTAAGCATTTAAAATGCTGTTTGAAACGAAATGTCTTCTTTCTCGAACAATTTCTCTAAAAGATATTAAATTTATCTCTTAGAATCTTTTATATATAGTACATAAATAATAAATGTGTGTTCTGTTAGAAAATAAAGCATTCCAGTTGGATATTTACTTTTTTGGAAGCAACTTGAGTATCAAATTTTAGGGTTTACAGTTTCCATAGCAACACTAATCTGTATGCAAAATACTCAAATGAAATATTTGTTGATCAGTTTTATCAGCGATAGATACTTAAAATATCAAAGAAATTGAGTCGGCTGTGAGTTTTGGAAATTTGTTTTCCAGAATTCTTCAAAGACACATCTTATACACGAAATACCCATTTGGGCACTTGTATTGAAGAACGTATTAAGCCAAGTTTCCAAGCAAAACAGGCACTCATAGGCTGTTTCTCGTTTGAAAAATGGACTGAATGTTCCTCTAACCTTCAAAGAAAATCTCACAGTTAAATACATATTTTCTTAGAAGATACACCCGTTTTAGCTCTAAAAATTAGTTAAAAGGGGTTGGGGATTATTCAGGGTCACCTTGTTATGGCTATGCTTTAAATTGCCACACTATCCATTTGGCAATACAAGGGACAGGTCCGTTATGCATGAAAAAGCAAAATGCGTTTGTTTTATTTATACGCAACTGCCAAAAGTGAAATTCTCATCTGTTCAAATAAACATGAAACATGCCTCGTATTCTCTCCCTACCGCTCAGTTGCTCAGTCCTGCCACACACTGTCATATAGATGATTCTACCTCTACCGCTCAGCTAGTTATCCTGTCCTGCCACCAACTGCAATATTAAAATATTCTGGCACATAGATTTACACTTGAAAACAGGTTTACTAAAGTCAACAGACTTTCTTCTAAATCCGTTTTTGGTATTCCAAAATGATCTGTATTCATTGCTTTATATGTACACATGTTGTTATACAAAAATGAAATAAAAAATTAAACTAAGTATTCTTACAGTACTACTCAGTTGTCCTGTCATGTCATGAATTACCATAAAGTATACTATTGTCCTTCTGCTCACGTGTCCTAGCCTGCCCAAACCGTCATATACACTGTAGATTATTCTCTTCCTATCACTCAGTTGTCCTGTCATGCCATTAATTGCCATAAAGTATACTATTATCCTTCTGCTCACGTATCCCAGCCTGACCGAAACTGTCATATACACTGTAGATTATTTCTTCCTATCACTGAGTTTTCCTGTCATGCCATTAATTGCCATATATAATATTATTATCCTTCTGCTCACGTATCCTAGCCTGCCCAAACTGTCATATACACTGTAGATTATTTCTTCCTATCACTCAAATGTCCTGTCATGCCATTAATTGCCATATAGTATATTATTATCCTTCTGCTCACGTATCCCAGCCTGACCGAAACTGTCATATACACTGTAGATTATTTCTTCCTAACACTCAGTTGTCCTGTCATGCCATTAATTGCCATAAGGTATACTATTATCCTTCTGCTCACGTATCCAAGCCTGAACGAAACTGTCATATACACTGAAGATTATTTCTTCCTATCACTCAGTTGTCCTGTCATGCCATGACTTGCCATATATTATATTATTATCCTTCTGCTCACATAGCCTAGCCTGACCGAAACTGTCATATACACTGTAGATTATTTCTTCCTATCACTCAGTTGTCCTGTCATGCCATTAATTGCCATATAGTACATTATTATCCTTCTGCTCACGTATCCCAGCCTGACTGAAACTGTCATATACACTGTAGATTATTTCTTCCTATCACTCAGTTGTCCTGTCAAGCCATTAATTGCCATATATAATATTATTATCCTTCTGCTCACGAATCCCAGTCAGACTGAAACTGTCATATACACTGTAGATTATTTCTTCCTATCACTCAGTTGTCCTGTCATTCCATTAATTGCCATATATAATATTATTATCCTTCTGCTCACGTATCCCAGCCTGACCGAAACTGTCATATACACTGTAGATTATTTCTTCCTATCACTCAGTTGTCATGTCATGCCATTAATTGCCATATATAATATTATTATCCTTCTGCTCACGTATCCCAGCCTGACCGAAACTGTCATATACACTGTAGATTATTTCTTCCTATCACTCATTTGTCCTGTCATGCCATTAATTGCCATATAGTATATTATTATCCTTCTGCTCACGTATCCCAGCCTGACCGAAACTGTCATATACACTGTAGATTATTACTTCCTATCACTCAGTTGTCCTGTCATGCCATTAATTGCCATATATAATATTATTATCCTTCTGCTCACGTATCCTAGCCTGACCGAAACTGTCATATGCACTGTAGATTATTTCTTCCTATCACTCAGTTGTCCTGTCATGCCATCAATTGCCATATAGTATATTATTATCCTTCTGCTCACGTATCCCAGCCTGACCGATACTGTCATATACACTGTAGATTATTTCTTCCTATCACTCAGTTGTCCTGTCATGCCATGAATTGCCATATAGTATATTATTATCCTTCTGCTCACGTATCCCAGCCTGAACAAAACTGTCATATACACTGTCGATTATTTCTTCCTATCACTCAGTTGTCCTGTCATGCCATTAATTGCCATATAGTATATTATTATCCTTCTGTTCACGTATCCCAGCCTGACCGAAACTGTCATATACACTGTAGATTATTTCTTCCTATCACTCAGTTGTCCTGTCATGCCATGAATTGCCATATTGTATATTATTATCCTTCTGTTCACGTATCCCAGCCTGACCGAAACTGTCATATACACTGTAGATTATTTCTTCCTATCACTCAGTTGTCCTGTCATGCCATGAATTGCCATATATAATATCATTATCCTTCTGCTCACGTATCCTAGCCTGACCAAAACTGTCATATACACTGTAGATTATTTCTTCCTATCACTGAGTTTTCCTGTCATGCCATTAATTGCCATACAGTATATTATTATCTTTCTGCTCACGTATCCTAGCCTGACCAAAACTGTCATATACACTGTTGATTATTTCTTCCTATCACTCAGTTGTCCTGTCATGCCATGAATTGCCATATATAATATCATTATCCTTCTGCTCACGTATCCTAGCCTGACCAAAACTGTCATATACACTGTAGATTATTTCTTCCTATCACTCAGTTTTCCTGTCATGCCATGAATTGCCATATAGTATATTATTATCCTTCTGCTCACGTATCCCAGCCTGACCAAAACTGTCATATACACTGTAGATTATTTCTTCCTATCACTCAGTTTTCCTGTCATGCCATGAATTGCCATATAGTATATTATTATCCTTCTGCTCAGTTGTCCAAGCCTGTCCAAAATTATCATATACATTGTAGATTATTCTCTTTCTATGACTCAGTTGTCCTGTCCTGTAACAAAACTGTCATATAGATTACTCTCTCTTCTGCTCAGTTGTCATGACCTGCCACATGCTGCCATATAGAATTTGCTCGCTCGTCCACTAAGTTGCTAACAAACTGTCACCTAGATTATTCTATCCATACCCCTTAGTTGTTTTATCCTGCCACCAACTGCCATATTGAATATTCTTACAGAATTTCTCAGTTGTCCTGTCCTGCCTTTCATATAGATAAGTCTCATCTTTACAATTAGTTGTTCTGACCTGTAACAAACTTTCATATAGAACATTCTCTCTAAACCATTCAGTTGTCCTGTTCTTCCAACAACTGTCATATAGAATATTCTCACAGTAATGTCCAGTCTTCCTGTCCTGCCACAAACTGTCATATACAATATTCTTATCCTTCTGTTAACTTGTTCCTGTCCTGCCACAAACTGTAATATAAACTATTCTCTCCCTTCTGCTCAGTTTTTTTGTCCTGTCACAAACTGTTATATAGATTATTCTCATCCTTCCGCTCATTTGCCCTGTCCTGTTGCTTTCACATATCCTCCAGTTGTCCTATCCTGCCATAGCAGACCTTGATGTGCCAATAGACCCTGGTGCACCATATGTGGGATCTTTGTAGACATACATTTTCTGAAACCCTATTCAATTTCCTTTAAAATGAAGCTTGTTAGCACTCTGAAAATGGGGGCGTTTTGCCGTGGCCGCCTGTTGATTACGTTACATATACGAATTTTCATAACACGTACAAGAATCGCCATAAAATAAATATTTGACACATTTTATCATTTAGATTTTGACTTTTGCACGAGATACTAAAGCAATTGTTAATCGATATGCTAAAATAAATATAGTCTAAAATTTATGATTGTATGGTTACATGTATTACAAAACCTATTGAATATTATATCTTTAAATATGTTTGTCTAAAATAGTTTGATTACACACATTCAATAGTAAAACTGTCCCCAGTATTATATTATAATCATAAATGTACATTTATTATCTTTACAAAAAAGTATATTTGTAAGTCATACCTTGCATATGATATCTGTAATTATCTTTTAAACATGATAACTGCACATAAAAGCTATTTTATTTACATCAGTTCAAGGGTAGTAAAAAGCAGGTCCATGTTCCAAATCAATTTAGTCATCATATTTTTTCAGTGCATTTATCAATTTAACAAAGATTCTAAATAAATAGCAGTATTTAGGGAGGTATCTTTCCAGTTACTGAAAAGTAACGTATATTACAAAACAAAGATATAGTAATATTACCCCCTTGTTTGATTCAGACATTATTATGAGCAAAATGCGCTCTATGAAATTAAATTATTTTAACTTAACATTTTTTAAGTCATTAAATAAAAAGATTTGCATTCTGCTTAGGTGACTGTTTGTGTACTACTTTTATTTACGTTACTTGTAAAATCCTTTTAATTTAAAGTATATTTTGAGCATCTTTAATAGCTAAATTAAAATTATTCTTTCTCAAAATGGTCAAATACTATTTTAGATAAAGTAATAAGCTGGGCCCAACAGTTGAAAGAAGATATTTCCGTCCAGTGGTGCTGTATGCGTTACCATATTATTCTCTATACCATTACATGAATATTATTCACTCAATTTGAATATATTTATTGGACAACCTAACGCCATCAAATAAAATATTTTCTATATATAAAATAATAATAGTCTATATGCAGTTGTATACATGGTACATACAGGTTGTATCTTTTTTGTCCAACATACCAGCTTAATAAAAATAGATAAAGTGAAATAAAACTCAAAAATCCATTAAATTATATAGAATCCCATTATCTTAAACAGGCTTTAGCTGTCCATCTGCAATATAATGTAATTCATGCTATATGCCAAATCATTTTAGGTTCTGACCTTATTAGCTTATTTGAACTAATTCAGAACATAACAGCCTCGTTTTCTTTTCAGAAAAAAGAAAGACACAGTCTACTTTGTAGATATAAGTAACATCACAGAGTGTTATTTATGTTATCAAATAAAATATTCTGTGTAGAATCATTGTAATTATACCATACTATACAATCTCGTTACGACTTATTTCATTTTGGGGTACTATACAGAAAAAATATTTGTCACAACTACAAATCAATTAACGTTTCAGGTTGAGATAGTTATTCTACAAATTTAATTCTTTGTGAATGCATTTTGTACAATACTGAAAGGTTGAAATCATATTAACACAAGAATATTTATATAAAAATTACTTTGAAAGTATCTTTTTACTTTTTCCTCTATCTTCAAATCTTAACAGCTAAATGGGAAACCACGTTAACTGTGGACTTTAAATAAGTATGGAGCACTTGACTTTACAGATATGTTAAAGTTGGTAACATATTTTTATGTAAACGGTAATATATAGAGTTTATAATAAACAATAAACTGCATATCATATGATAGATATTTGTTTATGTTCATTTGAGCTATGTCGAGGAAATATCTTGGGTATGGTTGTATTTATTAAATATTCAAGTATATGATAAAATATCACCAGTTCTATTTCTCACTATTCAAACACGTACTTTTGTGAATAAAGTTGGCTACCAATTGCATTAATCAAACTTCTACAGCATTATATTTCCCTTTTATAAAAAAATTGTCGAAATTGGTTGATTGAAGAGGTACTTTTTTGTAGAAATCGGTAATCAATTTATTTTAAAATGTTCTTAACCTTAACACAAACTCTTTTTTTATCATGTATATCTTTATTTAGAATAGCATTTAAACATCACAATCATGATACATATTGGAACAGTATATTCAACACTGCTCAACAAAAGTTTGGACAAATATTGGTCAGGGGCATAACCTGTGTAAGCCAAAACATTTATCACTTGAAGAAGCCGAAACTGTGTATTCCCAAAAACGACCCCAAAGCGGGGCCACAGAAAGTACCTTATATAGGTTATATCTGAGTTTACCCAGGTAAAGGCCAAATCCACATGTCCAAAACTACAACCTATTCAAGCTAGAAAGTAACTTATTTTCTGATATTCAATGACCCTGCGTACACATACCGGACGATGCGCAAGAAATTTTATTGCACAATTGTAAAATTATGTAATAGGTCTTTCAGATAAAATTATACACATGATCATGAAAATTGCTGTAAATCTAGAGTATGAAGACAAAAAAACACACTTCCACTCATACAGGCTACCTTTGATTTTGTTGCAAAATGAATATATGCTTCAAGTGGTATAATTTTTTTTAAGGTTTGGAGGTTATACATCTGACCGAGTATCAAAGATTAATTTATATGTGGTCCACTAACGCATTTTTTATAATGCCGTTTGTAAGTTTTAAATATTCAAACATGGACGCGATTTTAGAGTCTGCGCCAAACTTTTATTGAGCGGTATAAAACATCACATGCACAATATCACTTAACATTAGATAACAATAATTTATTAGTTTCACAATATGATGTTTGAATGCAATTCTAGATGTTGTGGAAGGGTTTATGCAAATTTGGAAAGTGATGGGAGACAAACCCAATACAAGACTGAGGAAGAGGAAGAGAAATAAATAGATAAATATGACAAATAAATAAATAAGTAAATAATAATTGTAACCTGTATCTATCCGCATTTAGCACAGCACATGTCTCTCGAAGTGCTTTGACTTGGCAAATGCCGTTGTAAGATGCTTAAAGGATATGAACAATATTAATTGGTTATGGCTTGGATCTGATGTAATTGCGCTGAAAACAGTAGATATACATTTTTGAGAGAAGCAAACATTTTATTTTGAAGGATGTTTTATTGTGCTGGAGAAACAAATTACATTGTTATAAGACAGTACTTAGGAAACCCCATTTCTGATTATGATAATCAACTTTATCTTTAGACAAGGCATTGTAATGTTCTATTTCTTTTCTTTGTTTTAGTATGTTTTTAAAACCTTCAAAATTTGGTTTTTGCTGTTTGTATTTTGATGCATAAATGTAGTATTTCCCTAATAAAATTATAAAATTGATCATACTATTTTTCATACTATTACAATTTAGTATTCCAAAACTTATATTCAGATAGGAAATGTCAACTTGCATATTATGGTCATTTAGAAACATTCTTATGTGCGACCAAAATTCTTGAGAATATATACAGTCCCAGAATAAATGTGCATTGTTCTCTTTTGCATGGAGCAGAAATCGCATAAAACTGTCGGTACTATTTTGCATTTAAATAAATATCTGTTATTTGGTACAATGCACATTAAATATTCATATTGAAAGTTTCTTAATTTTACATCATTTGTACATCGAAACGCCATCAAATATGCAGAGCCCCAATCGATATTTTGGTCTAGAAATTCATTTGTCCATTTCATTTCTGACTTTTATTGCTGTTATGTGTTTGCAATTGAACACTGTATAGAAATTTGGTTATTTTATTTTGTTTTGTATTCTATAAATTAAGTGTTTTTGTTTGTTTATTTGGTTCCTGTGTAAGTGGGTTTTCCTCTTTAAGCAGTGCTTTCCAGTCTTCATGAATGTTATTAACAATGTGGTAATATTTAAGAAAATCTTTATCAGATATGTCGTATAAATTTTGCAGTTCTTCAAAGTTATAAAATTGCTTTTTTCTGTAGTCATATATGTGCTCTATGTATTTGATGCCTCTTTCCTGCCATTGTTTGTAATAAAGGATAGTATTGGAACATTTAATGTCGGAATTGTTCCATATAATTTGTTTGGATATACTTTTTTTGTGTTCGGCTATAATTTATTTTACACCATGCAATTAGTATATCTTTTAAAAATACATTGTTTTACATACAATCGTACAATCACTTTCCTTTAAATTACATTCTATACTTAAACGCAAAAGAAACGCAACTCTTTCTAAAATGGTAGTTCCTTCTTTTTCATAAAAAAAATTCAGCCAGCGATAATAAAATCGCCAAGTACCGTTATTTGCCTTGCATACAGCACCAAAATTAGACCGTTGTGACTTATGGTTGGCGAGCTGCAACGAGATATGTCAAGCAACCCCCATTTTTAAAGTCACAAAGTTCAAAAATTGTGTCTATTTTGCGAAAACACGTTTTAAACCAATATCGGTTTCTGAGAGCAAAAGGGTAGACAAAATCAAATCAGGTACTTTTATGTTTCTGCCAACGTTCATTTTGTCAAAATGACGTCTTTAATGTTTCTGTGTAATTCGCCATTTTTATCCAAACGAATAGTAATAATCAAAAACTTTTTATGTCACCATATAGCCCTCAATACATTGCATAAAAGACATAAGTATCGCGACATGATCGAACAAAAAGCGTCTGTAATGAATGTTTTGAAAAAAAGTAGATTGACGTCAATAAAAAACGCAGCAACGCAGCGACTGGTAGCGTTGATTATCAGTAACTTCCAAACCGTTTTAGTGTTTTCCTTTAGTTAGGACATCTGGCTATCAGATCAATCTGTTTGTTTTCAAATCGAATGAGACATCACTTTTTAGACTCCATTTGTTAAAAATTACTGACGTCATTATAACGTCAGAATGGAAATCGTGATCAAAACCGTTTTACCGCAAATCATTACTCAATGCGCAGGAACACAGGATATAATTAAGAAATTAGCCTCATGTGATCCATGTGGAAGAAAAAGAGGATTGAAAACGGTTGCGTTTCTTTTGCGTTTAAGTATAATATAAGCTTGCCCCCATATTTATCTAGTTTTTGTGTATAGAAGGTTTTCCAAATGCAGGGTTCATTTTTGTTTTCAAAAATTCGTTTTAACCAACTTGCTTTTAGTGAATAAATAAAGTGTTCTAAATTTATCAATCTAAGACCTCCATTTTTATAATCTTGATATAATCTAGCTCTTTGAATTTTGTCTGGTTTTGAATCCCTTATGAATGAAAATATTTTAGAATTTAACTTGTTTATTATTTGTTTGGTAGGGTCAGCTAAAACTGTAAAAGGTATATTAACTTTGGAAGTGCAAATGTTTTTACTACGGTGATTTTGCCCATTAATGTCAATTTTCTGTGACTCCAGCGTTTCAAACAGTTGCTAAGTTCACACAATTTTGGCAGAAGATTATATTCTTGCATGCGCTTGCTCTCAGGAAAAAAGTTATGCCCATTGTTTTGGCTGATTCAGAAGACCAGGAAAAATTCAGATTTTTCATGTATTCAATTTCAGTATTTCTTAAGGATCCTATTCGTAATACAGAGGTTTTCTTGTTATTGAGTTTTAAACCTGATATTGATGTAAAAGCTTCTAATATATTAATAAGCTCATTGAATGATTTAAAAGAACCATCCAGTGCAAACGTTGCGTCATCTGCAAAAAGTGTACTCTTAAATTCTTTATCAAATATTGGTATTTCTTTGAAATCTTTATTTTCTCTTACAGCTGCAGCAAGCAGTTCAATGCATATAATAAATAGATAAGCTGATAAAGGACGACCTTGTCGTAAACCTTTTTTGATATCGAAAAAGTCTGTCATATGTCCTGAATTAATGACTGCACTTTTGGCATCATTATAAAAACATTTAATCCAATTTATTATATCGGCGCCAAAATTGAAGCATTTTAAACAATTAAACATAAACTTGTGATTGACACTATCGAACGCTTTTTCAAAATCTGCAAACAATAAAAGTCCTGGTAAATTTTCATCTTCTAGCTTTACTATTGTTTCTTGTATGAGTCTGATGTTCTTACCTATGTATCGACCTTTAATGAATCCAGTCTGTGACTGCTCGATGATTTTTGTTATATATTTTTTTATTCTATTTGATATGGTTTTTGTTACAATTTTATAATCTGTATTCAACAATGTGAGCGATCTCCAATTATTTAAATTGCGTAGTTCGTTATTCTTTTTTGGAAGTAGCGAAATTAATCCTTGTTTTTGCATAGCTGTCATGTTCCCGTTTTCAAAAGAATAATTTAAGGATTTTACATAATAAGATTTACATCATTCCAGAGAATTTTATAGAATTCTGTCGTTATTCCATCAGACCCTGGACTTTTGTTATTTTTCATGCTTTTAAGGGCTATTGTACATTCATATTCAGATGCGGGGCCTTCAATATTATTGTTTTCTTCATCTGAAAGTTTTACATTTATATATTTATTAAATTTGGTAATGTTATCAGCGTCTAATTCTTGAAAATTATATAATGTTTTATAGTATTGTTCCAATTCTTTTAGTATTAGTTTATTGTTTGTTATGTCTTTCCCATTTTTATTTAATCTATTTATAGTTTTTGCACTGGCCCTTAACACAAACTCATTACAACCAGATAAACTATGGCTGCAATCATGCATATCTCCATTATTGTCTTATAAGTTACACTGCTTACAGCAAGTGCATTCATAGCCATTACTTAATGTTGTATTATGTTTCTTGACCATACTCACTTACCTTTTTATGCATTTTAGACAAAGATGAGTGCCAGTCTCTTCATTAGCACCTGTCAGATCTACTGATTTTAAATATTAGTACATTAATATATGGAGGAGCGTAGTGGCTCAGTGGTAGAGTGCTTGACTTGAGACCGAGGGGCCGTGAGGGGCTCGGGTTTGAGCCTCACTGGTGTCACTGTGTTGTGTCCTTGAGCAAGAACATGAATCCTAGCTTAATACTGGTTCAACCCAGGAAGACATGTCCCTTTATAACTGAAAGACTGTTGATGGGGCATAAAGAATCAAATCAAACAAACAAAAACATTAGTAGTAATGGGGGCCACTATGGACCCAAAATTTTTAAACCTGAAAAGAACTTAGTTTTTTTTTCAGGATAATATTTTGGGGCCATAGATGTTTACCCTGATAAGCTTGAGTGACTAGCTGTGAATAACTTAGTCTATTTTAGGGAAATTTTGGTTGGGTCTGTGATTGTGATAGTTTCCTGGGCTGTTGGGAATAACTTAGTCTATTTGAGATCTATTTTGGTAGGTTTATGATTATGATAGTATTGAGAATAACTTAGATTATTTGTGAGGTAGTTTGGTTAAGTCTATGATTGTGATAGTTTCCTGGGCTATTAAGAATAACTTAGTTTATTTGAGGGCTATTCTGACTGGGTCTGTGATTGTGATACTGTCTGGGTTATTGATAATAACTTAGTCTATTGGAGGTCTATTTTGGTGTATGTTCTGATCGTTTCTTGGGCTTTTGAGAATAACTTCTATCGTTGATATTCTAGGTGGTCATTGATAGTGATAGTTTTCTGGTCATATTCACTGGTTGGCTTGTGATTGTAATAGTTTCCTGGGCTGTAGGGAATAACTTAATCTATTTAAGGTGCTATTCTGGTTGGGCCTATGATTGCGATAGTTTCCTAGGGTATTGAGAATAACTTAGTTAATTTTTGATTGCTCTGTAATAATTATCTGGGCTATAGAGAATAACTAAGACTATTTGAGGCCTACTCTTGTTAGGCCTGTGATTGTGATAGTTTCCCGGACTATTAAGAATAACTTAGTTTATTTGAGGGCTATTCTGACTGGGTCTGTGATTGTGATACTGTCTGGGTTATTGATAATAACTTAGTCTATTTGAGGTCTATTTTGGTTGGGTTTATGATAATGATAGTATTGAGAATAACTTCTATCGTTGATATTCTAGTTGGTCATTGATTGTTATAGTTTTCTGGTAATATTCACTGGTTGGCTTGTGATTGTAATAGTTTCCTGGGCTGTAGGGAATAACTTAATCTATTTAAGGTGCTATTCTGGTTGGGCCTATGATTGCGAAAGTTTCCTAGGGTATTTAGAATAACTTAGTTATTTTTTGATTGCTCTGTAATAATTATCTGGGCTATAGAGAATAACTTAGACTATTTGAGGCCTACTCTTGTTAGGCCTGTGATTGTGATAGTTTCCCGGGCTATTAAGAATAACTTAGTTTATTTGAGGGCTATTCTGACTGGGTCTGTGATTGTGATACTGTCTGGGTTATTGATAATAACTTAGTCTATTTTAGGTCATTTTGGTGTATGTTCTGATCGTTTCTTGGGCTTTTGAGAATAACTTCTATCGTTGATATTCTAGGTGGTCATTGATAGTGATAGTTTTCTGGTCATATTCACTGGTTGGCTTGTGATTGTAATAGTTTCCTGGGCTGTAGGGAATAACTTAATCTATTTAAGGTGCTATTCTGGTTGGGCCTATGATTGCGATAGTTTCCTAGGGTATTGAGAATAACTTAGTTAATTTTTGATTGCTCTGTAATAATTATCTGGGCTATAGAGAATAACTAAGACTATTTGAGGCCTACTCTTGTTAGGCCTGTGATTGTGATAGTTTCCCGGACTATTAAGAATAACTTAGTTTATTTGAGGGCTATTCTGACTGGGTCTGTGATTGTGATACTGTCTGGGTTATTGATAATAACTTAGTCTATTTGAGGTCTATTTTGGTTGGGTTTATGATAATGATAGTATTGAGAATAACTTCTATCGTTGATATTCTAGTTGGTCATTGATTGTTATAGTTTTCTGGTAATATTCACTGGTTGGCTTGTGATTGTAATAGTTTCCTGGGCTGTAGGGAATAACTTAATCTATTTAAGGTGCTATTCTGGTTGGGCCTATGATTGCGAAAGTTTCCTAGGGTATTGAGAATAACTTAGTTAATTTTTGATTGCTCTGTAATAATTATCTGGGCTATAGAGAATAACTTAGACTATTTGAGGCCTACTCTTGTTAGGCCTGTGATTGTGATAGTTTCCCGGGCTATTAAGAATAACTTAGTTTATTTGAGGGCTATTCTGACTGGGTCTGTGATTGTGATACTGTCTGGGTTATTGATAATAACTTAGTCTATTTGAGGTCATTTTTGGTTGGGTTTATGATATTGATAGTTTTGAGAATAACTTCTATCGTTGATATTCTAGTTGGTCATTGATTGTGATAGTTTTCTGGTCATATTCACTGGTTGGCTTGTGATTGTAATAGTTTCCTGGGCTTTTGAGAATAACTTAATCTTTTTGAAGTGCTATTCTGGTTGGGCCTGTGATTGTGATAGTATCCTGGGGTATTGAGAATAACTTAGTTAATTTTTGATTGCTCTGTAATAATTACCTGGGCTATTGAGAATAACTTAGACTATTTGAGGGCTATTCTGGTTATGCCTGTGATTGTGATAGCTTCCTGGGCTATTGAGAATAACTTAATCTATTTGAGGTGCTATTCTTGTTGGGTCTGTGATTCTGATAGTTTCCTGGGCTGTTGAGAATAACTTAGTTTTTTAGGACTAAATCTCCTTTAACTCAATCATCTTTTTGACAAATTCAGTTTTATCCAATCCACAGGGGCCAGAAATAAAAATATTAGAAGGATGATTAAAAAACAAACTTCCAATATCTTGATTTGAGTCCATCTAGTGTGTAGAAAGTGCCATGGTTAACTGTGAAAAAAAACAAAGACATTTTTATTTATACTCAAATTTTAATAAACATGAACACTTACCAACAGTTTAATACATAATTAAAAACAGTTTAATACATAAATGAAACAGTTTAATACATAAAAACACCTGTACATGTTTATCAGACACAGTTCAATACATGACTATCAGAAATAAGTTCAGTTCATGATCATCAGAACTACTCTATCTATGCCAAATACCCATAAGGAACAGTATATCCATTTCCAATAATGACACGTTTAGTATAAGTAAACCGATACGTCTTGGATTGCAATTCAGTGGTCACAGTCTTGTCTTTATGTTTTCTGATCCTATGGTAGTTGACAGTTTCTCTGAAGTCTTTAGATTCTCCCTTCACCAAGTTCAGCATCCGATCAAAGTGAATGACTTGAGATGTATTGTAATCTAGAGTGAGTCCTTTCACTTTGCAAGTAGATCTTCGATTTCCATCCTTGTCCACAAATTCATAGCCATAGTTCTTTGGTCCCATGCCTACAAATTTCACAATTCTAGCATTGGGCACTTCATCTGTCCATTCTCCAAGTCTGTTGTTGACAATAGTAGGATTCCATAAATGGGGTTTGTGATGATAGATGATAGAGTCTGTATCAAAGTAGAGTACACGTTCATTCAGCTTTTCCAAGTTTTCATACAACTTCAATCTGGCTTGAGCAGTGACGAAGGCTGCAACAATCACATTACTGCAAGCATGAGGCTCCACATTGGATTCTGTATCCTCCCAGTTGACTAGTAGAAGATTTTCTCTGCAAATGTCCACATTCTTGACAATCTTGTTTGGATTTGTCACCAGATCAAAGAACTTGGAAGGTTCTGAGAAATATTCTGTCTTGGTCATATTCTCTCGCTGTGCCAATTTTCCCCAGAGACTGTTTAACATGATCTTGGCAATAGCTCTCATTCCTTTATTCTTCTCAACATTCTTCAATCTAATTCCTTCAGCTTCAAAGTAATCTTGCTTGAACTTGATCTTATCTTGCTCTGTCTTGCACCAATCAGGATAGCCACTTGATTCTTGCTTGATTCTCAGAAAAGTATTGATATAGCCAGCAGAAATTCCTTCTTCTCCAGATTCTCTGTCATACTGAGCCGTCTCTGAGAAATGCCAGACTTCATACACATCCAATAACGTGTACCCTCTGTCCAATGCAGCAAACAATTCGATAGTGACCAAAGTCCCTGTAAAACTTCTATCTTCTTCTCGTAAATGAGTACATCTCATATGAGGATCTGTCTTTTCAGCACAACTTCTACATAGTGATAACATCAATTTTTGACTGCATTTCTGTGGAAGTACTGGATGGTACAAATTTGTGGGTGGCAACACTTTACACTTGATCAATCCACAGTACTGTCTGATGTTGTCTTTATCAATATTCTCTTGAGAATAGATGCTTGGATGTCCAAGTGGAAACTGTCCGTACTTGCAAATAGTTGGATAGAGTGAACACACATCAATGTACTTGATTTCTTCATTGGATGTCTCATCGATTTCCTGATAGAGTTTGGTAGAGTTAGTCCTTCCACCAAATAAAGCATATCTTGGTCTCAAAGGGTCTAAGTTTGTAAATTCTGAGTCCACCAAAGTTCTTAAGTCTGGATCTTTCTTGTATCTCTTGTCATAGTCACACTCCCAAAGCTCTACCACCTGATATCCAGCTCTTTGTAACTTTTCTCTCTTACCAATAGTCAGTATATACAATTGATGCATGGTCAAACACTGATTATGTTGAACTCTGTTTCTGTCTGGAAAATGAGTAGGACATCCATGCCAGTAACATCCATAGAATTCAAATACAGTTCGATATTCTTCATGGTAACTATCCACATAATGTCCACTGATTCTTTGCTCACCACCATTCAATGCATGTTTGATTTCAATACCACGTTCCTTAGCTTCACTTTGAATCCATCTTACAGCTTTGTTAGAGTAGTTCTTTTGATTAGGATAGCCTTCAGGTAGGATGGTGGCAATACTGTTTTCAGGCATATGATTTTTTCGCCATACTTTTGAACAAGCTTGAGCGATAGTGCAAGCTTCAGACAAAGGATCGAGTCCACTAATGTTGATCAATTCTCGTCTGAAACAAGCACATCCTCGTCTTAGAATATCTACATCACTACGACAGTATTCTTCCATCTCCCATTTGAAGTCAAATATAGCACCACTCTCAATTTTCTCTTTATGCCAAGCTAAAAATACCTCACGATCCTTGACAGACATCTGACCAGGATTGTACATGTCCACTGGAAAGTAAGGTCCCACATACTTTTGGTTTGCCAGTGTATTTGCAAGATGAGGAAAGTAACCTTTCTTCATCTCTGTCAAGCCAAATGTATCTGGGAAATTAGCCAGTCTCATATGCAAAAACTGATAAGAATCAAGGAATGTAACACGTCCTACTTTCATTCTAAGTATAGTATTTCCATTCATGATCACTTCAGGTTTCACTGTACCATATTCTAAGATATAGTGTAAGATGAACTGACCATCGTATCCTCCAAAATTATGAGCAATACATGTCACTCCTTTATTCTCATCTCCTAAAATCCAATTGCAAAATTGTGGTAAAGTATCTATGCCTTCAAAGATAAATTCTCTCAGACCTGTTTGTGTCGAACAAGTGGGACAAAATGTATCTATTGGCAAATCCATGCAATCATCACACGCTTTATGAGCAACACAGAAATTCACTTGATGAGTACCAATTTCTTGATTTGACTAGAATCAAAGAAGATGAAACGAGATTTAGTTTAGGTTGAGAAACCTCTTTTTCTCCTTCATTTTCAGTCATCTCAGATTTACATTCATAACTTTGAATATAGCATTGATGATTTGGTCCTACAATTTCTTTACAATTCCTACATTTTCTCTGTCCTGGGCATACATGATTTTTCTTTGAGCCCACAATCCTAAAATTACATTTACCACAATTATACACAAGTTGACAAATAGATTTTTGTTGCTTAGATTTGATAGATTTATGCTTAGCAAAACAGTCTCTACTACGAAAAGTTCTTTTACAGTCCATACAACGCGTTTTTTGTCCAGGAATACAAGGAATGTCACTAAAGCAACCATCACATCCATCAGCACATGTGTGATTTCCTCTCTGTTTATATCCTACATCACAATACTCGCAGTAGTATTGGCACCGAGAAATCCTGTCACCTTGGTAATCGCATCATAGTGATCTTCCCCATTGAAATAGATATGGATCACCCTCGTCTCAGGCTTCTTCTAGAATTGTAGTGGAAATATCAGTCCATCTTTGGGATACTGAGCATGGACTTTGATCAAGTACTTGGGTGCAAGTACAGATTGGATCTTCTTGTATTCCTCAATACCACAAGACTTAGTATGAGGAATCTTCGCTTGATCCAATAGCTTCATTGCTTCTCTGGTTTGCATAGGTCGATCTGATCGTCTAATATTTTTCCAGTTATTCTTCCAAGGCTCTGATTCTTCTTTATCTGCATTACATTTCGCCACCACCACAGCTCTTGCCATACACATCACATCTTTGGTATTGTTGATCTGTATAATACTTCTTTTGTTCATACTCATATTTTCTGACTCAAAGTATAGACCAGCATGTAATGGTTTACGTGCGTTGCCCACTGGAAGTCTCACCACTGTGACTTGAATAGTCATCTGTCCATCATTGATCCTGAAATTTTCATTGGACTGTTGTACCTTTTCTATTTCTTAAAGTATAGCTTCCCCAGTCATGGCTGAGACATTTCTCCAAGGCGCAAAGACTCCAAGTTTCAATCCAGGATGAAGAATAGTCATTCTCATCTTATCATTGGATTCCATCTGGCATCGTTCTTTAATGTCTTCTACCAGCCGATCAAATAATCTGGGTATAAACTGATATGGGGGAACATTGTCAGGAAAAGTTTTGACGTTGAGTTGAAACTCTTTCCCTTGAGCTCGAAATATTCTAGACTTCTTCTCGTTGACTGCCTTGATAGTATAATAAGAAGTCAAATCTTCATCATCTGAGCTCTCTGTGTCTGAATAAATAACCATAGCTCTTATTTTCCTTGGTGGTGGTCTAATATAATCTTCATCATCTGAGCTCTCTGTGTCTGAATAATCCACCGATTTAGGTTGAGGTTCTTCATCATCAGAAGTGGGTGGGGTAATATCTCTCTGTCGCTTAAACATGTTGACTGTTCGAAGTTCTCTAGTGAAATGATGCTGCAGTTGAAATCTAAGCTCCTTTTATACTGAAAAAACCCAGATCTTCTGAAATCAGAAAAATCCTCAGCTGAGTTCACTAATTCTCAAAGAAATTTTCATCAAGCCATAAGTCACTATTTGATTTTTTCATCGGATCGAATATTTTCCATAAGCCAAACTACTGAAATTTACAGAAAAATCCTCAGTTGAGATAACTAGTACTCAATTTTTTTTGATATGCAGAACTATTAGAATTTTTCATCAAATCAAATATTTTCCTTAAGCCAAACTACTGAAATTTTCACAATGTGGCAATAGAAATCACTAGCACAAAAATTTGACAAGCAAAACTATTTGCAATTTTTCACAAAGTGTCAGGCGAGACTACAATTTTTGCTAGACCTTAAATGCAGGCGAGACTACATTTTTTCGAAAAATTAGCAAGAAGTATCAGGTACTGTATGAACAGCACCATTACTCCCCCAGTACTATCCTAACCTCAGAATCCCTGGCGTTTGAAACTGTCTCAAATACAAGTCAAATTCCTGCATGTCTCTATGGACCAGAGAATTTGAGGCGGAGCCACTCCAACCCGAAGGCTGGCGCCCTTAAACAGCCGAAGCTGCTCTACCTTTTTAAATGCATATTCAACAGTTTCTGAAGCACAAAGCTTCTCTACGGGCCTCGGCGGACGTATAGAGTACCAGTGGTCAGTTATTTTTTGTTCAACATATATCTCTACTGACTTAATAAGCAAATATTTGCGATTCATATATAAAGTAATCCTATAACAAAATGAATTTGAAAGGGTGTCTCAATGTTACACTATCCCATAATAGTTTTCATGCCTTATAGTATGTAAAATCGATAACTTGAATATAAGAGCTATTTTATGGTAAAAATGTAAAGTCAATCGGATAAAATATACCCGCATATTTTTTACCGTGAAATTTTTTATTCAAGGGAGATAATTTATTGGCATGAAAAAAGCAAGAACCGGATTTCTAAAAAGTAAAAATCATATTTTCGCAATAACTTGAGTTTGACTCGACCGTTTTTCAAAAATTTTTCACCCTATAAAAGCTGAGAACAATAGCTATCTTATCACATACATTAGAGTTATTTTATCTGCAAGTGTAATATCATGGAAGAAGCAAGAGAGAAGAAAAAAATGGAAATTCCACTTTCCAAGATTTTGAAGTTCAGACCTAATAAAAGAATATTTTCTCATGATGAGATCACTATAGAAGAGATTCAGCAGAACAATATTCTTTTATTAGCGGTTGGCTGTGTAATGGCGTCCGTAACAACGTAGCGTACATGTACACAAGAGAAAAGTCTTTACTATTTCATGCCAAAATGCGATATCAAAGTAATTTTAATGACATATGATAAATACAATCTATTTTTCTATTGAATTTACTTAACTCATTGTGAAAAGCGATAAATGATAGATTAATTAATACATGAGTACTACTCGCACACCAGATTGGGATTTCCATTGTTATTACCCATGTGAGATAATTCAATCTCGAATACCCGTCTCAGCCCGTGGAAAAAAACGACAGTTGCAGTAGCACGTCGGCTGCACGTCGATCCGTGACGTCATTGTTATATTAAAATTACGTCACCATGCCACATCTCAGCGAATTCAGGATTTTCTGGATGCCTTTTTCAAGTTTTTCCAATATAAAATGTGGAACTTAGCGGTGAGCAAGAAAGATAATCCATTATTGGTGTGAGAATGGGATACAAAAATCCATCTCTCGCGATCACCGTTTGTCATCACTCGGCAAGTCTGGTGATGTCAATCGGTGATTCTCAGGATGGAACTTTCTATCCCATCCTCACATTCATGATGGATTCTTATATTCTTTTTTTATTCGTCACCTCTAATACTGACTGCATTGTTGTATGTTGGCCTGATAAACGTTGTCTATCTTCCTTTAATTTATAGCAAATAATTCAATGCATATCAACTTTGAGTAAAATTGGTATTTTTCTACAATGAACAATCGTTTTTTTTCACTAGTTACTGACACAGTTTATATTTTCACAGTAGCAAAACATGACTTTCTTGGCAATTTTGGGACTTGGATTTTTTATCAAAAGGTGTTAAGTGAAGAATATTTGTCAGAAGAAATGCTTCGCATGTTTAGACGTCAACATCAAACATAATGACGTCACCGTTTGACCTGGCGTAGCGCCAGTTTGCACGTGACGCCTACCCTAAGTCACACTCAATATACTTTCTTTAAATGCTGATTTCTTACGTTTCATACTTTAAAATATGATTCTAAGCCATTTTCTAGATGCAAACTATATTACACCCAATGTTATGTAATAAATAAAGGATACTTTTCCAAGGCTTTCTTGTTTAAACCCCGAGGTGGGCGTAGCCCACCGAGCGGTTTAAACAGAAAGCCGAGGAAGAATCCTTCATTTAGCTTGTAGTATGGCGCAGACGCAAATAAACACGAGTTACTGACACCTGAAGAAATTTACATTCGCTCCTCCCTGCATCCGGCCTAAGCTGTCAATTATATTACATTTACCTACGGGTAAATTTGTCGCTATTTAGGAAGTTCCCGCCTACATCGCTGTTTAACTAAAATTGGAAGTTAGAGTACGGTTTTAAGCTCATCCTTCGTCGTAATTCTAGGGTGTCTGATTTAAACATCAGCAAAGATCAAAGAAAAAAAAGCATTGGCCATACTACAAACCAAAAATACACTGCAAAAGTCAATCGACGGGAAACTGCCAAGGAAAAAGTTAGGTAGTGTTTTCTGTATTTCTATCGAGTATAAAATAAAAAAGGAAAATTTATTTTTTTCCGGCATATACCAAATATATTTAAGCTTGTGCAGTGAAAATAACGGCATTTCATTCGTGCTACGCACTCGTGAAAAAAATCTGTTTTTTTTTCACCTCACTGGATGAAATATAGTTGGTATTCACCTCAAAAAAAGTAAATTTCCTCTATTTATCAGGTTATCATGACGTTGTATTTTTTGAATGACGTCGTCAATGACATTGAATTGACACGCAACTCAATTATTACGTCATAATCGATCATAATCGCTTATTTGAAGAGTGAAGCAATTTGTAACCTGATAAACAGTATACCAAGTTCGAATCTTTTGATATCAAGTTTACCAGACACGGCTTTGAGAATGCATATTGAATCTCTCGGCAAGCCTCGAGATTCATCAAGCTTTCTCGCAGCCTTGTATAGTAAACTTGATATCAAAAGATGCTCACCTAGTATCTTATATTTATTTGCAGACAGAAAAAGTCATGTTGGCAGCACGATGCTTTTATACAGGTACGTAAATGACGATTTAGTTGCGTCTTCATTTCAGGTCAGCATCCTAGATACGAGTAAGACAAGAGGTGCAAACAATTCTTTTTTTTTTTTTGCAATAGACTTGTTAGCTGACTTGATCAGAAGGCTCATGAGTGGGCTAATAGTATACCAATGAATCCGTCGTCTTTCCATCGTCGTTCAACGTTTTCAAACAACTCCTCTGAAACCACTGTGCTGATTGAACTCAAATTTTATATGGATACTCCTTAGGATCGGAGCCTAAAGTTTGTTCAAAATGGTCTTGGTCTCATGACCAAGATGGCCGACTCATTAACATATGTTAAGACCCTTTAAAAATCTTGTTCTCCAGAGCCAGAAGGCTGATTACCTTGTGACTCGGTATGTAGCATCAGGGAATTGGGACCTACCAAGCTTGTACAAATTATGATCCTAGATTGACATTGACCTACTTAACGTCAAGGTCAAATCACTTCCTAATGCATTTAAATGGTGAACTTTTTTAAAAATTGATTTTTGAAATACTTTTGAAAGCCATATTACTCTCTCTTGAAATGTTAAACCAAGTGAGAAAATGGCTATAAATAAGTTCCAAATGTCAAGATTGACCTTTAATTTTTCAGCCAAGGTAATTCATATTAGAGTCCCATTAATATATACTTGATACCAAAAGTAACTTTACACTTTCAACTACAGGGTATATCTTAACTTGTTTTGATTCTAAACAAATTAAATATTGCAATGATTTGCTTGTAAGGCCCTAACCTAATTAACGAAAAACAACTTAGGTAAATTAATCTTCTTTCGAGTTATCTGTGCGTTCATTAGAGGCACAAAATCAGCATGCCCTGACAGAGAGGTCAGCCCTTTCCCAGCGGGTGACCAAAAAGCTACAAAGAACAAACATTACAATACACACCAACATGAAGTATGACTAACAAAAACGATCCACAAAAGAAGCACCGTCTTGGAACGGTCAGTAATTATTATTTTACTGGAGGGCTTAAACCGATTTCATGGCGCGCCAACCTCACTCTTAGTTAAGATGTGATCAGATGTTTGGTTTGCATGAAAGATCCATAACTTATCCATACATCAACTCATAGAACATTTAAATCAATATATATAAAGGAGATAAAGCAAAGATAAGGACTCAACCATGCATAAAACCGGAGCAAAAGAAATCCAACAGGTAAATTTCATATTAAGTCTCCTTAAGTCAAGAGAAATACATTTACTATTACATATGTGTATGGTCAAATGAGCTAAAACTCTTTAAATATCTTCATCTTTTGAACTTAAAGTCAGTGGCCTTGGGACTTGGTATGTAGCATTGGGTATGTGAGCCCTACCAGGTTTGCTCAAATGATGAATCTAGGTAACCTTGACCTACTTTACGGCAAGGTCAAATTCAATTCCTAATGCATTTAAATGGGAAACATGTTAATTGTTCACTTTTCTATAACAGTCTAAGCCTGGATCAAAATACTTTGAACTGTTTAACCTAATAAGACAATGTATTTTATAGAAGTACCAAATGCCATGCTGACATGTGATCTTCCATCCAAGGCCACTCGTTTGGACTACCACATATGTATCTCAGAAATCACTGAACTGTTTATTACGGAGATCACGTGAACGCTTCAGGACATATAGGGCCTCTTAATTTATTTTAGCTCATGTGATCGTTGTATGTCCAACCTGGCTTGGCTCTGTGGGTCCCATTTCTATCTCACCTGAGCCGAAGGCTCATGGGTGAGCTAACAGTATACCAGTCACTCCAGCGTCTGTCTGTCATCTGTCGTCCTTTGTCGGACCCTTAATATTTTCAAACATCTTCTTTCTGGAACAACTGGGTCAATTAAACTCCAATTTGATATTGAGACTTCTTAGGACGCGGAAACGAAAGTTTGTTCAAATGGTTCTAGTCACATGACCAAAATGGCTGCCACGCCCATATATGGTAAAAACATTTAAATATCTTCTATTCCAGAAACCAAAGGCCGATGACCTTGGGACTTGGTACATGTATTTAGCATCGACGGTGTTGGGCCTACCAAGTTTGTTTAAATAATAATCCTAGGTTGACCTTGACCAACTGAATCTCAAGGTCAAATTTGCTTCCTAATGCATTTTAATGGGATTTTTTTTGAAAAGTTTATTTTTTGAGTACTGTTAAAGCCGAAGTAATTTATTGGTTAAGTTGATATGTTAAAACTAATGAGACAATGGCTATAAATAAGTTTCAAAGGTCATGGTTGACCTTTGCCCTTTCTGTCAGGGTCACTCATATTGTGGTCCCATCAATACATTAAAACATAGTTTTCTCACAAACCATTGGCCCAATTGAGCTCAAATTCATATGAAGACTCCTTCTGACAAGTCAGCCAAAATTTATAAAAAATATTTCGGTCAATGACAAAAATGGCCGCCACGCTCATATATTGTAACTACCGTTTAGAAATCTTCTTCAGAACCAGAAGGCCAGTGACCTTGAAACTTGATATATAACATAGGGGATGTGGGGCCTACCAAGTCTGTTCAAATGATAATACCAAGATGACCTTGACCTACTTAACCCTCTAGTGCCCGGTGTATCATATATGCTGCATCCTTTTTTTGGTGCCTTGACCAAGATATTGGCTTGAAAAAAGTCTGTTTATATGTGCTTTGTGGTCACCTGCTGGGAAAGGGCTGACCTCTTGGCTCTCGTTTGTGGTGTCTACTGTGAGTTTGTCACTTTTCCATTGGTATCCTGGGTCAAGTGTGGTACTTAATTGTATCGATTCCTGATCTTTACACCCTTACTAGGAAGACAGTAAAGATGTCAGGCAACTAGAAATAAATCATTTCTGTTGAGACCATTCGTCTAAAATGGGTTTTATCAGACACCAAAGTTCGCCAAAGTTCAAAAATGAAAATGTATCTTATATGATTCATTAGGCATTAAAAAATGAAAAATAAGAATTGAAATACTGAACTCGCCTTTTCAGATAAGCATGATATAAATAAGCCAATAAATTCTTTTTTTACACCAAATTGTCATCCAAAAAGGTTTGCTGAAATTATAATTGGAACTTGAGTTATTCACCTTTAAAAAATCTTGTCATGAAAACTTAATGCCCAATGTAGCATATTGCTACATGCCTATCTCAGCAACCTTTGACTTCAACGCAAATCCAGACCCTGTTTTCTATTTGACTTCCCAAAGCTAGTATCTGCTCGGAATATAAATGTTTTCTGATGGTGCATTGTATGTTTGGGCACTAGAGGGTTATCGTCAAGGTCAAATTTGCTTCCTAATGCATTTGTATGGAATTTTTTTTAAAGTTGATTTTTTGAATGCTGTGGAAGCGAAAGTCATTATTCTCTCTTGATATATTCAATCTAGTGTGTATAAATAAGTTTCAAATGTCAAGGTTGGCCTTTGACCTTTCAGCCAAGGTCGCTTATATTGGAGTCCCATCTACATATTAAAACTTGGTTTTCTCAGAAACCGCTCGGCCAATTGTAATCAAATTTCATATTACAACTCCTTATGATTGGTTAGCCAAAATTTATATAAAATGTTATGGTCACATGACTAAGATGGCCACCATGAACATATATGTTCATCTCTGGAACCAAAAGGCCATTGGCTTTGGGATTTGGTATGTAGCGTTGGGGATGTGGGTCCTACCAGGTTTGCACAAATGATGAGTCTAGGTTGACCTTGACCTACTTTATGGCAAGTTCATGCATTTATATGGGAAAATCTAACAATGTTCATTTTTCTAACACTGTTTAAGCTGAATACATAATAGTTAATCTTTATGAGACAATGGTTTTATATTAAATACCAAATGTCCAACTGACCTGTGACCTTTTATCCAAATCTACCCATTTGGACCGCCACACACCTATCTTAGCATCTTTTTCTCGGAAATAACTGGGTTTTTTGATGAATTATTCATTAGATTGTTTAGATCACTTGACCAAAATGGCTGCATTTTCCAAACATGGTAAAACAAAATTTGTTCCATTATAAGTTGTAGTTGACCTTGACCTATTTTAACTTTATTAAGGAGATCAGGTGAGCGCCTCAGGACCTTAAGGTCCCCTAGTTTATATAGGTTTATAAAGAGAAAAAATATAAACACGCTCTTGTCTGAGACTCTTGATATAGGGTATGCAGTAGCACCTAGTGGCAGGGTGCCCACTGGTCAGGGAAAAGTCAGGGAAATTTTGTTTACTTCATGGTCAGGGAAAAGTCAGGGAATTCTGTAAAATGGTCAGGGAAATAAGAAAATCTTCAAAAGTCAGGGAATTTTTAAACCATCTTGGTTAACTCCTCAAGAATTGAACAAACAGAAATGAGATAATCACTTTAATAGTTTTAGGTTGAATATAATATGCATTCCAGTTATTCTAATATGTATTTCTCTTGGCTAGTAACAGTTATTTTAATCTAAGACCAAATTTTTGGCCACATCGTTTTAACTCACTTGAGTCAAAGGCTCAAATGAGGTATTATAATGAGTATATATTGATGACCAGTTGTCATTATCTGTTCACATTTTAAAGTGGTCTCATACTTAAAATATATGCCCCTGGGGTCCACTGGTGTTAATGGGGTAGCTCCCAATCTTCAATAAATCACATAGACAGACTTAAAATGGAAAAAAAAGTTTCAAGCCATTGAAGTTCAGACCTACAGCTTATATATTTGATATAAAGCAATGTCAGGTGGTCCCCTACATAAATTCTGCCAACCATGCCCCTGGAGTCCAAACTGGCCACACCCTGGGTGCATTATCTTCCATTGAATTTAAATGGAAAAAAAACTCTAACACCATGAGGCCCACAGCTTATATTATTAGGAAGTGTCTATTGCCAACCGGCTGTCAATAGCATTTTAGGTCTGGTGCCAGCCAACTACTGGATAAAGATAAAAGGGATGACAGCAAATTAGAAATTATAAGATTTTAATATAAGTGTATAAAACAATGCTTATACACTTAAGGAAGAGACAAAGAACAATAACAACTAGCCACTATATTATAATAAATAAGTAAATATGATTATGAAAAACACAATCACACACTGTAGACCAACTCATAGCATCTTAAAGAAGAGTCACAAAGCATGAACAGTCACAAGACACCAGGTAGACAATTAAAGTAAAGCAACCAGGCATATTCCTCATTAAGATGATTGCAAAACTAGAAAGGACACTAAGTACTGTTTGACAAAACAATGACCAAACACAGAACCAATACAAAGAATGGGAGCAACAATAAACAATGAAACAGCAACTAGACTTCAGTCGATGATACACCATCGCAAATACCCGCTTTTGAGCTAACCAAAGCATCTGCAAAGTTTGAAGTTGCTACGTCCAACCGTTTAGAGGGAGATGCATTTACAAGAAAGTACATTATTTCACTTTTGACCTTGACCTTAGGTCAAGAAAAAAAACACGAAACGTTCCCTAGTATCCTCTACAACATATGACCTATGCACCTGCAAAAGTTGAAGCTGCTATGTCCAACAGTTTAGGAGGAAATGCATTTACAAGAAATATTTCATAAGGTCACAAAAAGCATTGCCCTCTACATCATGTGACCTATATAACTGCAAAGTTTGAAGTTGCTACGGTCAATGATTAATGAGATGCATTACCAAGAAAAATACGTTATTTGACCTTGACCACATGGTCAAGGGCGTCAAGGTCACACAAAATGTTGACCAGTACCCTCAAATTCATGTGACCTATGCACCACCAAAGTTTGATGTTGCTACATCCCATGGTTAAGGAGAAGACGCATTTACAAGGAAATACATTATTTGGCCTTGACCTAAGGTCAAGGTCACACAAAATGCTGCCCAGTACCCTCGACATCATGTGACTTATTCACCAGCAAGTTTGATATTGCTACATCCCACGGTTGAGGAGAAGATGCACTTACAAGAAAATACATTAAATGACCTTGACTTTCTTTCAACCCTAAATGTTGCTCAGTGCCCTCTACATCATGTGACCTATGAAACTACAGAGTTTGAAGTTACTACGTCAAAAGCTTTAGGAGGAGAAACATTTACAAGAAAAAATCAATATTTGACCTTGACCTTAGGGTCAAGGTCACACAAAATGTTGCCCAGTGCCCTCTACATTATGTAACCTATCCAGCTACAAAGTTTGAAGTTGCTACGTCTAACCCTTTAGAAGGAGATAAATTTACAAGAAAATACATTATTTGATATTTGACCTTGAACTTGGGGTCAAAGTCACACAAAATGTTGCCCAGTACCCTCTACATCTTGTGACCTATTCAGCTACAAAGTTTGTAGTTGCTACATCAAAAGGTTTAGGAGGAGATGCAATTACAAGAAAAATCAATATTTTACCTTAGACCTTGGGGTCAAGGTCACTCGAAATGTTGCCCAGTACCCTCTACATCATGTGACCTATTCAGCTACAAAGTTTGAAGTTGCTACGTCTAGCTGTTTAGGAGGAGACACATAAACAAGACATATACATTATTTGACCTTTGACCTTGACCGAGTCAAGGTCACACGAAATGTTGCCCAGTACCCTCTACATCATGTGACCTATTCACCTACAAAAGTTGAAGTTGCTACCACTAACGGTTTAGGAGGAGATACAATTACAAGAAACGTGACGGACGGATGTACGCACGGATGGACGGACAGACAGACGGACAGACGGACGACGGAGCGACTTTGACACGAAATTAATATACCCTTTTTTTCTAAAGAAAAAAAGCGGGTATTACAACAGAACCATCGCCTTAGAACGGACAGCAACCTAAGCCACTGGGGGGACCTTAAACACATAAACCCTAGATAAAGATTGTTTTTGTGAGTTTAAGTTTGTCTGTCTGTCTATCCATCCATCGATCCATACATATTCCTATACAGATTCTGTGTTTGGGCCATTTAATTTTAAACAACATGCTGATAAGGTTCTGCTACTAGGTTATCATACTATATTTTACGACTGTTCTTCTATTATTCTTCATTGCTTACTCTCCTATTTGAAATATTACTTATTTATTGTTTGCATTTTATGCATAATAAGTCTCCGTATTTTGCAATAGTGACTGTGAGAGAGACATCCACGTCGTATGGACATATGTTTATTTTCAGTAGGCTTTTCTGTAAGTCACTATAAGTAATGTATTTTTTTTATATTGGCAATAAATGATCATAATATATTTAACTACTAAAAAAACTGACACTTTTTACTATATAGAGCTAAGTCAATATGATTATTTTAATAACAAGACATTAGAAAGTAATCTTCGAAAAAATATATTTATCAAACAAAGAACATGACGTCAAGACGTCAAAATACCGCTTGTATCACTTTTTGCCTCTGGAGTATATGTCTAGATATTTTTGCAAACTTTTTTCATGTATGCAAGGCCAATACCAGTACAGACAAAAGTGTATTTTCAAAATTGCAATTTCTTGCATTGACGTATGATAAGGGGGTTTTAAGTTGTGATTTCGACGTTGTCTAAACGGCAGTGCTTTTTCCTTTGTGTAAGCAATTTCAAGAAACTAAAATGACTTTGAGTCAACCAATAATTGTAAGAGAATGCATGTTCAAGAACCAGAACTTATGTTTTTCGTCACCTTAAGAGTCATGTAGCGTTGGGGATGTGGGCCCTACCAGGTGTGAACAAATGATGAATCTAGGTTGACCTTGACCTACTCAATGGCAAGGTCAAATTTGATTCCTTATGCATTTATATGGGAAAATCTTGAAATGTTCATTTAGGCCGAAATCATAACACTTGCAAGAAATGTTTAACCTTAATGGGACAACGGTTTTATGTAAGTACCAAATGTCAAGTTGACCTGTGACCTTTTATCGAAGGCCACTCATTTGGACTGCCACATACCTATCTAAACATGCTCTCCTTAGATATCACTGGGCTGTTTGATGGAGTATTTATTAGATTGTTTTAGGTAACTTGACTAAAATTAAAATGTTAAAATGGCCACAACCCCCATTAAACAAAATATGTTTCATAATAAGCCGTAGTTGATATTGACCTATTTTTAACGTTATCAAGGAGATCAGGTGAGCGCTTCAGGACCGTCGGGTCTCATAGTATTGGGACTTTATTGACCTGAAAAACAGTAAAAACAATTAAAATGCTGATGAGTGAATCCTTAAATGTTACAATTTGTGACATATCATGGTGGTTTTATTTAGTACCGGCTACATAAAATAATACTTGTTGCTTTATAGGCAAGTTGGTTTGTTTGTTTGATTTGATTCTTAACGTCCCATCAAAATCTTTCAGTTATATAGGAACGGATCTTCCTGGGTTGAACCAGTACTAAGCTAGGATAAATGTGTCTGACTCAAGGACCACAACGCAGTGACGCCGGTGAGGCTCGAACCCACGGCCCTTCGGTCTATAGGCAAGTTGGTTCCTTTAAATAGCTAATAGACTGCTAGTCATAAAAACAAATTCCTAATGAATAAAACTTTGTATGTTTTAAGAGGTAGTTCATTTAAGTCCAATCATATGAAATCCTTTATGATCATAATTTGAAAGGGTGTGTTTATAAGTGTACACATTCTGATTTATCATGTTTAAATAGATGAAAATATTACTTTCCTTACAACTTTAATGTTATATTTCAACTGCAATTCACAGTTTGACAATACATGGATAGTTTTTAATACAATTTACAGTTGAATCGAAGTTAAGGGAAAAATGTCACACAAAAAGTGTTTCCCTTGTGGCAATTTTGACGACCTTTTCCATGTAATTTTGGAACGGAACATTCTAAAGCTGCGAAACTTGGCATGTTGCAAGAATAACATTAATAACATATCTTTAAATTATTTTTTACTATAAAAGTAAGAAAGAGGGCAAAGATCAGGAATCGATACAATCAAGTACCACACCTGACCCAGGATACCAATGCGAAAGTAACAAACTTACAATTAAACAACACAAACGAGAGACAAGAGGTCAGCCCTTTCCAAGCAGGTGACCACAAGGCATTAATAAACAGACGCATACGAAACCATAACAAACACGCGACAGAAATAATAAAAGTGATCCACAAAAGAAGTACTGCTTTAGACCAGTCAGAAAAACTATTTTACTGGAGGGCTTAAACCGGTTTCACAGCACCAACCTCACCCTTAGTTCAGATGTGGATGAAGACACATAGATGTTTGGTTTGCATGAAATACCCCTTACTTATCAATGTATCAATTCCTAGAACATATAAATCTAGATATAAAAAGGAGATAAAGCAAAAATAAGGACTCAACGGTAAATAAAACTGAATACCGGGGCAAAAGAAATCCAACAGGTAAACCCCTGTGGGTCCGACAACAGCTAAAGCATCAGGCTCCTACCTTCTCATCAATAGATAAGTCTTTTTGTTGGAACCGTCATAGAGTCGGAAGTTCAACCCACAAGCATGCAATTAAAGAGGTAAGCAAAGTTGCCAACTGTGATTGGGTTGACCACCAAGCATGCAATCTGTTGCAATATATTATTGTTATATCCAATTTCTTTATAATGGGAAATTATTTTAAAGAACTGCGTTGAAAAATTACAACAATCTTCTTCAAGTTATACACCAAGTCACCATAGAATTCAGGTTCCTAAAGTCCTTAGCGCAAGAGAGATTTAGGTCCGAGTAGTAATTTAGATATCAAATTATAATATCGTCTATAAAATTTAGAACAGGTTTGCAAAGTTTATGATACCGCTAACCTTGTTTAAGAAGTTTCTGAATTAACAATTTATTGCGAGTGTTGAAGTCAGCAACATGGCTGGATGCTCTATAGTCTGCCGCCTATAATTTCTAAGGCCCCAAGAAAATGGTTTTGATGGCATTTTTTGTTAATGCTCGGCATCCATGCTAGAATTATTCTTTGAGGTATGACAAAGTGCCCCAGGGTGGATGCCACGTCTGAAACTTCGAATTAAGGTCACAGCAAGGTCAAAGGTCAAACTGGTGCATTTTTGCATTAGAATCGCTATTTGGGTGTTTTATATTGAGTAACATGCTATCTAAATCATTCTTATTATGTTTAATATGCTGAAAACTAAAACGTCAGATATAGATATGTTGAAAATAATAGTTTGTGGAATGTTATAGCTATTATGGGATAGAAAAATGGACTTTTCACAGAAAAAAAACAGTATTTTGGAGTATATTTTTATATGCAAAGTCTTTTTTCAAGGACATTTTCAGTCATGCCTCAGTCATAGACCCCTCAGAACGAAAGATTGTGTTATTTGATTGGTAATAGAGTCTTCAATACATTTGAATAGTATTTTACTGTTACAAAAACACATATAATGGGGGGGTGTGAACTTTTCACAAATCTGGGGATGGATTCGCTCTTTGTCAGGTGCTTGATAGGTGTTGTCTGGTATTAGTACGTGTAGCAGCAAGTTAGGGAAGAAACCTGGAACGTGAAATACCACAGAGATACTGATCAAGACGACAATCATTCATTGATGATGTATGGATGCAATTTGGTCTCTAACTGTAGGTGCCACTATTCACGTATCTGATTGATTAATCTGACTATGACATTCCCAAAACTTTAACGAACGCCTCAAAGAAAGAACTCTTTGTCTCTTCAGAGACATATTCTTCAGAATGTTCCTCTGAAGATTACACAATGACAAAACGATTTAAAAATAGTAAGTATGATCAGGAAATACCACAATCACACCCTTAGCATCGTGAGGAAGAGCCAAGCAACAATCACGAGACACCAGGAAGACAAATTAAGCAAATCAACCAGCTCTCTCTTCCCCATCAAGATGATTGCAAAACTAGAATGGACATAAAGTAACGCACAACAAAACATAGAACAATTAAAGAATCACACAATGGGAGTAACAGTCAACAATGAATCAACAACAGAGCCACCGCCTTAGAACTGACAGCAGCCAAAGCCACCAGGGGGCTTAAATACATTTTACTGGTACCAAATCTTTGTCCTAGATACTGCTGTTGTTTAAGCACAAAAAACTTAAGCTCGCAAGGAGGATTCCTAACTATAGTATTTATCATCATAAAGAAACAACATAATCAAATTAACGCACCATGATGAAACAAAGAAAAGGGCTCACGACTCACAGATAGTCAGAGCTAAAGAAAACCTCAAGTTGAGCCTAGGTGGGCCCAGCTACAGCCAAACCCACCATTAAAACTTTACGTCAGAGCCGTCATTGAGTCTGGGGCCTGACCCATCATCCTGCAATTGAAGAAGAACCATATTTTTAAACCGGGATTGAGTTTAAAACCAGGCATGCAGACTGTCGCATGATATCCAAGTTATATCCAACTTGTTTTAGTACGTCTGTTACAAGAACTTGTTCACGCTGTCATCAAAATTAAAAACTAGAGCTGATCTGAAGAAGACAACTGGCCACACTGATCTGTGGCAAGAAATCAACCAAGAACACGTTGAAAGGATCACTCCTGAGAGACTGTTCTTGTTTCTCAGTCTCCATGTAGAGAGCAATGATATTTTGGAGGGTTTGTGGAAGAACCAGTTGGAAACTGTGATTCCAAGGGGGCTTTCAAGACATACTCTATAGAGTGCCAAGCCGCAAAAAGTTTGTCATCAAACGCAGCAAAAATCTGTTTAACTAAGTTCCACCTGACCAAGCCATTGAGTGGATGAACAAACTGTGACAAAGTGTCTAGTGGAAATCCCAAACTCTGTCTAATATTCCTAAATCCATCTTTTTTTTTAATTGATGATCATGCCAAGATTCAGTCCTGTAGGAAACTACAAGGTTGTTGCACTTTTGGAGATTACGCAGATGCCTTTGCGGCATCAGTTTTCAAACATTTTGGACACACTACAACACAACTTTTGTCACATATGATCGACACTTAAGACAGCAGTTGATTGCACTACATGAACAGCCAAAAGGAGATCAATCAGAAAATTTATTCAGGGCCCTGAAGTTCAATTACCTAGAGTACAACAATGCAGATCTTGCAATATACCCATCAGTAGAACGTTTTTCAAAAAGCTGAATCATTAGCAGGTAACGGTTAAGTTGTTGCTCGAGGTGGTAGTAAACTTTTCATGAATAGGCAGAAACACGTTTGGTTTTGAATGCCAAAGATGCAATACAAAAAACGTACAAGCAAATAATTGTCTTTTGGATAAATACTGATGTGCTGCTTCTTCTTTACCACCTTGGTTGTACAAAATATGAGGTATGGATGGTGTCAGAAACTTTAAAGGAGCAAAAAGGGATATCCAGTGTACATCATTTTATCTAAACTAGATACTGATATAAAACTAGATACTGATATACCGGACAACATACTTGGTTTCCATGGCCAGACAGTTTGTGATACAAGCTCATCATTCTCTGGTATCAGCAAAATAAAAACACGTTGGAAGCAGTACCTCCAGGAAGCTCAGAAACTGCTACAGTCATAATGTAAACGATTTTAGTTTGTTTTTGCCTGTATGGCAACTACGTTGAAACAGAAAATGTATATATTGAATTGATACAATTCTATCAATTCAATCTTTTCTCCAAGGCGAGAAAAGGGTTGAACCACACACAAGAGATGCCTTTGAAATGCACGTTTTGAGAGTTGATTACGAGTATTGGCTGAATGCTAATAATGCTCAAATGGATGTTGGAACAGCACTGGTGGATGGAAACTTGCAATTGGCGGTGGCTCTGTTGTTGTTAATTCATTGTTTAATGTGTTGCCCCCATTGCTTGTGGGGACTCTGTGTTTTGAACTTGTTTTGTAATGCATTACTTACATGTTTCTAGTTTTGCAATCATCTTGACATAGAAGAGAGAGCTAGCGGCTTTACTTTATTTGTTTCCCTAGTGTCTTGTGACTATGATTTGTCTGTGGCTCTTCCTCACGGTGCCATGGGTTGGTCTGATGTTTGTGGTATTCCCTGACTAAACTCACTTACTTTTGGGGTTAAAAGCAAGATTGTAAGCTGTGAATGTAGCTCTGCCAGATGTAAATGTTTTAATCAAATCAGATCTGCATGATGCAATGCCCGTGCGATGCAGTGGGGGTGTGCCTATCCTGTAGGACTCCAAGTTGTCCTGTTGGCAATTGAATATGTTGAATGAGCGGAATTTCCACAGCCCGCATGTAGAGACTAGGGTTACCTGCAAATAGGTGTCTTTGCACCCTTACTTACTTCTCAAATTATAAACATATGGGCACCTGTTAGAAGCTAGGTGTATGGTAAAAGCAATCTTGCCCTGAACTGATAGATGTGAATAAAATTACATATCAAACCTATAGGGTCATGTTTCCTCAAATTTACGTGTATGGTATTACCCGGGGGCCAATTTAACATACCTTGCACGCCCTTGCTACCCCTTCCCAGGACAATTTTTATGAGCACCAAATTGTTCATTAGGAGACCCCAAACACCCTTATTCTTCAGAATCCATGAAGGGTTGCCATGGAAACTATGAAATTTCATATATTCTAAATTGGTTTAATTTTAGGACTATATCTTCCTGTGGCCCCACTAAACATTTTGTCATACATGAGAAAATGTCCCTCCAGTCGGTGCAAGGTAGGTCTCATTACGAATCACCCCCACCCCCTCCCCCCAGGTGTATAGTTTTTTTTAAACAATTTTACCTATTTATTTGTAAGTTTACATATACATTAATGAATATGCTAATGAGATCATTTTCATATTGGACAATTGGATGAATGGACTTGTCAAATTGTATCACTGATGACATTACAACATGCAACAATGATAATATGGCAACCATGAAATCAGCTTAATTTTGTTTTTAATGATTTTCTCTTATTTTAGTACCTTTATTAATATTCATAAATATGCAAATTATGCAAATAAGCTATTGTGCATATCTTGACCATGGAATGAAAGGCCTAGGTCTAAACTAATTTGGTACCAATTATAGTAGTCTATGATAAGTAGCTGCTGAGATATTATTGATTTTTTAGGTACGCCCCCATTATTGAATCACATTTTTAATATTTTCATAAATATTCATGAATTTGCAAAGTAGATAATTTGTATATGTGACAAATGGATAAAAGGCAGATGTCTAAGGTTTAATTTGATACAATATTAAGTAGTCTGGGTTAAGTAGCAGCTGAGATATGAGCAATTTTTAAGCCACACTCCCATTATCTAGAATCACATTAGGGGTTGCCATGGAAACCATGCATTTTCACATATCCCAGACAGGTTTTTAAGGAGAACTTTGTTTCCCATTTAGGGGATCCTGATGAACAGGTTGTCACCCATGAAAAAATGCCCTTGTGGTGCAAGATAAGCTAAGTTAGCCGGCAGACTATACTGTTACGGAACATTTATTAGCACAAAGATGGCATTTTTTTCTAAAAAATCTAATTTAGAGGCTGTGGCATGCATCGATGCCATTCTATGTTCATTTGCATTTTTTTATTCATATTGTTAGCATTTTGTAACGAAAAAAAGAAGTTGCTGTATTTATATGTCATTATTTCTGCATTATTGCACTTACTTGACCTTTGACCTCACTGTGACCTTAAAACGAAAAATTACGCTTGGCATCCAGCCCTATATTGTTTGTAATAGTCCAAGGAATCATTCTAGCCTGGATGCCGAGCATTAACAAAAATGCCATCGGGAGTCATCGTTGAAATTATAGGCGGCAGACTACTAGCAAAACGAATGAGATGAGAGATATAGACTTCATTGGATGTAGAGCGAGGAACATCACCATCTAAAAATGGGAAATTGACGATTTAAAAATCAAAGTCGTCATGTTTATCACAAATTTTGGTAGAAAGAATATTATTAGAAATTGACAAATGCAGGTCTAAAAATGTGGCTTAGGTATGAGAGGAATTGGTTTTATTAAGTTGGAGCTCTGAAGGGTATATTTGACTTAGCGGATTGTCTATAAACATAATAAATGCTTAAAGTATCGTCCAAATATCTAGATTTAGTGTTAAAATCATCAATAATATCAGCTTGCTTATCACCAGAAAGAGACAGCATAAAGTCCCTCTCATAACAAAAAAAATAACCTAGTAGACCTCTACCATGTTTGTTCAAATTATGCCCCAGGGGCCAAAAATGGCCCCTCCTCAGGGTCACATGTTTTACATAGGCTTATATATAGGAAGAAACATGGAAAAATCTTCTTGTCTTAAACCACAAGGCCTAGAGCCTTGATATTTGGTATGTAGCATTACCTAGTGAACTTCTGCCAAGTTTGTTCAAACTATATCCTTGACGCCAAAAAAGGCCCCGCCCCAGAGCATCACCTAGTTTTGTTCAAATAATGCCCTTGGGGCCAAAAATGGCTTGCCTTAGGTGTCACCAGGGACATGGTCAGCTTTCATGTTAGCTCAAAACAAAATCAGGTGAGCGATTAAGGGCCACTTGGCTCTCTTGTTTCATTTGTGTGTGCTGCTTACCGTGTTCCTGTATTATTATGTTTCCACCATACAACCACTGTCACGATACGTTTGGTGTTTCTATTGAATGTGCTTGTTCTTAGTTCAAAATCAGTCTGCGCTCCATAACAGTAAAACAGAAAGTGTGAGCTGCCAAGGTCGAAAACGCACGTGCGTACAACTACGCGACACCAGTATTGTTTCTTAAGCCACTAACTTTGATTTTGGATAAAAAACATACTACGAATAGTATAAACTATTTTGTCCCCCCCTCCTCTGGGGAATTTTATAACCTTTTATGTCGTCTGCTGATTTGTTTCAAAATCAACATTTTTCACAAAAATATATTTTAGGAATACCATCTGGGTGTGAAACAGATTGGATACAGATCAGGCCCCACGTTTTGTCGGGCCTGATCTGGGTCCAATCTGTTTGCAAACAGTATCAGCAGACGACACCCAGAAGGCAATGAATTGATTTCGTGTTTGAGAGCTAGTTTTAGCCAAGTGAATGCTCTACACCAGAGCTTGGCCCCTGGCCCTAATCTGGAGTTTATATTCTATAGAATGCCTCAGGTACGCCATTAGGCCTTGAACTGGCTATAGACCCCCTCCCCCACGGGGAATTTTGTACAATATAATTTTCTAAAACTACATTATATAAGACGCAAACTAAAAGATGTTAGCCCTCTGAGAGTGGCAGCGTTAACGTGTAGCATCACGTTATATACGTTACCCCCCAAAATAGCATTAAACGTCCCTGAAAATGTCTAAACCATAACATGTTCGTTCATATTTGCATGCTGACACAGGTTTATGAACTTCTTATAACACATTTACACATTTTTAGTATTAATTTTATAAATGTCTGAGTTATTACCGTTGTATACGTTACTTAGTGTTTCCTGCCTTATTTCGGAGTATCAGTATGGTAGTTATTGACTATACGTGACTATTACATCTGTCACAGAATATAGCAAATCTGTAAGGCTGCTTCTTAAACGATTGAAGTTCCTTATTATGGTCGCTTACACTATTTTTCAGGCCCAGGTTACGTATGTTGCCCTAATAATAGCATTAAACATTCAAGCTAATGTCTCTAACAAGCCCTGTTTACTCTAACCGAAAGTTCTAACCGATCAGTCTAAAAAATCTGTTTTCTATAAAACTTCATATTTTTGACAAGCAAAACGTTTAGCACGTTGTACAAGGGCAATCTTTTTTTTTTCATGTTTATTACAGAAATAACATGTTCTCTTACTGTATCTAACCGGCTGGGGCGAATTTTATTTATAAACCTCCATTATTGCCTGCTTTGAAAAAATGCAAGTGATTGGTTAGTACTTTCGATTAATGTATACTTATTTGCATGCTGCACAGGTTTATGTACTTATTTTAACAAGGCTACCTATTTTAAGTATTCATTCAATAAATGCTTTGAGCTTTAACTGTTATATGTGTTACCAAATGATACATAAGTTATTCTGAGTTTATGTATAGCAAATGTTGACTATACATGTATTAAGTGTGTCAGTGAATTTAGAAAATTTTATTAATTTATGGTAATTTTAACTGATATTACAGTGTGATCTATCAACCTTTGCTGTTTGTTCACATGAATAGTAGATACAATTGTACCATGCATTCAAATCGGTAGTTCTGAAAGACAGTCACTGTAAAACAGCTCAGTTCTGGTCAAGGTATATGGATATAATTCAGATGGTGTTGACACTGATTAGGACTACAATGAAAACAACTTTGAATTGCATGTCAGCTCTATCTGTATGCCTTGTTCCCAATGTTCATTGCACATGATCACACCAACAACGCACACTATGTACGAGTGTTACTGATAACACTCATAAATACGTCTGATACACATCGCAGATGCAAAGAATTTCAGGAACAAAATGGGTATAGTGTGTGACAATCATTGGTTCTTTGCTTGAGAAATGCTTTTGACACAACTATCAGGCAAACAATAAACCCCCAAGTCAAAGGATGTATTATAATCTTCAGCAGCTAGAACTACACTTCGTTCTACAAATGGAATGGTGTATTACTCATCACATCAGGGCTCAATATGTTGAAACAACTCTTCAATGCACTGAAATGAAATATTCAATCTGCTCAGATGCATAGAAGAACGACTACTAAGAGGCAGTTTCTGGCTTCACCAATCCTTTTAGTTCTAGTTTTGAAGACAATGAGCTGTTCAGTTTGTCTTTCCGTGTTCCTGCTAAGTCTGACATAGCTAATGATCTTATTGAGGCTGATGCGATTGGCAAGAAGGCTTTTGCAGACTTCATTGACTCACTTTTAGTTGAAAATTTGTGTTTCACAACCCCATAAAATGCTACAAGCAAAACCACTTTAGAGGCTTGCGAGGTAAAGAAGAAATTGTCCAATTAACAAAACGTAATCAGCCAGATGAGAGCTTAAATGAACGTCTTTGGTCAGCATGACATTCTTTCTATTGGACATAATGTTGACCTTGAGTTGATACTGTCATTCCGTCTGGGACCTATGCCACTCCTGATAGAATATCCATCAAAACTGACAAGACCAAACTTCTGAATGGCTTGCAATTACACATTGAACAAACATTAGATTTGGCTATGTAGTACTGCCCATAACTTTGATAGTTATGCCATACTACAGAGCATAATAGCTTTTCCTGTCACCTTCAAGGATCAAACGGAAGCACTAAAGGCAGGGCATGTTTGTTCTGTCACTGATACACATATACAATGTATAAGCAGCAGTCTATAAAGTCTTACAAACATTCTCGCAGAGGATAACCTGGGTGTTTTGTTCAATAATGGTGTATACAACAAAAGGTGCTCCTTCTGAATTTTAACAACATTGGCCAGATTATGGGGGAAGAGATCTACAGTCAAACACTGTTTAACAGATTGTGACACTACCGATGTGCCTTTGTGTTAGTACCACGGAAAGGTTGTTCCTATCAAACGGATAGAGAACCCCTCCCCACTAGTTTATCTACATTCTAAGCAGGGGAGGAAAACAAATAAAGGATTGCTCTAGGCACTCATCAGTGACGTGAAGCCCTAACATGTGTTATTTATATAAGTGTGAATAAGCTGCAGTACAACATGTTTTTGAAAAAAAAAAAAATAGCCATACAAATATATTGACTATTTCAAATGGTATGGACATGAACTTACTTCCATCCTGCTTGTCTGTCCTTGAAATGTACATACAAAGATTGAACTGTCAAGTCTTTCCCATGACAACAAGTAAGGCTTTCCAGATGTGGACAAAATGTGAGGAAAATAAAAAGGAAGGAAATCGAGTACCTCTGGGTGAAAAAAACTTGAATGTACCCTAACAAAAGAGTCACAGAATTATATTTCGCATTTTGTGTAATATGGGGTTACCATGTTCAAAACTTAACAACTCAAACCTTATAAAAGATAGAAACATTATATTTGCAGTTTCCAAAAGGTACATAAAAATTAAATGCAAAATTAATTAGTAAACACATTCACATTTAAAAAAATATCAAACTATATTAGATTCATAAATCATTTATATAGGAATAATAAAACATACGTAACACTTGGGTGCATATTTCTTTTCAAAGGTCCATACCTGTGATGCAAAAATAGCATGTAAACTTAGATGATATGGCCAATTTGGAAATCTTACTTTATGGTTGAGTCATGTCATTTACATAAACTATCAAAGATGGGGATTGGTTATATGTGTAATTTGGCTGTTTCAAGGTAATGGTGCCATTACCAGAGTGCTAGCAAAATGCAAAATCCTTGCAAGATAAATCTGATAGAGAATCTGTATTGGAAAATTCTTTAAACCCTTGGTTGATATAAGAAGACTTGCTAGTTTGAGTTGAAACAGCTCTATAACTTCTACCCGATGTTTTTTTTTTTTGATCTTTTCAGTTGTTACTCACATTTGCACTGTATGTTACAAACTTTCCATGGGTATTATGTTAACGATATTTGACGTCTCTATAAAAGAAAGGAGGGTTTATAGTAGTTGATGTTTTGATTTACTTCCTCAGCAAATGAGAAATAGAAATGAGAAAAAGAAATTAATAAACCTTGCAAGCATGCAAATTAGTACAGGCAGGTCGTGTTGGAGACCTTATCTTGAATGTTAAATGGTATTCTGAAGGTAACATAGGTAACCTGGAGCTGTAAAAAACGGTGTAAAGACATCATAATAAGGAACCTCAATTCATTTAAAAAGCAGCCTTATAGATTTGCTATATTCACTAACGGATGTAATACATGTATAGTCAATAACTGCAATACTGATAATAAGAAATTACAAATGAATCACTAAGTAACGTATATAACGGCTTGAGCCCACGGTACTTACAAAATGAGTGCTAAAAATGTGTAGCTGTGTAACGTGAAGTTTTTAAACCTGTGCAAGACTGCAAACAAGTGTGAATATGTCATATTAGATATATTATCAGAAAATGTAATGCTATTTTGTGGGTAACGTACGTAACACAATGTTACACGCTAACACTATCACTCTCAGGGGGCTAACACATTTCATTTTGTGGCTTATATAATGTAGTATTAGGAAATTATAGTGTGCAAAATTCCTCTTGGGAGGAGAGGGGCCTATAGCCAGTTCAAGATCTAGAGAATTTACTTTTGACATTGTAATGATTATTGTGTGATATGGGGCTACCATGTTCAACATCTAATAGCTCAAAAAGTATATAAGATAGGAACAAAATGTTTGCAGTTCGAAAAGGTAAAGAAAAAGTCTTTGATATCATACCAAACATATGAACATTATCTGCTTTCAAAAAACATTAAGACGAACTATATAAGATGCATTTATCATTTGAAAGGGGGTCCAATGATAAAATGTAACGTACACTTCATCTAGGGTGACCATATATGTTTTTAAAAATCTCTGTCTGTGGCTCAGTTATACTTCACTTAGATCATATAACCAATTTGGAAATTTAGATTATCTTTTGCACTTTTCTGAGGTCTGAAATAAGAATTTTAGTTATCAAATATTTTGTAGGGTAACGTATGTAACATGCTGTTACAGCTTAACGCTGCCATTGTCAGAGGGCTTACATGTTGCAATATCCTTGAAAGACATTGGGCTTTAGGAAAAGTATGGTCTATAAAATTCCCCTGGGGGGAGGTAAACCATATCCAGCCAGTGGCCTACATTGGCTGGTACCAAAAGAGATGGCAGCTGAGCTATCACCTTTTTGATTAAACATTATTTTCTCTTTTTTTTAAACTATTTTATATTCTTTTCATAGTAAGAATGGACTAAAAAATTAAGGAATTTAAAAAGTTACAACTCTACACGTAACCAGTAGCAGCTAATGTTTTACTGGAATTAAATGCTCATACATATCAGCGTGTTGCACTATGGCGATTATTTTCTTTCTGGTGGTTAGCCCATACTGGCCATGATTTTTATTTTACTTCATTGTCATCCAGCAACCTAAAAGCTTTGTCACTTTTTTCTCCCCCCCCCCTGTTAAATCGTGATATGTATAATATCCGTATATCATGTATTTATATAAAATGTTTATTTCTTGGCCTAAGCAAGGTTTCGACAACTTATCTTGCCACTGACGAACTATTGGTATGAGAAAGAAGCTAAGTGGCCCTTCCATTTTTTGAAATCTAATAAAATGAGAGTTTAACAGGCAATGATACGAAATATCTTTTATTGCTGTTTATCGCGCCTCATACAAACATATTTTTTTTTACCTGACCTACAATTCTCGACATTTCATCAATGCAGATGATTAAAAAAAGATAAAGTCGCCATTCTAGAACTAATCACAAATATAGGATGAAAGCTATAACAGTCGGATAGACAGAGAAACCATGCATTATTACATTATAGACCACCATTCTTGAAATTTCTTGGGTTCAAACTTTCATTATTCAGCGCTAACGCGACCGCACTATTTCATGACCAGTATTTTCTTCCAATTAGAGATCATGCTAGCTTTTCGCGACCTTGAAATGATAACGTCTCCCTCTAATAAGACAGAACTTCATGTAACCTGTATGAATCAATCGGTTTCTGCTTATGTAAAATAGGAATTCCTTCTCATAAATATGTATTATTTGTATTTGCTATGAAAGAGATGGATTAGTAGCCCTGTTCCCAGGTGTAGACATACATGTACATTACGCTTGGTCAGCTATTATATGAGTGTTAGGTGCTATCAAATCAGCATGAATAGTGACCTTATGAAGTAAATTTTGAAATTTTATAAGTGAGGTTTGCTAGATCATTATATTACACTACACATTCGTGTAAAAAAATTATGACGGAGATAAACGGGAGAGTGGGTAGGCAAAAATTTGCTAACTTCAAGGTAATATTTGACTTTTTTTTTTCATTCACCAACCAAACTATAAACTTTATTATGCGACTATTATGATTATATCTGAAATTCAGAGCATTAGCGCATACTGGTCTTGTTACAGCTCAAAGTTCGAAGCACCCACATATTTAGCCACCGCGCCATATTAGCCAAATGATTGTCCTTAACGAATGGAATTTTGATAAAACGTCGTTTATGGTTGACCTCAGAATCGATATTAGGACTTAGGAAACGTGGATTTTAACATCTTGTAAATCTGCCTTAGATAGACTTTAAACATTGATTAAAGAAACGACTGCATGTTTAGCTCACCTGAGCCATCGTCCTTTGTATGTCGTGTGTCGTGCGTCCTCAACAATTGCTTCAAAGGACTTCTTTCCTAAACTACTTGCTGGATTTTCACCAATCTTGGTAGGAATTATCCTTATTTGGCCCTCATTAAACATCGTTCAAATGGTTTAGGTCCTTTGCATATCCAGGTCACACAGGCTAAAAAAAGATTTTCAAAATGAAAACTTTAAAGATCTTCTTCCCTGAAACCACAAGGCTTAGAGCTTAGATATTTAGTTATGTAGAATCACCTAGTGGACCTCTGCCAAGTTTGTTCAAATTATCACCCTGGGGCTAAAAATGGTCAGGCCCCAGGGGTCACATGTTTAAAGGCAGGAGTGGGGTGAAAAATAAATCCCATTTTTTGCACTTTTTGACTTGCACTCAAGCTGTGAAGATCTCCAGGAGCTCTTAAGGCTTATCTCTAATTTGATTGGCTTATCTTATCAACTGAGAAAATGATTGACACCTCTTATCAGTTCAGTGGCCATATGGTTTTGTCATAAGGGGTATTCTACAAAATCTACAAGTTATTTGGAAATTTAGTCAAAACCCAAGCAATAAAATATTTTCTTAAAATAATTTTGAAAGAATTTTATTTTGGATAGTTTTCCATATATCAGTGTTATTTATCATTTAATAACAAACTAAATGAATAACTTATTAATAACTTATTATTTTCAAATGTTTTATTATAAATATTTTGTAAGAATATTAATAGAATTCTGATTAAATCTCATTTATTTTACATTTTTCTTACTTGTTATACTGATCCAAACTAAAATAATCTCATAAATGTATGTAATAAGGCTTTGTAAATTACTGCCATTGACAACAAATGAGATGAGTCCTCATAATTACTCTGTAATTAATCAAAGATGATTGAATTTAGCTTATTTACGTAATCCTACACAGTCCAAAGATCACAATACGAATTTTATACAGCAATTACAATCAATTCCATGGATACACAGTAGCCTTTTGGTTTCTTATTTTAGATTTTTATTTGCACATAGATAAAAGAAAGTAACAAAGTTTTATAGCGAAAACGATGAAAGTCCAGATTAGCTTGGTTGATCAGAGCTCAAACTGCGTCTTAGGTTAAATGCTTCAAATATTTATTTGATGAAATTCGGCAGGGATAAAGTGCATACGAAATCAAGCATGATAATATTAATCTGTTTTTGCAAAAAAAAAACACATAAAACACATAAAAAAATAAATAGGAATATTAAAATAAAAACTATTTGAATATTATATTGATGACAATCAAATTCATTGAAGAAAGCTGTATTCATCATTCATTTTGTGTAAGTTTGTTTGTTTCATTTTTCTCAGTTAAGAAAATACAAACAATTATATAACTTTTATTACAAAGATAAAATATTGTCATTTTTGTGACTAGGAAACAGAACAGTCACTGAGGCTTATCTATTATCTGCTAGACCAGATTAGGAAATGTCTTATCTGGTCAATAGCTAAGCTCCACACAATGACCATCTCATGCAGGTAATAATTTTTCTGCCAGGGGGGAGGGAGTACAGAATCCCTGCCTTTAACAGAGGCTTATATAGGGAACCATGAAAAAAAATCTAATCTGAAACCTTATGGCCTAGAGCCTTGATATTTGGTATGTATCATCACCTAGTGGACCTTCGCCAAGTTTGTTCAAATTATGCCCCTGGGGCCAAACATGACTCTGCCCAAGGGATCACATGTTTTACACTGGCTTGTATAGGGAAACATGAAAAAATCTTCTTGACACATCGCCGAGTAGACCTCTACCAAGTTTGTTTAAAGTATCCTCCTGGAGCCAACAATGGCCCAGCCTCAGGGATCACATGTTTTACAAAGGCTTATATAGGGAAAATGTGAAAAAATCTTCTTATCGGAAACCATAATTCAAATTATTCCCCTGGGGTCAAAAATTGCCCTGTCCGTGTGGGTCACATGTTTTACATAGGCTTATATAGGGGATACATGGAAAAAAAATCTTGTCATAAGTAATATGGCCTAGAGCCTTGATATTTGGTATGAAGCATGATCTAGTAGACCTCTACCAAGCTTGTTCAAATTATGCCCCTGGGACCTAAACTGGCCCCACCCCAGGTGTCACCAGGGACCTGGCCATCTTTTTACAGACACCTATATGTAAGCTTTAAACAAAACTCAGATGAACGATTCAGGTCCACTTTGCACTCTTGTTGAAATCACCCGTATAATTATAAAAGTGTGCTTAAGGGACACAAAAACAAAATATAATGCAAATTATACATACAGTGAGCCACTTTAGTTACGCACCACTTATAAAATGTAATATTTCTCGGAAAAGGAACGTGATATTTTTATTCTGAGGCTACCAACGTAAAGCACATCTATATTTGCATTAGCCATTGAAATTTCATCGTGATCAAATCAGAAACGAAGGAGAAAATGGATTATAAAGTGCACTACCCTCAAAACACCATTTTACATTGCCTTATCTGGAATGAAACTCAGATCACATTGCACTTTTTTCAGGGTCGAATATTTGCTATGCCAGATATAAGAGCCGATTTATTCTTGGCAATATCTAAGACTGGTATGTGATTGTTAACTTCATAGTTTTTTTTAATGTTTTACTATTTTGGTTCCCAGCTGACCAAGGTTTGAAAAAAGTTGGTTTTAGTACTTTTTTTAAGTTAAAATGTCGTACGATTCTGAGTAAACTAGTTATCAAAACACTTCTTTTATGATTTCATTTAAAACAACCATGTATCCGCCGTTTATTTTCGCAAAAAAATTAATGGAATTATTGGCGTCATGGTGTTGACGTTAGTGATGACGTCACTACTACCAAGGCTATTAATCGTGTTAATGATAAGATGTTTTAGTGTTTTGATACTTCTATGTCCAAAAGTGACTCATTACAAAATAATTTTCGAAGAAAACCCAGTTTGATTATTGTAACTGACGTTAATATGACGTTAAAACGAGCATTTTTTCAAAAAAGTAACGGTAATACTAAATTCAACCACCAAAAAAGGGGTTTTACTTGAATAAATAAATTGTTTTTGGTGTTTTTCTGTCACAACGATCACCATGGATTATGCCTAGCACAAAACAAAAATAGAAAATATAGACGTTCTGCTTGCACGTGCATTTTTCAAAATTTGTCAAAATTGCCTTTGAGTAGCAGAATGATTCGCATGAGTGATTCCAATAATTTTTTTTCGATGTTATCAAACAGATAAAATGTCAATAAATAAATCATCACAGAGTTTGTTCGATTCCAGCATTTTTGTCAAAAAATGTGGGTCCTAAAAAATTGGTGCGTAACTAAAGTGGCTCACTGTATAAATTAATCAAATGCAAATTTATGTATATCGGTGATTTATGTGTTGGATATCAGTGATACATGTTAGTTAAGAGCAGGCATTTGAGAAGGCCATACCAAATTTACTCCTGTTTAGTCCAGATGAAACTTCTTCGAATAGCTTGAGTACATGCTATATAGTCAGGATTTAAGAATCCATTTACCGGTTTGCATCATCTCCTTTACATGAGCCATCTCCTTAATAGGGTGGAATCAACGCGAGAAAACATGTCTACAGGGTTTGCAAACAACAAAGGCACAGACCAGACAGCACACCTGAGATGACTGATCAGAGCCTTTGTTATTTGCGTTTGGAAAGTATCACATCTAATCTTGCTACAAGCGTAATTTCGAATCGAGGCCTTATATCATAAGGTTGAAACAGACATGCAAACTTATGGTATTGGTATATGCTCTAAAGAATATCAGTCTTTTCTATTATTTTTCAGCCACAGTATTTGACAACAACTGGACCAGAGAGGACCATATCCTTGTAGGCCTAATCTTGAGGACAAATATATTAACAGTCAAAACAAATGAGTTCAGAAGGGACATACGGGTAATTTTGATAAACTTCAGAATTAAGAGAATTTTACATGTTGGGCTATTAATGTAAAATTTATGAAACTTGTTATTTATTTATGTTTCATGTTTGTCTTTGTTATACTGTATTGTCTTTTTCATGCAGCCTCGTGATCACCTGCTGGGAAAGAGCTAACCTCTTGGTTCCCCAGTGTGTGTGACGTTTTCTTGTGTTTTTGTCACTTTCCCATATGATGTCTAAAGTTAGGTGTCGCACTTTAATTGTATCGAAGCCTGATCTATGCTTTCCTCTTTACATTTGTTTACTCATCCATAAATTGCCAAGGCGTGGTACAGATAAACCAAAGGCTTCGAAGCGTGGCTGTATTTACAATATTGATATGTTGTTCTAGAAAAAAGAGTTTCTGTTTTTTTTTACATTTACTATAAAAGCTTTGACATACACAGATGTTCCAGCCGGACTGTGTCATTTAACGCATTTTGCATCAATCTTTTGAAATAGAAAGACCAACAGGTCATTAATCAGAGGTCGTGGTACATCTATTCTTTATTGTCTCGATCCCTGGTCTTTACATTTCTCTTACATTTGTTTACTCATCCATAATTTGCGAAGGTGTGGTACTTTATTGTATCTATCCCTGCTCTTTGCCCTACTGTTTACATTTGATTACTCATCCATAAATTGTCAAGGTGTGGTACTCTATTGTATCTATCCCTGCTCTATGCCTTTCTCTCTACATGTGTTTACTCATCATTGAATTGCCAAGGTGTGGTACTTTATTGGCAATGTATCGATTCTTGATCTTTGCCATCCTCTTTACATATGTTTACTCATCCATAAAATGTCAGTATATGAGATTTCTATCAGTGGAAGACTGATGATGATTTTAATCGGGTCTTTATACATTTAAAGAGTATTAAAATACAACGTTGCCTTGGCCATGGCGTTACATTTTAACCTTCATCTGAACTTCGTAAACTCTTCATATCTTCTTAATTTAATGACCAAAAGTTTGATTGCATGAGCTGTAACTTAATGCGAAACATAAGGGAAAAATGGTGAATCAGAACTGTTGTAATTGTTCTTTCTGTCACCATCTTAAAACCCAAGATTACTGTCACAACAACTCTCTTGAAATTTTCACACATCTTCCTATCAACGTGTCTTGAAATGGAACTTGTTGGAAGGGATTTGGGTAGCATGAAAATTTAGAATTGCTTGAATCATTATGTTCTGATATTTAAGATGGCAGTTTTCTTAAATTTTATTCATATATAGGACACCTCCTCACAAAGCATATGTTTGATTGAACTGAAACTTGATGGGGACTTTAGGCAACATAAAGTTACATAGTTTCTCTGATATCTATGTGGCCATCTTGAAAATTCTTCAAATGGCATATCTTGAATCGTTTATCAAATTGAAACTAAAGTAAGCAAGAAGTGTCAGGCATCAACGCAACATCGAGATTTCGCAAACCGTTCCAATTTGATTTCAAAGTTATATTAGAGGTTTTTTGAAATTCTTCAAATGAAATCTCCTGATGAACCATATGTCAGATTGAACTGAATCTTGGTGGTAGACAAGGGAGTAACATAGATTTCAGAATTGGTAAAACGTTCCATTTAGATATATATGGCAGCCATATGAAAATATTTTGAACTAGACTTCATTCGATGGTACACCTTTGCAAATACCCGCTTTTGATCTAACCAAGGATCTGTTAAGTTTAAAGATGCTGCGTCTAACTGTTTAGGAGGAGATGCATTTACAACAAAAGTACATTATTTCATTTTAGACCTTTAGACCCAACCCAAGGTCAAGGTCACATAAAGCGTTGTCCTCTACATCATTTGACCTATGTACCTGCAAAGTCTGAAGTTGTTACTGCCAATGGTTAAGAGATGCATTAGACCTTGACCCTAAGGTCACATGAAATGTTGCCCAGTACCCTCAACATCATGCGACCTATGCACCAGCAAAGTTTGATGTTGTTACAGCCCATGGTTAAGGAGAAGATGCATTTACAAGAAAATATATTATTTGACACTAGGTCAAGGTCACACAAAATGTTGCCCAGTACCCTTGACATCATGTGACCTATGCACCAGCAAAGTTTGATATTTCTACATCCCATGGTTAAGGATAAGATGCATTTATAATAATATACAATATTTGACCTTGAACTTTTGGTCAAGGTCACACGTTTGTTGCCCAGTGCCCTATACATCATGTGACCTATGCACCTACTTGGTTTTAAGTTACTACGTCATAAGGTTTAGGAGGAGATGCATTTTCAAGAAAATTCAAAATTTGACCTTGACTTTGGGGTCAAGGTCACACGAAATGTAACACAATACCCTATACATATGTGACCTGTTTAGCTACAAAGTTTGAAGTTGCAACGTCTAACCCTTTAGGAGGAGATACATTTACAAGAAAATGCATTATTTGACCTTTGACCTTGACCTCTTCCAAAATTCTTTATTCAAATTACAATGAAACTTGATGGGAGACAATAGAGAAACACACATAGTTTCAAAATTGCTAAATGCAATCTGATCTGATCTGACGGCCAATATATGGCCACCATAGAACTATAAACGTGACTTAATCCATATCATCAAGTTGAGCTATTCTGGCCCACTTAAGCCTCTAGTAAATAATGTAGTCATGCATTATTTACATCTACACTACCAGTAAAGAAATGAAAAACCATTTGTTTTGATGGATTGAGAATATTTTATTTTCTCCACCACGATCCCAAGGTTAGGGAATATCAAAAATGCCCAGCAAAAGGGACAGAGATACAGTTTTGTTGCCATCCACGTTTCCATCCATCTGTCCATCAATTGTGGGTCCAGAAGAATATTTTGTTGTTGTTTGTCTTCTATGGCATTTTCCGCTGCCTATGAACTAATTGTGCAAACATCTCTTGTGCTTCTTCACTTTCTGCAAAACTCTTGAAACTCTGGTGGGCATACGTGTATGATCAGCTTAATTTAAAATCTGTGCGAGCACCTGATGAATTCCATCAGGGCTGCTATAAGCTCACTGGGACTTTCTTGCTAATAATTTCATTGTACCCTCCTAAGAGCCTTAAGTCTATACATGTGACATCATTGCAACCTTCCCTAAACAAAGTGTCTTCCACTGTCCGTTCCAACGTATCCCTCTCTATGCTATATTTTGCACAATGGAACAAAAAATGTTCGAAATCCTCCACCTCCTGGCAGGTATTACATAAATTTGACACATTCTTGTCTATCTCAGCCCTGTGGCTGTTAAGAATGGAATGACCATTTAATAGTTGATTCAGTGCCGAGAATGTAGGTCTGTCTGGTTTACCATAACAACTTCATTTTCCAACTTCAGGAAACACATCTTGTATACTGCTAGCTGTCTCAGAGCAGGAAAGTTTAAGATTCCATTTTGTAATCATTTGCTTTTTGATTTCAGTTACAGCTTCTCTTTTGTCAAAAATAGGTTCTACAATTACATCTGGTTTACTCATCTCTGAAGCAGTTTTTTGGCCTGTTCATTAGTCAATTCGTTTACTACAATCTCTTTATGGCCCGGTAACCAATGTACGTCAATTTTATTTTTCCTTTCATGAATTTTTCCCAAACTACTCTTTATGTCAAAGTCAATGTCAATCTTGTTTTTTGGCAATTGGTTCCCTTCCCAAATGCTGTTTTAATGGCTGGTTGACAGTCAGTAAGTATGTGTATATGCCTTTTCTGAATGCTGTCTAATTCAGAGAGAAACTCAAGTCCAATTTGAATCCCAACCAGTTCCCCTGTATAATCGTTACTGATTGGAATGACTCCTTTTTTTTATAAAATTGGGAGACTATTGTATCCTTCAATGTATGCCACTGCCCCAGCTCCAGTTGGTCCGTTATTACCTAAGGTTGAACCATCGGTAAACAGCAAAACATCTTGGTCTGTACTCTGGTTTAAAAACTCCATTATGTTCTCCTCCTGTTCTTCTTTACTATTGGTGAACTCTTCAATATCAAATATCTCCCTCTCTATGATCATACCCATACAATCTCTACTGTATTTAAATTCTTTCTCCAGCCTATCAAACTCCACATATCCTTTCAACTCTCTAAACCGTGACATCGGTAGGTGAAACAGAACAGGTTTCCTTCCAATGGTTATGCTATTCTCCATCCATTCTTCAAATTCTTCTTTTAATGGGTCATTGTTGTGTTTCGCTGCTATTCTGACAACTTCCTGTGCCTGTCTCAGCTTCAGATGCAAATCAATGGGTAATGTATTTGTCAGAATTTTTAAACTTTCTGTACTTGTACTCCTTACACATCCTGTAGCCTTCAGCATGGCTGCTCTTTGTACTTTGTTGAACTCTTTACTACACTCTGTAATAGCTCCAACTGTTACTGGTGCACCATATTCCATAATTGGGAGAACCAGTTAGCTGTAAAGTTTCATATATGTGGATTGGCTAAAGCCTCTCAACCTGTCTACAAAAACATTCAAACTTTTGAGAACACTGAAGGCCGCACTTGTCCTCTGCTTGATATGATCATAAAAAGTGAGCTTATCATCCATAACCAACCCTAGTATTTACTTTGATTTCACTCTCTTCAATTCGATTCCACCCATTTAAACATCTACTTCATCATCTCTTATTTCTTCACCACCACCAGGCGTGAATATCAAAACGTCAGTCTTTTCCGGAGCTATTGACATGTTCCACCTTAAGCACCATCCATCCATTTTGCACTTCCTTTATTTCCCATTGATCTGTCTTGATGCGTTCTTGATACAAAGTATTATAATACATAATGCAGTTGATGGTTTACTCATAAAAATGTTAGACTCAACTCAATATCACTACAGTAACTGCCAAATAGTCACCTTAAGGATAATCATTTGGCTAATATGGCATGGTGGCTAAAAACTGTGGGTGCTTTGAATTTTGAGCTGTAACAAGACTGATATGCTCTTTTTCTCCGATTTAATGCACTTCCTCTATTACCCATTGGTCTGTCTTGATGCATTCTTGATACAAATTATTATAATATAATGCAGTTGATGGTTTACTCATAGAGATGTTATAATCAACTCAATATCACTACATTTACTGCAAAATAGACACCTTAAGGATAATCATTTGGCCAATATGACGTGGTGGCTAAAAACTGCGGGTGCTTTGAATTTTGAGCTGTAACAAGGCTTATGTGCTCTATTTCTCCGAATTTCAGAAATAATCATAAGAGTAGCACAATATAGTTTATATTTTTGTTACTGAACGAAATAAATAAGTCAAATATTAGCTTGAATTTAGCCAATGTTTGCCTATCCACTCTTCCATTTATCTTCAATATAAATTTAAGCTTTTTTGCACGAACAAGAAGGGTAATATACCCAACAAAAAAAGAAACGCACCACTACGATTTTCCTATTTAGATCTCCTTTTAAAACGAAAATGTTAATTGTCATAAAATATTCATTTCTGATCAAATCTTACTAAAACTTGAGTGTGACGTAGATGAGTATCTGTACCTTCTCTGTACAGGCACAAAACTCACCAAGGCGAATGGTAAACGAGTTGCGTAAGCGTTAATTAAATGCTACTGTCTACATTAAATTCCCAGTATGTTTTACATTTGCAAAGTATGAAAACGATACTTGTCTTAACGTGAGACAACCAATGTGTTTATTGATGCATATTTGTTATTCCAAAATCCATTTTCATCAGTTAGGGCCATTTAAATTGATTAAAACAATGTTGAACTCTTTAAATGTTTTGTAAATCTTTATTAATGGAAATACTGCCAAACAGTTAGAATGGACCAAGTGGGTATGAAATTGTACTAAGATTGGGAAATGTCATCTTTTAAGATGAATCCACACCCCAAACCTATTCTCATTGAAAACCCAGAATGTCTGGCATCTGAAACACGAAAATGTTTATCCACATTACATTGATTGGTGTGTAAAAAATCCACTGGAAGTCGTAGATAGGGAGCTATCTCATGACATACTGGTGATTGTTTCATTTACAAGCTTCAGTTGGGGGACCCCTTTAAAAGTCATGGGATAGCCCCCTATCTACGACTTCCAGTTGATTTTTTACACACAAATCAATGTAATATGGATAAACATGTTCATGTTTTAGATGCCAGACATCCCAGGTTTTCGATGAGAATAGGTTTGGAGTGTGGATTCATCTTAAAAGATGACATTTCCCAATCTTAGTACAATTTCATACCCACTTGGTCCATTCTAACTGTTTGGCAGTATTTCCATTAATAAAGGCACTTACTTTGTAGCATCAATTTTGAACATCCAAAATTGCGCTTAAAATATCTTTTAGAAGTCATTTTGTTAAGTTATGAAATTTGTACAACCCGCTAGTGCACATACACCCAAGTCAATCAAGTGATTCATTGTTGATACACTCGATAGCTTCAATTCTCAAAGTATATTCACAATTCGTGGTACACATGACATTATAGATGACCACCAAATTGGCTTTGCTGCTCTCCTTATTGGCCCTTAATTTGAAATAGAGTTTTGATATGCAACTTTGATTTACTAAAAATATATACAACTTTTCAGAAGTTAAAACTTGATACAAAAAATCTCCAAGAACAATCAATATTGTTACTTACTATAACTAGATATATCGTTCGTGTAGTGGCAGAAAAATTTTCATCAAACAAAGCATATGTTTATAACAAACACGCAAACTAGTATAGGGTATGTAAATAATTATGACAAAAATCGCTATCTATAAAAATTTGGGAAAGCAGCTGTACATGTCAGTTATACAGGTAAGTTTACATACACACACGTCTACTAATCTTCATACTTCATAGGGAAATACAAATAATACAAAAGTGCATGAGGGCTTAGCGGGCCTCGATTCGCGCATGAATCTTTGTATTATCTTGTGTTACTATCTATATCATTTTATTGTGTTAGAGATGCACAGGCTTGGCTGAGTTTTCGCTGCTCAATAATGTGCTAGGTGCCATAATCTCATGTGCTTGCTCATATATGGCTTGTGAGTTTAACAGTGCTTTAATAGTGCTGGTTAAATTCCAGTTTTGAGGCCCTGTCACATTACATACCATATGTCCAGATAGGCATTTTTTTCAGCGTAGAACTGTGAATATTTTCTTATCTATAAGTCCAAACATTTGTTTTGGTGCTCAAATGAAACGTCTTCTTGAGACGGCTCTCTTGAGAAGCCACTGCTAATGCTTTCTTTTGAAATAAGAAAAATCAGTTGTGATATCGCATAATTATTTAGAGATCTGCTCATTATGCGTCTGCATTACCTTATTGGTTTTTTGCTTACCTGCTTATCCTCACAGGATTATCAGAATGAAAGTGAGGATGACCTGTAAATACGGAAATCAAAGACCACAGACCCATCAACAACACTATGTGGAAGAGGCACAAAACAATAGCTGCCACACGACAGCAATGGTAAGCAGCTCTATCTTCTTCAGCCAGAGTGGATAATGCATTACAGAACAAGGACCTTATTTTGTGTCTAAGGTCCTATTTTACTTCAATGGTCGACTGTTGGTTGCACCATCGGCATGGAAAGTCTTGCTATTATAGTTCTTTTTTTTCATTTGTGCGAGCTGCTTGTAACCATGTTTCTGTATTATTATATTTCCGCCATACAACTACTGTTATGATGCGTTGTGTGATTCTATTAGTGCGCTTGTTCTTAGTCCAAAATCAGCCTTTGCACCAATACAGTAAGTGGGCAGTGGGAGCTGGCAAAGGATTGCCTATGTATACGCAAAAACGCATGTGCGTACAACTAGGCGCAACCAGTATAGTTTCTTAAGCCACTAACTTTGATTTTCTGTAGAATAAAATGGTAATAATAGTATTAACTCTTTGCCCCCCTTTGAAATTTTAAGATTCTTTTTGTCGTCTGCTGTTTTTTTTTGTTGTATTATTTTCAAAATCAACTATTTCAAAACAATGCTTTGAGGAATACCCTCTGACTGTCAAACAGATTGGATCCAGGCTAGACCCAACGTATTGTCGTACCTGATCTGGGTCCAATCTGTTTGCAAAGGTTATCAGCAGATGACACTCACAAGGCATTGAAATAATTGCGTGTCTTGGGATCTAGTTTAAGCCATGTGAATGCTCTTAACCAGGGATTTGCCCCTAGGCCTCAATCTAGAGAGCATATTCTATAAAATGCCTCAGGTTCGCCACTGGCTGGTAGCAAATGAGATGAAAGCCGATCTGCCATCTTTTTGATTGAACATCACTTTCATTTCCTTAGATACAAAACAAACTATTTTTTATGGTCTATCCATAGTAAAATACTTAATGGACTACTAACATCTTTTATCTAGGCATTTAAAAAGTAGCAACACTTCTAGTATCAGCTCAATTTGTACTTAAGTGTTTTCAGTGCATAGAATAAATAAAGTGTGTTGCACTATTGGGATTTGCTGTCTGATGATTTGCTCGTTACTGGCCATGATTTTTGCTTTACTTCATTGTCATCCAGCAGCTTAAAAGCGTTGTCCTTCTTTTTCTTTTTCCCCGTTTAATCGTGATATGTTTAGTGTATATCACGTATTCATATTAAAATATTTATTTCTTGGCCTAAGCAGGCTTTCAACAAACCTATTTTGCCACGGACGATCTGTTGGTATGAGAGAGAAGCTAAGTGGCCCTCAAATTGTTAAAACATCGTATAAAATGAGAGTATAATATGTAACATCAAGAAATATTCTTTAAAAACATATACGACGAAGTGTAGGATGAGTAACGTGAGACTTGAAAAAATATGGGGGAGGGGCATGGAGTTAATGGTTGCTGTAGATACATGTACATTGTTATGTTTTCGGTCAATCTCAGTTAAGCGTTCGCTTTAAGGAATCTATGTCGGCAAGGAATGTTGTCAAAAATTTAGTAGTTACTTAATTATCTGGCAGTGATGGTTCTTGGATGCATGATTGCGGAAAGCCCGCAAAAATTTAAGTCAGAACGCAAAGAATCAAGCCCCTGCGGCCAAATTTTGCATGTTATATTTAACGGCTATTCTATGATGTTAGGTGCTATCAAATCAACAGAAATAGTGACCTTGTTAAATAAATTTTGGACATTTTATAAATTAGTTTTGCTAGATTACATATCACACTACATGTTCGTGTAAAAACTTGAATTTATGATAAAGATAAATGGGAGAGAGGGTAGGCAAAAATTGGCTAACTTCAAAGTAATATTTGACTTATTTACTTTTTGTTTTATTTCATTCAACAACAAAAATATTAACTATATTATGTAACTCTTGTGAGTATTTCTGAAATGCAGAGCAAAAGAGCACATTGGTCTTGTTACAGCTCAAAATTCAAAGCAGCCGCAGATTTTAGCCACCACGCCATATTGGCAAAATGATTATTCTTAAAGTTCAAAAGGTATATTGGCTAGCTGTTTTGTTAATTTAAACATTCTTCAAATTAGGCAACATCTCACTTAAGCTTAAGATTGTCCTCTATCTATAGATCAGCACAATAATTTTATCCAACACTTGAATGCTTTTGTGGGGTCAAGGTTCTACCTAGGGTCAAATGTGGCGCCCCAGGGGTTTGGGGGATCTGGGGAGAATTGCTATTTATTTTCAGGGAGCTGGGGAGCACTGGTAATTATTTTCGAGGAACTAGGGAGGAAGCTCATAACTTTGGGGATTTAGGGAGCCTTGCCAAAATGCAAAAAAAAGGACATAAGGAAAATTAGTTCTGTAGCATGTGGGTTTAGCTCTGTTATAGTCCAGTATTATGTCAACAGAATAAATTCAAGTTATGTTTTTTCAATAAAATGTCCATATAGGGATATTTTATTGAAAACAGCTAAATTTCATTTATAGCCTATTGTGGAATGTTGTAATCGTTTTGGTCGCTGCAATTGAACTTGTTATTATATTGGCATAGTTTCTGTAAATTCATCGTCAACTTATGTGACGTTAGGGTCACTTTTTGAAAGTAGACCCTCTATGTACATCGGAGGTCTGATTCCACAGAATAGTCCGAGGCAGTTCAAATTGATCTAACCCTTCTGTATTCGTCAGCATACTAGGCCTTCAAATGAGGCTTTTTCACATGTATGATAAGTATGGTAGATGTACCATTATTCGTTGAAGTTCCAGAAATAGTGGTATGGCAGAAAGGTGTCCATAATTGTCTTACTCCTAGAAATTGAGCAATGAAATTTCATCAGTTACCGTTTCAATTACATTTGCGTGGCGGTCAATATTTATCCAGCGACATGACGTCATCTGTGACGTCATTGTGACGTTATTATCTTGAACGTGACAGCCGCCATTTTAAGAATGTTGGAAAGCTAACGATGGCAACAGGCAACTTAAACTGATCGTCACATGAATAAATGGAAAGGTTGTTACGGTAAAACATGACTGCAAATCCATTAGATAAGAAATAAACTATAATTAGGTAGCATTTTATTGACAAGAAATCTGGCAACTATTTATATAAACCTGGATTTGCGACGTATACCACGAAAACTGGCGCTTATTTGGAAAGTGAACCAGCCAGGAATCAATCAGGGTTCTACCTGTCAGCATATATATGGTGAGTAATTATTATCAAATGTAGCGGAGAAATGTTTTCCAAATACTTTTATTCAAAAACTGATACTTTGTCATAATTAGATTTACTTTGAAACGTTAATACCACGAAAACTGGTACAACCAGCATAACAACGTTTTATACACTGTCCTATGTTACAAATAAAATGACTGATGTAGCTACCCACAATATATAATGATATTTTAGAAAGTAAATATGTGAAATGTCATCTTGACACCTCTCTTGTAGAGTCTGATATCCTTCCTTCGTGAGCTAGAGGAGATAGCAAATCTTGCTGAACAGTTACAGCGATGGAATGCTTCTATTCAAATATGTGTGGATGTGACTAATACATATAAGGCATTTACCATACAAAACAGGACAAAGGAAGGGGAGCACATGGGAAGAGACATCTATAGGGAAAACTTTATGAGGATTGCTAGATGTGGACTATGTTTGGTAAGACCACTTTCTCTTTCTATCAATCAACTTAGCTAGAAAATTAAGCTAGATGCTAGTAGTTTTCTATGCAACAAGACAAGCAATCATACTTACCAAAAATTAATGTAAAGCTGCTAATCAGAAAGTACAGATGCCCTTTTATCATTCCAATAAAAACAAAGCAGGGTGTTCAACAGGGCGGCTTATTTGACAAGGTGGCTTATTTGACAAGGCTGGTTTATCAACGATGGTCATTAAAGAGCTCTTTTAACAACCGTTTATTTTGCATTTAAAAAAAGAAAGTATCAATAGACATCAGCGGCAAAGAATGCCTTAGGTTATATTAATATAATTGGTTTAATGCCATGCTATATGATAGTTGATTGGCTTTTGTAGGAGTGGTCAACCGAGCTTTGAGAGCTGTCCTTCTTTATTTAAATTAAATTAAAACAAAGAGGCAATAGGTATTACGAACTACTGTGAGAATAGTGCAATTACACTTGTATCATTAGCTTGCATATGCAACCATAGCATACTTTCAATAAGAACCTACAATCACAAGTCAAATTTTAACGGGTAACGTTTTCTGATTTACCTCAAATGAACTCAAATTAATGTCATCATGTAAACGGTTTGGCCCTCAGAGAATGAAACATGCCCCTTTGATAAACTGCAAAAATCATGTCTTCTGATTCAATTTACCCTTCCGAGCTTCAACTTAATAAAGCTAATATATTGATACTGGAACCTCTTTTTTGGATTTGCATTTGTTTTTTTCTAATGATATTGTTTCAACCAAAATTTATAATAAACGTGACGATTTATACTTTGAAATTGTCAAAATCCCATTTTAGATGGTGATGTACCTCTTTCCACATATTATGGAGTTTATACATTGTATTTCTGAAAGCATCCGATTTGCTAGAGTATCTAGCCATGTTGCAGACTTCAACACTCACAATAGACTTTAAACTCAGAAACATCCTTAACAAGGCTATTGGTATCGAACTTTGCAAAACATTTTTCCAAAGTTTGTCACCAATACTATGATTTGATAACTGAATTCCATTTTCGAGCACCAGGGACTTTCGTAGCCAGAGTTTTATGGTGACTTAGTGTATAAATTGAAGAAAATTGTTGGCACCAATAATTTTTCAGCATAAATAATGTCTCATTATAAAAAGATTGGTTATAACATTAATGTGTTTGGACACACCTCATGCTTGGTGGTCAACCCGAAACACAAATGACAACTTTGCTTCCTTCTTTAATTGCATGGCAGCTGTTTGGACCTCAGACTCTATGACAGTTTGGCCTTTAAGTAAGAAACACAGCAAGGATCAGGAATCAATGCAATCAAGTACCACACCTGTCCCAGGATATCAAATGGGAATGTAACAAAATCACAATAAACATCACAAACAAGAACCAAGAGGTCAGCTCTTGTGTGTGATGTTTATTGTGATTTTGCACACATTTTGACAAGACCATGTATGACATTTTTTTAGGTTTTTCCAAAGTAAAAAATGTGTTTCTAAACAAATTTCTAATAATTTCACATGAATGCTCCCTTTGATGCCCTCTTTTCAAATTGCACCAATGATTTTGCTCCACTGAACAGGAGGGCTGCCAGAGCTCCACATAATAAATCTCTTAAATGACATCTCCTGAACCACTAGCCCAATTCAAAATAATTTCATAAAATTGTTTTTCATAACAACCTCTACCAAATTGTATACATTGTTCTGCTCCGCTGAACAAAAGGTCTTCCAGAGATCTAGATAAGAAAATCTTAAACGGCATTTCCTCCATAACCACTTCTCTAAATTCAAAATAATTTCTCAGAATTTTACCTTATAATACCCTCCACCAAAATTACACAAATGGTTTTGCTTCGCTGAATAATATGACTGCCAGAGCCCAGATATCTTTAAACGACATTCCATCCTGAACTACTGGTCCAAATTCATAATAATTTTACAGAATTATTTCTTATGATGCATTCTATCAAAGTTGCATAAACGGTTTTGCTCTGCCAAAAAAGGGACCACCAGAGCTATAGATAAGAAATGTCTTTAAACAACATCTCCTCCTGATCAACTGGTTCAAATTCAAAATGATTTCATAGAATTGTTCTTCATGATACACACAAATAAAATTGCACAAATGATTCTGATCTACTGAACGAAAGGGGCTGCCAGAGCTCTAGATAAGAAATGTCTTTAACAGCATTGTCTCTTGAACCACTGTTCCTAATTCAATACTGTTTAAATAAATGTTCTGCATGAGGCCTACTACCATAATTGCACAAATAATTTGGAAGCACCGAACAAAAAGGCCACCAGAGCTATTGATACGAAATTTCTTTAAATGACCTCTTCTCCTTAACAACTGGTCTTAATTCTAAATAATTTCAAATAAGTGTTCCTCATGATGCCGTCTACCAAAATTGATCAGAATGTTTAGCTAAGTTGAACAACATGGTCACCAGAGCTTAAAACTAGAAATTTCTTTAAATGATATCTCTTTAGCCACATGCCATCACACCTTCTGATGTGCCAGGACCTAGGTAAGCGATCCAGGGCCCTTGGACCCTCTTTTTGTTATTTATGTTTCACGTTTGTCTTTATTTTACTGTCTTGACGGTTCCTTCCAGCCTTGTTGTCACCTGCTGGGAAAGAACTGGTACTTTCCCATATGGTGTCTCGAGTCAGGTATCGTACTTTATTGTATCGATTCCTGATCTTTGCCTTCTTCTTTACTACTGTATTGACTGCGATTTATCGACAAATATACCTTAGCGCACGAAAAAAACATTATTTTGTCCAGATAAAGCATAATCAAGCCTGCTTAGGTAGAAAGACTTTTAAGCTCAACCTGAGCCAGAGGCTAACAATGACTCTAGCGTTATTCCATCATCCGTGCAACCGTCCATCACCATTTTCAAACATCTACTCTGAAACCACTGACCTAACTATACTAAAATTTCATATACAGAGTCCTGAAAGGATTCGGGAACAAACGTTTGATCAAATGGTTATGGTCACATGACCAAGATGGCCGCCATGCCATATATGGTAAAAACCTTTTAAATTTGTTCTTCTTCAGAGAAGGCCAATGACCTTGGGACTTCGTATGAAGCTTTGGGGAATTGGGGCCTACCAACTTTGTTGAAATGATGATTCTAGGTTGACCTTGATCTACTAAACGTCAAGATCAAATTTGCATCCTAATGCATTTAAATGGGGAATTTTTGAAAAGTAGAATATTTAAAAGAACTATAAAAGCCAAATTGTTATTCTCACTTGATGTGCCTTACCTAATGTGAGAATGGCTATGAATACGTTACAGAGGTCAAGGTTAACCTTTGACCGTTTAGCCAAGGTCACTCATAAAACATTATAGTTATATCAAAAATCACTTGGTCAAATGAACTCATATTTCATATGAAGACTCCTTATGAGAAGTTCGCCAAAATTTGGGCAAATTGTTCTGGTCATGTAACCAAGATGGCCGACATGCCATATATGATAAAATCCCATTAAAATCTTCTTCTCCAAAACCAGAATGCCGATGACATTGAAACTTGGAATGTAACATTTGAGATGTGGGGTTTACTAAGTTTGTTCAAATGATGATTCAAGGTTGACCTCGACCTACTTAACATCACAGTCAAATGGGTACGTTCATTAAGGGGCTATTTTGCCCCCCTCTAGAGCCAAAAACTGAAATGGTTCAAGTGTAAAATTCTGGCATTTATTTAAATTTAATGGTTGCTATGGTAACAAAAATGGCCGCCAAAATAATCCTAAAATAGAGAAATTGCCGTTTTGGGCTAAATTCAAGGCTTTTTCAGACCAATTTTTCAAGAATTAGATATCAGCACAAGCGAATACCAAAAAAACCTTTTAATAAATTGTGTGCCATGGTACTTTTCACCCTCTGTTAAAGTATCTTTTTGGTATTTGCTTGTGCTCTATGTTAATTTCTCTGTCAAATGTCTTAAATTTGCTCCAAAATGGTCACTTTCCTATTTCCAGCCTATTTTGGCAGCCATTTTTGTTACCATAGCAACGGTAAAAATAGAATTAATCCCAGACTTTAATACTTGGGCTATTGTTCTATTAAATTATTATTACTTGTGAAAAACAATTTTCATTTTTTGGCCTCATAGGGGGGGCAAAAATAGACTCTTAATGCACGTACCCCTTTGTTTCCTAGTCCATCTAAATCGAAAAACAATAAATAAAAAGTTGATATTTTTATACTGGCGAATCCAAAGTCATTGTTCTTACTTGATATGTTAAACAAATGATCTACATTAGCGTGACTAGCAACTCCATTTCCAGCCAGACAGGTATGTCGTGGCCTCTGTCACGTGACTTACACCTGGTGCACCATTCAGCGTTTACACAAAATGGCGGAGCATACTTGAGAAACAGCTGCATTTATGTGAACAATGAAGGGCGCATACTGCTCATTGCTATATTTAGGTAATAGCAATCAAAAAAAATTATGGGGACCACAGCGTTGAAAGCAAGTGCATCGGAAATGCTTGCCATTATTTAATCATGTTATTATATATATTATGCCGCAAACCCAATCAAAATCGAATAAAAATAAGAAATTAACAGACGTTTGTATAGCAGAAAAAGGAAACAATGAAAGATGGCCATTTTAGGTTATGTGACGTCACACAGCCCTAATTAAATATGCATAAACAGACTTACTATTTTACTTTAATGTATTTCAAATTTCTTTGCATTTTTATTGATTCTTATGCTGAAAATAGTTGCTTTTGAAAACTCTGTACATTTAGCATTGAAAATGAGGAATTTATTGGCTTTTCAAAATTTACAGGAAGTTAATTTAATATTAAAAATGGCGGCCTCCGTGGCCTAGCAGATGTTTAATTTTGATTTTCAAATTGCTCTAACTTTATCATTTTATATCAGGTTTTGATCGGGTTAGTGACAGATTACATGGTTTAATAAGGGCTTGCATGTCAGGCTCACCTGCTTTTTATGTTTCTGTTCTCTTTAAACATCTGTAAATGCAATATTTCTGCAATATTACAACTATTGTTATTACCATGTAAATATCGGCTAATTTTATGGAAGTTGCGGAATTTGTCAAATTTGGCTTTAACAATACCTCTTTCACTGTAACGAATGAAGATTTAAATATGGCTATGTCTTAATTTTCATAAACTAAGATGCCCTCTCGTTCATAATCATCATAATTATACTCTCTCTGTGTTTGTAAAGGAGATAAAAGTTTCAGTAAACAATTGAGAAAATACGCTGTGTATTCCTAAACCGTGATAAAAGCAAATTCTGCAGATAAAATATATTCGCTTTCCCTCCTTTACCTGTGTAAGATGCCCGACAAAGTTATTTAAGATAAGTATCGATATTTTATTGGAGTTTTCAGTCACTCTAATATACGTCACTGGTTACAATGTTATCTAATGAGACAAAGGCTATAATGGTTGACCTTTGACCTTTCAGCCAAGGTCGCTCATATTGGAGTCCCATCATTATATTAAAACATAGTTTTCTCAAAAACCACTAGGCCCATTGAACTCAAATTTCATATAAAGACTCCTTCAGTTAAGGGTAGTAAATTAAATAAAAAATGTTAATGGTCACATGACCCAGAAGACCACCATGCTCATATAAGGTCAAAACCCCTTTAAAAGCCATCTTCTCTAGAACCCAAAGGCCAATGAACTCGGGACTTGGTTTGTAGCATTGTGGATGTGGGCCCTACTAGGTCTGCACAAATGATGATTCTGGGTTGACCTTGACCCTTTATATGGCAAGGCCAAATTTTATTCCTAATGCATTGAACAATCATGAAATATTCATTTTAAATAACTGTTTAAGCAGAAATCATAATACATACGATAAACGTTAAACCTTATTAGACATAAAACATGGTTTTACATAGACACCAGGCTAGATCAGGCTGAGCTATGTTCTTTCTTCAAAGGCCACTCATTTTGGACTGCCACATACGTATTAAAACATCCTTTTCTCAGAAATCACTAGGCTGCTTGAACTCATCTTTCATATGGAGTATTTAGTAAATAAAACAATATAAATATGATATTTGATTTAGGTCACTTGACCAAAATGGCCACCGTGTCCATATATGACAAAATAAAATAGCATTTTATATTTAAACAGTTAGCCTAAGTTGACTTTGACCTATTTTAACATTATTAAGGAGAGCAGGTGAGCGCTTCAGGACCTTCAAGTCCTTTAGTTTAGTATATTGAATTTATACATAGAACAAGTTTGATTACTTTCGAGATTGTGAATAACACAGATGCTAATTAGACTGCAGATGCACAGGCTGGTTGCCACCATTGGTGTTTTCAAAGTCAGGTGTTTTCACGTTAAGGACATTATCTTTCAGTAATGCCATTAAATGATCATCATAGAAATAGATAAGTTAAATTTTATTCAAAAATATTTCTTTCTTTTCCTACTTGTGTTAATTGACGAGGTTTTAAAGTGGTGAAGAGAGTTATATGGATCAAATGATAAAAGGTCAAATAAGAAATCATATTATACAGAGATATAAGATAAAATGATAATTAATACACTATTGTAGTCTATTTATAAAATTACGTCATGCCTGGGAGTGATATGACACCATATATTACATGTTGAACAAACAAGTACATTTATTTATCAAACATTAGATATGTATTTTTGTAAAATTAGTTTTGTCCTCTAGGGAGATAAATATCTTTAGCCAGAACTCTTTTTCCTGAACACAAACGACCTTAAGTATTGATGTGTTTTGTGTCTGTTCCATGTTTTGTTGTACATTGCTATGTGTCCTTTCTAGTTTTCCAATCATCTCTATTTGGAAGAGAGAGCTGGCTGCTTTACTTTGTTTGTCTCCCTGATGTCTTGTGATTTTTATGTAGCTCATCCTCAAGGTACCGTGGATTGGTCTGCAGTCTGTGAGTGTGGTATTTTCTGTTCATACTCACTTACTTATTCCATACTCATCCATTCTTTTAATATATAGCAAAAGAGTGGGATAGGAGTTATCACGCAATTCCTAGGACATAGAATATAAGCTGCTCAGCTAAAGTTTAGCACGGATTTTAATATGATGCCCCACATTGAATGAACATGAAACATTGTATTTGATGTTATGAGCATGTATAAGGATCTTGAAATGTGCGTTCTTCGTGTCCATTAGACAAAAGGTAATCTGGTTAGGCGTCAGTGGATTGACGTTAAATTTGATGTCATGGGCATGTAAGGGATACACGTCTACATCGAAAATTGAAACTTTGATTCTTATGTAAAGCAAAAGGTACTAAATGATGAAAAACGTTAAACACATCAAAGTTTGATACCCATTTATGCGTTGTTTTACCGTCCCATTATGACGTTAAAATGGTATTTTTCCACTTCTTGACTTTTCAGGGAACTGGATCAAGCGGTCAAGTAATCGTTTTGATGCTAGAGTGGCACAAGCAACATGATCATTTTTGTTAGTTGATCCTTTGAAAACGTCTTCTTTAGATAGCGTTACCGCCTACATTTAACCTTAACTTCAGATAAACATCACTTTTTATGAATTAAATACCCAGGGACAAAATTTTATAAACGTGCCTTACCCTTAATTGTCTCTCTTTAGGCATAATCTTAAACATGAAAACCCTTTCAATTAAGCATACCTACACAACGAAAACAGTACTGTTTTTGACTTGTTAACGTCATTATAACAGCGACGTTAGTTTTTATTAAGACTCAACTTTTGCTCCAAATGCTCAATGGAGACGACCTTCATTTTTTTCAGAATGGCTGATTCGACGAAGCTGAAAAACAAAGTACTTTCTAAACAGATGCTGTATCAATTTTGTATTGCCAATAATGCAGTTAAACACGTTTTTGACCCCCTCTTGTTTAAAGTAATGAACGACGCAGTAGAAATCCAATTTAAGTACACCAATTGCTTTCCTAAAACTTATCACATATCAATACATCATTTCAGCAGATATTTTATAATTTTAAGCCATTTGCTTAAAAAAATCAATTTTAATTTATCCGTACTTAACTTTTGTTGCGCAGTATAAATAATGTGGAATATTTATCAGCACAGTCTGGTCAGTCGTGGCTGGCCATGTGGTGATAGCTAACTAGCCTTACATAGAGATCACAGCTTAGAAACTAATAGGACAGGGCAAATATCTAGGCAAATCTTAGTCTTTTCTGAGAATAATTTATTAACATTGAAAGGAAAAGGAACTTAAAATATACATATATTGTACTGTTAGGGCTTGGACTATGTCTACTTTGTATCCCTTCCTCACCGTGCCATGGGCTGGCCTGCAGACTGTGATTGTGGCATTTCTTGGCCATATTCTATCTTCTTTTTTTAAACTATAATAATTGTTGATGACACCACCATTGTACTACATAAGACTGAATTATTAATCTGCTCAAGCTTAAACAAATTAAAAATCATCTAATGAACAGAGACAAAAGTCATAAATTTTCGTGGGCTTTATAATTCGTGGGCTCAACGCACCACTGTCGTAACTGCAATTTTTTCAGAAATGCACTTTTTTGCAGTTTTGAATCTATAAAACATATTTACATAAATTGTGAAAATTTCCTAAATGTGTTGTAAATATTTCTCCAGTAATATTAAATTATGCATTTTGTCGTATCTCACAAGTGTCAATTCCTTTAACGCAACACTGTCGTAACTTTACATACGACACTGTTGCACTGAGATTTAAGCTGAAGACTGTGTTTTTTGCGTGCAATACTGATGTAACTGCATTACTGCAACAGTGTCACGCATACATCATTGTTGCATTGATACAATACATGTATTGATTAATTTGTTCAGTGCAATACTGTCGTATCTAGCTATAAGTCTTGATTTAATGACACCATAACTGTAAAAATGACATCATACTGTTCATTCTTAATACTGTACATAACAGCATACAACAGATTTGCCATCTTGAAAACTACCAAGAAAAAAATTCTGCCAAAGGCTCTGGAACATCTTCAAGGGAGCACAGGTTGGCAGGGACTAATTCTGAATTGCATTTTTAATTTAAGATTTTCCTGAGAAATGGACAATAAATAGTTAAGATACAAATTTCAGCAATAGTGAACCATGAAATTTAGGCCGTGATCAAATATGCATGGATACCACTATGAAGATGTTCATCCCTTGATATAAGTCAATACTAAGTAGCATTACTATAGCTCTACTAGCCCATGAGAAATATGCTTAAAATTTAGTTACAATGTCAGTGAACAATTAAAAGGTAACAGTTCAAATACGACATGACCCAGAAATGGTGGTTAACTTCCCTAGATGTAAGTCAATACTAAGTATCATAACTCTCAAGCCCTAGAAGATCTGTTGTAAGGTTTAATATGACACAAATGTTGATGGAATGACGAATTGAGAAGAAATTATATGAAAATGGAAATGAGGGTATTAAATGAGTTTGATGGGGTATTAAATGGTTTTTGATGAAAAACTGACTACTGTTTTTAATAACTGGCTATAAAAATGACAAGACTAATACAATCAGATTGCAAACCCTGCCCATAATATACCCACATGGGAAAGAAGTATCAATTTAACCCATTTAAGCTGAATGGAATTTCCCATTCTTATCAATTGGACCAGTCTGTTTCCATTTTAAGGGCTGTTGGTTGGTATCTTTCATTTTTATTCAAATCTTAATATAACATTATGTAAACAAAAAGTGCAGACACTGATCAGATGCTGCTCTCTGCAGCATCTGAGCTGGGTCTGCACTGTTTATCTATAACCAACAAAAGGATGCCAGGCTTATATGGGTTAACGTGACACCAGTATTATAAACAAATAAGACATGTACGATAACCGGAGTCACTAGTTCCTTCCCAAACAAGACTTAGTGTTGACACAGAATTCTCTCATAACAGAGAAAAAATCATTACAGGAACTTTGGATTAAGCCTTTACAAAAAAAAGTGATGCCCTATTCAACATCTTATAAAAATACACCTTACAACTACCCTATCTACGATGATAATCCCAAACCTCACTGTCAACCAGGTAGGGTAGGGTAAGGTTGGGTAGTATAAAGTGGACTAAAATAGCCTAGGCTTTGCTGGCGTAACCATAGCCTTGCCATGCCTAGCCTTTTAAAGTAAAGAACTATATTTACCTAAGGGTAGGGGCTACCATAGCCACTTTAAATCTTATTTTAGTCATAGTCAGATTTCAAGATTGATACTGTATGAATCCTATGATTCTGATTCTTGTAGTCGTTAAGGAACACTACCTGGCCCCTATATAGCCTGAGCCAAGTAGGGTGACAATGCCCTATGCAAGATATAGCCTAATCCTTTATCATTAACACCCAAATCTGGTAAGCTAGGCTATGGAAAGGTTATGTAATACCCCTCCCTAATCAGTAGGCTTTACCTACCTTAAACTGGGGTACCTGTTGAATTAAGGTTTAGCTAGAGAATGGTACCCTACCACAAATCCTGGTAGGTTAACCAGACCTGCCATGTCCTCCATCACCCTGTCCTAAGAAAAAGTAGAGCTGTGTAGGGTAGGTTTGCCTAGCTTAGTCTCGGCAAACCTAATCTCTCCCCTACATAGGCAAGTCTACCATAACCTACCTTACCTTTTCTATGTACAGTTTAGATTTTACCTTAAGGCTTGTCCCTACTATAACCAGTACTGTCCATACTATAAGGTGAACAACCCAGACTAAACTATACCTTATCACCCTGCCTACCAAGTAAGGCAGGTCTTGGATGGGTCTTGTACTACTGTTTACCCTCATTGGTAAATTCTAAGGAAAAGCATGTTTTCTACATAATACCCTAACCAGTAACCAGTAGGTTGACCATAGCCTACCCTATCCCACAAAACCATGTTCATGAGGTAGGATAGGTTAGCTGAACAAGCCTTACATTTCATAAGCTCTAGCCTTATTAAATATCTTATCTTTTCGTACCTACCCTTTGGTATGGCATACTATTTGCGATCTTAACATGATGACAATTCCTTACTGCTACCTACTTTACCCCAGTCCAGGGTAGGACTTGCCCATATCATATCCTAGGGTAGCATAAAGTATAAAAGACTACCATACCATTACACTAACCAGTGGGTCTACCATACACCCCTACCCATCCAGTGCATCTCTGCCTGCCAAGTATACCAGATTTGGTGGGGCTGCCACACCAGTAGGTTGACCCTCCCTACCCTGTCTGCCACTTCTGGTAGGCTATCCTAATCTTACTAAAAGCCTGTAGGGTGACAAAACCTTAACGTACCCAACTCAGCCCTACAGTAGACTAAACTCTAGTTAATATGTTTTTCACATAGATTTTTTGCGATAACTTTTTTATTTTCATTTTTATCAAACAGTGTTTGCGATGAAAGTTGTGCAGGAAAATTAGCACCAATTTCTCCAAAAAGTCTGAAGTTTGTGGTGCAAACGAATTTTTGTGTACTTAGATGAAGAATTTGCAATAAACGGAATTCAGCCAAAATTTCTAAGTCTTTTATTGACAGGTAAATTTCATAGAGGCGTGACAGAAAGGGTTCATCTCAAAAGCGTATTCACAGGCGGTGAATATACCGTTATTAAGCGGATGTGCACAGCATAACCCTGCTGTTTGCAAACCCATAATATAAAGAATCTAATTGAAGCATGATCATTTGTAGGAGTAGAAGCTCCGATTACGTATGCCTTGCTATTTTTCTCTTAAGCACGTGCTCCAAAATGAACGGTTTCGAAATGACCCCAGTAGCTTAATGCACGAGCGAACCAGGCGCGATTTCCAATATATTTAAACAAGCCATCCATTGCTTTAGGAAGTGAATTAGGGCGGTGCAATGTAGCTTTTTGACTGACATATTTATCTTAGTGTATTTGAGCTTTGATTAAGAAATCTCAAAGAGTGCATCTATGCGCAGGATAAACTGCTGCATCTTGGATTATGGACCCATTTGGAGAAATTGGCGCTAATTTTTCTCCACAACTGTCATCGAGAACACAGTTTGCTAAAATCAGTAATACAAAAGTTATCGCCGAAAATCAATGTGAAAAACATAAAAAACTAGAGTTTATGCTAGGCTATCCTAACCTAAGTTCGGCTAACTTAAATAGGGCAACTGTACCTTACCCTGCCCCATCCAAGCGGCTAGGCTGAGCTATCCTAACCAAAGTAGTAGGGTGACCATACCTTTATTTACATAGCCCTCACAACCATGCATTTTAGGTAGGCTAGGCTTGGTTTCTCTTTATCCTAACTAGTAAGGGCAGCCATACCTTACAATAACACACCAAATCCTGCCTGTCAGCAAGAATAGGCTACCGTGACAATACTTGATTAAGTGTGGTGACCATAGCTTAACCTACCCTACCAACCATGCCTGTCTGGTTGACTAGGCGATGACACCTTTAGTAAACTAGTTGGGCAACTGTACCTTATCCTTCCCAAATCAACTCTACCTGCCAGGGGGAGGGGGGACATTACATAACCCTATCCCACCCACCCTCCTGGCCTGTCAGATAGACTACATACCTCACATAATCCTGGCTGCCAATAGGCTAAATAAGGATATCCTAACCTCATTATCTTATGGTGACCTTATCCTGCTCATACAACTCTGCCAACCAGTTTGGACAGCTAGGCTACTTCCCTAGGGTAGGGTAGGCTAGGCTAGGCTAGATAAGGCAAGTCTCACATTGCATTACATATTCCTACTCACGCCAGAATTTTTCAGGGTGTTTCAGTAGTATTGAATTTATCAGTATTAATTAAACTGAATGGTATATGTGTATTTAATATGGCTTTCAACAATCTTTCGGTCATTTCACTTATATGTTTGGATGTTACTAGATGGTCAATGGTCAGTTTTAATGATCTGCAGAATGATCATGTCCCAGACACTTGAAATATCTCTCCATCTAGTGACATCATACTGACACTGGGTCAGCCAGTACCTAAGTTCTATCCTGTAAATCATAGTGCAAAATGAGGAGTAGCTGCATTCGCATGTACTATAATTTTATTGCACCTGCAGGCAGGGTGCGCAGTGGCATCCAGTTCTCCATTCATCTATCATTCTCTTTATGTGTTCCTCCAAAAAAAATACATTGACCCTCTCAATGATCTCAATAATGGATGCATCCATCAAACCATGTAGAAGACATTTGCGTGATGTCTCGACTGGGTTATCTCACCCTTAATTTCATTATCCGTGGGATCTGGAAAAGAAAAGAAAATTCCTGACAGGACCATGATCAATTTTCCTTTTTGCATGGTAATCCAACCCCCTACTACATTGCAAGTTTAGCCTCTGATGCATTCATTTTGAGTAACCTTGGTAAAGCTGTGCATGGTCGGCCAATGACAATTTGTGCCAATTAAATCAGTCAGTTAGTTTTTGACAAGAAGATGTTTTATACATTTTCCCAAATACTTAATGGTAAAAATGTAGAGCCTGATCAAACTGCTCCTACAGATAGATTTTAACTGTTTTGTTTGCTCAGACTAAGATGTCCAAAATTTAGGATCTTTACAAAAAACTCAAAATGGAACTTAGTATAACTAACTACTTCCATTGCTAAATGAACATTGCAACAACTAGTAAGTTGTATTTTATTTGAGGAAACCTTAAGAATATATAGCTCCAGTGCAGATAAACAGGTTTTTATACAAGAATAGCTGTACTGGCCCAGTAAGCCAATTTTGCTCTAGGTCTGCTGCATTATTCAAAGTCCAAGGCCGAGGACCTGTAACTGGGTTAATAGGAAATTGCTGGGTCCATAAGAAATTTGAATTAAGACACTGGGTCCATACGAAATTATTTGAATTAAGACAACTTTCTCATCTAGAATAATGACCGCTTTTATACTGACCCACACTTCCAAAGCAAATTGTCTCCCGAATGTAACTTTAATTAATATACGAGGTCTTGCCGAAATCATTGTACTGGTCAGGGGTTATGGCAGACATTTACCAAATCCGGTTATGATCAAAAGGGAATGATTGACCGATAAAGTTCTACTTTCATTTTTATAAATAAGTGTTTTAATTTTTGAGAAAACGCGTTACAATGGATGAAACAATATATGTAATTTTTAAGGTTCAGTTTGAGTTTGCGTTAGAAGTATGGTTCAGTATATAACTTTAACTTACTATGTTTTTTTTTTCTATTGGCCATTTATTCTGGTTGGTCCTGTATATCGCCTGTATTATGCAGGCAGTTGCGGCTATCTAAATGTGATACTATACTAGTTTATTACTAATGATAAAGGTTGCCAATATTTATAATTAATTTTTAAGGTTGCCAATACGGACAATAAGGGTAGCCAATTTATTGATTTATAAAGATGTTCAATATGAATATTAAAGGTAGTCGAGATGTGAATTGGAGCACATACTATGAAATTGCCATATTTGTATATTTTTCTGTAAAGAAGCAGCAGTTTTAAAGTAATGTATTTAATGTTGATAAGTTTAATGAACTAAATGCAACTATTGTAACTTAAATATAATCACTTACAACAGTGTTGCTTTGAAGTTAGAATCAAATACAGCAACTAATATAGTGCAACACTGTCGTAACTTTAAGTCAAGGAAGACGAGGAATATAAAATATAGCTGCCAGTACTATGGTCATTCTCCTCCATTCCGCTTAAACATTTTAGAAGGGTTGTTGTCAGTTACAATCCAAAGTATGTGCATGAAGTACTGGTTAACTGCTTGTTCAAGCTTTCCCAGAAAAAATATGGTTAGGTAAACTGACTGTCCCGCCATGACCATAGCTGTTGACTTGGGACGTAAAGCAACAAAACAAGAAGCAAATCAAGATTCAGAATCTACATGGGCTAACCGTTTTGTGATGACTGCATTGTTAATTCAATGAAAGTTTTCAAGATTAGTCCCAAATTAAGCATTTCGAGGCTGATTTCCCATAGGAATAAAAATCAGTCTCAAATGCTGAATAGCCAGATGATAATAGTTTCCTGTATTGAGTTTCACTCGTCAGAAAATCCATCTGTATATGAAGAGTTAATGTTGTTTTATTACAGCATGGTTGCAAACTCCAAAAACAGATTTCGTAGTTGCATGGTTTATATATTTCAAAGTCATGGATAACAAGTTGCACTAGTGATCGAAAAATATTTTTTGTGTCTGTACTTTATTGCACAGTGAGTTTATGTTTTCTAATTTCAGGGGAATCATGATCTTGTCAGAAAGTGCTGCTATGATGGTAAGTTTTAATTTTTTCGTAAGTTATAATATGGGCCTCGATGCGAGAACACCTGTCTGTGGCGTTTTCGATCACGCCGTATACAAACCACCCTTCCTCGCGGTGGCATGGGTTTGTCTGCAGTTTGTGATTGTTGTATTTCCTAGTCTTTTAATAGCTACAGAGACTATCTTGAATAATGCAATTTCGCTTGAAGCAAGTTTAGAAAATGATACTTTCCAGTGGGTAAGTAATTAAGGGTGCTAATCAGACTGCGAGGATGTGAAGGTTGGTATGTGCCTTTGATGTTTGCAAATCTTTAAGACAGGTTTTCTTTCATGAGGACCATATGGGCTGTCAGGCGAGAAAACCTGTCTTCGTGTTTCGGACATAGCAAGACTCAAACCAGCCTGCTCAGCTACAGAGACTTACTAGAAAATTGAAATTTCGCTTATATCAAGCCTTGATTTGATACTTTACAATAAGCGAATAACAAAGGCGCTGATCAGACTGCGCGTATGCGCAGGCTGGTCTGGCATATTTTGTTCACTAACCACTGGAGACAGGTTTCCTCGCAGGGATGCCCATATGATGTTTAATCTTTATTAACTGTTGTTTACACCTGTCTCGTCTCATGAATTATAGCTTTGATGTCTCACTATACATCATGAATGTCTTGATGATAGGGGGTCTGATAGTCTTCAATAATTAAAAATTTATCTTTTTAAAACTTGAAACTTTTTCTAATGATTGATATTCCAGCAAACGCAACTAACAAATAACAACAAGACCATTCCTGGAATACAAAAGCTTACTATTTTGTCATCAACACACCTTAGGCAAAATATTGTACAAAACTGGAAACACCTTTATTAAAAACTAAAAGAGTTCACATAACTAGCTGTAAGGCAGATGTTAAGAATACCTGGCCTTGACCTTGACTGTAAGGTCATATTGGGAGTATGAAAGGATTGTTCATTATCTACACATCATAAACAATCAGTATGATAAATATGAACGCCATCCATAAAAAATAAATAGGAGTTTGCGTTACTAGCTTTAACACAAATTTAAGAAAGGATGTAACTTTGATCTATTAGTCCAAGTTCATGGCGATGATTTGAAGCCAATATTGTCATTTACACTCCATAAATGGTCATTTTGCTAAATATGAACACATTGTTTCGAACAACAATAATAGATGAGTTGAAGTTACATGCCATAAGACAGAATTTGAGTATAATTGACCTTGCTTTTGACTCGTGGTCTGGAATCTTTGTTGTCATCTATACACCATAGAAATCAATGTGCCAAATGGAACCACACTCTGCCTGTTGTCCACCCATCATCTAACAATTGCTTCAAAAAGTGAGTATTATCAGGCAATACCACAATCACACAGACCAACCCCTGATACCGTGAGGAAGAGCCACAGAACACAAACAGACACAAGGCACCAATAAGAAAATCAAAGTAAGCTACAAGCTGTCTCTCCCATCAAGATGATTGAAAAGCTATAAGGATACTAAGTACTACCCCAAACTACTTTTCAACCCATACAACTGAATTGAATTTTACGAACATTCATAGGAATGATCCATGTATTGTGCTCTTATAAAGTTCTTCAAAATTTACTTTTCCATGCAAGTTCTAAAGACAAAAATCTTTAAATATTTTTTTTTTATCTTTTATTAAACAAGCGGCAAATATCTCCTCTGAATATAAAATTTCTATAGTGATTCAACCAAGCCGCAAATATCATCCTTGAATATATAATTTATATGGTGATTCTAACAAGCTGGAAATATCATCTCTGAATATATGATTTCTATGGTGATTCAAACAAGCTGCAAATATCATCTCTGAATATATAATTTCTATGGCGATTCAAACAAGCCACAAATATCATCTCTGAATATATAATTTCTATGGTTATTGAAACAAGCTGCAAATATCATATCTGAATATATAATTTCTATAGTTATTCAAACAAGCTGCAAATATCATCTCTGAATATATAATTTCTATGGCGATTTAAACAAGCCACACATATTATCTCTGAATATAAAATTTCTATGGTGATTCAAACAAGCCACACATATCATCTCTGAATATATAATTTCTATGGTGATTCAAACAAGCTGCAAATATCATCTCTGAATATATAATTTCTATGGTGATTCAAACAAGCCACAAATATCATCATTGAATATTTAATTTCTATGGTGATCATAAAGTGATATATTTTTTTTTATTTTCTTACAGTTCTAACCAAATTTTGTGATTATGACCATCTTGAAGCATTTGAAGTTTGGGGAAGATCTTTAATTAGTGAGAAAGAGTATCCTACAGCACAGAAGAAAATAGAATTAGCACTGAAATATTCCAAGGTAAAAGGTTGAAAGATTTTATTAAAGCACATTTATTCAAATAATCTGAGACCTGCCCAGATTGAAGGTGTATCCGAATTTTTAGCTACCCTTTATTAACAGTTACCTAGCTAGAAGCAATATTTATTTACCGTTTGCTGTTAACCTTGCAGACAGTTTGAAACCATATCAGAACAGACAGAACATTGGCCGGATCTAGATTCCAACCATTTAACACTCTGATAATGTTCCTGAAATACATGTGTGAATCCGTTAATTTTGAAAAAAGTCAGTGGATGGCAAAAAAGCATCTAAAAATACCCAGTGTGCAAACAGTTAATCACGATTTCTAAGATTATAGCTAGTCAAATGCACTGAGTATACTTGTTTGATCTTATCAGGTTTAATCTGACACCTTGCATCACAGGACTTGAGTTGCCAATTCTGAATAATAGTATATGAGCCGTGGCATGAGATTTCCAACAATTTGACATTTTGACAAGTGTAGACTCGGCCGAGCCTCTGCAGCCTCCTTTTAAGCTTAGAAACTCCAAATGATGTTCAGTCAGTAGCTTAAAATCATAGTATACTCAAGCGACTAGCAAAGGCTCTGATCAGACTGCGCGTATGCGCAGGCTGGTCTGAGGCTTTGCTGGTCGCACATATCACATTGTTGGAAATCTCATGCACTGGCTCATATATTTTTCGTGTTGTAAAGTCAGTTTGATTCAGTGTTATTATGAGCGTGGGCTACTGTATACAGTAAATTTGGTGTGATGGTACTGTGCTGACCAAAACCTTGATTATTATATACAAGGGATGATCAAAGAGTTCTCAGGCCCCTTGTACTTAAGTCTCCAGGGAATGATAATTTAGCCATAAATTTTGATATAATCTCCCTTCAAGACAATGCACTTAGCCCATCTCTGTTCGAGCTTTCTTATCGCTTCAAAATCGAAGGTCTTTTCTCGGTTCCCCAAGTACTCGTTTACTGCCTCTATGATGCCTTCATTGCTTCCATACTGTGTACCACGAAGATGGAATTTCAGTTTTGGGAACATGTAGAAGTCAGAAGAAGCCATATCAGGAGAAAATGGGGGATGAGGAAGGATTTCAAATCTACATTCAGTCACAGCAGTCATGGCATCTTGTGACATGTGGGCAGGGGCGTTGTCCTGCAAGAGCAGAACACCGCAAGTCAGTTATCTTCGCCTATTTCTTGCAATTTCTAGTTGTTGCCACCTCAATTTGCATGCATAATATGCACCATTTATCCCCGTCCTTTTTATAACTATAAGATTGTTGATGAGACGTAAAGAATCAAATATAACAAAAAAACATCATTTATTATGAGCCCTTGCATATGACGACAATTAATCATGATCACCCCTTAAGTATCCCGAAAGACTGCAGCGATCACATTCCCTGCTGAATGAACACTCTTAAATTTCTTAAGAGGAGGTGAGCCAGTGTGCTTCCTTTGTTTACTCTGCATATTTGACTCTGGGTCAAAGTGATGAACCAATGTCTCATCTTGGATACAACTCTCTCTATAAAATTGCTGACATCATCTTCATAGCGAGACAGGTGATACTTAGAAATATCGAGCTGAGTCCTTTTCTGATCATTGGTCAACATTTGCTGCACCCAACTTGTTGAAACCTTTGACATACCTAAGATTTCAGTTAGGATTGATTGTACTGTCCCAAAACTTATGCCCACTTCGCAAGCTATGCTTCGCAGGTCTCGCCTCCTATCACACATAACCTGGATGTGCACTACCTTGACATTTTCATCAGGGATGACATTTTTGGGGCAGCCAGGCCGCCCATCATCCTCAACGCTCTCCCTCTCCCCTTCTTAATTTCTTCTGACCATTTTCACTCCGCTGTAAGCAAGTGACTCATTCCCAAGGGTTTCTATAAAGTCTTAATGAATTTCCTTGGAGGAATCCCTTTCTTACAGAAGAACTTGATAACCGCTCTGATTCCAAGTTTCTCCATTTTGCAAATGTGTCGCATTCTTCTCTTTTCAATGTGCTTTATATAAGCAACCAAGCATGACGGCATGCTTTGTACAATTCCAGGGTCCCTCAATTAGATCAAATGACCAAATGACAAAGATTTAATTCAATGAATTTCACAGACAAAAAAAGTAAGTGAGGTTAATCAGGAAATACCACAATCACAAACCGCAGACAACCACATGGCACCACGAGGAAGAGCCGCTCAACCATCACGAGACACCAGGAAGACAAAGCAACCAGCTCTCTCTTCCCCATCAAGAAGATTGCAATACTAGAATGGACATAAAGTAACGTACAACAAAACAAAGAACAGTTACAGACTCCCACAATGGGAGTAACAATAAACAAAAAGTCAACAACAACAGAGCCACCGCCTTAGAACGGACAGCAGCCTAAGCCACCAGGGGGCTTAAATGCATTTTACTGGTACCAAATCTTCGCCCTAGATTCTGCTGTTGTTGAAGTACAAGAAATGTTCAGCTCGCATGGAGGCCATCTAACTAATGCAATGTATCATCATGGAGAAACACTCTAATCAAATTAACACACCATGATGGAACAAAGAAAAGGGCTCATGACTCACAGATAGTCAGAGCTAAAGAAACCTCTGGGCCAAGAACTATTTGATCACACCTCGTATACCATCATATTCCAACCTAAAAGAGTTGAATATATCAAGAAACACTTTGGCATAAAAATTAAATAATGAAGAAAGCATGATCAAATTAGCTGGTCAGAATGAGTTCCATAAATACAGACTGCCAGTAAAAGAATTCATAGTTAATGTAGTTTTGAGCTTTGGTTTCTTTGGTGGATCAAAAAGTAAAATCATAGAGAGTAAAAAAACAAATGAAAAAAGCAAGATTATTTCACAACACGTATTTTTTTTAATAATGCCTATATTCGCTCCCAGTGACCAACATGTATAGACCCTTGAGATGGCAAACTCTTACAACAGATTTGCTGAATGATGTTGCCCTAGTCTATGGCGCCAGCACTAATTTCTCTAGCCGATTGAAATTAGATAGGAGACGGTGCATGACAAAAGTGACAAAATGATAAGTTCACCCACTTAGCTCTCAATTCAACTGGAGCAGTTAAGTTACATAAGAGCCATCATTGCAAATCTTAGCTTAGGGCCAATGGTGTATTCTTGCAGACAGCAAAGACTCATCAAACTTGGCAGTTGCCGTACTTGATATGAGTATTTGCTGAGTGCATAGGTATTTTCTGTTAATGTTACCATGCACTGGCTTAGATTTGGCAATGGCGGAGCCAGAACGCGGAAAAAGTTAAACACATCAAAGGGAGACTATGGGACCAAGCTTTGATTTTTATCAATTACGTCCCTTTCAAAATGAAAACTTCTCTTACAAGAAAGAATTTGACCCCGAAGGGAGCGAATTATTTCCTCAATTTGTTGTTCTTTAAAATAAGAAAAAGTACATTTACCAAATTAGGTGACCTCCCTTGAATGTAATTATTTTAGCCCATCTGAGCGATTGGCTAATGGTGAGCTATTGTGATCGTTGTATGTCCGTCGTGCAACGTGTGACGTGCATAATCGTCCGTCGTCAACAATTGCTTCAAAGGACTTCAAAGGACATCTCCTCAAAAATATTGGCTGGATTTTGACCAAATTTGGTAGGAATGATCCTTGTATAGCCCTCTTTGAAAATTGTTCAAATGGCTTAGGTCCATTGAATATCTAGTTCACATAGGCTAAAATACATTTTCAAGATGAAAACTTTAAAAAATCTTCTTCTCTGAAACCACAATGCAAAGAGCTAGTATGTAGCATCGCTTAGTGAACCTCTACCAAGTATGTTCAAATTATTCCACAGGGGCCCAAAATAGCCCCTCCCCGGGGGTCACATGTTTTACATAGACTAATAGATAGGGAAAACATGACATGGTCAGCTTTTAACAAATACCTATATGAACGGCGTACGCTTTAAACAAAAACTCAGGTGAGCAATTTAGGGCATTTTTGGCCCTCTTGTGCGTATCTGCGTAATGGGAGCTACGCCAATGTTTAGTGAAGCTTATACGTTTGCTTGATACATCTCACATGAGCCTCGGTTTGACAAAACCTGTCTTCGGGGTTCTGACAAAGTGAAACTTTAACTGGTCACCTTAGCTTTAGACACTAGCAAGAAAATTTAAAAAATCGCTCGTAGCAAGACTATGTAGTATGTAAGATACATTTCAATAAGCAAATTATAAAGGTGCTGCTCAGACTGCAAGGACGCGCAGGCTGGTCTATGCCATTATTGTTTGCAAACCCCAAAGACAGGGTTTCTCTTGTCGAGGCCCACATAAAAAATAGTAAGTTAGTATGATCAGGAAATTCCTCAATCACAAACTGCAGAAAAACCTGTGGCATCGTAAGGAAAAGCCACACAACAATCACGAGACACCAGGAAGACAAACAGAGCAAATCAGCTATTTCTCTTTAGAAAAACTCACTTTAGAAACAAATTGTTGATAATATACTAACGGAAACGGATACGCAACAGTCGATTGTATCATGTGCTTTTTTCTCTGACAACAAAAGGTTATTTTCTCTTTTATTAATAACATTTTCAAATTAAACCATCCAACCATGAATGACAACCATAGAAAAACTATCCAGGGTACCATTATCATCTGCCGATGACACTGCCATAAAAAGCCTACCCATAGAGTAAAACTTCAAAATATACACAGAGAATTAAGTTTAGCAATTGGTTTTACATGGTTATCCTGTTGTTACTTTAAACTGTTTCCAATGTTGTTAATCACATGCATGCACATGAGAATGCAATTATATCAAATTTAAAGGAAAAAAAAGACTTTAACGTTAAAGTTTAACGTTAGTTTGTGATTTTACCCTCTGTACCAGCTAGCAGGCAACGGAATGACAAAAAGAGTTAAACTTATTTTGAGAAGTGTTGAATGGATCCATTAATCTTAAAACTGCAATTGTTGATTTATATTTGCACGCGACGTCGATAGCGGGACACGTTCATTTTAAGTGAATACTTTTCTAAACATTACCAATTGACATCTTGATTCATTTCTCACATAGGGCAATAACCAGAAACATTCAGTAATTGAATGTTGACGTGAAGGATACGCAAAGACAAAAAAATTACAAAATTTGTGGATACTAAGGTCCCACGTATGCTCGTTAAATAAGAGAAACACTAAAACAGTTGTGTAAATAGCAAAAGGATCTCCAGCGATTTTGAAAATGCTGTCAAGACGACGTCTATGTCGAGCCTGGTGCATTTTAGTCAATTAAAATAGTGCAAATTGGCCTCAGCATTTCAAAGGGGGCTGATGACGTAATGCCAACGTTTTGTATTTTGTTGAAATACTTCTGATAAATTCATCATTGATGGTTTTTTCCTCCTTCTTAGAAGCGTCAAGAATTCCATTTTGTTGGCATTACAACCACATTTACGTCCATTCTAGTATGAATTGTTTAGCTTTCATCAAAGTGTCGTTGTTTACGAAAGTGAGTTACAGTGCAATTTGGCTCTGAAACAAGACTTATAAACGGGCCTTGCATAATGAACTCGGTATTGTTTTTATTTGGACCCTTAGGTACAAATCCAAGGCAGATCTGATCTGTCAATACAATTACGGACTCGAATTTAGCGTTTCAGACACCCCAAATGATACACATACTCAGTAACAATATTTTTCCCACTCAGCAAAATAATATAAAATACATCTTACTTTGCTACAAATTGTTAAATTTAATTATCTCAGTATATGTATAACAAACTAAAAAGCGGGGTCCAGTTTGCTTAATTTAGAACTCCCATTTACTCAATAAATATGAAAAAAAGTCAATGCAAAGCTCATTATATTTGTATTTAAATTTTGACATTTTAAAGATCAGATCAGGCAGCTGAAATACAGATTCCACTGTTGAGCTTAAGCTTAATTGAAGAAAAACATGGCTAACAAAATGATTTTGGCATATTCATATATACTTGAAATCACAGAAAGAAAGTGAGTATGATCAGGAAATGCTACAGTCACAGACCAGAGACAAAACCACAGTACATACAAGTAATAGACACATACACAACAGTAATAACACAATTAAAGTAAAACAACCTGCTAATACAAAACTGTAAAAATCTTCTTGTCAAAAACTTCTGGTTTGACAATTATTTGGCTAAAATGTTCCTTGGGTGACTCACCACCAAGATTGCTTTGGTCTCATCGTGAAAAAGTAAGAACGGCGGGGAAGATCAGGAATCAATACAATCAAGTACCACACCTGACCCAGGACACCACATGGGAAAGTGACAAACCACAATTGAACATCACAAACAAGAGTCAAGAGGTCACCCCTTTCCCAGCAGGTTACATGTCTTCGGAATTGGTGACCAGGTCATACCCTTGTCAGCCTGCTTAGCTACAAAGTCTCCCTAGAAGAATGAGATCTCACTTGTAACACGTTTTGATATGATACTTTACAATAAACGAATGACAAAGGTGCTGACCAGACTGTCAGATGCACAGGCTGGTCTGCACCTTAGTTGTAAGCAAACCCACTAAGAAAGGTTTTCTCGTGTCAAGGCCCATTTGATTTAACATGATTAGCTGCCTGGGGCAGATTGGGGCTCCCTATATTTAAATGGGGAAAACTTGCAAAATTCTTCTTGTCAAAAAACCCTTATCTGATTTGAAAAAATAATTTGGCACAATTTATCCGTTAAATGGGTTTCTGCAGAGATATATCAAATTATTCAGACTAAAAGAAAATCATGGCTGCAGGTAGCCAGGCTAGGGTTTCTTATTCAGCACATATACTTGGAAAATTAATGGAAAAGCATGCTGTACGTACTGATGTGAAAATGGGCAAATGTTTTTGTGATGCTCTACCAAGATCATTAAAATTACAGGTAAACAGACCTGTATAAAATGACATACTTGGGTTTGTATGCTTGTCTGTCTGTCTGTCTGAAACTTTATATCATGAGGCATTGATTAGATTAGATTCATGGTAATTTCCACTGAGGCTCTACAGCCTTTTTACTTTTGTTAACATTGCTTTATTTTATCCATTTATAGACGCATACAAAGTGATCCATCAACTATTCATAGATGAAATGTTGGTAGCATTATTGCTTTTCCCTGACCTTATAATTAATCAATTGCATGTGAGTGATCCAAGGCGTGTATGCCCTGCTGTGCATAGTGAGGGGAACACTGAGATAACCTCAAATTAATGCCATTTTTCTAACTATGATAATTGTTCTTGTTTTAGCAAACATTGTATTACCTGATAAAATGTCAGTTTAATAATGTAGACCGGGGCTTTGATCTCTGTATGCCAAAAGACATGTTGGCATTTATCCCGTATATGAATGAGCATTATAGCAAGTTATTTCAAGTTAGGAATAGAGAACTAGTAGATGAAGTTTTTCCATTGTCAGTTTTATAATTGACATATGAACCATGAGTGATTTCCAACAATGTGGCATTTTGACAAGTGTAGACTCAGACGAGCCTGTGAAGCCTCCCATTAAGCTTAGAAACTCCAAATGATGTTCAAACACTAGCCAAACACTCATGAAATATTCATACGACTAGCAAAGGCTCTGATTAGACTGCGCGTATGCGCTGGCTTGTCTGAGCCTTTGCTGGTCGCACATACCGAATTGTTGGAAATCTCATGCCACAGCTCATGTAAGTTTCTCATCTCATGGCGCTATATGTAAGTGATCTAAAAGTTGGTATATACATGTAAATGCATTGGTCAAACTGAAATTGTGAAGCATAGGTGCACAAATTGTGCAGCATAGAGCTTACATCAGTCGCTAGATATGCTGAACCACACCATTTCCCTCTTACCTTGCAGAATGGGACAGACAAAGAAAGATTGGAGCAACTTTTAGCAGAGATTAACAAACATATCAAACCACGAGAGGAAACTGTTGAACCTGATCCAGAGTGGCTTGCAGGCACTGGGGCTGATATAAACAAAAAGGTACATTTGAGTCAGTTATGAGATTTGAGACTCACAAGCCAGTTTTAGGTCTTGGGCTATCATGGGCTTGCCAGCATTTAAATGGCATGTTTTTGGCGGGCCTATTACGGTCCTTTTCTGTTTGTTTACTGGGTCATTGCGTTATTATGATGTGATTCATTCTGTAAACATGTATACACACAGCTGTCATATACAGCTAGAGGCCCTTTTCTGAGTATGGGCTGATGTTTTAGCAGATGTACAGGCTTAGATGAGCCCACAATGTTGGCATATACAACATGTATCTGAGTATACCAATGACTCTGGCGCATGCTGCTCACCACTCATAGTTATTCCGTATGTTATCTGTCCTTTAAACATTTTCGCTCTCTTTGGCTCCAATTGGACTTAAATTCCATAAAGTGTCTCCTTAGCATATGAAACTGAAAGTTTGTTCAAATAGTCCTGGTAATATCACCAAGATAGCCATCATGCCCATATAAATTAAAAGCCCTTTGAAATATTCATCACGGCCAGATGGCTGATACGTTTAGGCCTTGGTATGTATCATTGGGGATATGGGGGCATTCAAAATGTATTCAAATGGTGATCTTCGAATGCTATTGACCTACTTAACCTCAAGGCCAAACACACAATGCAAAAATATAGTTAAGCCAGAAAAATTGTTCATTGTTATACTTTTATTCTTCTAGAAAATAATGTGTAAAGCATATTTTAAACCAACACTTCCAGCTACAGACGTGTGTACCTGTGGAATTTTCTGAAACATGTTTTTGATTGTATATTTTTTTGTTTGGTATTTTGCTTTTATGCCATAGAAAAAAATTAGTCTGGAGGAGAATACCATTTTCAGATCTCTTGGGTCCCTTTTATGTACTTAGCAAAATACCACTCTGATTTTACAAGTTAATAATTATAGTCATGCAGCACTATTTTGACTATGTCGATAATCTGTGTTTACAATAATATTTACCAAAAACAAAGTTATTTTTATCTCACTATTTTTTTAGAATAGTACATGCATTTTATTACATCTAAAATATTATATGCACAAACCAATCACAAGGAGAATTCGAAGCATTGTGGGTGGATCGCTTGTCCACTGTCATTGAGGTTGCGAGTTCGAACCCCTTCACCGTGCGTTGTTATAGTTTCTTTCTTTTTTTTTCGATTTATATTTGTATTAATTTATTTGTTTATTTATAGATATAATTCATAATCATTTCCAAACCATTTGGTTGGCTGAATTTCGCTTTAATGACAGCAAACAATGCATACCCTATTGAGTTGTTGCATATAGTGGCAACTCGCATATGCGTTTTCGTGTTTGATAATGTTCCATTTGATGGACACTTTGTATAAATGTTAAAACTGTTTTCCATTCATACCTAAAGGATATGCGTGAAAATATGATACAATAAAATGGAAGAAAAATAATTGAAGGCATTGGTGGGTTTCAAACTCTGCTCATAATGAAAAATAAATGGATTTTCTGATGCCAGCAACACTACCTTCTGAGCTATACAAGCTGTTATCTAATAATTTATAAAACTACACCTCTCTGCTGAATATGAAAGTCTGATGTTTTGATTTCAATGTTAACAAACAAGCAAATGTAAACATGGTCATTACATCTTGGTAGCACTATAGTAGACTATGAGGCAGTATATGGTGAGGGTGCACCATGCCAGGGATTTTTGTAGACATATATTTTCTGATAGCCAGTATCCTAAGCTACTAAATGCAAGTTGTTAGCACTCTGTATATGGGAGCTTTATCGTTTCAGAGCGTGTTACATACGTAACTTATATGTAATTTGTAATTTCAGACTGTAATAAAATCACCAGAATTTATGGTAAAAGTGATACGGTCTTAGAATGATTCGCCTCTAGATATTAAGCAGAGGTGTCACTTGTTCTCAATTAGCCAAATTTAATAACATCTGAATATCCTCACCACTGGAAAAATACAAGTAACATAGGTTACTTAAGTAAATTAACGTTTCTACTTCTTATCCGTTCTTTTAGAACTCAGTTCTGACCAGATGTTACATTAAAATTGACCGTTTAGTAAACTACTCTCTAGGGCCATGAAATTGGTATTTAGCTGTGCCCGCTGTGACCTTCCATCACTTCTTTAATGAAGATTGTCTTCCCAACCCTCTTTTTGTGCCACTAACAACCATATCCCATAGAAACAAATCATTAAAATTTTCTGCTCAAATGAATTTTCAAGTTTATGAGGTAACCATTTTATTGTGATGATTGCATTTGGATTCCAAATACAGACCAAGTACAATGGTAACGTGATCGATGCTACATAAAAGTAACGTAAGTAACAAGCTCATAGTTTCTCTAACAGAAAGCGATATATTTAAAGGGGACAGCAACCCTAAAGATAAGTATAGTTTATCAAAAAGAACTCTTTGAACCATTCATTTTGATACAAGTATCATCAAAATCGGTTGAAAAATGGGGAAGTTAAGGGCATTTAAGAATTCAATATAGCCAACATTTAGCCGCCATTTTGAATATTTAATTAGTTTTCAGAATTTTTTTCAACTACGTAATTTTAAGCTATCAATTCTATCACAGCATCTATGTTTCACCAGATATGCAGCTTTATACATAAGGAAAATGTTTTATTAAAGATAATTGCAAGTAATCCATTTGTTTGTCTTTTATTTTGATTACGCATATTTAATTAGGCTGTGTGACGTCACTAAGCCTACAATATTGCCGCTTCCATTACAGTCCATTTGTAAATATTCAAACGCCCACAACTTTTACGTTTTTCAACCGATTTAGATGAAACTGGTATCAAAATTCATGGTTTATAAAGATCTTTCATATAAAACATAGTAATCATCAAAGTTGCCGTCCCCTTTGAGCTTAAAAATCAGAAGCTTACTTTTCCTTACTAATTTTTCATTGAGGAAATATTTGTTGACATTTCTGCTCCTAAAGCAACAAAAATATGTGTTGTATGAGAACGATTTGTTTGTAATCAGCCTTGTTATCCTTCGTGTTCTCATAAACTACATCTAACGTGTTATCCACTTCATTGGTTGCTCAGCATCATCAGAGTCACAGGCTGTTAAAATCGTGTAAAAACTAATTGGTTCACTAGTAATATTATTTTAGTAAACACCCTGTGTAGTATAAAACCCGATATTATTTCCAACGTTTTAAGTCATGCGAAAGTATTTTTATATGATTGTGAACTACGTTCAGCTCCAAAAAATAAAATGACTAATTTCTAATTTCAACACAAATAAAAAATCTAACTAGCTATAATTTTCTGAACCTACCTTATTTGTCACTGATATTATGGCCATTAAATCAAAAGTTTCGCTCTCTTTAGGAGTGTCTTTAAATGTAAAACATTACTTGCCCCTGCTTCTGAAGTTAAAATAATGTCTGAACACATTTAATTGCTTGTTTGTATTTTATATATATTCATATTCCAAATGGTCGTTTTCTATTTAGATTAAATAATTGATTACCTAGGATCTACAATTATAGAAGATATAATCGTCGAATGGAGTTGAAAACGTTACCATATGAAATATAGCCTTATATGTAATATAATCTTTGAGAGCATTATACAATCAATTTAACATTCGCTTTATATGTAAAGGCCTAACAACCACTAAACGCTGATTCCATCTGTATTTATCCAAATTGGCAGCATAATAAAATCTGATTGATACAGAAAAAAAATTAAAGTTCATAGTATTCAATTTTGCGTTATCTAAAAGCAGAGTTTAACTGTCTATATTAGCATCTGCAATAACCTGTTATTCATGATGCATGCATAGCTTTAACAAGTATTGACCTAACAAGCATTTTGGGATTAAGTCAGAATACATTTCAGAATTAATTCAGAATATATTTAATTACCATTTTACAAAAAATAGAAAAATAGGTAATATCACACAGTGTTATCTATGTTACCAAATAGAAAAAAAAACTTTGTAAGACACTTTGGTACTATATACGCTCATTGGGAATAAATCGTCGATTTGTGTATGTATTATTTTCAGCAAATCATATAAAATCACATATTTCTATTAATTCAAATTCATTAATACACATTTCAGTTTGAAATAAGTATTCTACATATTCTCAAAAATCAAAAACGTTCAATCACAAGAACCCAAATGTACCATTATTTTCAATTTTCTATGATATTACAGTCTTTAAAACTGAATGGCTAACCACGTAAACAGTATACTTTAATACGTATGGGGCAATAGCCTTTATAACTGTATTGAAGACATGACATAATTTACGTATGAGGTTATATATGAGAGTATATGCTCAATTATGTGTATTGTATCATATATCAAATCATATATTATCTTTAAGGTATATGTTTGAGCTCTGTTTAGGAAAACTCTCGAATACTGTTGGGCTACATGCAGTTAGTCAATAATCAAATCTATAACAAAAACAAGTACTATGTAACTCTCACTATACCAAAATTGTTTACTGCGATATTGTTGACTTTTGATGTGATTTTCCAAACTACTAAAACATACATATACAAATGTAATAATAATTAAAATCAGTCGATCTGACAAATTCTTATGCAGAAAATGGCACTCACTTTTATCTAAAAGGCATGAAAAAGTGAGTATGATCAGGAAACATAATCATAACATTAAGTAATGGCTTTGAATACACTTGCTGTAAGCAGAGTAGCATAATAGAAAATAATGAAGAGATGCATGAGTATAGCCATAATTTATTTGATTGCAATGTGTTTGTACTAAGGTTAGGCACATTATTTGATAGTTTGGCGTGAATATAGAGTTAGTTTTCACTTTGTAAGATTAAAATAAAAAGGGAAGACGATAAACTTTCATTTTAAGATCTATAAAATATTTTTTTTCAATTATGTTTCCCAGCGATATTGCATAAACTATAGTGCAGATTTCAATATTTTTTACTTAATTTAATTATAAGTGGGCATTTTAAATAGAGTAACGATTTCTACAAAGTCAGTGACTGTTCAATCAACCAATTTCAACGATTTGTTTATAAAAGGGAAATATAATGCTTTAAATGTTTGATAAATGCAATTGGTAGTCAACTTTTTTCACATAAGTATAATTTTTGTAAAGTGAGAAATAGAACCAGTGATATTTTATCTTATCATATCTCATGTGAATTTCCCATACAAAACTTCCATAGACAAACGACTGATATTTTAGACTATCATCCGTTGCTACAGCGACAGCGAAAACTGCCGCGTGTTTGCCATAGCAGCAGGTGATGGTATAAAATATCAGGGCGGTCACATGATGCGCAACACCTATGCACGTAGGGTTCGTTCCGGTCAGGAGACGTTCAACAGCAATGGCGGACATGACGCATGATTTGGCGACTTCAAACTCCAAATAGCTTTGTTGTTTATAGCCAGAAACATAAAATGTGGGTACTTGTCTTCTTAGTTAGGACGAGAGGAACACGTTGAGGCCAGAGCAGATTAGGCGAAATTTTCTTTTTTGCATCAAAACAGCCTCATGTTAAGTATCTCCTTTAAAAAAGCTAATTTGTCTTGCTTTACCTAAAAAGATGGTCGCAAGATCTCTAGATAAGAAATATTTAAAAATGGCATCTCTCCCCCTGAACTACTAGTCCAAATTCAAAATACGTTCACAAATATGTTCCTCCTAAGGCCCTCTGACAAAATTGCTTAAAGGGTTTTGCTCCGCCTAACAAGACAGCCCCCAGACCTCTAGATAAAAAATATATCAAATGACATCTTTCCCTGAACCACTGGTCAAATTCAAACTACTTTCATGGATATATGAACCACTCGTCCAAATTTTAAAAAAATCACAGAAAAGTTTCTTATAAGGCCCTCAGACAAAACTGCCCAACCTGTTCTGCTCTGCTGAACAAAGGGGCCACCAGAGCTAAAAATAGAACTCTTTACACAACATCTGATCCATTGATCCAGATTCAAAATAATTTTATCAAAAGGTATTGATTGATCAAATCTACAATAACCCATGTTTGTTATATCACTATGCTTTACAAAAGTGTCTTCAGGGCTAAAAATTCAGTTGAGCATTCCAGGGGCACCATGGCCCACCTGTTATCCTCTGGCGTCGTCTGTGCATCCAGGGTCTGTACTTCGTCATCAGTTTATGTCTATCCGGAACCATCTCAGTACCTATTAGTCAGATTTGATTTATTCTTAGTACAAATGGTTTAGTACTATGAAATCTAAATATTCTATAAGTTTCGTCAAAATCGACCGCTTAATACTTGAGTTATTGAACTTGTTTTAGTTTAGGCAATTATAATGCGAAACTTATATTAGCTTTTTTGTGTGATATTCTTCACCTTTCATCAAATTTATTATATTCAACAACTTCTCACTATAAAACATGCTTGCCGAGTGCCTGTAGATAAGCATGGCAGCGTCAAAGTCTAACACTACCCCCTTTGACCCCAAATAAGGGGTCAAATGTGAAGTATTTAAATTTCGCAAAACAACTAAGGCAATTGTCAATATGTTTTGCTAAAATTTTGCATGCAGGCAGAGCAGCAATAGATATGAAACATGTATACGGGATTTTAGTTTGAAGGCATGGGCCCGAGCCCCTGGAATGGACCTAAGGGGTGGTTCTAAGGCCAAAATTAAACTTTTTTCAGAATATGGTCATGTTGCATATCAAATTAAAGCTGACAACGTTTGCAGCAACATGGTAGCAAATATTTTGCCCACAGACACACCCTTGACCGAGGGGTGTGGTTTAAAGGTCAAACCATATATTTTTGTGAAAGTAGTCATGTTGCATATCAAATTAAAGGAACTTGAGCACAGAGCACCATGAAAGCAAATATGCTGTCTTTACACACACCAACGACCCATGGGGTGGGGTAAAGAGGTCATATTTGTTTGCCGAAAATGGTCATGTTGCATATCAAATTAAACTGGAAGAAAATATAGACATTGACTTCTGGGGTTGGGTTGAAAGTAGATTTAAGAATATTTTTGTTAAAAGTAGCACTAAACATACTTGACATGCGTTTGTTTTGATCTGAATGATCCTGAAGGTGAACTTCAGGTTTAGATAAATGGGATTCATATTTTGTGATTTATATGTTTCTCAATAATCCTTCGTCGAGGGATATAAATTCGTCGAATTTTATCTTGTTGTAGCTAGGCTGCTTTTCAATCCACCCAAGTTTTATATGGTCAAGGTCCCATTGACCACTGGTAAAGAATATGGATATAAAGTTTGGCAAGAGAGTTTTATAATTCAAAATGTCAGATGCGTAGGCATGCCTAAATTTTGTCCAGATATTTCCTTAGTAACCATTTGATGGATTGTTCTGATTTCTATCTCATCTGAGTCGAAAGCGCATGTGTCAGCTAATATCATACCAGTAGCTCCTGCGACCAGTTATAGCCCGTGGACATTTATAAACATTTTCTCCTCTGAATTCACTGGGCCAATTAAACTCTAATCTCATATGGAGACTCCTTAGGACTACCATGCCCATATATGGTAAATACCCTTTTAGAAACCTTCTCCAGAGCCAGGAGACCCATGACCTTGGAACTTGATAAGTAGCATTGGGGCTTACCAATTTTGTTCAAATCATAATCCTATGTTGACCTTGGCCTACTTGACGCAAGGTCAAAGAGCTGCATGCATTTAATGAGGCTAAAAAATAAAACTGCTTTTCAACCATTTTTTCCTATGCATGTAAGTTATTAGAACGATGGCCCAAATTTGAAAGTCTGCAATTATTTTGACTTTTACCATTGCTATGGTAACACAAATGGCCACCAAAATAGGCTTAAAAATAGGAAAGTGGCCATTTTGGATCAAAGGAGTACTTACATCTGTGCCCGCGCATTGATTTCCTTTAAAAATTGCCTATGATTAATTCGACATATACAAGCTATGAAAATGTATTTATTGAATTTGATAATTAAAAAAAGTGCTTTGGAGGCAGCCCTGACTTACTCCCACTTTGAGGCGATACCTGTCTCTAAATGTCAATGTCCTAAGTCTAAAGTTTAACTCATTTCCAATATTTTGTCAACTAGATTGACTCCAGAACACCTCAACGGTATATTAATCCCACAAAACTATTAGATTTAATTAAGTGTTACGTTTTCTGAAGAAGTTATTATAATTTTTTTTTGTAGTTTTTCTCTCTGAATTTTACAAAAAAAAAGTCTGGATAAATATGTTCTAGTCTTTGTCAAGATATCATATTACCACAAAACATGCCATATATATCTTGTTGAGCCAAATTGCATGACAATTCAAAAACGGTAATAATGCCTTTTACTACCTTTTATGGATATAGGTCAAGTTTTTCAAAATTAAATTAATAATTTTGTTGAAATGAATCAAGAACTTCACTGAATGAAGTTGCTTTTAAATCTACTTAAACCTTTCTCAGACAAAGCATGTCTAAAAAATTTCTAATGATTGCACAGTCAGAAATATCTACCATCATGGCACCACAGTAGCAAGATGATGTGTATCATTATGTCACGTTCTGCGTAACATTGAAAGAACACTATATTGTAACAATAAATGTGTGAAAATGAAACGACCAAGCATTTTTTTACATCCCCACTGAGCTTGATTAGTCACATTTTGGTACCCTGACCAGGATAAAGTGTAACAAAGACTGATCAGTGGTGTGATTGAACAAAGTGTTCTACATGAACAAGTGAGATTCACAAACGAGGTAGTATGCCTTGCATATGGACATAAAGAAACCCAGCAAGCTAAAAGTTGCTCTTTGATGAACATCAGCATAAGTTTTACCAAATAGAATAAACAGAGAAGATTTAGACATTGAATAAGCAATATCTTTGTCGTCAAGAGTTTCTGTTAATAAAATAGTTTTAACAAATGGGCTCGACAAGGGTTAAGTTTTGTAAACTGGGTTTTTAATAAAACATACGATATCATGGATATGAGGTTCATCGCCTGCATGAATTGATATGGTATGTGGCTCTCCTCCTGTATGAATTTACATAATTAAAATGTAACATATTAAGTTCAACGTTAGTTAGACATAGTTTTAACGTCAGAAACTAAGGGGTGTTAAGTAGAGTTGTCCCCATATTGTATGAATTCGAGTATAATCTTTGTGCAAGCACTTCATTAAATAAGAATTGTGGAACTTACTATCCAAGGTTAGCCTCAATAGTAGTATTTTATTTACCAATCCATAACCAGGAAAAGCACTGAAACATTTCAACTACTAACAACAAACATACATGTACAAGTATGGTCATTCAAACTGAAGTCAGTATTTGAGTATGTTTTTCACTGAAACATAATAACTGTATATTTATCATTTTGATAAAATAAGGACCTTGTGTTTGCAGTAAGTTTTGAAAAATGTTACCACTTTTTGATTTTTATTGAATTTGGTCAACATATTCTAAATATATATGGACAGCTTTCATCTTGACAAAGAGTGGAACATGTTAAAATTTGAATTCCAAATTTGACGGAATACATTATGAAAAGTTGAAATAAACTTAACGCCAGTAAAAATTAAACTGTTACAATATAACCCTACCCTAGATTAAATGCTCTATTATCATTATTATCAAATAAAAAGCATGAATATCTGGTCTTGATATCAAAGCAATGTCCGTTTAAGGTGATAAAGCAGTCCATATAAACTGGGGGGTATTTTTTGATAAATAGACACAACCTGAACTTTGGCGCAAAAAGCAAAATCACCCTATAAATCTGGATATCAAATCATTTTTATGCCTGCCTCTTTTGGGTCCAAATTTCTATGAACTGCAATATAGCTCTACGTTCTATGCACACGCAATCGGAAAATGTGTCTTGAAATTTTGAACTTTAAAATGACCATCAAAGATTGAGCATGAAAACCGGAAGTTTAAGAAAATGTCACACTTTTGACGGTAAATATGGCAATAAATGCTAACCATAGGTTATGACATTACAAATTGCGTTTGCCAATTTTGACATTATTCAGTTTAATTGAAGTTTTAGTTCGTTCATAATTTAAGCCCGTTTTTTGCTAAAAACAGAAATTTCAGAATAAATATTTGGTCCTTCCTGCAAAGCGAATTTTGTGTTGTATTCCGTTTTTTGTTTATTTTGGTAAAACCCGTACCTTCAGGCTGAAATTGAATAGAATTTCAAGATTTAAGAAGGTTACAATTTGTTTAAGTGAATTTATTATTTTTCACCAAAATTTATAGCAGAAGTGTTTAAACGAGTCCAATTTTTGCTCTAACGTTCTCGTACCAAAGGAAAGTTTGTTGATACATAGACATAGTGTATTACTCTCGTATTTAAAAGAAAACAAACACTTGCACAAGTTGCGTTTTTAATGGTTTTAAGTATATAAGGGTACCGTGACATAAAAACTAATGCCCGCACACGATCCTTATACAAACAATGCCATTCATAGTATCAACAACCTTATCAATGATATCGTTAATACATAAATCGGTTTAGCCTTTATTTAATGATATACCAGCTACTGTAGAAATGTTTATAACGGGGTACCCTCAGGTGTGGTAGTGATATCATATATGACGTCATAAATTGACTTTGGAATTGCATAAAAAATTAAATACATCATGAACATAGAAGTCATACCCAGGCAATAAATCAGCGTAATATCATCAAATTCCAAACGTGGGCAGACTCCAATGTTAATTTCCCGTACCTGGTAAGACCCCTATTTAAGATATTTGACAGAGAAGTTAACGTAGAACACATTCAAGCAAATACCTTAAATATATTTTAACAAATGATGAGAATAATTACAGCACACAACATATGAAAAGCTTTTTTGGGTATTTAGCTGTGCTGATATTTAATTCTTAAAATTTCTTTCTCCTGAAAACCTTATATTTGGTCCAAAATGGCAATCTATATATTTTAAGCCTATTTTGGTGGCCATGTATGCTACTATAGGAATGGTAAAAGTTAAATAAATGCCAAACTTTTACACTTGCGTTATTCATCTAATAAATCAATCAGAAGAAATTTGGTGAAATTTTAGCATTATTTAATTTTTACTGTACTTATGGTAACAAAAATGGCTGACAAAATGGCTTAAAATAGGAAAATTGCCATTTTGAACCAAAGTTAGGGCTTTGAGAGACCGATGTTTAGCTCACTTGACCCATTAGCTCATGGTAAGCTATTTCGCTCATTAGATGTCCGTCGTCCATTGTGCGTCGTCCATCGTGTGTTGACTTGTGTGTTGTCAATAGTTGCTTCAAAGGACATCTCCATCTAAACTACTGGCTGGATTTTGACAAAACTTGGTCGGAATGATCCTAATATGGCCCTCTTTAAAAATTGTTCGAATGGTCTCCGTTTATTGCATATCTAGGTCAAAGAGGCTAAAACAGATTTTCAAACTAAAGTCTTCTTCTCTGAAATCACTAGGTCTAGAGCTTTGATATTTGCTCTGTAGCATCACCTATTAGACCTCTACCAAGTGTGTTCAAATTATCTCCCTGGAGCAAAATTGCGACGCCCAGGTGGTCACATGTTTTATACAGGCTTATATAGTGAAAACATATATAACGTCTTCTTGTCTGAAACCTTAAGGTGTAAAGCTTTGATATTTGGTTTGTAGCATGTGTATTGACCTAGTGGACCCCTACCAAGTTTGTTCAAATAATGCCCCTGGGGCTAAAATGGCCCAATCCCAGGGGTCACATGTTTTACATAGGCTTATATGTGGAATAAAATGAAAAAAATATTCTTTTCTGAAGCCATAAGGTATAGAGCCTTGATATTTGATTTGTAGCATCATCTAGTGGACCTCTACCAAGTTTGTTCAAATTAAGTCACTTCGTCTATATTGACCTTGCTCCCAGGGGTTACATATGTTACATAGGCTTATATGGGGAAAACCTGAAAAACACTTATAGTCTGAAACCTTAAATCCTAGAGCCTTGATATTTGGTATGTAGCATGATCTAGTTGACTTCTACCAAGGTTGTTCAAATTATTCCCCTTTGGGTCAAAAATTGCCCTTCCCCTGGGGGTCACATGTTTAACATTGGCTTATATAGGGAAACATGGAAAAATGTTCTTGTCTGAAACCATAATAGTGGAGTGACTATGGCAAAAAAAGTAGCATTATAAACCAAAATGTTTGTCATACCCTGAAGCTTATGAATTGGCCAGGATACAGTGGCAATTGTTGGTGCGGGCCGAGAAATCCAAGATGGCGTCCAAGGTGGCCACAAGAAGTAAATGCAATGGTGTGTGGTATATGATTATATGTAATGATTCGATGCATTTTAATTCATCAAATAATTGCTATTTATTTTTGTAGTGTATGTTTGAACTCTTTAGTGATACTTTTAAATATGGTTTTAATTTCAAGGTCAATGTCAAATTCAAGGTCAAATCGAGAAATAGTGAAAAAAGGGCCAATATCATAAACATACACAACAAAAATAAACATCATTTATTTGATGAATTAAGATACATAAAATCAGTACAACAATTTACATACCACAACCCCTTGCATTAACTTCTGTCGGCCATCTAGGACGCCATCTTGGATTCTCATCCTGCACCAACAATGGTTACTTTATCCTGGCCAATTCATAAACTTCTGGGTATGACATATAATATTCAATGTAGTACTTTAGTTACAATCCCCACCTTCAACTGAGCCTTAAAAGTCACCCTACTATAAGGCCTAGAGCATTGATATTTAGTTTGTAGCATGACCTTGTAGACCTCTACCAAGTTTGTTCAAATTATGTCCCTGTGGCTAGTGACATGGCTAACTTTCAACAGATACCAAAATGTAAGCTTTTAACAAACCTCAGATGAGCGATTTAGGACCACTTGACCCTCTTGTTTAAGAATTAGATATCAACACAGCTAAATATCTAAAAAAACTTTTAATATGTTGTGTGCCATGAAATTTCTCATCATCTGGTAAAATATCTTTTTGGTATTTGCTTGTGCTCTATGTTAATTTCTCTGTCAAATAACTCAAATTTGCGCCGAAATGACCCTTTTTCCTATTTTAAGGCTTTTTTGTGGCCATTTTTGTTACCATATCAACCGTAAAAGTAGATTTAATGCCAGACTTTTACAGGAGAAATTGTTGATAAACAATTTTTACTTTTAAGCCTCATAGCGGGGCCAAAATAGCCTCTTAATGCACTCAGCTCTTTGCTTCCTGGGGAAAACTTTGATAGGATGATTTTTAAAGCTGTTCAAGCCTAAGTCATAATCCTCACTTGATATGTTTAACCTAATGAGGCAATGGCTTTAAATAAGGTTCCAAAGGTCAAGGTTTCTCATATTGGAGTCAATATATCAAAACACCGTTTTCTATGATATCATTTGGCCAATTGAACTCAAATTTCTCTTGAAAGTACATAAAGGTGCTAAGATTAGGAATCGATACAATCAAGTACCCAACCTGACCCAGGATACCAATGGGAAAGTAACAAACTCACAGTTATACACCACAAACGAAAACCAAGAGGTCAGCTCTTTCCCAGCAGGCGACCACTAGACTCTTTACAATAAGTTAGCTACAATTTATACAAATTGTTCTGGTGACATGTTCATGTTCATGGTCGTTATTTCTGTTTGTTGCCCATGTGTCTAGCAGAAATGCCAACCATTTGCAATTATATGCCTTAATGAAATGGATTTTAGCACGTTTACAAATACATGAAACATGTCTTGTATACAGAAATTTAAACGTCGTCTGTATGGCAATCTGTTAACAGCCACAACTTCCTACAAAACAGCAGTTCACTAATACAGGCTTCCTGTTCATTCTTTTTCAGAAAGTTAAACCACTTGAAACAAGCAAACCAGACAAACAAAAGAAAAGACACAAACGACGTGAGTTTTCCCTAGTACGATAAAATCGTTTTTATATAAAAGTGCTTGTTTATTATAGTGTCACCCCTATTGAAAGGGCCAGCCATTTCTGACTTATGAGACACCTTAACTTGCCACATTTACTTCCCAAATCCCATCCTTTTGCCAGGCACCAGGCAGGCTAGGAATTGGTAACCATTACGTTTAACTAGCTGGCGGCTCACCAACCGGCCATATCGGAACGAACCCCAATGTCGCCGACACTGGGAATCGAACCTTCGACCTCCCGCTCCCGAAGCGGATGCCTTATCCACTAGGCTATCGGGACCGGTATATAGCTATCAATTATAAATTATTTATACTTTATGTTTACAGGAAATTGTGAACTGCTACTTTTGTAAACCGTGAAATTCTGGGGAAAATCCCTAAAAAATGGCATTGTATCCAGGACTGCACTATTTGCTAAAATGAAAACGATCATAACAGTTATTGAAATGTCCATTTTTATCATTTTAACCTATGATCACTTCCTTAAGCGTAACAATTGTGTTTGAAAAGCACAATCAATTATCAAAAGGTGCCAGCCAATTGATTATTGATTTAATTATCAAAATTAGGTTCACATTACATTAACAGTAATATCCATAAAAATACCAATAACTTACGCATATGAATATGACTCTGTCCACATGATGCTTTTACATTATTTTGTGTTTTTGTTTTTAAATTTTTGCATTAGGCATTGATTGACATATTAAAGAGCCTAAAGGGCAGTTTTAGGTTTAGATATTATGAATGCAATTTGTCAACTAAAATCAAAATAAACTTGTTTAAGATTTATTCTAGACATTTAAATACATGTATTTAATGCAAATGGCTCTTAGGAATTGCTTGATCCTGATTGAGTTTCAATATAATCGATTGTGGAAAATTTTAACCAATAGAAGCTCTACCTAGGTATTAGTACATTATATTGATTAATAATCACAACAGTAGGTTAAACAATGTAAACAATGCCAACAAGTAAGCTAGCACATGTGATATAAGTAGTTGTTTTCATTGTTGAGCCACACAGTTTCTGGGTAGGCTAAGCAAATGCACTCATTTGCCAGAGCTTTTGTTGGGCTTATTCAGTGTTTAAAATAATCAATGTGATTGTCTGATGATCTTCATAAAATTATCACCACTCTTTTTCAAAGACTTCAATCATTCTGACATTATCATTGTGACACCAAACTTTTTGATATTATTTTCAGCCAAGGCAAAAGATAGAGGAGCTCAACATATGGAAGAAACAACACCCAAAATTGAACAGCCGACCGAACTATATTCTAGAAAAAGAGCTATACAAAACTTGGAATCTGCCTCTACTGGTTTGGAAACTCCAGTATTTGAAACGCTCTCAGCTGATGTATCACCACCCAAAAATAAAAACGACATCAAACATAAACACAAGGAAAACAGAATAAGACATGATAGTGAAAGAATTGATGTAACAAGTGTTTCTTATGGACCTTATAATATATCAGATTTTGATTCTGATTCAGATTCAAGTGAAAACAGTGTGTCAATGACCTCTGATAAATCAGTTACATCTTCAACTTTCACATTGCCTGAAATCGAAGAGATCCCAGAAGATAACACACAAACCTTCTATGAGCTAAGTTGTAGATTCCATGGTGATGAGGGCAAGGAAGATAATTTAGAGTCTCTCCAGGATATTAAGCTTTTAAGAGAGGGATTGCAGTTAAATGCATCTTTTGTCCATAAAGTTAAATGTGAGCAAAGTAAAGCTAAAGATAAATCATTCTATGGAGAAACGATGAATCAAACAGAATGTGAGCATCTGCTTACACGACAACCAAAACAGTTTCAGAGATGCTCTCTGCAGATAGAAGGTTCACATCTTTCTTACTGTACACCAATGCAAAGTGATGGAAAAATATCTCTGGTTGAAATTTCTGGTAGATCAAAAGCTGGGCGAACATTCAATAAAGACGAGGTTGTTGTTGAAATATTGGATGCTGAACACGAAGCCAAGGATAAGAGGTACGGCAAGGTTGTTGCAGTTATCAACCGTGAGAGGCATAAAGATGTAAAACACCCTGTTTTCATTTGCACATTAGATGATATGGAATCTCATCTTCTGCGACCAATGTGCAAAACAGTTCCAAAGATACATGTCCTTCATGATGAAATCATCAAAAGGTTTTATAATCAGCGTAAAAACAAAATTGAGTTATATAGCTATAATCACAGAAATGGTACACTTGAATTTACAAACATTATTGACATAAATCCTGCTGACAGAGATAAGTATGTTTTTATGGTTGCGTATCTGCAGTGGGAAAGAAAACAATATAGCATCTATCCTGTTGGTGCAGTTATTAGAGTTCTACCATGTGGAGACACAATATCACGTGGTTTGAGAATACTGAATTTGCAACATGAGGTTCCGTCAGTGTATTCAGCTGCTTGTGTTCAAAGACTTGAAAGCATCCGTAGAAGACAAAGTGATGAGCCCCCAGAGTCTCTAACATGTGGTAGACAGGATTTAACCCGTTTGTTAACATTTACCATTGACCCTGCAGGCTCCAAAGATATTGATGACGCATTGAGTATAGAACAATTAGAAGAAGGTTTTCGTGTGGGAGTTCACATTTCAGATGTTTCTGTGTATGTACAAAAGGGAGATGACATTGACACAGAGGCCAAAGAACGTGCTACTACATTTTATCCAGGCATAGCAAAACCAAGACACATGCTACCCGAGCCCCTAAGTCAGAACATTTGTAGCTTATTGCCTATGAAAAAACGACTATGTATTTCAATTTTTCATGACTTAGACAGGGAAGGTGATCACAAAAACACAGAAATTAGATTGACTGTTATTGAATCAAAACACCAGTTTACATATGCCGAAGCTCAATGTGTGATTGAATCAAAAATATCAGAGAGTGGTCCTCACACCGAGATAAACACATCTATAAAGCAGTTGCATATGCTTGCAGAGAAAAGAAGGAAAAAAAGGTTGGGCGATGCTATGTTTGCATTGGATTTAGAAACTGATAGATTTGGTGAAGATGCAACCAATGAGACACTTGAAGCACATTATCTTGTTGAAGAATTCATGATTTTAACGAACTGGAAAGTGGCAAATTTTCTTACATGTTCGTTTCCAGAAGTTGTTCCTTTGAGGTGTCAGCCACCACCTGATAAAGAAAGCCTTGATAGTTTCATGAAAGATAAAAGGGTCATTTTAAACCTAATTCTCAAACTACATGATAAAAAAATATATCCTACTCCATCGCTAGAAGCTGTCCCTAGATCTAGAACTGACAATAAAATTCTGATACCAAAGTGGTTGTGGGATTTAATGACCCATGCACCTGAGAAAGCAATTAAATTCATGAAAATGGACGAACTTTTCCCTCAACAATACCTTGCCTATCAGCATTGGTTGTCAATCCAAGAGCATGCACTGTACAGATGTTCTGGAAGTCTTAAAAGGGAGAAGTCTGATGGAAAGCACTTTAGTCTTGATTATACCACCTATACACACTTTACATCTCCAATCAGGAGATACATTGACATTTTGGTTCATCGACTTGTTCACTGTAGCCTCAAACAGAAATCATCTCCATATAATACCAGTGAAGTTGAAAGAATCTGCTTGCATGTTAACTCAATGGCTAAAAAGGCTAAAGCCTACGAAAAGGGGTGTGAATGCTTAGAAATGTCAGTCGCATTGAGGTCAAACCCACAAATAAAAGTTTGCTTTGTTGATGAGATAAGTTACAAAGGCGTGTCTCTTTGTGCTCGTGACATTAGATATGCTTCTAAAACAAACAGGGAACTCAAATTCAACCTACTGGACATGGGTTTCAAACCTGAAGAGTCCAAAGATGCATTAACTGGAAAGCCCTCTATTGTAACCAAGTGGAGAAAGCGAGTCTATGATTTGACTGGGGCACCAACGGTTTCTGCAGGATCAAGCAGAGATGCTTTGCTTCTTAATCAGTATCCTGGAATGGTGCTGCTTCCTGCATGGGAGTGGGCAAAACTTTTAAAAATTGGGTTTGATTGCCGCTGGAGAGATTTTAAGAACACTGTGAATACTTGCAATTATATTCTTCCAGACAGGGGCCTTGATGATATCAATACAGAAGTTAATGATATAACCAAGATTCAGCCTAGTACTACCTTTAGCCTGTCTTTCACCAGAGGCCAGTGTGTGAAAATACAATTGTCTTCAGAACCACAGGAAGGATTGCTCACTCTTAAGCCACAGCTGTTTGATGTAACAAAAAGTTTAAAATGCTGTTTGCAGCACACAGATGATCCAGTAATGCACTTGACATATTATTCAACAAGAAGTACTTTAGATAGGTACAGCTCTGTGAAACAATATCTTGATAGATGGTTGCCATTAATCTCCATGGAAGCTGCAGTAGGCTCAGTATCAAATGAAGATACATGTACAATTAACAATGTACAGGTGAAATTTAGAGGACGGTCAGGAAAATTCATATTGCCACTTTCATTTTGTGGTACAAGGAATATTAAATTCGGAGGCACTACCGATGAAGATGAAGAGGATGACAGGAAGACCAAGTCATACGATTTCCTCTGCCTTAAATATATGACACAATCTACTGAAAGTGTCACTTTGGAGAATAGAAGACAACCTTTTAAACACTGCTGGGTTGCGCATGGTGAAATAACTAAAGTGTGTCGCAAAAAAGATGTAGAAACATCTTCTGAGGTTCGCCAGAGAAATGGACAGACAATCATGGAAAAGGTGAAGAAAGAAACTGGTGATGGGATACTCAAAGTCAGCTTTGATCTACACAGACTAGCGCCTGATCCCCCAATTGAGATGGTGGTTAATGGAGTTTTGACATGTGGAGTAGAAATACTTGTCAAATCAGAAGTTGATAGGTATGATTTTGTTTTTCTTTGGAGCTATAGTCCTTTATTCTTGTTAAAGAGATGATTTTAAAGTCCATATGTATGACATTAGCTGGTCTTGATTATTTTACTGAAAGTTGTTTAAATTTTTCTATATATTTTGTGTCGTTGAACAAGACACATTAATCCTTGCTTAGTAATAGTTCAACCCAGGAAGACCCTTCCCGACATAACTGTCTTTGACTTTACATCTCTTTAATTGGACGTAAATAATCAAATTAAACAAAAATGATATCAATTTATCATTATTACCTATGGTGAAACTAAGAATAGGCTGATGGGGCAAAGACAGTTTAAGCTAAGAAAACCCCTTGTTGTGCCACAGTGGGCCTAGCCAAAGCCAATCCACTGATGAAAGTTTTAGGTCAGAGATGTTATGGCGCACTGTCATGCAAATAAAGAGGGTACCACTGGCGTAGCTCCCATTACGCAGTTACGCACTTGCGTAATAAACTAGTAACATTCAAGAGAGGTCACCCCTGGGAGTAAAAGTGATTTTCCATGCCATAAGGAACTGCTCTTAAAGGAAAGAAATCGCTCACTCTAGGAGTAGATTATTTCCTTTAGGGAAGTTTCCATTATTAAAAAGGGACACAGTTGAAGAGAATCTCTGCTTGAGTAGTCTCCCTTTGATTTGCGTATTTTTTTTCAGCGTTCTGACTTCTGCCATTGGGTACAGTGTACTATTACTATTAACTGTTATTGGGTTTAAAGCCAGGCATGCAGACTTTTCTGATCATACTTGCTTACTTTTCATGCTTAATATCATAGCTATATCCCACTCTTTGATCATCTTTTCGATTTGATAGTTAAGGTCTATAATATAACTATTTTAGAAGTTTTTGCATAAATTCATGATCAGTATCTATCATTATATTCTTTCATACTTGTTCGATCGGTTGTTTGCTCGTTTCTGGGTAAAACAGTACTGAACCATGTGTAACACTATTGTTGGGGCCCCAGGGGTTTTGGGGATCTGGGGAGAATGGCTAAGTATTCTAAGGGAGCTTGGGAGCACTGGTTATTATTTTAGGGGAGCAAGCTCATATTTTTGGGGGATTTAAAGAGCCCTGCAAAAAAGCAAAAACTAAACTAGAATTGTTTTTCAACAAATAAACAGATGTCTCCCCCTTTTAGGAATAAAAAATCTGAAAAATTACATTTAGTTATGTTACAAGGGGGAAATTTGGAAAATATACATACAAGAGTTATGGTTCTTGTGCTAAACATGTCGTCTGAATGTGTTTTACAAATGTGTGAAGATTCGTTAAAATACCTCTAATGCTATCAAGATTTGGAGTGGACATGAAAAAGCATTGCAAATGGTCGAAAGGAAATAGCTCCAATTAATCCATAGCAAAGTTATGGTTCTTGTGCATGACACATTGTCTTATTTTGCTCTAGGAGTGTATGAAGTTTCCACCAAATAACTTTCACGGTGTTCAACTTACAGAGCGGACATAAGTTGCATTTAGTTATCTTACAATGACAATAATTTGAAAATAAAATGCAAGAGTTATGGTTCTTGTGTATGATACGTTGTCTGAATGTGCTCCACAAATGTATGAAGTTTCGTTGAAATATCCCTAACGGTTATCAAGTTATAGAGCAGACACAAAACAGCATTTCAAATGATCAAAGAAAAATAAATCCAAAAATATCCAAATCAGAGTTATGGTTCTTGCATGACACGTTGTCTGAATGTGCTTTACAAATATATGAAGTTTTGTTCAAGTACCTTCAACGGTTATCAAGTTATAGAGCGGACACGAAATAGCATTTTAAATGATCAAAGGGAATATCTCGAAAAATATCCAAAGCAGTATTATGGTTCTTGTGCATGACACATCGTCTGAATGTGCTCTACTAATGTATGAAGTTTTATTGAAATACCTCTAACGGTAACCAAGTTATTGAGGGGACACAAAATAGCATTGCAAATGATCAAAGGGGAATAACTTCAAAATACTAAAAACAGAGTTATTGTTCTTGTGCATGACACGACGTCTGAATGTGCTTTACAGATGTAAGAAGTTTCGCCGATATATCTCTTATGGTTTTTAAATTATAGAATGGACACGATTTTGGGGGAAAATATTATGTCACCCAACCTCTGGGGGGAGCCATAATAAAGAAAAAGCCTCCATTTGGTTTGATTTTTAACATACTTTGGACCGTCCAGATTGCACCTGATTGCACCACTCTTACAACATAAAATTCTGGAGAACAAGCCCCTGCACCCCCTAGCATGAGTGTGTCTCTATATTGTTACAGGGCTACCTTCGCACCTGCTATGTAATTCTCTCTTTTGATAATTAGCTCATTTTTATTATGAAACTTTGAAAAATGCTGATCAAATATATAATTACTTGATGAAACTGAGGTTATACAAGCATATGCTTTCACTTTGTCTCAAAGGAAATCTAGTTTAAGCTGTTGGAAAAATTCAGCCCCTGTCCCCGGCCAGAAAACCAAATGGTCTGTCTCTAATTTAAAAAAATCGAATCTAGAGAGCGTTCCTACATGCCTGCTTTACCAGGTACAGCAACAGCATTTTAAGGATGACTTCATACTTTGAGTCATTTATCATGCATTTAATTGAAATAATTATATACTCAAAGCCAATAGTAACTTTTCACTTTTAACTACCAAATATATCTTTACGGTTTTTGATTTTAACCAAATTAAATATTGCAATGAGTTGATGGTACCCACCCTGACCTAATTCACGAAAAACAACTTCAGTTAATAAATCTTTTTTCGAGTTATCTGTGCTTTCATTAAAAGCACAAAATCAGCATTTCAGAACAAAATCAAAAATAAACCTAGGATTCGAACACACTATTTTAAGGGTCATTGATTGCCCATTAAAAATACTGCAAGACAAATTGTCTCTAACGTAAAGTTGGTTTTTGGCAGCATCTTAAAGTCGGTTCACTTTGAAATTATCTCCCTTCGAATCAAAACAATAGTAAACTTTAGTCCCTGCTAAAAGTTTTATCTCAGATGACATTTGAGTTTTTTCATCAGCGATTTGTTAAGACTAATGCCCTAAGTATGCCACACGATAGTCTGTTAAAATTCCCATTGGTTTGGAAGAAAAGCGGCATACAATTTCTTATGGGAAATGCCAATAAAAGCACTGTAAAGTTCTCAAAAAGGTGTATGTACGTAAAACACAACTCTAATGTGTGTTACTCGAAGGATGCTTCGGACTGATTTCAACTGTAAACAACAATTCAATAACCTGTCTTTTAGACTGGTTCTTTAAAGTTAAAAAATATTAAATCGCAAAGCTACAGTAACAGATCAAAAGTGATGCGTTTTTGGAAAAGTTTATTTTGCCCCTTGCCTTTTTCGTTAGGGCATAGTGGTTGCATTTATGACAGAAAAAAAACCCATAAAATTCAACTGCCATATGAATAATTGATTTAACTTTAATATGAGTTAAAAACATTTAAAATACCACTTACCAATAACCAGAAAAGGTATATTAGCTAGTGGCTAAGAGCCAAGATTGTGCTATTCCGGATACAAGCATGAAACTTTCCACACATGTTAAGGTTGGTTAGCTGATGATTTTTAGATATAGAACCACTTTGACAAATTTCCACTGCGCATGCGCAAGGCAAAATTCATTTCCACTATAAGAAAATTAGGTCTTACTTGACTAAACGGACCAGTATTTGCGTTTAACATGATAAAAATCGATCCACTATATCTCTAGATGTACTCAAAGACATAAACAAATATATTTTTAAATGTATTCCATAATTATACATGCGCAAACCAAATTATACTTCCGGTTAAACTTATCATTGATGTTAAAATGGTAGAATTATTGAAAAAATGGAATACTTATATCTTTCGACTGGGAAATAAATGGGCTTCTGCACAACCACTTATCCAATCTTTTTTTCCTGCACATTCAAGCACGCTACACAATCTCTGTACTCTAACAGCGCAGTCATCCTGGGTTGCTTGCAGTCGACGAGGGCACAAAATATACCATTTTAGTTTACCGTGATCCATTCTATTATATGAGCAAGTTCTTTACAGCTTTTAATTTCCACAATGATTTTTTTTTGATTTGGAATTATCACAAAGGTATTGTAGTCCAGTCAAGCTCAATAGGAACCTTTAAATTCAAAAACTAGCTTAACCCCCCATTCCACTGGACAGCAATTCCGCTATGCTCATGGCGATCTAGGATTTTTCTCTAAAATTATTCCAAATTGCCGCGGAAGCGTAGACAGCCACACGATTTGGGGACTTGACCCTTCCAGTACGCTTCTACTACACTTGCGTTTCGCTGCTGCTACGATCCCACTATGACAATGAAGATCTGGCTACGCTTAGTCTACGCTGATGGCCATGTAACTGCGACCTTGCTACGAACTTGGCGATGGAGCTACGCTTTTGTTGCGCTTTTGTATCCTTTTAGTATAGAATCTGAAATTCCGATATGCTTCTACTACGACCTAGGCGCTTCTACTGCGCTCTTACCGTTTCTGCTACGATTCATGTCATTTTGACCAAAATTTCGAATCGTAGCGGAATCGCCGTCCAGTAGAATGGGGGTTTAAGTACCAGCCAATTTCTGGATAGCCAGTAGGATTTTTATGTGTCGGAATATGTGTTCACAGACTAATGAGTGCACTATTTAAGTCATAAGTTATGATTTAATGACATCACATAATGATGAATACGAATAAGTGAAGTGATAGAATGTTTTGCATATTTCTGTTTATTGTTTGTGAAGTTGCACACCAGTTTGTAGCTGTATGCAAATTTCGAGTAGTCAAGAGCATTGTACCAGTAGTGGAAGATCTAAATATTATCAATTTTTATGCAATCAACAACCCGGTCTTCGGCCAGAACACCCATTACACAGTAACCAAAAAGTTCGAACTTTTGCACCTTAAAGTACTGCAATGTTGCATTTATTCTTAAGTATAAAAACCTGAAAAACAAACAAAAAGGTATTCCATCTTTTTTTCCAGGAAACATTTCGCCTTTTTGGCATAACTTAGGTGTTCTATCCGTTATCGATTAGCTCACATAAATCTTTGTTGAGCATATTTAAAGCTGGAGTTATGTGACAATAATCAGCGAAGAATATTTTCAGCAGTAAAATATTGACAAAAAAAAATACCTTTTTCAACGGCCAGGTACACTGAAACGTTATGTTTTGTGCCCACGTCAACTGAACACAACCGGCGATGACTATGCAGCTCGAGTGCAACAGTTCTCTAGGTGTCATTTGACATAAACAAATTTCTCTCGTCATGCTGGGGACAAACATGGTTCACCCATCATGTTGTTGAATGCCTACATACCATAATAAAACTTTGACTGTAACTCAAGTTATGGAGATTGGCCTGTCTTTTGGATCTATATCCATGTAATGATATGTGTTAATTTTGGTTATTCGGCGTCTTGGCCAAGGCGACAAGATCACGTTGATCCTGTATACAAGCATATACATTTTCAAAGTGACATTTAAATAACAAAGCTGGCAATATATGCGATAATCTGCAGGTATACTGATATGAAACAGCCTTCTTGAAAGATTTAGTCGGTGCTTTAACATTACCTATTTGAAAAACAACCATTTTGATTTGCAGACATTTAGTGTTAACAGTTAAATCACAGGCACAAAGGGCTGTCTTGTCTACTTCTGCAACCTTGAAGACAGCCATATCTGACAAGATCAAAGAGAAGATATTGATGCATTTGGTATGGTGGTCAACAGTGGACTGTGCATTCCAGTGTCTAGTCGTATGCATCCTAGTAAGCTGGACTTGGTAATCTTTGGGCCAGTTCTAGCACTGACACACACATGACCCACACATATGAGCTGGGATATACTGACTCTATACTGCCTTTAAAATATGCTGGTACAAAGCCGCATTCGTAAGGGCAGTCTTTCCATTGAAGGAACCTTTCTGGTAACAAATGTTTTCTAGCCATGTCTAGGTGCTTTCTTGTTCTGTCATATAGTATTATGATAAATCCTTCGACGGTACAAAGGTAATCTGTAGATGGCTTTCCAGCTCATTTAATGCAAATTCTCAATTATGGCTGGAAAGCTTACCCACAGTTTTCCACGACAAAGGGGAGAGGATGTTGTATCGCACCCTGTGAGTGAATGAAAAAGCAAGACACTTTGATTTCATACTACCGATAGCCAGCAATTCTAACAACCACACAATTCATCCTATCCAAGCTTTTGCACCACAGGTATGGCCAGAACCCCAACATCAGTATCAATCGTGTGACTGATTATTTACATTTAAGCTCTTTAAGCTGCTTCCGCAGCATAAGCAAACATTATTGTATCTGCATGCAAACAAGGTGCAGGTGAAGCATCTCCCACCTCGATACACTATGACCTATTCCTTTCCTGTAAAGTGCAGGACATTTTTGGAATATTGTCATACTGTGATTGTGCGGCGCCTGATCTCAGTCTGTGGTAACTGTTTTTTAGTTGAAATCTCATGTCCAAGAAACACAGCAGTTGGAAAGAAAATAAAATTATTGGTCTCGATTATTGCTATCTACTCACAAGAAATCTTGCAATTTTTTTGGTAAGGCAGTTGATGGACTGACCCCTGGTGGATGTCTTATCTTCGATTTACCCTTGTTGATGCCTTTAAATTGTCTGCCTTATATGTGTCCCACAATAAATGCACTCGATCCATTGCACTTAAAGTGGATATATTGTATGGTTTAAGGACATCAGACGCATACTGGTCACTGAAAAGTGCTAACCCATTCAACTTTAAACAGTTCCTTTCAAAATGACAACATTGACTCCATGTGTGAAATCTTTCACAGGAGGAACGAATGCCCCGAAGCCAGTCAATAGCTTTACAACCAAAATAACAGGCATAACCCCCCCCCCCCCCCAAAAAAAAATACTTGAAATTTCATCATACCAACAGAAAATACATGTAGGGTAGACTAACTATAATGTTTGGCCCTGGTTCGGTTACTGGAATTGAGACACTGGAAGCAATCAGATGCGATTAGACAGCTAACTGACATACAATTTGAAGGCAATTCACTGACAAATTTGAAGACAGCCCAGCGACAGACAGTTTGATCTTGAGCAGCAAAATACGCCTGTCTGTTTCTCTGTCTGTCTGTCTGTCTGTCTGTCTGTCTGTCTGAGTGTCTGTATGTATGTCTATCACAAACGTATATTGTCCTTTGCTTAAGCATTACCTTTTCAGACAGCCAGGTCAATATACCCCTAATTGGTCACCACAAAGAAATTACGTGGTTGTGATTTTGGAATTCAGGTGGTGAGTGTGTCTGTCTGACCAGTGTTCAATGTGCTATTAGCTCGAACAGCATAATCTGATTGCATGTTTGCCTGCCTGCCTGTCTGTCTGCCACCAGCCTAATATCCCCCTTACTTAAAGCCTGACTTGTTCAGAATAACAATAAAGAAAGCTTTTTGCGAAAGCTTATACTTGTAAAAAAAGTGTGCTTTATCGTCTTAACAACATCCAGTTAAATGGAACCAACTGTGCATGCGCATTTAAACTAGTCTTTAGGACCCTATACTAAAAACAGTTCGGTTCTTTGATAGGGGCATCAAGTTTTGTGCAGTTTACAATAAAAGAGAAACATAATACCATTTTTGTATTGTTTCAGAAATCAGTATTCAAATGCGCATACGCAAGAAATTAAGAATGAAGAAGAGCTGCATTAAGACTTAATTACAAACAATTGACATCAGTTCTGTCATATTTTAATCATTCTACAACTAACAAGGCCCCCTTTTTAAAGTCAAACTATATTAAAGGTCTATGATAACAGGCTTAAATAAGACAAAATGCTTTGCGCATGCGCAGTAGGCATCTCCCAATGTGGTTCTATATCTTATTTTGTTTAGTCAGTCATGGTCTACAACTGTGCCAAATTTCATGCTTGTATCCGTAATAGCACAATCAGGCCAAAATTTGGCTCTTAGCTTCCTAGCTAATATAATAACAGTGTAAAGTTACTTTTGGCATTTATTCCATAGCTAAGCCCTGTTTTACATGTATAGGCAAAATAGTAAGTGATCATGAAGTCGTGCGCTCTTGTTTAGCTTTCATAGTTTTTTAAGTATGTGGTTTTAATCCTACGGAAAGAAACATACTTTTTAGGGAGAATTGGCACATATTGTGGGGGATTTCCAGAGAAAGCTGAACTTTTTAGGGATACTCGGAGCAAAGGCAAAATACTTTTAGGGAGCCGGGGAAACTATTTTCAGGGATTTGGGGATACCAGTGCATAATTTTCAGGGATTGAGGGAGCACAGACCCCGCTGGGGGCCTCATTGTTGTTTGGGATTAAACCATTTCATCAGTCACATATAAAAATCGCTTATATTCTACATCTTGGGAACTGTCAAACATTCATGAATTTGTTAATATTATTGATAATTTGAACATTATGGCTGCCTAAAATGAGATGTTGTCCAAATATTTGAGCCAATTATTACAACATTTTTCATAACTCATTAATATAATACATATGCAAAGGAAATGTCAAACATTGTGGGATTTTGTTGATATTTGTATGTACTTATACTTTTCGAACATTTGGTATAGGCAGAAAGCAGAATGCATGCACCATTTAAGCTTATATAGTCATTATCTCCTAGGTTTCCTCACAAGTGTTCATTTAGTGAAACCGGTTTAAAGCATCCAGTATAATATTTTTACTGACTGTTTCAAGGCAGTGCTTTTTGTGGATTATTTATGTTATTAGCTCACCTGAGTGGAAGGCTCATGGCTGAGCTTATTGTATACCAGTCACTCCGGCATCCGTCTGGCATCTGTCATCCTTCCATCCGTCAACATTTCCAAACATTTCCTCTGAAACCACTGGGCCAATGAAACTCAAATTTTATATGGAGACTCCTTAGGATGCGGGAACGAAGGTTTGTTCAAATAGACCAGGTCTCATGACCAAGATGGCCACCACGCCCATATATGGTAAAAACCCTTTAAAAATATTTTTCTCCAGAACCAGAAGGCTGATGACTTAGGGACTTGGTATGTAGCATTGGGAATGTTGGGCCTACCAAGATTGTTCAAAAGATGGTCTTATGTTGACCTTGACCTACTTTACGTCAAGGTCAAATTTGCTTCCTAGTGCATTTATATGGGATTTTTTTTTAAAGTTGATTATTTGAAAACTGTAAAAGCCTTAGTTATAATTCGCACTTGATATCTTTTACCTAATGAGGCAATGGCTATAAATAAGTACAAAGGTCAAGGTTGACCTTTGACCCTTCTGCTAAGTCGCTCATATTGGAGTCCAAACAATATATTTAAACTTAGTTTTCTCACAACCATTGGCCAAATTGAACTCAAATTTCATGTGAAGACTCCTTATGCTAAGTTAGCCAAAATACATACAAAATATTTTGGTCACATGACCAAGATGACCGCCACGACAATATATGGTAAAAACCATTCAAAAATTCTCCAGAACCAATTGGCCGGATACCTTGGGACTTGGTATGAAGCAATTGGGATGTGAGGCCTACCAAGTTTGTTCAAATGATGGTCCTAAGTTTACCTTAACCTACTTAACGTCAAGGTCAAATTTGTTTCCTCATGCATTTAAATGGGATTTTTTTTGAACAGTTGATTTTTTGAATACTGTTGAAGCCAAAGTCGTTATTCTCTCTTGATATGTTGAACCTAATGAGACAATGGCTATAAATAAGTGTCAAAGGTCAAGGTTGACCTTTAATTTTTCAGCCAAGGTCGCTCATATTGGAGTCCCATCAACACATTAAAGTTTAGTTTCCACAGAAACAACTAGGCCAATTAAACTCAATTTTCATATGAAGACTTCTTATGATAGGTTAGCCAAAATTTATACCAATTGTACTGGTCACATAACCAAGATGGCCACCATGCCCATATAAGATAAAAAGCCTTTAAAACTCTTCTTCTCTGGTACCAAAAGGCCAATGGCCTTGGGACTTGGTATGTAGTATTGAGGATGTGGGCCCTACCAGATTGACACAAATAATGAATCTAGGTTGACCTTGACCTACTTTATGGCAAGGTCAAATTTGATTACTAATGCATTTATATGGGAATATCTAGAAATGTTCATTTTTCTATATAACTGTTTAGTCTGAAATCAAAATACTTGCAAGAAATGCTTGACCTAATGAGACAACGGTTTTATATAAGTACCAAATGTCAAGCTGACCTGAGAACTTTTATCTTAGGCCACACATTTGGACTGCCACATACCTATCTAAACGTCTTTTCCTCAGAAATCACTGGGCTGTTTGATGGAGTATTCATTAGATTGTTTTGGCTCACTTGACCAAAATGGCAGCAACACCCATAAAACAAACTATGTTTCATTGTAAGCTGTAGTTGAACTTGACCTATATTACAATTATTAAGGAGATCAGGTAGGCGCTTCAGGACCATCAGGTCCTCTAGTTTCTGGATTGTTTTTGTTATGATTTCGTGTTCATCTGTTTATTGATGCCTTGTGGTCACCTGCTGAAAAAGGGCTTACCTCTTAGCCTTTGTTTGTGATGTCTTATTGTGAAGTTGTCACTTTCCCATAGGTATCCTTGGTCAGGTGTGAAGCTTGATTGTATCGATTCCCAATCTGTGCCCTTTTTCTTACTTTCATTGAGATCAATGCGCTACTAGGGTATTTGCTGCATAAACGTTGCCAGTTTCATATTAAAATATCCATTTATGCAAAAAAAATCAAGAAAAACAAACAAACTTAAAATTTGCGACATGAGATATCAAACAATGTGGTATGTGCGACAAGTCTGAGCAAAGCCTTTGCTGGTCGCTTGAATATTCTATGAGTCTTAAGCTACTGACTGATCAAATATTGGAATTTCTAAGCTTTAAAGGAGGCTGCACAGGCTTGTCTGAGTCTACACTTGTAAAAATGCCACATTGTTGGAAATCACATGTCGCGCCTCAAATAAATAAATGAAATTAGGAAAGAGCCCTGAGAGGCACATAGTTTAGCTTATGGTTCTCATATAAATAGATAATTTTAGAGATTGTCTTTTGATATCAAGTTTACTAGACAAGGCTTTGAGAATGCTTGTTGACATAATGAGGCTTTCTGAGCGATTCAACATGCGTTCTCAAAGCCAAACCTGGTAAATTTGATAACGAAAGACACAAACCTGTTATTCTATTTATCAGTTTACCAAGTGTTTCACTCCTCAAAATAGCAATTATGACGTAATTTTCGATTTTGTGTTGCTTTAACGTAATTAGCGACGTCATTCTCAAAGTGCAACGTCATCATTACCTGATAAAGGCACATGCAATGAGATAGACTCTGTTCATCAGGCAACGTGTAGCATTGTAGTTAATATGATAAAACTAGATTTTGACCTCTAGCCCCACCCTATGGCACTGATCCTAAGGTCTGATTAAGCACGTGAATGTCAATCCAACAATATCAGCAATGACCAGGCGGCCAGAAAAGAGTGGCCATGTGCGTATTGGAAAAATATTTTTTTCTTATTTCTCAACCAAAACATATATTGTGGGTATTCAAAAGAACCGTCTCAATAAGACGGTTCTTTTGAGCACCCAAAACAAATGTTAAAATTAATTGGTAAGGAAAGAAATACAATTTTATTTTCACAAAAAGATCCTTATCTGGACCTATTAATGACTTGTCTATTTATCATAATTACAACTCAAATTAATTACGTTTTCATTTTTTACCTATTTTGCATGCATGCTATTTGTATTTAAGACACTGTAATTCACACAGACATATTGTACAGACATGGCATATAGCATTTGTAAAATTTACGTACCTGTACTCTGCAAATTTTGCTAGAAAAACGTTAAATACAAAGTATTCTCCTGCCAAATGTGTATGTACCATGCGCATCCTCAATTTATTGCCAGCTAGCGACAACATTTGTCATCTGATAGTTATCTTAGCAAACTGTTCCTTGATCAGGTGTGACTAAAAACCGTCCCTGATCAGGATCCAATTTGTTTGACACTCTGATAATACTTATGAAATAAGTTTTTAAATGATTTTGAAAAGAATCAGCAGACAGCGTAAAAACCTACAAACCTACCCAGTGTGCAAAAAGCGCCAATCACAACAAATGAAGTCTGTTTTGTCTACTGAAATGTTAAGAAGCCTCCTTGACAAATATTGTAGACCCAGATCAGTAGCAGTCTGATCTGGATCCATGATGTTTGTCACTAGACTTAGATTAGTCAATAATGTTTGGCAGATATATACTGCAGACGACTTTAGCAGTCGACATTTTCAGATGAATTTTTGTTAACTCACCAAGTGGCTCAATTGTGTTACAGGAGGACAGAGGGGTTCATAAAGAAACTTTCAGAAGAAGACTCATCTTTGGCTGAAAGTATAGCACTAAACAGACCTATACCGGAGCTTGGTGAGTATTTTCTTGTTACCATGCAGACAAAACAGTAAGTATGACCAAGAAATGCAAACAATCACAGACCACATATTAACCCAACAGCACCCCGAAGAAGAGGCACAAGTCACAGAAAGCCAAACGACAGTAAGCACATCAAAACATTAACCAGCTCTCTCTTCCTCAGCAAAATGATTACAAAACTAGAAAATATTGGAGCAACATCAAAGAATAAATCCACAAATGGAATAAAGTAATGAAACAACAAAGCGCAAATAAAACAACTTTTTATTCCTGTTTTTTTTTCAGATGCAAAAAGCTAACCATACACTATGATACACACACAATTCGCTCTAAGCAATATGTTATTAAAATGCAAATGAGCTAATAAAACGCAAAATTAATAATGATGTGCTTTGATAATATATTTCAAGACACTAAAAGGTGAAACAATGGTCGCGCTTGCAAATTACCTAGAACTATGTAACTCCTTTATAAGCATTATCTATCCAAACATGATAAATTTAATGAATTTTGAGGAAATATGCTGAATTCAAATCATGACTGAAAGCATGCAGTCAAACTTGTATTGTCGTTTCCCTGAATATTAATATATGCATACGGTATTTATATAATTCTAAAAAGTGATAAAACCAATGGCATGCAGTTAATTTAAGACAAAACAAAGAAATGCAGTTTACTAAGAGTATGATAAAATAAATCTTCAAAAATTTATGTTTGCTGGAAATGAAAACATGTTCCTTCAATGTCCTTCAATGATGTTAATTTGATCATTGATCATATTTCTAAACAAAAAAATCAACTTAAAAATATATACTTCAGAGTTCTTTTCCCAGTATATGGCAGCTAATTTAGTGTAGACCGCTGTGTAATCCCGTGTGCAATTTTAGTCAAAAGTGTCAAACATACATTTTCTCGTAGGTAGAAAAATATGTCCTGTTTAAGAAAAAAAGATGTTTCCAATTTTTCTTGCAGTTTAAACGTCCTGGTGACGTCACAAAGTGATATACCCATTTTGGGCTTATTTAGGGCTTGAAAATTGAGTACTATGAGTTGTAGCTGGAATAAACGTGTACTGTTTGATCAGTTGTGGTAATATTATTGGCGACATGTTGTGTTTGCAGCATAGACTCTGAGTCAGAATTTTAAAGAGGTTACATTAACTTCAAAATGATGTCAGTACAAGAAAAATTGACGTCAGTATCAAAATGAAAAGTCTGTTATAGTGAAAGATCAATGACATTAGATCACAATATGCTAATGCACCCCCTTCCTACTGCTGGGATATTGTAAACTGTAATTTCTGAAACTACATTATATAATATGCAAAATGACATATGTTAGCTCTCTGACCTTTAACACCCATGTTAACTACGTTACCTTATTTTAATTTCAAATCATTTTGTGCAAATTCAAAGTTATTCCTAATTCTTATTTATCGACATGCTGATTGCCTTAAACGCATTTATCTTAAAGCAGCAAACGACCAGTATGTGTTTAAACAATATACCCCTAGGTTATAACAGTTATATATGTTACTTACTTCAATTCTATTACTACTTAATGCAGTACTATCACTGAACCATGGTCTGCCAAAAGACCTTCAAGGGGGAGTTTGTACACTATGATTTTCTAAACCCAGAATATATAAACTGCAGAATAATGCATGTTAAATTTATAACGGTTACAGCTATACCTTGCAATAGCAAAGCTTACTTCGGTGCCCTCAAATAATATGAAATCTTATTAAACTGTTCCTTTTTTTTAAATGCCAATATAATCATTTTATTGTCTTCAAATGACTAGCAATATGATTTTATCTTGAATTAAAGGACACGTTATTACTGTTATGTACTTTACTTTCTTTTAAATACATTATGCTCAAGCAAAAACAGCACTTATGACTTTACACCGCTAGTTGTTTAATTACTGTCGTTTTACTGCCATTAATTGCCATTAACTGAAAATACCAACAAATTATGCTGATTATAGGAAGAAATTTGAGCCTAAATCACAAAAAAGTCATTTCAAGTCAGTGTATTTTATCAAATTGTATACAGCATTTTTAGAAGGTGCTTATTTTATGATCCATTAATGTTTCTTAAATGCTTACATGATATATTGTATCTCAGTGACACTCGTGTATTTGCTTCTTTTTATACATTAAATGATATTTTAAAAAGACCCTTTTCATCACCCACTGCACTTCATTTTAGACGACCATTTAATATTAAGCATGGTGTAGCTTAAATTAGTAAGATCTATCACATATTATGTAAGCCAGCTATTGATTACAATAACTATATTGATACCATTCAAAGACAAAAACTTACTCAGAATTTGTTAAAATAGTAAGTTATTTCAGACGTAGGTTAAAATTGAGGCCTTTATCCTTGTCTTTTGAAAAAAATGAACTGAAGTGTTTTGGAGACTTTATGACTTTTACCCCACATATTATACAAGCATGGCATTTATTGGCTTTATACATGAAGGGTGTCTAGTTTGGTGAAGTAAGAATACAATTTATGCTAGTAAAGTGCATAGCAATAGAATTTTAAGGAGAATATTATCATCTATTCTGTCTGGAACAAAACTTTTGTGAAGCAATGAAACAGAACAACATTTGTTTTAATGGTTCAACATAGTCATACTTTCAAAGGAAACAGATTTATCACCCAGAAAAGCTCCCTGTTATTGTTAGTATAACATGTATATTGTAGTCTTTGCTAAATAAATTGACCAAAATAAATTATTGTTTATTTGTTTTGCATTATTCTATCAATAAGATTTGGTCTTACAGTTAAATTTTGTTTCTGGTAATATCATTTTGATATTCAGCCAATTATATGTGAACATTATGATTGATACAAAACAATATTCAATTAATTCTTTGCATATTTCAAATCAAACAAAATAGATTAACCGTAGTTACGGAAAGAATAAATAAAAGGAGCAATCCAATTTGATTTTGGTACTTTACAAGTGTGCCTATCATTGGCGACAGTGTTGATACGGGGTATAGAGTGCCCTCTTAATGCTGATATTTGCTAGACATTTTGTGTGCTTCTTTTAAATCTATATCCTGGCGAATTACAACTTATTCTAATGTTTAATACACAAAAACTCTTTGTTATTATTCTACTTACCATGTTAGAAGGTTCCTGTAATATTTTGTCAAAGTGAGAGTCTGTTAAGGTATATAAGCATGCATAGCTCAAACTATGTCAGATCTCATGACTGCACTTTCTTATAAATATTTCACTTTTCTGTCTATCATTCTAAACGAACATTGTAAAATCTATCTTACAATAACTTTAATGTCACTTGGTCGAATTTCGCCCGACTTAATTTGGCTGATGAAGTTTTTTTCAAATTGGTATTGAAGTAACAATTGACCTGTTTCCTTGGATATGATCATATGTAATGTGATCATTGTCACAGAGTAAAACACACCACTATGACCGATTTTCCCATTATTGGTTGAGCAAGTGATCAGAAGTACTAAGTTGATGTGATTGACAGTTTCGTTAATTGAACAACGAAAGCTTTGCTTAATATAAGCTAAAATTAGTTTAAAAATTAAGTAATGCTTCGCCATCTGCATACGCAACTAGATTCCAGGATACAAATTGATTTGGTGACAGTCTCTTTAACCAACAACTGATTACAGATAGTTATAATGCATAAGATCTGTCTGTCTCCCTCAAAACATTTAGTAATTAGAAAGGTTATTCTTATATGGTAAATGAAGCTAAATATACAAAGATACATGGAATCTAGCCTGTATCATTTAAAGTAACTGAATATGTTTACCCATAGTTTGAAACAACTGTAAAAAAGTGATTGTTTTTAATTACTCAATTAAACTTAGATTTCACCAGATTAATAATTCAAAAATCTAAACTCACCATGATAAATTAGCTTTTCTGGCTCAATTAAGTATCATCTTTGACAACATATTGGATAAACATGGGGCATTATGGTATACTTTATACAGTTGCAAACGTTATTCAAACAAATTTGACAGAACATGGGAATGTATCCTAAGAACTGGTACTTGAGAGCTATCATTTTATTTGCTCATGCGTTTTAAATCTATATTTTTGGGCAAATCATTGTTTGTAGATATAAAAAGTTAAAATATATACTATTTTGCAAATGTTGCATGAGTAAAATTGATACAAACGTTATACGAATTGATAAAAAAAATTCAGACAAACTGGAATCTGATTATCTATAACAAAAACAATCAGTTTTTTCAATGCGAGCTAAACAATTGTTGTGCTGTAACAACAATAGAATCAAGGATGAAGGTTTGGTACCAGTAAAATGCATTTAAGCCCCCCTTCCCCCCCCCCACACACACACTAGTGACTTAGACAGATGTCCATTCTAAGGAGATGGTCATATTGATGTTGATTTATTGTTTATTGTTGCTCCCATTGTTTGTTGTGGTTTTGTGTTTGGTACCTGTTTTTGGTATGTTTTACTGTTTGTCCATCTAGTGTTGTTATCACCTTGGTCGAGTAGAGAGAGGTGGTTGCTTTCCTTTAGTTGTCTTCCTGATGTATTGTGCCTGTTAATGTCCTGTGGCTCTTCCTTACAGCGCCGTGGGTTGGTCTGCAGTGTGACTGTGGTATTTCCTGATCATGCTCACTTGCTTTTTTGAAATGATATAAAAATAAAGAATAAATCATATGACATATAATATAAGGAATTAAGCTATGTATATACAGTCTTGAAAGTTGTAATATACGTTACATATAACCGCATAAAAAAATGATAGTTTACACCAGAAACGATATTGAGTACAGCCTTTCACCCTTGAATTTCAATATACTACTCATATATGGTGCTTAAATGTTTTCATATAGCATTAAATGCTAAATTTTAGAATGAAAATATTCTTATAGTACCATATCTAACGTGTTTTTCTGGGTTATCATATTAAACATTCTAATGCACTTGCAAATGTAACAAGACGTCTGATTGGATAACGTCATAAATTTGCAACAGTATATCCCAGTATCCTGTCGGAAATCCGACGTCATTACGTTACGTCGCTTTTTATTGGTTGACAAAAGAATATATGCAGCTGACAAGCGGTTTTATGTAGCTAGCAGCCGCTGGACGTATAGGCGCAGCAAAAATGATCGAAAATGTTAATTGTGCATTAGAATGGGGATAAACATATTCAAAATTTTCATTTGGGAAGGTGTATCATCGGATATACGTTCGGAAATCACGTTTTACGGCTCCGCTTACGCCTAAAAATAAATTTCCGACCATATATCCGACAATATACCTCCCCAAATAAAATTTTGAATGCAGTCAACCCCTAAGTTTATAACACTTAAAGTTTTTGTGATAAAACAAGCTGCTTGCAGATATAAAATGGTCCATCACATGTCTTTTGGAACATCTATTTAAATAATGATTGCTAAATGAGAAGCTTTTAAAAAGAAACTATTTAACAACATTTCAATGGTTTTACAGTGAAGGGGTAGTTTAATGTGACATAAATGAAACTACAATGGGCCCTCATAACTTTTATAAACATAAATATCTTTAGAGAATGACATTTTCTTGTATATAACATGAATGTTTGACCAATTTGAATATTGAGGTACTACCAAAACAACCTTATTTACATTATTTTTGTTTTTAAAAAATAGGGGTAACGTAGTTAACATGCTGTAACAGTCAAACACCCCAACCGCCAGACAGCTAACATGTTCACAAAGCTTAAAGAGACTAAGTCTGCAACTATGAACATTTTTCGAAAGTTTTTATTTTCTTTTTTAATCATTTGTAAAAGTATAATTAAGTTATGTTTTCACAATAAATCTGTTCACTATAGCTGAAAACTGCACGAAAAGTGAATTATCTTATAAAACGGGTGTGTTTTTACCTGCGTCACTTTAGCAAAAGCAGGTCTAGTAGTGGGTCCACTCCGTCCGTCCTGTCGTCCGTCTGTCCGTCCGGTCGTACGTCTGTTCATCTGAAACACTTTAGGGTGCCAAGTTTGTGTAATCTGTAACTCCAAAAGTTTTCATTCTTTTTTATTCAAACTTTGCCTAATGATTGTTCACATATTGAAGACGTGCATCTCTTTTGGGCACGTTTCATAATTTTTTTCTCATTTTTGAGGGGTGTTGAACTTAGACATTTTTTCCATCCGCAATGCTTAGGGGGTGCCTAGTTTGTGTAATCTGTAACTCCAACAGTATCATTTCTTTATATTCAAACTTTGCATGATGATTGTTCACACATCAAAGATGTGCACCTTCTATTTTGTGCACGATTCATAATTTTTTTCTCATTTTTGACAGGTGTTGAACTTAGACATTTTTTCCATCTGCAATGCTTAGGGGTGCCTAGCTTGTGTAATCTGTAACTACAAGAGTATTCATTCCTTTATATTCAAACTTCACACAATGATTGTTCACACATTGAAAATGTGCACCTTCTATATTGTGCACGTTTCATATTTTTTTTCTCTTTTTTGATGGGTGTTGAACTTAGACATTTTTTCCATCCGCAATGCTTAGGGGGTGCCTAGTTTGTGTAATCTGTAACTCCAACAGTATTAATTCCTTTATATTCAAACTTTGCACAATGATTGTTCACACATTGAAGATGTGCACCTTTTATTTTGTGCACGTTTCATCGTTTTTTCTCTCATATTTGACGGGTGTTGAACTTAGACATTTTTACCATCCGCAATGCTTAGGGGTGCCTAGCTTGTGTAATCTGTAACTCCAACAGTAATCATTCCTTTTTATTCAAACTTTGCCTTATGATTGTTCACATATTGAAAATGTGCACCTTCTATATTGTGCACCTTTTTATAAATTTCTTCTCATTTTTGACGGGTGATGAACTTAGACATTTTTTTCCATCTGGAATGCTTAGGGGGTTCCTAGCTTGTGTAATCTGTAACTCCAACAGTATTCATTCCTTTAAATTCAAACTTTGCATAATGATTGTTCACACATCAAAAATGTGCACCTCCTATTTTGTGAGATTGTTTCTTTGTTTTTTTCTCATTTTTGATAGGTGTTGAACCTAGACATTTTTCCCATCTGTCCGTACGTCCGCAACATTTTAGGGGTACCAAGTTTGTGTAATCTGTAACTCCAAAAGTTTTTATTTCTTTTTATTCAAACTTTGCCTTATGATTCTATATTGTGCACATTACATATTTTTTTTCTCCTTTTTGACGGGTGTTGAACTTAGACATTTTTTTCATCTGAAATGCTTACTGTAGATTACATTGCGAAATTCGTGTGTAGTCTGATTTCATTCCTGTTTATTTGAACTTTACATATCGACTGTTTACACATTGACGCTTTGCTTCCGCGACGCAGTTAGAGCAGAATTTGGTCTTGTTCTCTTGTTGGTAATTATTTGCGTCCCTCCAATAATTATAGACCTGTAGGTAATCTTAACATAAATGCTGTTGTTTTGGTACTGATAATTTGTTAAGATTTACGAAATTGGTAAAATGTATACCTGATTTTAATTTTTACTGTGTTCTTTAAAAATAGAAACATTAGTTCTAAAATTAAAAATCAAAAGTTACAGACTATGCAGCTTAAACCAGAAACATAAATTTATGCTAACATTTGTTTTTAATCACAAGGCACACACACTTTTCCAGAATTATATTTCTGTACACAATATTTTTTCCTGCATACTGACATCAAATTTACGTCAATTTGACGTAAAATTGCAGTCCGCTTTGAATCAAATTTTCTTTTTTGGGCCTCCTGCAGAAGTTTTTAACCACTTCAACGCAATAATCACACTTAAATGCCATTATTTTAGGTGTATATATCACTAGCAGATTCAAGCTGTTTGATCTATGTGAAAAGATGGAACGTCATTTTGTGTTGTCACTGTGACGTTAATACTGCAAGCAAACATCAGAAACATCTTTTTTCTTGAATGAAATATATTCCTCTGTTTGAAAATCGATAGGAATTACTTTTTCCAAAAAATCTACACGAGAGCCCAAATTTGGACGCAGCGGCCTACACTAATTGAAATAATTGATATGCTAATGATACATTTTAAAACTAATCAAAGTCTTAACACACTACAAATTAGAAATGGGGCAAGCAATATCATCAATGTATCGATATATTGTGATATTTTGGCAGGTGATATTGTAGCTCGAAACTTTTTTAGAATCGATACTTGGCGATACTTTTACATCACTTGTGAAATAAAGGAATGAATTTAATCTGTTGCTTATACTGATAAAAATGTTAATCTGAATAGCACAATTTATGCACAAAATAAAACAGTTAACCATAATGCATTGTTTGCCTTGTCTACCTACATGCACTATAGATTGGTTCTGGTGAGTGAATGGAGATTTATTTGAATTCAGGTTTGTTACTGCTAGGGCCCAGATTTGCCAGGGCCTGAAAGCAAAGGTAATGTTTATAACTGATATAAGCTGTCTGTACTCTTATTCATAAACAACAATAATATAAGTTTGCTGGCAACACCACTTACATGGTGCTTCTATCCAAATACATTTCAGCCTCTAGTTTGCGAGCAATCAATAGTCATTTTAATGACCAAGCATTGCCTATTGTGTTTTATAGTTTGTATACTAAGCAAATGCATAATAAGCCAACATGTTATTAATGAACATGTAACTTTTATTTACACCCATGGAAATAGTATTGTACAAAAATATGATAATGTACATAGTATTACAAAGCAAAGATGTACCAATCATATAACGCAATGCTGTATCGTATCGCCTGTCTGGTATCGTGATAGTATTGCAATACTGTTTTGGATGATACCCAGCTCTACTATCAATGATATGCTTGTTTGAAAATAAAGTAAAATAGCAATATGTTTCCTGGTTCCGAATTGATAGCATTGTAGTAAGGGCTTTGTTAAAATAAAAGCTTAAACAACAAAAAGAATTGTACATCAACTGAGAATTATTTACATGCTGTATGTGCTTAATTTTTTCAATTCTTTTTTATGGATGGGATATAATGATCAACAAAAATATTATCACTGCCTTAGACCGGACAGCAGTTAATGCCATCTTTTTAAAACACATAAAAAGACAAAGAGAACTGCATCACCAGTCCAGGTAAACATACACCCCCACCAAGCATAATAAAATATCTCAAATATTATAAAAGTTATAGAGAGAAACAGTTTTAAATTTTAAAGTTAATCAACAGCTGAACATTTCTTGTACTTCAACAACAGCAGAATCTAGGGCGAAGATTTGGTACCAGTAAAATGCATTTAAGCTCCCCCCCCCCCCCCCCCCCCGGTGGCTTAGGCTGCTGTCCGCTCTAAGGAGGTGGTTCTGTTGTTGTTGACTTTTTGTTTATTGTTACTCCCATTGTGGGAGTCTGTAATTGTTCTATGTTTTGTTGTACGTTACTTTATGTCCAGTCTAGTATTGCAATCATCTTGATGGGGAAGAGAGAGCTGATTGCTTTGCTTAATTTGTCTTCCTGGTGTCTCGTGATGGTTAAGCGTCTCTTCCTCGCGGTGCCATGGGGTTGTTCAGGAAGCAGTGGAGAGCAACCATGTCATCACGTGAAGCACTGTCATGACCGGATATGTTTGCCAACCAAATATGATCAAAATATAGTAAAGAGTTTCCCCTTTTAAATTCATTCAATGGAGCTAATTCAAACAGAAAGCAATGGAAAGAAACAATTCTTCCACACGACACATCGTCTTCACCTGATATATATGCTAACCTTATATAAAACTACCATTTGGGCATAAAAGTTACTGAACGAATAAGCTTTTGTCTAAGGACAAGCGGGCAGACAGGTGGATGGTTGCCATTTTAATTTCTATATACCTAAACGATATATTCACATGATTTACCTTTTAATTTGGTTCTTAGTACATTACAATAACTCTTTCCATGGTAGTGGTGACTTTTGTTATCTGTTGATAGTCTTAGAAAACAGTGTAGACTCAGACCAGGACTAACAAAAAGTCGGTTCTGATCTGGATCCAAACCTTTGATACTCTAATAGTATTCCTGAACGTATTATTTGAGGAAGTTAATTTCGTAAAAGTCAGTAGACAAAAACAAAACCATGAACAATTAATCAGCATGCAAAGGGTTTAAACTAAACTGTATGCAAAGATTTTGATAAACAAAAATTTTCAGCGTATAATTGTAAATATTTTCTTGCCATCAGTTTTAACATTGAGACGGTTCTTTTAAGTACCCACAACATAAGTTTTGGTTGAGAAATAAGAAAATAAAATTTCCGTTATGAACTCTTAACAAAAGTCCTGTGCATGGTATATTTTTTGTTTAGATCAAGAGCACAGACAATTTTCTGAATTGATGGATAGAGATTTAGTCATTCCAGAAGGAGGTCTACACACACCTTTACCTAGAAACAACCTCAAACAGCAGGAAGCTATCGACAAGGCATTGGGCAGTAGATTTTCCTTAATCCAGGGACCACCAGGTAAAATATACTGAGCGAAACTTCCAAACCGCCACTCTATATTTTATTATATATCTTTACATATGTGATACATACATGGCTGCAATTTACACTCAATATGGTAAAATCATTAAAACAGAACCTGTCAACATTTTAAATTCATAAATTGAATTTAACATGCTCAATTGCTAGACTGTGTCAAGGCACCATCGCATCTCATTTCCACACAAACGCTAAAATTTGAACTCATCGCTTAAAACCGATTATTCTAGGGACCTAAAGTGAAAAACACCAATTTTATGGTGTTATAAATGGACATTATGGAGCAATTTTTGGGTTCTGCTTTTATTAAGTAGGAATTTTCAGATAATCCACAATGTTCCTATGGAAGCCCATATGACAAAAAAACAACACAAGATGTTTATGGAAATGACAGGTTTTTGTCCACACTATCATTGAAACTTGCTGGTGCTGTAAACGGACACTATTTGGATACTATCGTGTTTATTTTTTAATAAGTAGCAATTTTCCTGCAATTCAGTGCTCCTATGGAGGCCCATATGGCGTAAAAGAACACAGAACTGGGTTTATGGTGATGAAATGTTTTTGTCTAAAATATTATTGAAACATCCGTCACCAAATAATCGTGTACTGCACATCAATCTCGACACTTCTGACGTTCCAATGCAGCATTTGTGCATCACCGCACCAAAGTATCGAGGGCTATACAGGTTATTTTATGACATACGTAATACTGAGTTTGTGTCGAGTTTTCTCGTCATACGAGTGCAAAAATAAAAAAGTGACCAACAGGTTGCGGTGTAAACTTTCGGCTCTATCAAACATGTCAAACTTTATGATAAATCATGAATCAGTCTCAGCGTGGGCCCGTTTTTAATTGTTCCCACAGCCCGACCCCTCTGCTTTATACTCATACAACCCAAACGTTGGCATTTTTGTGACAGAATTAAGTTGTCGGATAGTTGTTGATGAAAATACGAGTATACACAATATGAAAATTATTTAGCGTCGTGTGTCACGTGCAAAACTGGCATTAGTACTCTATCGTTACGCATAAATGAACGTTCTTATTGAATCAAACTTTTTTATGTTCAATCGACGGATACATGTGCCCAAATATACTGTGTCAAATATCATTTCAAACAGTTTAATAATAAATGAGCTATATTGAAAAATATGTTTTGTTAACTGGCGGTTCAGAAGTTTCGTTCAGTATATATACACATTTTGCATCAAGTATCATTTGCTCCTAGTAAATATTGCCTGAAAACACTTGGTTAAATAAAGTGAACAACGGCAAGAAGTTCTAGCGAAAAGGCGTATATTTTCCCTAGCTGACATGATTACAAACACCAAATTTTCAAATTGCCCTTATGTTCTTAAAATTGGTGTAGTTTCGCAGTAAAATATGCATAGTAGGCAACTAAATACGTTTAAAAGCTATTCACCATTTACAATACCGTGTAAACGTGCACTTTCTACTCCCACCCCTCATTTAACGCCTTTAAACTGGGTGCCGTTTAGACCAGATTTTGAGTAAAAGCATTGCAAATTTTAAAAAAAATAAAAGTGCTAAAATGTTTAGGATATAAGTGTTCTTCATTTCCAAAACCTTACCGTATTCCTTCTGCGCATGCGTACGAAATACACCTAAAGTTGTGACGTTTGTCATTGGAAAGATGAAATTGGTGTCTTTCAGTTTATTTTAGATGCTTGCTCCCCCTAGACCCAAGATGCCCTTTGGACAACGGCATGTCGCTATAAACATTTACACCATATGTAAAGCAACCAACTGCGCACAAGCATGAGATGATTTCAAGACCAAAGACTGCATACTTCACAACAAAACTAAGATAAAACACCAACTGCCACACAATTGTAGCAACAACAACAAATGAGTTAATGACAACAGAACCACCGCATTAGAAGGATATGGTCTCAAGACCAAAGACTGCATACTTCACAACAAAACTAAGATAAAACACCAACTGCCACACAATTGTAGCAGCAACAACAAATGAATTAACGACAACAGAACCACCGCCTTAGAACGAACAGAAGCCTAAGCCACTTGGGGCTTAGACGCATTCTACTGGTGCCAAATCTACGCGCCATAATTAGATTGTTGTTTACACACAAATTGTTTAGCTTGCATGGAAGCTTCCTAACTTATGCAATGTATCATCACAGAGTAAAACAATCACATCAAATTAACACACTATGATGTAAAAAAGAAAAGGGCCCATGACTCACAGATAGTCAGAGCTAAAGAAGCCCTAAAGTTGAGCTACGGTGGGCCAAGCGAACGACAAGCATCAGCCACCAACCAACGGGTTAATGCTTTACATCAGGGCCATCTTGCAATTAAAGAGGATACCATAGCTATAATAAGTGATTGGGTTTACAACCAGACATGCAGACTGTCACATGATATCCATGCTGTTTCAAACTCTTTTGTAACGTTTAATAATCGTTTTCTAAGTATATCACTAACTTGATCACATCGACGGGTCTTTATTTTGTGCATGAGTGCATTTTTCTATGTGTTTTTTTCAGGCACAGGGAAAACATACACAGGAATAAAGCTGTTGTACCTGTTCAACCAGATCAATAAAAACTTACATAGAGAAGGAAGTGAAAGAAAACAGGTTCTCTTTTGTGGTCCTTCAAACAAGTCAGTGGACTTGGTGGCAAGTATGTCAGCTTCATTTCTTCGAACTTATGTTAGATATTGGGATATTATTTACTAGGTTATTATGGAACTATTTAAAAATATACATTAAAGATATGTTGCATCAATATATATTAACTCCAATAAAGTGTGAGTCTATTTTAGAATAAATGGAACTATGCCTGTAACTTGCTTATCAACGCCCATGGTATACTATATGCCATTGCCTGGGTAGATACAATACTTTCATTTAATGACAAATTGTTTGTCTTAATTGGCCCAAAGATACTAAAAAAGTGAGTATGACAAGGGAATGCCACAATCACACACTGCAGACCATTTTAGGGCATTGAGGAAGAGACACAGAACAAGCATCAAGAAGCTAATTAAAGTAAAGTAACCAGCTCTCTCTTCCCACAAAATTTGTTTGGCTCACGTGGAGGCTTCCTTACTTGTCCAATGTATCATCAGAGAGAAAAATCAAACCAATTTACATACTGTGATTAAAAAAATAAAAGGGCCTTTCAACTCACAGATAATGCTAAGAAAAACCTAGAGCTACAGTGGGCCAAACCAAAGACAAACATCAGGCATTGACCAACTGATCAAAATGTTTTGGTCAGGGTCGTCATTGAGCATGACTCACTGTCATTGAATGAAAGAGGAATACAGCCATAGCTATAAACTGTGATTGGATTTATGAACAGGTATGTGGACTGTCACATAACATCCATGCCATATCCCACTCTATTATAATTCTTGGTGATCTTTTTGACCTGACCAGAAAAAGATAGATATCCAACGATTCTTTTGAATTTATAAACTAACTTGCTATAAATTACTGACTCTAATATGCCTTAATGAAGGAGAATTTTCAAGCCAAAAATTGTATTTAATGATCAACTCTTAGTGTTTTAAGTAGAATTTAGAAAACGCTACAAAGTTTATGATATATCGATAGCCTTGTTTTAGTTACTTAGTCGTCGACTATTGGCTTCTATTGTTGAAGTCACTTACATTTGAACATACACTTAGCAAAACGAATTGATTGATAAAGATGCTAGTGTACATGTAAAACAATAACAGCACATGTTTTTCCATTTCTCCAAATTATTTTATCTTAAATAGGGACCATTAATTTGCAGTGGTTTGACACCTGGAGTGCTTTGATCCAATTCTTACATTAGTTTACCTAGACTTTACAACAAGGTCACATGCGGTTCCAAAGTCATAAAACATACTTGATATATCAATGATTGAGCTACCACGAACTGCAATGACTGACGTTTGACCTTTCAGCTATTGTAGCTCTTATTGGATTGCACACATTTTAATCAGAAATCAGAGGGCCAATTGAAATCAAATTTTATAAATAGCATGTTTTGTATAAGACAAACTCAATATGAGTAAATTGTCCATGTCACATGACGAAAATGTCTTACATACCTTGTAAGGTAAAAATATAAAAAATAATATTTGTATCTGAAACAAATGGGCCAATCATCTTTGTCTTGATATATGTCTTATTAGGGCTATATAAATTTCCAAGGTTGTTCAAATGATGGTCCTAGGTTGATCTCGACATTGTAAAACCTTATATCAAAGTCATCTACATATTATTGTGACTCCGTGAGAAATGAGCGCTCCAGAAACTATGGTTTTCTGGTATGTGTATTATATACATGTATACTTAAGGACTTTAAAAACGCATCACCCAGATTAAATCCTTTATTTCACAACACCTGAGTCTGTCAGCGAAATAATTGTTATCGCATATCATAGTCTGACCAGCTTGTAGTGTGTCCTAGAAAATTCATGGTTATAAATTTACTTTAAGGTATTGAAAAAGTATCTATTTAAAGACAGGGATGGTCGATTTTGAAGGACAAAAATTCAGCTGCAAGTTAACACCGCGTTAGTTTTGATTCCTGACTCAACAGATTTGCGTCCATTGCCTCTTTCACAATTGCATATTCATCATTGAACGGTTAGAAATAAATTGGTAGTTTGGTATACTCAAAATGACACCCATTTAGAAATACTGACATACCCCACCCACCCTGATAACATTAGTCTAGTATTAAAATTCAACGTCTTGGGTCTTTCAAAGTTTCAATTTTTTACGTCTGGTTCTATTGGAAGAGGCTCAGGGCATACACAAATGACAGATTATGCATAAATTCGGCTTGTATCACATGTCTTTTGTATTATGCAAGTATCGTTAACGTAATTTATTAAGACGTTCTTGATCACATGACAGCAGATCTCCTGCCATGATTTACATCAAAAAGTATTCCTCACATGACTGCCAGTGTATGTTGTCAATATCAGTTATGAAGCGTGCAGTAAGGTAACTTATGGAGATGTTTCTAAAAAGAGTTAAAAATTGACGTTCGAATTGACGTTTATTTTGAAATATTGAAGTAATCAATTGCTTCTAATCAGAAAAAGTCTATAAGCTCTTGTGGTGATATTGTATCATACGCACCACAGTTTAATCATAAAAATAATCAAAACGCTTCAAATAACTGTGCAGAAAGGTACTGAATGCTGTATGTACCCATGTGAAGTCATCATCAGCGTCTCGTGATTGTGCAGTCAAATTAACGACAGATTCATACCAATTCTGGGTTGCACATTTAAATCTTCGAGTAACTTTTCAATCGCATATACTGTTTGCAAGAAAAGTGCAAAATATGGTGATGCGTTTTCAAAGTCCTCTAGTGTCATGTTGGTAAAGGGTTGATTTGGACCTTCAATATTATATGCTATAAATATATGGGAAATCATATTTGTAGTTAAATTGTCTAATTATTTATAATTATTCAAACCATTGGTAACTAAAGAGCCATTTGAGCTGTGGCATGAGATTTCTAACTGTGAGTTTGTCACTTTACAATTGGTATCCTGGGTCAGGTGTTGTACTTGATTGTTTCGATACCTGATCTTTGCACCCTTACCTACTTTCCAACAATGTGGTATGTGCGACCAGCAAAGGCTCTGATCAGCCTGCCTATAACCGCAGTCTGATCAGAGCATTTGCTAGTCGCTTGTAAAAGGATACTACACAAGCTCGTCTGAGTCTATTCTTGTCAAAATGCCACATTATTGGAATTCTCATGTCGTGGCTCATTTCTTTTTAGGATGGATGGTCAATCGACTTGGAAATCTTTGTCCAAATATAGTCCGCGTATATGGAAGATCATTTGAAGCATACGATTTCCCAATTCCTGGCAAATCCTTCTTGTCAAGGCGGAGTACACACAATGCCAAGGCAGATGAGGAATTGCGATCTGTAGCCCTTCATCACCTGATCAGACAGAAGGGAAAACCCTTTGCTGAAGAAATCAAAAATTATGATACCATGTTCAAGAATACTAACTACCAAATTGATCCAGCAAAGGTGAAGGTGTACTTGAAACTTTGGCGAGAGGCTTCTATTGCTGAGCTGAAAGAACATGACGTGATTCTGTGTACCACAGCAGTTGGTTCAACTTCCAAGATTCAAGAAGGAACAGATATTTTTCAGGTAATTAACTTTTTTGTGAAAAGGTAGATTATGCATTTCATCTGATTATGTTCCCTACCAAAGTGGATGGGGACATATTGTTTTTGGTGCTGATATCTGTGTTGATGTGACACTTTCTTGAATGCATGAACTAGTTGTCTGATTGTAAATTTTGGTAAGCTTGTCTTAATTTTCAAGGTCACAGTGGAGCTAAAGCCGAGCGAAGCTTTTTCAAAACCAATATTTGTTAGGAATTTGTAGTTAAAAGTGGTTCAGATGATGTGTTTCATTTCTTATGCCCAGGTCACACATTCATGGACTGGACGCCGGATTAGCCACGGATACAATCGGGCATCATTCGTGACAATCCGTATTGGTCCGTAGCTTTCCATATTACATCCATATTCATACGTAGTAGTACTTTATAATACGTATATAGTGCATCCTATCAGACTACGGAAATTGGCAATCTCCTGGGTCATCCGTGAGATTTAATCCGTAGTAGAACCGGCCAGGTGATCCGTGAATGTGTGACCTGGGCATAAGCAATAATTGTGTATGTGCTTGTTATTTGTTTCCTGTTAAGGGTTTTAAAACTAGGTGAAAACATATGGTATGACAAATTATATAAGAATAAATCAGCCTCCTCCTTCTTTCTTTGCTTTGCCCATTTTTCTTCCTCGATGATATTAAAACTTCTCTTAGAAACAACTACACTGTACAAATGTCTAAAACTTTGAAATTAAGCACATCATGTTAACAGCTTCTGTCTGCTTTTAAATTCATATTGTCCATTTTCATTACTCTTTTTACTAAACATTTTTTCAACTAAAGATTTCTTCTGTCACTGCTAAACCTAAGTTTATGATTTTTCTTTAAATGTTAGGTATGGTAAGTTTTATTATGTAAGAGAAAATAATTCTCCCTCCATTTACCTGTCCACTTTTGATTATGACAACACTATGCAAGAGTGGTAGGACATTTTGTGTTTATCTGTCCCTGCATCCAATTTAGGTTACCTTGCACCCCCAGGACAATTTTTCACGGGTGCCAAATCGTTCATTGAGACCCCCTGAATGCGAAACGAAGTTGTCCTAAAAAATGTTGTATGGGCTATGTGTAAATGCATGTTTCCATGGCAAACCATATCGGATTTGAGAATGGGGGTTTGCCTACAAAAGTACTCATATCTCAGCTGTTACTTATCATAGATTACCAAACTTAATGCCAAATTAAAGCTTAGACATAGGCCTATTATCTCCTTGTTGCATATGCACATTATCTTATTCTTATATTCATTGATATTTATGAAAACATTAAAAATGTTATTCACGAATGGGGGTATACATACAAGATCAATAATATTTCAGCTGCTTTTAGCCGTAGATTACTAAAATTGGTACTAAATTAAAGCTAATACATAGGCCTTTTATGCCATGGTCAAATATGCAAGTTATTCTATTTGCATAATTTGCTTATTCATGAATATTAATAAAACATTAAAATATAAGAGAAAATCATTAAAAGTATGCAAAGGCTGATTTCATCCCAATATTGTCATTGCTGCATGTTTTAATATAATATATGTTACATTTTGACAAGTCCATTCATCCAGTGGTCCTATATAAATATTATCTCATTTGCATATTCATGAATATACATGAATATTTAACAAAATAAGGGAAACCACGTTAGGGGGGGGGTTAAGGAACGATCTATCCTGCACTCTTAGGGCCTTTTAAATTCATGCCAAACTGGGACACTCTAAATGCAAAACGACGTTCTACTTAAAACATTTTGGTATGGGCTATGTTAAAATGCATGGTTCCCATGGCAACCCCTTATCTGATTATCGGGAGTATGGTGTAGGCCTAAACATTCAAGCATATGTAGGGCTCTACTTATCATAGAGCACAAAAATTGGTGTCAAATTAAAGTTTAGACACATGTCTTTTTTCATATGGTCAGATATATAAATGTATCAATTTGCCTATTTATGAATCCTAATGAAAGCCTGAAAATGAAATAGATCATAAAAACACATTAAAAACATATTTCAACCCAAAACATCTTCAAACAACCATTGTTGCTAGTTTTATATAACCAATGATACAATTTGACATCCATGAAAAATTGTCCAGGGGGTGCAAGGTAACCTAAATTCGATGCCAGGGTATGTGTCTATGTGTGTGTCTGTGTATGTGCGTTTTATGGGGGCTGATAGAAAAACTGTGCTCTGTTATCTCTCATCAAGATGCAAAATGATTTTATACTTAGGGTGATCTATTCTATGAGCCACTCACACCCATGATACATGATTGTATGAACCTCTGACCTCGCCAAGTATGGACCAAGCCACAAGAAAACAGATTGTGTTGCATGCAATTGACAAAGAGACAGACCAGTATGTGTATCCACACAGTCTGATCAGTCAATGTTTTGTTATCAATATCTGGAAAGTATAATAGCTTAACTTGTTTTATTCAAAACTTTTATATTCAAGCTTATCACTGTGACTGAGCTGACTAGATTGAGACTTACCTTTTCACATACATCAAGATGAGGTCTGATATCAGCGAGGCCCAAATATAATGGACCAATTAAAAATAAGGGAAAGTTAAGGATATTTTGGTACTGATCACCCATGCGTAAATGCCTCTAATAAACGCCTTTTATCATATGACGTCGCGTCTGGGAGTGAAATAACGACATGCAATAAAATTGATAATCCACTAGTGGTGTATAGATTTTCAGGAAATGTTATGACGTTCATAACAACGTTGCGTACATAATGCCAAAATTATAACGTGTTTACGACAGAAATGAGATTCAAAGTAATCTGGATGCCATATGATAAATAGAATATAACATTCGTGCTATTGTATTATTGAATTTATTAAACTCATTGCAAAAAAAGAGATAAAATGCTGGACAAATGTCACATTGTTTCTCTTTTCCCCAACTTGTTTAATAAATTCAGTAGAACATGAGCACTCATGTAAGATCCTCTGTTGCTTGTATATTCAGAACAGCTGGAGGAATAATTGATTGTCTGTGGCATCATCTACATCCATGCTTTGTGTATGCAACCAAGTAAGGCGCTCTTCAATCTGCACAGACTTGTCTGAGTCTTTGCCGCTCAGCAGAAAGATAAGTATCGAAAGTGTGTTCACCAGCCTTTAAATTGCATACATGCTTGTGGAAGATGGACAAAATGATTTATTCTTTCAGGTTATCATTGATGAGTCTGGCATGTGTCCTGAGCCACATTGTTTAGTTCCAGTGATAGCCAATAAAGCAGAGCAAGTTGTACTGATAGGAGACCACAAGCAGCTTAGGCCCATTATCAAGTGTAAAAAAGCAGCTGAACTTGGACTGGAAAAATCACTTTTTGAAAAGTACTGGGAGTCTAATTCTGCTCGAAGTGTACAGAAAACAATGTTAGACATACAGTATCGCATGGTATGCAGTGCAATTTCACTAATATCACAGCAAATGAATGTTTGATTTTTTTCTTATGAAATCTGATCAAAGTGAATGAATACTGCTCAACATAAGTTCAGCATGGATGATAAGATTAAATAATGTTTGAATAAATGATTTAAATTTGAGAAATATTTGCTTAAATGAAAGTTTGATATGAGTTGAAGTTGCGGAAAGCAATTAGCATAGTTGAGTTTCTTTTCTGCTGCATTGTGTGTTGCTTTAAGCACACATTATAAAAACGTGTTTCAGCTACATTGTTCACAATTCATAATTGATACAGCAACGGTTTCTAAACACTCTTGCTTTCCAGTTAGGTCAAATCAGCCATTCTGAAAAGTATGAAAGGGGTTTCATGTTTAAGAGGATACCATTTGAAAGGCAAGGGCTTTGCAAAGTTTAAAAATAACGCTATCCATAGATGACATTTTCAAAATATCGACTAACAGAACTATTCCAGGTGTTTGTTCCACTCAAGCAATCAAAGGATTACCGTGTCATTTCTAAGTGGCTATGTGGTTGATGATTCATTGTTTATTGTTGTTCCCATTGCTTGGGGGGATTTTGTGTTTGATCCTTGTTTTGTTTTGCTGTACTGTACTTTGTGTCTTTTCTATTGCCACAATCATTTTGCTGAGGAAGAGATGACTGGTTGCCTTACTTTAATTATTCTAGCTTTTCTTTAGAAAAATAGAGTATATTAATTTAGTACCATAGTCGGTCCGTCGTCCACCCGTCCGTGCCTCTGTCCGACCAGCCTTTCACGTTTCTTGTACAGTAAAACCTGTCTGAAGCGGCCACTCAAAATAGACAAAACTAAGATCTTAATGATAAGTGGTAGCTTAATTCAGGTCAAAGTATTGCAGAATAATCCCTTTGGAGCATTCTGCAATACTTGCGACCTGCATTAAGCGATAGTTAGTCTTGAAACCCATTTTTTTAAATTGGCCGTTTAAGACAGGTTTTACTGTAATTGCATCTCCTCCTAAACCGTTGGACATAGTAACTTCAAATTATGTAGGTGTATAGATCATATGATGTAAAGGGTACTGAGCATAGTTACATGTGACCTCGACACCCATTTTAAGGTCAAAGTTCAATAATATAATTTCTTGTAATTGCACCTTCTCCTAAACCGTTAGATGTAGCAACTTCAACCTAGGCAATTGTAAAAGTGACATGATGTAGAGGGTACTGGCCAAATTTCGTGATCCAAGGGTCAAGGTTAAAGGTCAAAAATGTATTTTCTTGTAATTCATCTCCTCCTAAACCGTCAGACAAAACAACCTCAAATTACGCAGTTGTATAGGTCACATGATGTAGAGGGTACTGAGCAACATTTACTGTTATATTGACCCCCATGTCAAGGTCAAATAACGCATTTTCTTGCTATTGCATCTTTTCACAAACCGTCGGACGTAGCAACTTCAAACTATGCAGGTGTATAGGTCACATGATGTAGAGGGTACTGGTCAACGTTTTGTGTGACCTTGACTCCAATGTCAAGGTCGAAGGTCAAATAATGCATTTTTTTGTCATTGCATCTCCTCCTTATACGTTGGACCTAGCAACTTCAAACTATCCAGGTGCATAGTTCACATGGTGCAGAGGGTACTGAGCATAGTTACATGTGACCTTGACACCCATTTTAAGGTCAAAGGTCAATAATATAATTTCTTGTAATTGACATTGCATCTCCTCCTTAAACGTTGGACCTAGCAACTTCAAACTATGCAGTTGCATAGTTCACATGCTGCAGAGGGTACTGGGCAAGGTTTTGTTACTTTTACCCCAAGGTCAAGGTCAAATAATGTCTTTTCTTGTAAATGCATGTCCTCCTCTAAACGGTTGAATGTAGTAATCTCAAACTTTGCAGGTGCATAGGCCGTATGATGAGGGTACTGAAGCAGCATTTTGTGTGACCTTGACCGCAAGGTCCATGTCAAATAATGTTTTTTCTTGTAGTTGCATATCCTCCTAAACCATTGGACATAGCTGCTTCAAAGTTTTCAGGTGCATAGGTCATATGATGTGGAAGGTACTGGGTTATTATTGTGTTTGACCTTGACCCCAAGTTAAAGGTCAAAGTTAAAAAGTGGGTATTTGCGATGGCGTACTATTGACTGCTGCTCTAGTTGTGTGTTGTTGTCATATGGCTGTTGGTGCTCCGAGTCTCTTATTTACAGTGCTATGGGATGGTATGGTGTGTGTGATTATGGCTTTCCCTGGTCATTATCACTTACGTTTTGAACGGAATTAATGCATCCCTTAAAAATGTGACCAAGCAGAAACCAGTATATTAAATCAACAACAAACTCAGTCTTAAAGAACCATGAATCAGTTCAAATTTTGAAGATGATCGCCATAGTCAAATGACACATGTTTAACAATCATTAAGTTAGCTTAACCCTCCTACAAGCTTTGTTTGAATTTGACGCATCACATCAAAATTTATGGAGCATAAACCAAATATGACACCACTGCGGCCTGAGTGACAAGAATGTGGATAGAAACATAATCCACATGTTTCAGCCATGCTTCACAAGCAACATAGATAAATTTTTAATGAAATTTAGCTTAAAAGGTTTCTGTGCATAATAAAGATGACCAACATGCTTACTGGTATTGCAGTTTACAAGGTGCATGAAGGTTTCCAATAAGTATTTAGAACTTCCCTTTTAATTTTATCTATAATTTGATAAAAGCTTTCTTAATTTTTTTTTACCTTTGTTGCTTTAGCGAAAGCAGAGTTAGTAGTTGGTCCACTCTGTCTGTCCACAACACTTTTGAGGTGCCTAGTTTGTGTAATCTGTAACCCCAAAGTTTTCATTCCTTTTAATTCAAACTTTGTATAATGATTGTTTACATATTGAAGCTGTGCACCTCCTATTTTGTGCTCATTTCAGATTTTTTTTACATTTTGAGGGGTGTTGAACTTAAATATTTTTCCATTCAAAATTTGTGTAATCTGTAACTCCAAAAGATTTCTTTCCTTTTCATTCAAGCTTTTCATAATGATTATCCACATATTGAAGATGTGCTTTTTTGTGCACATTTTAATACTTTTTTTTCATTTTTGAGGGGTGTTGAACTTAGATATTTTTCCCTCCATAATGCTTAGAGGGCGGCTGGTTTGTGTAATCTGTAACTCCACTAGTTTTCATTCCTTTTTATTCAAACTTTTCATAATGATTATTCACATATTGAAAATGCGAATCTCTTATTGTGTGCACATTTTATGACTTTTCTTTCATTTTTGAGGGGTGTTGAATTTAGACATTTTTCTGTCCAAAATGCTTAGAGGTTGCCTGGTTTGTGTAATCTGTAACTCCAAGAGTTTTCATTCCAAACTCTGCATAATGCCTGTTCACACAGTAAAGATGTGCACCTCCTATTTTGTGTAAATATGATCATATTCTTATTCTAGACAGGTACGTGTTGAACTTAGGCATTTTCCATCTGAAATCCATAGGGGATGCCTAGTTTGTGTAATCTATAACTCCAACAGTATTCGTTCCTTTCTATTGAAACTTTGCATAATGATTGTTCACACATTGAAAATGTGCACCTCTTATGTGAACATTGAAGATGTGCAACTCCTATTCTGTGCACCTCTAATAAATATTTTCTTATTTTTATGGGTGTTGAACTTAGACATTTTTCCATCAAAATGCTTTGGTGCCTAGTTTTTTTAATCTGTAACCCCAACAGTATTTCAGTCATTTAAATTCTAACTTTGTATCATGATTGTTCACACATTGAACATATACACCCTATATTTGTTCACATTTGATAATATGTTTTTGAGTGTTGATCTTCGACATTGTTACGTCTATACCACCTACTGTAGATTACATTGTGTAATTTGTGTGTAATCTGTAGCTTAAACATATTCAATTCCTGTATATTTGAACTTCGCATATTGATTGTTCACACATTGAAGATGTGCACCAGCGACCCAGGTCAAGGGCAGAGTTTAGTCTTGTTATATTTAGATTGTGTGACATTTTGATCATTCCAAAATAATTTCTTTCATGTTAAGCATGTCTCCTGACTTGGGTAAACACAACAATGTGGCATAAATATTTTGCTATTATAGTTTACAAACTTGTGATGATTTGAAATATTTTGGAAATACCTTTAACGAAGGGGTTGAACAATATGTTTTGTTTTCAATGGTTCATTAGTAAAGCAATAACATGTATTATAACTTTGTATCAAACGTGTACTTCACATGCACTAATGCCAGGTCCAAAGGGGGATGTTGAAAACGGAGCGTGAAACCCAAGGTTGTCAGCAACTCCTCATGGACCTTGCAAATGCTAATGCATTGTATACCCATGACTGATCGTTATATACATTGCATAAATTTCACAAAATATTTACCACAATTGGCAAAGAATATGACTTTATATAATTATTTACTTATGTTGATGAGGACATTGAGTGTTGAACAGTAAACTTCATATGGACCAAAGCGAAGCCAGTTTCCCACCACTTTGAACCATTGAAATTATTGAAGTTACAGCTCAATCATGCGAAATAGTTTGATGTTTTGATGTCGCCTCTGTAAAGCCATGTGATATGCAGCTTTATCAGTGGCATTTGATAGGCATCCATGTCAATCAGAAGATGTTTATTTATAGATAATATAATAATTTAAGTAATGAGCATTTGACAGACATCAAGTGGGTGGACGTATTTACTAATATCCAACTTTCAGTACCAAATGATATATAATACAGATTAATTGTCCTAAAATGAATTGGTTGCATTGTTAATACAGGAATTTGTCTTTGTTAATGCATATCTGTTTAAAGCATATTTAGCTATTACATATCACTACTTGAGGAAGATGTTATTGCTTTGATTTGGTATACATTAAAGCAGGATGTTTTAATTTTGTCATTTATAAAAGTTTTATTATTTTTACAGAATCCACAATTGTGTCGATTTCCATCAGATGCCTTTTATGAAGGCAAGCTGAAGACAGAATCTGGTCTATGGAAAGATGGAAGAGTTTTGAAGATATGGTCAAAACAGGGTACACAGTTTTACCCACATGTCCTTGTACATATTGAGGGTGAAGAGAAGGTTTTGACAGTATCTACTGAAGATGGTAACGAACAATCAAAGAGTAATCAAGCAGAGATTGAACATGTGGTAAGTATGTTAGATTTTATACTCTGAAGTTTATATCACTAAACATAAAGTTTTGCTTAAGTAGTGACAACATGCTCTTGTTACTAATCTACTGGCTATTATCTACTAACACATGTATAAGCCAAGCATCCTTTTAGTGGGGTATAGGCAAACAGTGCAGACCCAGTTCAGACGCCATATAATTGTGTGTTATATCAAAATTTTAATAAAAATGAAAATTACCATAAAAAAACCCTAAAATTTGAAATGAACTTGTCCAATTAATAAAGATGGGAAAATCCATTTGGCATAAAAGGGAAACATGAAAATGATCTAGCTCATGTGATTTCTGTTATTATTGCAGAGGTGTAAAGACACTCGTTTATTGTATGCAATGGCGTACATGTAGCTGTCATTACGTACAATATGCATATATGCATAATGAAACAAATGTACATATTGATGGAAGATCACCAAAGATGACGATAATGTTTTCCCTTACAATAATTGACTTCTCTTAAAGGAAAGAACTCGCTCCCCCTTTGAGCAAATTCTTTCTGTTAAGTTATGTCACCATTTTGAAAGTGATGCAATTGAAGAAATCACTGCTCATTTTAGTTGTCTCCTTTTGATGTTCGTAAATAGCTTGGTGTTCTGGTTACATCCTTGGTATAACATCGCATCTGAGAGTGATATAAGTCCATGCATTAAAATCGATAAACTACAAATATTTTACATATTAAGTAACGTTTTGTAATGAGGTCTATAACAACTTTGCATACATAATGACAAAACCATAAAGGCTTCATGTCAAAAGTTTGATTTAAGAGTTATTTTATTGTATTCTGATAAATGGAATCTAACATTCGTTCTCCTGTATTATTGAATTTATTAAACTTGTGGCAAAACATTATGAAGTGCTTGGTAAGCCTTTGATTTAATCTTACTTGGGTCCTCGAGGAGGTTACATTACATAAATTATGTCAGCTAAATATCTTCTGATTCACTGGTAGAGATTGGAAAAAAGTCATACCTACTTTCCCGCCACAATGTCTTGATGGAATAAGTTATTTTTCAGTCATACCATTCTTAGGTAAATGATATAAGAGAGATCGATGCTACATCTACTGAACTGATATCTGCTGATTATATACTGAGTTGGTTGGATTCTGAAAATATTGCAAACATGTGCTTCTCAATGAGGCATGTTCAAGTAAAATTTCCGATCATCGCATTCTAAGACCAGTGTCATAAGAGAGGGCGAAGCCTTATCTCCCTACTTAATATCTGCCAAAGGATAGTTTCTGAAAAAAATGAAAACATGTGCATCTCATTGAGGCATGTTAAAGTGAATTTTTCAGTCATCCCATTCTAAGGCTAGTGTAATATGAGATGTTAAAGACACATCTACTGAATTGATATCCTGAGTTGGTTGGATTCTGAAAATACAGCAAACATGTGCACTTTAATGCATAACGAAAAATTAATTTTCTTATTTCTCAACCAAAACATATGTTGTGGGTACTCAAAAGAACCGTCTCAATGAGCACCCAAAACATATGTTGAAATTGATGGGTAAGAAAATATTTAAAATATTTTCAATTTTACGCTGAAGTTTTTTGTTTTATTTGAACCTGTGAAAGTACAGTACCCAGTAGTCCAGTGCATGATCCTGTTTCATAAATTGAATTACTTAGAAAGCAGATATTCTATTGGTAATGTGGATAAATTTTCCTTGGAAATAATAGCTTTCATTAAGTTATCAGGTGAAGAAATGTAACGTTTTACCATATAGGACCTTATAGCCACACTTCGTGCCCACTAAAATATCAAATTTGCTTAAATGTCAAAAGTTAGGCCTGATCTTTCATTTACATGCAATCAGAAATGCAAGCAGCAAAGCTTTGACGAGATTGTGCAAATATGCAGGCTCACTGCTCACTTAAGCAATATGTTGTTATTGTTTCTTAACGCTGGCACAAATATTTTCCACAAAGACGACGCAAAATGAGTTAATTTTAATATCTGCATAACAAGAAGATGCAACAGTAGCAATAATTAGTTGTATAGTAGAATTGTTATGAATTGATCATGATGCAGAACCACAAGGAAGAAACTCAGCATATTGCAACATGGCAAAATGGACGTTTTCAAAGAGAACATAAACAATCGAGAAAATCATTGGATTTTAATATATAAACGATAGGTTAAACTGTTAAACATTTTCATATTCATCAGTTTTAACTTTCGTTTTGGGCGCTCAAAATGATTCTTTCAGTACCCACAAGATATGTTTTTGATAGAAATAAGAAAAACAGTCAACAACTACACACTCATATCTAGACCTGTACAGTAAGACCAACGTAAAAAGACCACTAAAAACCAAAACAAAATCTCATTTACAAATGGTAGCATAATAAAGGTCAAAAGTATTGCAAAAAATGTTTTTCAGTCTCATTGAGGGTGGCCGTTTTTCACAGGTTTTACTGTATATGTATATTGGAACCTGTAAAACATGCATATGTAGTTATTCATTGGGACTATTCAGTTGGGCTTAAGGCCTATAGCATGCCAGAAATATTTTTTTCCTTTATCAGCATGGTATAGGTTGGCCTGATTCACTATCTTAGTTTCTACTTGGTGTGTGAAAGCAGAGAAGGCTCTGGCAGGAATGCGCAGATGTCTAGGCCAGTCTAAGCCTTGGCGCTGACAAATGTGATTAAAGTACCAAATTTCATTTCCTGGCCTAACAAGCAGCGTTGTTTAATATACACTTTAGTCCAACAATTCGTAGACAACATGTTGATCAACGTGACATTTCCAATAACGTCTAAGTATGGTATGCAATCAACATTTTTGATTGGGTAAATGGTTTGTTGTTTCAGATCAAAGTGTTCAGGTATTTGATCTACGATGAACAGATTCCAGCAAACCAAGTTAATGTGATATCCCAGTACAATGACCAATGTTCTGAGATTCGAAGACAATTGGATGCTGAAGGCTTTGTAAATTACAAAGTCACCACAGTTGTATCTAGCCAAGGTAAATATAAATATGTAAATATTTCACACAGAAAATGTTTTATTTATTAGATAACGTTTCTTTAAATTGAATTATTGTTGTTGTTTAAATAGGCTTAACCGTTGATGACTTTACAGTCAGTTTATGTGGGTCAGTTATTTATCACAATTTTGAAGGACAAGGTCTTCACAGATTAATCCATACTTATTCTTAACACATGGTCTTTGGAAGTTTGTGTGAATTTATTACGCCACTACTGCATTTCATATAATGTTGATCACCAATCTAACTCACTACCAACTTGGCAAACCATGACCTTCATGACAATCAATAATTGCTATTAGAGTATAGTGCTGGAGGCTATTTTTTGTAATATAAAATCATAGTGAAACCAGAGTGTATTGATATTCTAACCTGTAAGACATGACCACACATTACTCTATTATCTGAATTGTTTGTGTGATCCATCTAAACTCATGTGTGGAGCATCAGGGTATTCACATTTGTTTGAACATTTAGATGGCACAACATCCAATATTCTTTATGACCATCTTAAAATATATTGAAGACTTCATCCAAAGTCCTTGTTGTATTGAGATTTTGTGGGACAGTAAGGACTGTTGGTAGATTCAGAGTTTAGCAAATGTTGCTGTCAGGGCACCAGCTATGGTTGCTATGAAGGCCATGTTAAAAATATATTTTTTACTTCTGTTAAAATGTTCGTCTGTTGTTTTTTTGTGAAGCTGAAATTCATTGTGAAATGTTGGGGGTATTGTGGAGGTTCTAATATTGGAAGATGCATGAGATTTTGAAGCTGATTCCGTCAGCGAGCAGAGGAGGCTTATCATGTGAGGTGGCATCATGCAACTTTACCATCCAGACTCGATGTTAATACCATAGTTGAAGGCCATTGGATTTGAACTCTAAATTTCATATCCGCTTCATACCCCCCTATGCCCCAAAGGATTTGCATTAAAGTTTGATAAAATGGTTCCCTTGATGAGATAATGTGCAGAATTTCAATCAGAGCCATGCCAATTCAAGGTCACAATTGATGTTAACAAGTTTGAGTCCTTAAGTTTGTGTTCTATTCTCTGAAAGGAACTTCATTTAACTTTGATAAGATTTTTGCACTTATTGGTTGGGTACTCTGTCGCTTCTACAACGAACAAACTCATTCTGCAGTGGAGAATTTAGCTGTCCTTCAGAAAGTCTTATTGTTGTCAAATCACCATAGAATAAGTTAATCAGGTTTTAGCATGATTTTACTTTAAAACTGGATGTTAATATCTGCGTTTATCATTAACCTTACTAAACTATGTAATTTACTGGTGATTTATTGATTCTTATACATGGATTTATATCACTCTGATATGTGACGCTATATGTTTAGTCACACTAAAGTTATACTGTGAAGACACTGGTACAGTTGTTGTAGAAACGGTTTGTTTCATTTATATATAGTTTGTAGAAAAAAGTTTCCAAAATTTAAAATGTTTTCCATTTTGTTAAAATCCACTAATAAAGTATTTCTGCTAGGTTAGCAAAGGAAAAACGTTTTTAGCTATGCTCTAAACAAAACAAAATATTATATAAATAAATAGTTCCTTCAAGTCAGAAACAATATTTTATTACTTATTATGCCTTCAGATAAGGGTGCATAATTGAAATTTAATTTTCATATTTCTCATTGAAACACATAGTGAGTATGTAAAAACTAGTTTGCAACAAAGATTGAAAACTTTATGCACAAGAACTATTTATTTGGATGCATTGAGTAGATGTTTGTTTGATAATCACAAAATGTATCTGTATTTCCTTATCCCTTTGTATACTGGAAACCCCTAAACAGGTACTTTGGCAAACAGTTAACCTCCACATGAAATACAGCATAATGCTGCATTTTATCATGGTCTACTCTGTTTGCTATGATTAAAACAACCTTTGGGGACCAAAATACACCATGTATATACACTCATACATCTATCTGTGCCCCCTTAAAGTACACAATTGACATTCCCATACTTATTGTATCAATATGTATGGGAAAATTCATCAGATTAAGGGTTCAGTACATTTAATTATTCCTACAGGTGGAGAATGGGACTATGTTGTATTCAGCACTGTTAGTTCATTACCTGTGTACAAGATAGAGGAGCACCCAACTCAAGGGTGGTGCAAACAAAACCTTGGCTTTATAACAGACCAGAAACAAATCAATGTTGCACTAACGAGGGCTCGAAAGGGACTGATAATTATAGGTAATAATTTGTTAAGTATTCAGCACTGTTAGATCACTACCCGTGTACAAGATAGAAGAGCATCCAACTCAAGGGTGGTGCACACAAAATCTTGGCTTTATTACAGATTAGAACCAAATTAATGTTGCACTAATGAGGGCTTGGAAGGGACTGATAAGTTAGTTTTAGGCCTCCAGATTAGAGTGCATATTGGAAAATTATTTTCTTTATTTCTCATCCAAAACATATGTTGTGGGTACTCAAAAGAACCGTCTCAATGAGATGATTCTTTTGAGCATCCAAAACATATGTTTAACCCTTAATGTGCCAAGAAAAAAATGCATCTGAAAATGTTGTCTACTGAAGTTGTCTGCTGCAAATAATTGCCTAACATTACTTACGAATTAAGTACAGAAGCAAACAGCTCGGACCCAGAACAGACTACTTCTATCAAAGCAGTCCGATCTGGGTCCACACTGTTTGCCATAGAGGCTTCTTAAACATTTCAGCAGACAAGAAAAGCAGATGACTTTTGTTGTGATTGGCGCATTAAGGGTTAAATTCATGGGTAAGAAAATAACTTTTATTCTCATAAAATATGGTAATATATTTATTAGCCAATAAGATTTTCATACTTACCACATGTGTTAAGAATTTCCTATCAGAAATATGTGTACCTATTTAGTGGGACTTGAAGCATAAGGTTGAGCCTTATCCACAATCCATATCGGTCTTTGAGTGTGTGTGAAGTGAATGTATGGATGTGCAGGCGCTCCTGAGATTTTGTTGCTTAAAATTCAATATCTACCAGAAGCTCACATTTTGGCTCATAAACATGTTTATTAAATAACATTTAGATCTTTTCATTTTTGAGTCAGAAGTCTTAAATCCATTTAAACCTCTCTATCTTAAGATAATACGATGGAAATTGTCACTTGGTGGTCTTGCAAAATACCCAAAATGAATTTAATTTATTGAAGAAAAAACATTTCCACCAAAAAGTCATTTGGTTTCCTTCAATGCAGAACTGTTAAACAATTTTCTCAGAAATCAATGGCCAGACTTCAAATTAAGTGCAAGGTATTGTCCGTATATGATTTCCAATAATGGCTAGCATAAAATTTTCATTATTTGAGATATATGGCCCCCAAATGGTGGGTTAATTTCCTTTATACCCGTGTATAGAACGCATTAAAACAAAATTAATTTGATATCTGTGGCTGCTTCCCAACCTCCAGCTAAAACAATGCATAATACCTCTGATGTTATTAAAATTATGACAGGTAAACCATGTATTTTATGATACTCCCACATACTGTTTGTTGTGGATATACTGTTTTCATGCTGTCCATAATTGCGTGCATCCTGGCTATTGTGCTTATGTTTGTAACGTTTCGTTTCCTTAATATCTTGAAAAGTCATTGCTGGAATTTTATCAAACCTTGCAAACATATTCATATCTACAAAGTAAGTAAGGTTGCAATGATCAGGAATCGATACAATCAAGAACCACACCTGACCCAGGATACCAATGGGAAAGTGACAAACTAACAGTCAGACACCATAAACGAGAGCCAAGTGGTCAGCCCTTTCCTAGCAGGTGACCATAAGGCACATATAAACAGACGCGCACAAAGGCATAGCAAACACAAGACAGAAAAAAACATAAAAGATCAACAAGAGAAAGTAGGTTAGGGTGCAAAAATCAGGAATCGATACAATCAAGTACCACACCTGACCCAGGATACCAATGGGAAAGTGACAAACTCACAGTAGACACCACAAACGAGAGCCAAGAGGTCAGCCCTTTCACAGCAGGTGACCACAAAGCACATATAAACAGACGCGCACAAAGACATAGCAAACACAAGACAGAACAAAAACGCAAAAGATCCACAAAAGAAGTACCGCCTTGGAACGGTCAATAAAATATTTACTGTAGGGCTTAAACCGGTTTAATGGCGCCAACCTCCTCTTAATTCAGATGTGGATCAAGACACATAAATATTTGGTTTGCATGAAAGACCCCTAACTTATCAATGCATCATCTCCTAAAACATATAAATCAAGATATAACAAGGAGATAAAGCAAGGATAAGGACTCAACAGTAAATTAAACTGAATACCGTAGCAAAAGAAATCCAACAGGTAAACCCCCGTGGGCCCAACAAACAGCCAAAGCACATATAAACAGACGCGCACAAAGACATAGCAAACACAAGACGGAACAAAAACATAAAAGATCCACAAAAGAAGTACCGCCTTGGAACCGTCAGTAAAATATTTTACTTGAGGGCTTAAACTAGTATCACAGTGCCAACCTCACCCTTAATTCAGATGTGGATTAAGACACATAGCTATTTGGTTTGCATGAAAAACCCCTAACTTATCTATGCATCATCTCCTAAAATATGTAAATCAAATACTTTTAATAAGACAGTAAGGGCTTGGGGCTAATTCTATTACAGCTATTTCCCTTTGTTATTCCAAATGGTGTTTTATATATGGTTTATGTTTATGATATGCTAGTACATACAGAGATCAATCAACTCCAACGGCCGCCTTTGATGGGGCAATTTAATATTTTGCCTTTACAATGCATTTACTCATTTAATGTTTGCATGAAGGAGTTTGATTCAAAATAAATAATGTAACAAAATAACAGCTGTGAAAGCTTAAACAATTTTCTCTAATATGACTTGTCCGTTGATGAGATGGTAGGAGCCTGATGCTTTGGCTGTTTGTTGGGCCAACCAGGGTTAACCTGTTGGATTTCTTTAACTCTGGTTTTCAGTTTTATTTACTGTTGAGTACTTATCTTTGCTTTATCTTCTTTGTATATCATGTTTTATATGTTCTTGGAGATGATGTATTGATAATTTAGGGGTCTTTCATGCAAACCAAATATCTATGTGTCTTGATCCACATCTGAAATAAGGGTAAGGTTGGCACTGTGAAACCGCTTTAAGCCCTCCAGTATAATATTTTACTAAATGTTCCAAGGCGGTGCTTCTTTTGTGGATTTTTTATGTTTTCTGTCTTGTGTTTGTTATGTTTTTGTGTGCGTCTGTATATTTGTGCCTAGTGGTCCCCTGCTGGAATGAACTGACCTCTTAGCTCTTGTTTGTTGTGTATAACTATGAGTTTTTCACTTTCCCATTGGTATCCTGGTTAGGTGTAGTGCTTGATTGTATGTATTCCTGATCTTTGCACCCTTATTTACTTTGTATATGATAGGATAGTGCCTTCATGGGTCGGTCAACTCCTACAAATGAAGGAATTTGGTACTTTGCCTTCACAATGAAGGCACATTTAACATAAGTATGAAGGTGTTTGGTTCAAAATAAAATTTTGACAAATCTTAGACAATTTCTACTTATATGACTTGTATATATGCATAGATAGTGCCTGCATGAACCGATTAACTCCTACCACAGCTTTTGCTGAATTAATCCAATATTTTACCTACACAATGTAGACATATTGGACGTATACATGAAGGAGTTTAGTGCTAAAATAGTTTTGATGAAATCTCATCTATGAGAACTTAGCCATTTTTTTCTTTAAATTATATATGCATACATTGTACCTTCATGGACTGATCAACTCCTACCATAGCTTTTGATGAATTGATCTTATACGTAACATACACTATGTAGACATATGAAACATACACGTAGGAATTTTGTGCAAATAAAGTATTCTTTTACAAACTGACAGCTATGTGAACTTTTAACTGACCAAATGTTGCAGATTGCTAACCTAAAGAGCATTGGCACAGATTCTACTGAAACTCAGTTTTCAAAACTAAGGCCTGCTGGCTTGAATCATCACTTGCGAAAAAACATTGTTTTTTTCACTGACTCTTACTGTGCATGGGTATCTTATAAGCATTGCTTATAGACTCTTTTGTATTGTCATTATATTATGACGAGATGAATTCAGTAAGTCCCTGGGCATATGCACATAGCCCTCCAGTTCACTCTTTAAATCTGTGAAACTAGTCAGATCCCAACTGTTTGACCTTATAAATTATTGGTCATTCGATTCATATGTTTTAATGTACACTATACAGGATATCCCTTTGCCTTCTCAGTTTTGTATAAGCTATTGTTTCAATTGCAATAAGCTGTCCAGGGAGAATATGCGCAGTTCATGGAGAATATGCCAGTTCTACATACCTCTTGGTTAGTTTTGTTACTTTTTTAAAACTTAACTTTTTGCCTACTGGGTAATGTTAATGCTTTTTTTGTCGTCTATTGATGTTTTTGTAAATCAACTTTTTCACAATTTACCATAAAGGGTGTCAATCAATTTGAATCCAGATCATGCCCATGATTTGTCAGTGCTGATCTTGGTTCAAACTGATTGCAAAGGTATACAACAGACGACTATAGTATACAAAGAGTAAGACTACAAGTAGTATTGTATGACAGTGTGAATTCAATGTGGCTCATCGTGGTCGACTCTGCTTCTTAAGGTTATACCCAACTTTTAGAAAAAAAAATGCAACCTCTGACCTCATACAATGATTGTATAGGTATGTTTAGCATTCGCTCAACTAGATGTCGTTGCTAACCTTTAACTGGTTATCAACTTGTTTGCAGGCAACAAGAATCTACTCCGATGTGATCAAGTTTGGGGCAAACTAGTCAATCAGTATGAGGAGAGAGATTGCATTAAAACTCCTGAAGAGTTCCCACCAAAAAGAACTCGACAGGGACGAATGCAAATAGCCACACAGATGTCAGTACAAGGATATGGGGATGAGCGATTCACACCAGGTAATCTACCACAAGAATTTGGTCCATATATGACTGCAGGAGGTGACACAGGTGATAGTAGATCAAGTAGAGTCATCTATAACAGAGTGAACACTCATCATGGAAGCCGTGGACAGCGAGGAAATGTAGATGAGGCTGGGGGTGGATGGCATCAGCAGAGGCGTGGACATAGAGGACGCCACTGAAGGGCAGATAAACCTCTCATCTTGGCAACTATATATGCAAGGAAAAATTGATTAGGTTGTATATGGATGACAACCTTGGAGACACAGTGGTATTGGACACCATTGTAGACCACACTGACCCTCTAGATAAGACGTGACAATCACAGTAAAACTCAAAGAATTTGAATTCCATTGCTTTTTGAGAGGATAAGAGTGGTCTGTTTTACACCTAAAACACATAGCTGGACAAATACCATAATAAGTGCAATTTTGTGCTCAATGTTTTTCTTATATGACTTTTGTGCGTCGATTTATAGCTGATATTGGCCAATTTATGAGGTGTCGGTACTTATCATATAAACACATATACATAACTATCTAGTGGGGCTAGAAAACAAACTGTTCGTCTGAGCCATCCATAGTCATACTTTATATATCTGAGCAGCAAAGTCTCTTGCAAGACTATGCAGATGCACAGGCTAGACTGACCCTTTGTCTGCTCGCTGATGTCATAATGTACAATATATAGAGGATCTTACATGAGTGCTCATGTTTTATTGATTTTATTAAACAAGTTGCGGAAAAGAGATTAAATGTGAGGCTCTTTTCCCCAACGAGTTTAATAAATTCAATAATACAGGAGCATGAATATAGATTCAATTTATCACATGCCATTAAATTACTTAAAAGACGCATGTTTGGTTTGAAAATATCAATGTTTTGCCATCTTTTACTCAACGTTATTATGGACGTCATTACATTACCTTACTAAATCTTTGAACCACTGGTGGTTTATCGCTTTTATTGCATGGCGTTATATCACTCCCAGACGCGATGTCATGTGATAAATCATGTTCTTTGCCACATTAATGACATTAACTTGATTTTCTATTGTGTGTTATTATTGTGTGTTTTGTACATACATGTTAAATTAATAGTTTATTATAGTTTGTATTTATTACTTGTACATGTGTAGTAAAATGTTTTGCTTTGAAACAGTGGCTATAAATTTCTAACAAAATTGAGCCATATTGATGAGGCAACCTTTCTTTTGACGCCAACGAGGTTAGGATTACAGTTCAAGCACAATCTTCTGACTCCGACCAAGTCAAGATCACACTTAAAGTGCCAACCACGGCAAAAGTCCTCTACTTTTGTCATCTGCTGAAAAGTTTCAGAAGCCTCCTGGTCAAACAGTGTAGGATAAGCCTGATCTTGGGCCACACTGAGTGTCTATACACTTTTATTAGTCAATAATGTTAGCAAATATGTGCTACAGACGGTTTAAGCCAAATATATTTTCAGAAGCATTTTTGCAGATGCTAAAAAGGTTAAACATTTTCATGCAACTTCATAACCCTCAACTGTTTGCTTCCTGGGTAATGTTTCATACTTTTTTGTCGTCTACTGATTTGTTTTAAATCAACGTTTTCAAAAAACTCTTCCAGGAATACCATAAGAGTGTCAAACAGATCGGATCCAGATATTAAATTTATCTGGGTCAAAACTGTTTCTAAAAGTTATTTGCAGACGACACTAGGAGATAAAGAGTTAAGCTGTTAAAACATTAAACAACAAAAGCAAAGATGTGAAAGCTTGTCTAAACATTTGTCGTTCACAAATGTCAAAGCAGGTTTTCTCATTGCAGTACTCATCTAGCTTAATAAGATTCATTGTAACTCTTTGTAGACACATGTAATTTTCCATTAAGTTTGATCCATTTAACTCAGGGTGGTTCATAATATTTTTGTGGGATCACAGGTTATAATTTCCAAATAATCTTTAATTTCTTTCTCTAAAGAATTATCTTGTTTTAGCAAGCAGTGCAGACCCTGATGAAATGCTGCATATAGCAAACAGTGCCGACGCTGCAGCATTTTATCTTGGTATTCACTGTTTGCAAAAGTACACACTTAGGAGTTTCATGTCTCAAAAGGGTCCAATATGCAAACCAATGCTATGTTAGCCTGTGATATAAAATAAAAAAGTGAGTTATCTTCACATAAATGATTATATTGTAATCTCCTAGGTTATACCTGGGACCCAGTATACACGGACTGGTAGCTGCCATACAGGTTAACATATACGTTGGAAATACGTTGTCGAGACTGAGCTTTCAAAACTGACGTGTGTTGAAGAATAAATAATCATATCTCCATTATTTCTCGGAACATCTAGGATTTTTCTTCAAAAAAGCAATGGTTCAATATACAAGCTTAAGACTGCAGTGATATATTAATTGAAAGTTTATCCGTCTTTATTAACATTAGCAAGAAACCAAGGTACCCTTTTTAGCTATTTTGGCATTTTAGCCATAAATCTACAGAAATCAACCTAAAAAGATGATAAAATTTCAATTTTATTTACGGATAACTTGAATGAAATATTTTAACTTGCATACCAGAAATAACTTCGTTTAATCTTGGGTATGTTCAAAATCAATTTTATAGGCTGTAGAACTTTGAAATAGCGCTAAAATGAAGCCTCGACAACACAATTTTGTATTTACGTCAGTGACCAGTCTGTTTATACTGGGTCCGCGGATATACCATAATAACTATGTGATTTTATTTTGGTTATATTTTGTCTTTAAATTGTAAAACATTTCATATTTGTCTTTCCTTTATTACCATACTATTCACGTTTACCGTTAAATTGTATAAAATTAATCATTTTAATTTCATTATGTACATGACTATTCATATTTTGCCATTTTAGTTACTGTAAATATTCATACACATATGCAAAGGCAAACAGTGTAAATCAGGAGATTCCCTAACATATGCGTTGGGTGATCAAAAGAATCACCTCATTGAGGTGGTACTTTAGAGTATCAAAAACGTATGTTTTGTTTGAGAAATAAGAAAATGTTTTCCCATAAAACACACTTATCTTGTGGCCTATTATTGTATTTGATTAATTTCAAACCTATTAAGGGCCTTGCATGAGTCTTGTATCTTATAGCCCAGCCTGATCCATTAAAATCGATTACAAAAAAGTTACTTCAGCCCAAGGAAAAATAAAAAAAAATAGTAGATTCAAGTGACCCCCTCTCTGTTGAAAAATAATTGTCCTTTCTAGTGTTGCAATCATGTCACTGAGGAGGAGAGAACTGGTTGCTTTACTTTTATTGTGTTCTTGCTGTCATGTGCCTGCTAGTGTCATGCGCAGATCCAGAAAGTTTTGCTAGAGGGGGTCTAATTCTTTTGGTAAGGGAAAAAGGATCCATATAGCACTAAAAGCAGGCCATCATTGGCCGCCAGGATTATGAATGTTTTATTCTATTTATCATATGACATTAAAATTATTTTGAAATCATATTTTTGGCGTGAAAACGTTAGGGTTTTGACATATGCATGACATTAAAAGCATTATTTCATAATGTTCCCGAAAATATTTAAACAACTAGAGGTTTATCGATTTTATTGCATGCCGTTATTTCACTCCCAGACGCCAAGTCATATGATAAAATATGACAACGCATGTGTCCCATCATTTCTGATGTACTACTTGTCATCAGTAGCTGACATAAACATGATAACTTTCTAGAAACAAAACTTTAATGTCCCGTGGCGCTTTTTATTTCTACTACATTTATTCAAATGCACTTCCAGACTAAATCTTCTCATAGACGTAAAGACTGTGAAACCCGATACGACTGCTAACATGGGCAATTTTGGTAGAGGGGTCAGAACTGGATCAATATTGGTGCAATTTAGGCTGCCTAAGTCCATAAGCCGAAAAGATGGCAGAGGGAAAAAGTCCTGACTAGAAGGATAATGGTTCACTACCTCTTAAGCACTGTTGACTCATAAACACTGTGGACTACAGCAACTTTCTCTGTGTATATAGGTCTACATTACCACTGTAGACTACTCAAGTGAAAAAAACTTGAGATGATTAAAACGTTTTCCATAGACCAACTCTATCTCAAAATAAGTGCTGAATCTGAAACAAGATTCTTTTAAGCCTACTGTGTATGATATTTGGAGCAGATAGTGTTTTCTCTATTTCATGTTAGTTTTAACTCATAAAGTGCCATCTTTAATTTGTAGTAGGCGACAATTTCAAATTTTGCTGCTTTTTCAAAAATAACAAATAAGGCATGATGTTTCATGAGCATCATCTCCTAGCAGACGATTCAGATGAAACATCAAACCTTATTTTTAGGAAAGATGTTTCAAAAATTGTCGTCTGCTAATGTCAAGATTGGTGCTTTAAGTGTTAAATTTGTTTTATTCTGTAAATGAGATATATTTCATTAAAGGTGGTTAAGCGTAATGCTTTGTGCGTTTTTAAGCTATAATTTGTACAAATACCATTATTATTCTTTTTGAGGAACTCGCCCATATATCTGAAGATTATTTTGATCTCAACAAACAGTGCAGACCTTGTGAAAAAATGCATTTTGGGGCATTTTATCAGGCTCTTCACTGTTTGTCAATGGAAGAGCTTTGGAGTCATTAGTTAAAAAAGTCATTTGTTTGTGTTGATGCTTTGCGTTTTTAGTCATGACGATTTCCTTTCTTCCTGGTTTGAACCAGAACCAAGCATAGGATAAAGTGTCTTGCTGAAGGACAAAATGTAGTGCCTCCAGTTAATCTCAAATCAGCCACCCTTTGATCTCAAGTTTTACACTCTACCCCTGAGCCAAGCCCTCCTCCATACAAAGGGCTAAAGGTTAGCCTCCTTCTCACAGCCAAATACTCTGCTTGTTGTGTAATTATAGTCATACTGCATATCATAATAGCCACGTTGCGAGAAAAACCTGATTTGATTGATTAAACAACAAAGGGACAGAATAGCCTGTGCATCCAAACAGTCTGATCAGCCTGTTATTATTCGCTCATTGGAAAGTATCATATCTAATTTGCTACAATCGAAATTACATTTTTTCGAGCTAATTATTGCAGCTGAGCAGACTGGATTAGGTATGACCTGGTCGGGAACCCCAAAGTCAGGTTTTCTCACATCAATGCCCAATCATTTAATGTAGGTAAATTAGTTTGAATATTGAACTCTGTGATATATTGTAAAATATGATCTCATGAAAATAAAGGATTCTCATCATATCATACAGTGATTCCTTGGAAATTCGAGGTCCTTGGGAAAAGAGATTTTATTTCGAATTATCAGTTGTTCGAATTAGCGGAAGGTAGACCTAAAACAATATTGCCCCCCTCCCCCTAAAATTAGTATCAATTTTTCTATGGAACATAAGTGTTGGGCGTATAAAAGAAATGTCTCATGGAGACATCTCTTTTCGGCTAACAAAATATGTGTTATCATAGATAGTTATTGAAATAGATCATAAATAGGTCCTATCCTCTAAATTCAGTGGGTCACAAATTTATTTTGAATAAGCGAGTATTTAGCAAAATCAAAGTTCGAATTTTCGAGGTTTTGCTTTATTTGACTCACCAGAGAATGAGAACAATCTTCATACTCATCTATGATTTTTTCTTTAATCTTTCTTTATTTTCTTCTTTTCATTTTCTGATAGTTTGTATACTTTTTTTTAACTTTTTGTTATCAGTTTTCATAATTAATTTGATATTTTTTACATTTTTCTTGCCCTTATTTTGTTTTTGTATTAATTACTGAAAGGTTAATGCTCCTTTGTCCCAAAGAATGACGCTTATATTATCAATGATTATCAATTTGAAAGCCACACAATGTACATTATGCAGAGTATATTTATGAAAAACTTAATAAATAAGAGATGGCATGTGATTTCCGACAATGTGGCATTTTGACAAGTGTAGAGCTTAGAAACAGACTGAACAGCATTTGGAGTTTCTAAGTTAATCTGGAGGCTGCACAGGCTCGTCTGAGTCTACACTTGTCCAAATGCCACATTGTTGGTAATCACATGACATGGCTCATATGTATGTACTGTAGTTGGAAGATAAGTTGAAAGTGACGCCACCAAAACTTCAGCACAATGGCCTACTTACCATCTTACCACTATGCTAAGCCAACAAAGACACATTTTAATGATAAAAAAAACAATAAGTACACTGAAGAAGTGAATTTGTGTTAATCGTGTACAACAACGGACATTATTATATAACCTTTAAATAGACATTTTCTGTTTGGCCCAAATGCCTATCCACTTGAGTCAATATAACTACATGTCACTTGTGCTGCTGGTTTTTCCCATTCAATATTAGTTACTGAAAATAGACGTCATGGAAACTTTCCATAACAGGTGTGCTTTCAGTATGAAACTTGCATGATTTGCTGTAAATAGAATTCAGTGAGTTACATCAGCACGAAATTTACAGGATTTGGTGTTTCATTGTATACATGTAATTCAGACTTTGCTGTAATATATAATATTCAGCAGAACCCTTAAAAGCACCAATGAACTCTTCCTTCTGGATTGATGTAATAATCTTGGAATCATGGTCCATTTTATAATTCAAGGGGTCAAAGTTACATTTTTACATAGAGTTGCAGTTTTGTCTCTAAAGATCATTTTTGTCTTATATAACAGTGTAGACCCTGATAAAGTGCCACATTATGTGGCATTTTTTCTAGGTCTTCTCTGTCTGCAGTTGTAATTTCAAATAAATTATACATTAACTGAATGAAATCAGTTAGTCAACATGTAAAAAAAAAAATTAAGACATAGTCCATGGCCAAGATTTTGTTACTGTTGTTGTGGTTGTTGCTTTTTTGTTTAGAGAAATTATATAATAAAACTACTGAAGTATTGGACATGATGTGATGTCGACCTTAGAGTAACAATCATTGACCTTGGCTCCACCTCCGTCAATATTGGTACTCTCAGGTCGTCATCACACCATGTCCAATGCGTCAATAGTCAATAATTGTATAATGTCAACTTATCAAAACATGCTATGACATCACTTATCTTATCCTCCAACTAGAATATATGATAATAATTATTAGAATTACGATTCAACGAACAATGTTTGTAAATCAGTATATAAAATGTAGATCTAAAGTATATGTATGTATAAATATTTTTTTAAATATGTATGTATGTATGTATGTATGTATGTATGTATGTATGTATGTATGTATGTATGTATGTATGTATGTATGTATGTATGTATGTATGTATGTATGATCAAGTGTGCACAGTATATGCATTAGCCACATATTGTAAATAGGTATATCATTACATATATGTCTGTGCATATCTATAAAGGATAATACTGTGTGTTTCTGTGTGACTGAAAAAGGTACATTTAATGTATTAAAACATCACCTCCTTTTTAAATAACCTTTCATTTAAAAGCTATAGTAAATTAAAGCTGCATAGTCTGTAACTTTTGATCTTTTCATTTTAGAAATAATGTGTTTTTTTTTCAAGAACACAGTAAAAATACTAAAATTCAGGTATATATTTTACCTTTTTCGTTATAATTAACAAATTATAAGTGCCAAAACAACAGCATTTATGTTAAAAGTTAACTGTCTAGAATTATTGGAGGGACGCAAATAATTGCAAACAAGAGAAAAAAAACACCCCTTTTATAAGATAATTCACTTTTTCATGCAGTTTTCAGCTGTAGAAATTAGATTTATTGTGACAACATAGCTTTATTCTACTTTTACAAATGATTTAAAAAGAAAATATTTTTTTTCGAAAAATTTTCATAGTTACAGAGTATGCAGCTTTAATGGCGACCATTAATTTATCTCCTTGTTCCAGTGTAGCTCTAACCCAACAAGCATGCGAACTCTGACAACTATCAGCTGACCAGCTACACGCCATTGTTGTGCTAAAAGGCTGAGTGTGGTGGGCTGTTATATGTTAACTGATTAATTTCACTGCAATGTAACTAAATTGTCACTGACAAATAATACCTCTTTCAGTTCAGCCATAAAGAAATGTATGAGGAAATCAGTACGCATAATATGTAAATGAAAAAGCAAAGCAATAACTTTTGAACCCAGTAAAGACATGTATAAGCCTTGATATATGCCAACCATTAAAAAGTATCTTTGAGCGCTTTAAAAACTGTGTATTTCCTGGGCATATAGATCAGTTTTGTTTTTGTTTGTTTGCCATGCACTGGTTAATTTTGGCGGAAGGATGACATATGATTTATAGGCTCACTTGAGCTGAAGGCTTATTGATGAACTGATGTCGTCCGTCAACATTTTCAAACATCTTCTCCTCTGAAACTACTGGGCCAATTAAACTCATATTTCATATGAAGACTACTTTGGAAAGGGGAACGAAAGTTTTTTCAAATGGTCCTAGTCACATGACCAAGGTGGCTGCCACGCCCATATATGGTAGAAACCTCTAATCCAGAACCAGAAGGCGGATGATCTTGGGCTTTGGTATATATCATGGGGAATGTGGCCCCAAGTTTGTTCAAATCATGATCCTAGGTAGACCTTCAGCTACTTAACATCAAGGTCAAATGTGCATCCTAATGCATTTAAATGGGATTTTTTTTAAAGTTTATTTTTTGAAGACTGATCAAGCCAAAGTCATAATTCTCACTCAATGTGTTTAACATAATGAGACAATGGCTATAGGAAAGTTCAAAAGGTCAAGGTTGACCTTTAACCTTTCAGCAAAGGTTGCTCTTTTTAGAGTCTTATCAATATATTAAAACATAGTTTTCTCAGAAACCACTAAGCAAATTTCATATGGAGGTTCCTTAGGATTCAGGAACAGAAATTTATTCAAATGGTCCTGGTCACATGAACAAGATGGCCGCCACGCCCATATATGGTAAAACCCTATAAAATCTTCTCCAGAAACAGAAGGCCAATGACCTTGGGCCCTGGCATGTAGCATTAAGGATGTGGAGCCTACCATATTTGTTCAAATGATAATCTTAGATTGACCTTGATGTCAAGGTCAAATTTGCATCCTAATGCAATTAAATGGAAAATCTTATGAAAAGTTGATTTTTTGAATACTATTGAAGCCTTAATCATTATTCTTACTTGATATGTTAAAAACCTTAAGAGCAAGTGGCTATAAATAAGTTTCAAAGGTCAAGGCTGACCCATTTATATACTAAAACATAGTTTTCTCAGGAACCGCTCGACCAATTAAACTCAAATTTCATATGGATACTCCCTGTGATAGATTAGCCAAAATTTATGCAAATTGTTTTGGTCACATGGCTAGGATGGCCACCACGCCCATATATGGTATAATGCCCTTTTTGTTTTCTTTAGAACCAGAAGGCTCATGACCTTGGGGCTAGGTATTAAGCATTGGAAATGTGGGCCCTAACAATTTTGGGTTGACCTTGGCCTACAAAGTTAAATTTGATTCCTAATGCATTTAAATGGGAAACATTTTCATAATTTTTAAGCCTAAATCATGATACTTGAGAGAAATGTTTAACATAATGAGACAGTGGTTTTATAAAAGTACCAAATGTCAAGCTGATATGTGACTTTTATCCAAGGCTACTTATTTGGACTGCCACATAAGTATCTAAATATCTTTTTCTCAGAAATCATTTGGCTGTTTAAACTCAAATTTCATATGGAGACTCCGAGTATTCTTTTGAGTGTTTGATATCATTTGACCAACCCCCTTATGGTAAAACAAAAGTATGTTTCAATGATAGCCTGAGTTGACCTTGACCTATTTTAACATTATTAAGGAGATCAGCTGAGCGTTTCAGGACTTTCAGGTCCTCTTGTTTTTAATTAGGAATTTCATACAAAAATGTAGTGAGGGGAACCATAAAGCATCATTTTTCGGCAGTATATACCTCAAAAACGAAACTTTCAATATTGTTATTCCCATTTCAATTCACCAATAGCATTTTTTTTCATCAAAATTCAGTGACTAGGTATTATGTTGCTCCGACAGGTAGTGGCTACTAGCTTTGAAACAATCACTTTTGCCAGCTAACGAAAGGGGCACTACATAAAGACAACACATTTCCGACAGTATTTGGGCCTTGGCGTGAAAAACACTGTCTTTGGAGGAGAGGGGTTGAGAACAACAAAGGCGCAGACCAGCCAGTCTGTTCAGCGCCTTAGTTATTCGTTTATTAGAAAATATTCTATCTAAACTTGCAACAAGCGAATTCTCATATTTCTACCTAGTCCTTGTAGCTGAGGAGATTTGTTTGATTCTCGTTTTGTTGGAAACCTTTAAGACAGATTTTTTCCGTGCTGAGGCCCATATAATGACAACACAATGTCAATAGTATATATAACAAATGAAATGTTGCAAATATTTGACCTTATCCAATCTGAAATCACAATACATTTGCTAGTGCTTTAGAATTTTGTTTAACAGTATTAGATGGTCTATATTGATAGTACTATCTCGCATCATTCACTTACATTTCTTAGTTGGTAAATAAGGCTGAAAATGTTTAAACAACCAACTACTTCCAGATATGCTTACCATAAAATATCTGCAACTAAATATTATATTTCATACACATACCTCTTTAGCTTTAATATGTAACCACTTTTATTTTATATTATTTTTATCGTTTTAATTTGTTTTCATAGTTGTTTTCTTTACGGTTTATCTGTGATAATTTTAGTTTGATTTTTGTTCCTTACAAGTGTATTGTCATGCGCAGATCCAGAGTGGGACAGGGGGTCCAGACCCTCCCTCCCCTGGAAAATCACAAATGGCTATAGGTTTTCTCGGGTGTAGTGGCACGGACCCCATGGAAAAGCAATTGAACTCCATATAAGTTTTTCTTAAATGGGAATTCAAAATGTATAGAGTGCAAAAATGTCAGACAAACATTTTCAGCCTCATTCAGCTTATATAGATCCAGTTTTCTGCTATACACTAATAAATAAATCCATTATTTTTATATGACATTCTCATTTTATTTACTGAATTCGACCTAGTCAAGGTGGAGTAATAATCGCACTCTGCTTTGTTTTGAATTATAACAACCGATACTACAGTGGCTGGAAGCCCTATTTTCATCCAGAGAGTTTTGCGTGACGCGTGTCACGTGACTCACACTTGGTGCGACATTCATTGTATAAACAAACTGGCGAAACACCCTGAAACCCACTGCGTTTATTATACCCCCTGCAAACTTTGTTTGTGGAGGGTATACTGTTTTCACATTGTCCGTCGGTGCGTATGTGGGTCCGTCCGTCCATAATGTTTTGATTCATTAATGTCCTGAAGAGTCATTGCTAGAATTTCATCAAACTTTGCAAACATATCTATATATACAAGACAAATACTTTTAATATAACGAATAAGGGCTAGGAGCCAATTCTATTAGAATTTTTCCCTTTGTAGTTCTAAATGGCTTTTTATATATGGGTTTAATTTTATGCTATTAAAGTCCATGTATGGGCCGATCAACTCCAATCACAGCTTTTGATGGAGCAATTTGATACTTTGCCTGTTCAATATAGACACATTGAACATATGCTTCAAAAAAAAATTATTTTTGACAAAATCACAGCTATGAGAACTTAGACAATTTTCCCCTGAACACGCTTTTGTATATGCATAGATAGGGACTTCATTGGCCGACCAACTCCTACCACAGCTTTTGATAGAAAATATTGATACTTGCCTTCACAATGTAGACACATTGAATATATGCATGAATGAGTTTGATTTAAAATTTGTTTCTGATAAAATGACAACTATAAGAACTTAGCCAATTTTCTGATATAAGCTTTGATATATAGAACTTTCAGGTTTTAATGTTTTTGTGTATTTAATCTTAACAAATGTTCCAGATTGCAAGCTTAAAGATCATTTGGCTTTTTATACATGGGCTTAATCTTATGCTATTATAGTCCAGCTTTTGATGGAGCAATTTGATACTTTACTTGTTCAATGTAGACACATTGAACATATGCATGAAGGTGTTTGGTTCAAAAATATTAATTTTGACAAAATGACAGCTGTGAGAACTTAGACAATTTTTCCCTAATAAGGTGTTTGGTTCAAAAATATTAATTTTGACAAAATGACAGCTGTGAGAACTTAAACAATTTTCCCCTGAACACGCTTTTGTATATGCATAGATAGGGACTTCATGGGCCGATCAACTCCTACCACAGCTTTTGATAGAACAATTTGATACTTTGCTTTCACAATGTAGACACATTGAATATATGCATGAATGAGTTTGGTTTAAAATTTGTTTTTGAAAAAATGATAACTATGGGAACTTAGACAATTTTCCGATATAAACTTTGGGATATAGAACTTTCAGGTGTTAATATTTTTGTGTATTTGATCTTAACAAATGTTCAAGATTGCAAGCTTAAAGATCATTTGCACAGATTCTACTGAAATCTTGTTTTCAAAAATAAGGCCTGCTGGTTTGAACTATCTTTTGCGAAAACTAAGTTTTTTCACTGACCCTTTCTGTGTGGGGGTATCTAATAAGCATTTCTAATTGACTTTTTACTTTGAACTGTTTAAGGCGTTGATCGCTGTTTATATTTTGACAATAGCAATCCAAACTAGACATATGAAGTGTCCAGTTAAGTCTGATTTGTGCAACAATAAAGCTAATTCTCTAGAGTTACGATGGTGTAAATATCAATCAATTTTAAGAATATAACGGATGTTGTCAAATATGGCTTCATAAATACCACTAATGAATCATCCAATAGGCCATATCTGTGTATCAATTAAAGCTGCATTGTCTGTAACTTTTGATATTTTCATTTTAGAAATAATGTTTGTATTTTTCAAGAACACAGTAAAATACTAAAATTCAGGTATACATTTTACCTTTTTCGTAATAATTAACAAATTATTAGTGCAAAAACAACAGCATTTATGTTAAAAATTAACTGTCTTGAATTATTGGAGGGACGCAAATAATTACAAACAAGAAAAAAACCCTGCTGTAATAAGATAATTCACTTTTCCGTGCAGTTTTCAGCTGTAGAAATTAGATTTATTGTGACAACATAACTTTATTCTACTTTTACAAATCATTTAAAAAGAAAATATTTTTTTCGAAAAATGTTCATATTATTTATAGAAAATGATGCAATGTTCTAAATATAGCATAGGGGGTAAAGAGTTAAAAGATAACGCAATAAGTGCAATTATTAGGTCAACTGTTACTGTTTTATATCATATTTTATACTTATAAATATATACTGTTTCATTTATAATCATTGCCTTCATCTATAAAATACGCAGAACCAAAAATAGAGGATCCCTTGTTTTCCTTTTTTATATTTTACCTAAATCACATACAAGATACTGTGTCCAAGTCAATATCAGGTGCGACCATCACGGGCAGCAACCCATGCACGGCACCGGTTGGTAAAGATGAAATGGCATATCCCTGCTGTTGGGATCTGCTGCCATTCCTCCTGAAGTACAACACCAAATTCCTGATAAATACAAGGGTTCCCTTATTTTTGGTTCTGCCTATATGTATTGAATATTTACATTACCAAATATGAGTGAGCTACTTTAGTGTTTTACAAGACATTGTTTAACGCATGTTGAAACCGCAGGGGTGGATCCAGGATTTCTACAAAAGGGGTTCGCTTTACTAATTTTATCTAATTTTATCAAATATCCCATGAAAATGAAATAAGTTGGTCTCACTGAGACCAAATTATTTCATTTCCATAGGATATTTAAAAATCGAGGGAGGGTTTCAATGAATCCCCAAACCCCTCTGCATCTGCCACTGAACTGATTCATAAGCAAATATGCTCATTATCGTCTTTATGATAGTAATGTGCATACACAACAAGACATTCGCCCAGTTCATATAATTTTAGCTCACCAGAGCCGAAGGCTCAGGGTGAGCTTATAGTATGGAACTGTAGCCGGCGTCTGTTCATCCGTCCGTCCGTCCGTATGTCCTCAATTTCAAGCATGAATATCTCTAAGACCACCTGGCGGATCGTTATCAAATTTCACCAGAAGCAGAATTTGGAGTAGGGGTTTACTGCATTAGGTCTTGGACTAGATCTGATTAGAACTCTGGTTTCCAAGGCAACAGATAGCTCCCGTAGTGTTATAATGGTGAAAATCTTGTGACCACTCTAGCCCCTTTATTTTTGATTGGTTCTTCTTTATTCTTGCAGGAAACAAGGACAACCATAAAATCTCGGATGGGTTCGAAATTTGGTAGGATATGAGTTAGCTGCCACTGAGTGTCTTGAAAAATCCCAATAGACTTATATATAATGGGAGAAATGTTGTAACCACTCTAGTGCTTTCATTTTTGGATGTCTCTTTATTCTTGCTGGCAACAAGACCATCTATATAAGCTTGGATGAGTTTGAATTTAGGAAGATTAGACCTTGGACTCTGGAGTTAGCTGCGCTTGAGCGTCTGGAAAATCCCCATAGATTATAATGGGAGAAATGTTGTTACAACTCTAGTGCTTTCAATTTTAAATGGATCTTCTTCATTCTTGCAGCTAAGAAGAACAACTATAAAAGCTTAGATGAGTTTGAATTTCGTCAAGATCCCATCTCCTATTTTGGAGTAAGCTCCCCTTGAGCATCTTAAAACTTATTGATAGTGCTGTGACCACTCTAGCGCCTTCATTGTTGATTGGCTCTTCTTCATTCTTTCAGGTTACAAGGACAATTATACAAGCTTGAATGAGTTTAGAATTTGGCTGGATCTGACAAGGGACATATGAGTTAGCTGCACATAAGCGTCTGGAAAAATCCCCATAGACTTACAATGGGAGGATTGTTGTGACCACTCTAGTGCCTACTCTAGCGCCTTCAATTTTGGATTGAATTTCATCACTATTACAGGTAACATGACCAACCATAAAAGCTTTGATGAGTTTGAGTTTGATTCCATCACCTATTATGGAGTTAGCTCCCCTTGAAAATCTTAGAATTGATATAATGTTGTAACCACTCTTGTGCCTTCAGTTTTGATTGGATCTTTTTTTATTCTTTCAGGTAACAAGAACAACAATAAAAGCTTGGGTTAGTTTAAATGTAAAGTAGAACCAACCTCAGACTTGAGTTAACTGCCCTTGAGCGTCATAAAAATCTGCATAGACTTACAATGGGAGAAATGTTGTGACCACTCTAGCGCCTTCATTTTTTAATTGATATTCCTCTTTTTTGCAGCTATTAAGGACACCCTTAAAACTTGAATGACTTTGATTATCCGCCAAACCCAACCACAAATTTCAGAGGGTCTAAGATATAGCTGTAGATGTTGTGACCTCTCTACCGCCTGATTTTTTTTTATTCTTGTAGGTTATCCGGACATACATTAAAGTATGGATTGGTCAGATCCCATCACTGACTACGGGATAAGCTGCCACTGAACATCTGAAAAAATATACTTTCATCATTTTTATTCAGATCTTTTTAATACTTGCAGATAACCAAAACTGGCATATATCTTTTTTTTTCATTAATTCCTGGTCACTGTTTCAAGTTCAGAGTTATCTGCCTTTGAGCATCATAAATTATATGGTATCTCCAAGCATTATGCTGGCTACCAGGTGAGCGATCGTTGCCCATTGGGCAACTTGGGGTACTTATTACATAAGAAATCAGCAAGGGCTCATGTGATCCTTTACTGTTTATACATGCACGTCATGTAATTAGATAAAAGTTGGCAACATAAATTTTGATAATTATCCCCACTGGAGATATGGGAATAGAAATGAGAAAAATGGCGATGAATAAATTTTGAATCAACTTAAGTTGCATACAAACATTACAAAAATATAACTAAAGTTGTGTATGTATTTTAGAAAATAGACTTAATTGTTAACTCAGCAACTTCTTAAGCAAGGCTATCAGTATCATAAACTTCGCAAAACTTTTTCTAAATTTTATAGACGTTACTATGATTTGATATCTAAATTCCAAATTGGACTTAAATCTCTCTTGCGCCAAGATTTTCGGAACCTGTGTTATATGGTGACTTGGTGTTTAAATTGAAGAAGATTGTTGGCTCTAATAATTTTTCAGCGCAGTTTTTTAAAATAATTTCACATTATAAAAAATTGGCTATAACACAAATGTATTGCAACAGACTGCATGCTTGGTGGTCAACCCAACCACGGTTGGTCACTTTGCTTTCCTCTATAATTAGACGCCGGTGGGTCAGACTTCAGACTCTATGACGGTTCCTACTTAAAGACTTATCTATTGATGAGATGGTAGGGGTCTGTTTTTAGGGGGGCCTAACGGGGTTTACCTGTGTGATTTCTTTTGCTACGGTATTCAGTTTTATTTACTGTTGAGTCCTTATCTTTGCTTTATCTCATTTTTATATCTTGATTTATATGTTCTAGGAGATTATGCATTGATAAGTTAGGGGTCTTTCATGCAAGACGGATATCTATGTGTCTTGATCCACATCTGAATTAAGGGTGAGGTTGGCGCCATGAAACCGGTGTGAGCCCTCCTGTAAAATATTTTACTGACCGTTACAAGGCTGTACTTCTTTTGAGGATTTTTATGTTTGTTCTGTCTTGTGTTTGTTATGCATTTGTAAGCGTCTGTTTATTTATGCCTTGTGGTGACCTGCTGGAAAAGGGCTGACCTCTTGACCCTCGTGTGTGGTGTATAATTGTGAGTTGTCACTTTCCAATTGGTATCCTGGGTCAGGTGTGTTACTTGATTGTAATAATCTCTGATCTTTGCACCCTTACTTACTTAAGTTGTGTATGCATATTACAAATATGACTTTTGTTACATAAATATGAATTAAGATGTTTATGCACATCACTAGAATACCTGCGTGTGTGTGTTTGGGAATGATTTAACGTCATGTATTATGCGAAAACAGGAGAACAAATATTAGATTCTCTTTATCATATGACATTAACATTATTTTGAAATCGCAATTGAGGCAGGAAGACGGCAATATTTTGCCATATATACCTGACGTTGTTATTGGCGTCTTTTTCAAATATGTAAACCACTAGTTGTTTGCCGATTTTAAAACATGGTGCTATATCACTCCCAGACTGCGAAATTATACTAAAGGACTTTGAAAACGCATCATCCAAATTAAATCCTTTATTTCACAAACCCTGAGAATGTCAGCGAGATAATTATTATTGCATATCATAGTCTGACTATCTTGTAGTGTGTCCTAGAAATTTAATGGTTTTAAATTTACTTTAAGGTATTGAAAAAGTATCCGTTTTAAGTCAGGGGTGGTCGATTTTGAAGGACACAAATTCAGCTGCAATTTAACACGCGTTAGTTTTGATTCCTGACTCAACGAATTTGCGTCCTTTGCTTCTTTCACGATTGCACATTCATCATTGAAGGATTAGAAATGAATTGACAGTTTGGTATGCTCAAAATTACAACCCTTTAAAATTATGGACATACCCCACCCACCCTGATTACTATAGTCTAGTAATAATATTCAACGTCTTGGGCCTTTTAAAGTTTCGATTTCTTCCGTCCGGTTTTATTGGGAGAGGCTAAGGGCATACACAAATGACAGATTATTCATAAATTACGCTTGTATCACGTGTCTTTTGCATTGTGCAAGTGACGTTAACGTAAATTTTTAATACGTTCTCGATCACATTACAGCAGATCTCCTGCAACGATTAACATCAAAACGTCTTCCCCACATGCTTGTCAGTGTATGTAATCAATATCAGTGATGAAAGCGTGCATAAAGGTAACTAATGGAGATGTTTCTAAAAAGGAGCTATAAATTGATGTTAAATTTTGACGTTTATTTTCGAAATTTTGAAGTTATCAATTACTTTAAATTAGAAAAAGTCTATAAACTCTTTTGGTAATTTGGCATCATATACGCCACAGCTTAAACATAAAAATAATCAAAAAGCTTCATTTATTTGTGCAGAAAGGTGCTGGATGCTGTGTGTACCCATATGACGTCATCAGCAGCGTCGCGTGATAGTGCAGTCAAATTAATGACTGATTCATACCAATTCTGGGTTGCACATTAAAACCTGCGAGTAACTTTTCAATCGCATATACGGTTTGCAAGAAAAGTGCAAAAATATGGTGATGCGTTTTCAAAGTCCTCTAGTATATATCGGCCACGACGTGAGAAAACCTGTCTTCGGGGGTTTGTGAACAACAAAGGTACAGACCTTCATTAAGCTACCATTTGCTATTAAGATCTTTTTTTTTCTCTATTTCTGAAAGGCCACTTAAAGCAGGTTTTACTGTAATCATGCGCCGATCCAGAAAGCTTTGTCAGAGGGAGTCCAACTTTGACAACGTTTTTTTTTGTTGCTGTTGTTGTTTTTTTAGTTGATGAGAAATGGAGAATCCAACTGCAACTATATGCGGGCCATCATTGGCCCGCCAGCGAAACGCCATTTAAATGGCGTTTTGCTAGCGTGCTAATGATGGCTGGCTTGGTAGCTTTGTGATTTTCAGGGAATCCGGACCAGTATTGCTGAGAAACCCTATATTTTTGTGATATTTCACGGAGTTCGACCTCCTAACCCCCACCCCCCTCTGGATCCGCGCATGGTAATTGTACAGTTGTTTAAATGCGGGTAAACTCAATTCAGCTTATACAAGCCTTAAGATAAGGGTGAGTAATTTAAAAATTAGTTTTCTTATTTCTCATTCAAAACATATGCTGTGCGAAATGAATACAAAAGCAGTCTAGGAACATCCAGAGTATATTTTAAATTTTATGGATAAGAAATATTCACATTTTTATGCTCAAATGTGTTGTCTATCTAGATCTTTGATTATAAAAGAGAAGACCTACATGGACCCAAGAAGTGCCACCCATATTTCTGAGTTTTGAATTTTGAGGAACAAACTTTTTTTTATTATTTTTATGTGAATCGTCTGCAATAAAATCTATCTTTAAAATGTCAAAAATATTTGATCTGATTCAGACAATAGAGGCTCTGCTACCCTTATCATCTTAGATATCTTATGTACTATAAGCCTTTCCAATTTTATCATATATAAATGAATCCAGTAATTAGCATTTACCAAAGGCATAGTGGTAAACAGTGTGAATCCTGATAAGCTTGTTTCCTAAAGCTGGCTGATAGGATAGACACTGCTTTCAAAACTGTATAGATCTGGATGTAGCTTGAGAAGGCTTATACATTTTCCTAGTTAAGTTTACACCTTATATTACCTATTCGGCTGCTAATGCTAACTAAATGTCATCTGCTGGGTGTCCTCTGCTGGTACCTTTAAATCGTGTCTGTTAAAAACAGTATAGGTCCACACTGTTTGTCTGTGTTTGCCGAAATTAGTCTTTGACGTAAGCATTTACATGCAGCAAACCACTTCAGCAGACAACATTTCAGATGCATTTTTTCATAGCATGCCGGGTTAGCATTGTTGAGTTGTTCTTGTCTCCCATATAACAATATACAGCAGGCCCAGAGGTTATAAACCTTTTTCCATGCTAAACTCAGCTGAGCACAAAATTTATCCTGCTCATAAATGTTAAAATGCCAACAAGCGTTGGCATTTTTAACATTTATAAGCATGATAGATACAACATCTGAGAGACTTAAAGCAAGCAACTTCTCCATTTGTCGGTATTTTAGTTTTTGTTAGCAGTTGAAATTTCAAGCTCAGTTGAGTTGAGAATGACAAAAGTTTTATAACCCCGGGGCCAGATGTACAGAAGTGTTTGAGAGGTACTATCGTGCCAGCCAAGAGTGACAGTGACGTCATGTTTTGTTTACAAAATTATCAGAGACTTATAATCGATAGATCACTTGTGTATTAATCCTATCCGCAGGATAGGATTAATACCCAAGTGATATATCTATTCTCATTAGCTCAAGTGAAGTGTACACGTTAAAGTTTTACTTAGCTATGTAAACAAAGCATTGCGTCACTGTCACTCTTGGCTGGCAGGACAATAATGGCGTCTCATGAAAATCTGTTTAGTTTCCAAATCTATTGTTATGGTAATGAAAATGCCGTACACCTACATAATTTTTTTATAGTTATTTCTCAACCAAAACATATGCTAATGGCCATAGGTTTAGATAAACAAATTTTTATGAGCCTAAAATTGTTAATATGTTCTTACCCATCAGTTTCAACATATGTTCTGGATACCCAAAAGAACCGTCTAATTCATACGGGCCTTTTTGACAAAACGCAACACATAATTATTTTGGATGTCAAATAGAACCTTCTCACTGAGAAGGGTCTTTTGAGTACCCAAAACGTATGTTTTGTTTGAGAATTAAGACAATTATCTTTTGGTGCACACTCTTAGCTAAAGCCCTGCTATTGGCACTAATTTCAAAACATATTTTGATGGTTTCGCTAGTTTTAACCAGATTGTTGATTACAGTGAAAACACAACTTCGTAATCAAATACATGTATACTTTTCCTTGTTCTTAAAATGGATTTATTTTGTTGTATTGTCAATATTATTATTGAATTTAATGATATTGATTCAATATTATAAAGGCGTCATTAAAGCAAACACTTTTGTTCACCCAGATTAAAAGTATACATAATTTTGTTTATTGACCAATAAGTTTTTTGTTATTAAATTCATTTTTATATTTAGATAGACCGTTAATTAAATTCACTTCTCGTATCTAGATATTATCGTTTCTTTCACACCTACTACACCCTGGTTCAGCATTTCACACACAGGCAACGGAAAAAACACAGAGGTTTTGTACTTTCAACGTATCGGTTTTAAACAAAATGAATGGAGAAAATGGATGGGGGCAAATTAGTTACTATGGCGTAGGTGCACATTCGACTATTAAGTGAGAACAATTCAGCTTTTTAGGTATGCCAATACTCTTACAAACCAATACTCTTACAAACCACATAAAGTATGTTAATTTTTTATAAGGAATATCTGCCCAGCAGGCAAATGACGCCAAAACAACGTCATATCAACGTCGATGTTCGCAGACAGTAGCCCGATTCTTGTCCCTTATAAGCCATGCCCCATATTTTCATTGCATTCATGTATAACTTATTTTGAACTTTCTGCTTTCTCTTAATGTTTTCTTCTTTAGGCGGAAAGTGACTAAATACAAGTTGTCAATTTCGCTTCTATTTGCAAAACACGCATGGATACTGAAGCCAGTCATATCATAGTTTGATCAGTCGATTTACAGTTTATTGTTACACCCGAAGTTTGTGGGGATATGTGTTTGGTTGTTGCTTTGTAGTGCAGTATTTAGATTCATTTCTAGTTTTGTCATCATACCTCTGAGGTAGAGAGAGATGGTTGTTATACTTTATTTCGTATAAATGTTGCGAGGCCGTCAGTGTTCTGTGTCTCTTCCATGCGGGTCTGTGATTGCACATGAGCGTGAAGCTCGGTCCTCATATGTCTTATATAGCCCCAAAACCAAAAGCACACGATGTCATTATGTAATGATATTGAGCTTTTGGATTTGAGTCTATATAGGTGATATACGGACCGAACTTCAAGCTCCTATGGTGATTGTGAAACATCCTGATGCAATGTTCTAAATATAGCATATGGGGTTAAAGGTTAAACAATTCTGCAAGTGTCCATTACATTGTCATACTCTGTTAACAAGGCAAGTCTGACCCATTCCACAAACCAAACAAACAAACTTACGAGTTCATTTACAATGACCCCAACCTTGGAAAAGTTGAAGGGGCATATTGCTTTGGGCTTGTACGTCTGTCCGAACACATTTTCAGATAGGGTTTTGAAATTTCTTAAATGGATTCCTCATCAAAAAATAACTGACCCATATTTTTCTAAATTCTGGATTATCTCCCTTTGTGGGTTATGACCATTTTAAAGGGTCATAATGCAATTTTGTAGTCAAGATATCTCAAAAATTATCACAGCTAGGAGCTTCAAACTTGATCAGTTGAACAACGATAATAAGTTGATCATCTGGTGAAAATTGCCAAAAAAAAACCTTTTTTTAAGTAATTGCCCTTTGCAAATTAAGACATCTCAAAAATTATTACAGCTAGACACTTCAAACTTTGATAGCTGATAGAAGATAATGAGTAGATTATTTGGTGAAAAATACAAAAAGTTATTATATTTTTCTTAGTAATTGCTCTTTGCAATTTTCGAGTAATATCCCTTCGCAAATTTGAACTTATAAAATTTGTGATAAAGATATCTTGAAAAGTATTACAGCTAGTAGCCTCAGATTTGGTAACCTGATAGAAGTTGGTGAGTAGATTAACTGGTTGGAAGGATGGTAGAGAGATCATGCTTATCGACAAGCTAATTGTTCGGGACATAGTGTTTCATAAACACAGTTTCTAGTTCAATCTAATGTTTCATCAATCAGTATCATCATTTTCAAGCTGTGTTTTAGCTCACCTGAGCCGAGGGCACCTGAGCCAAAGGCAGCTGGTGTCACAGGAGAGGTTCTTAACTGGTTCAAAAGATTTTTTTTTTTGACAGACGACAACGTGTTATTCTTCCAGGTGTATCTTCTGTCTGGAACTTCATCAGAGCAGGTGTGCCTCAGGGATCTATTCTAGGGTCTCTTCTCTTTCTTCTTTCATAAATGACATAGTTAATGGCATTGACTCTAACATACGTTAATTCGCAGATGACACTAGTCTCTTCATCATTGTAGACAATGCTCCTTATGTAGCTGCTTGCTTAAATTTCGATTTAGATAGAATAACTCGATGGGCTGCCACGTGGCTTGTTACTTTTAACCCATCTAAAACAGAGGCACCCTTACTCTCAAGAAAATTAAACACTATACATCACCCACCGCTATATATGGAAAATATGCAAATCCAGGAAGTTAAATCCCACAAGCACTTGGGTCTATATCTGTCAAGCGATTGCAGCTGGCATCAACACATAAACTATATAAAAGACAAGGCATGGTTAAGAATTAACATAATGAGGAAACTAAAATTCAAACTAGATAGAAAATCACCAGAAACAATATACACAACATTCATAAGACCATTACTAGAATATGTAGATAACATATGGGATAATTGCACAAAATATGAACTTGACAAAATTCAGAATGAGGCCGCCAGAATAGCCACTGGAGCTACCAAACTCGTCTCAATAAATAACCTGTACAAAGAATTTTGCTGGGAATCACTACAAAAACGACGCAATGACCATAAATTGACTTTATTCTTTAAAATGTATAATCTCTTAGCACCAGAATATTTATCCTCTTTAATACCCCAACAAGTAAATGATATATCCCGCTACAATCTACGTAACTCTAACAATATCCAAACCATACGAGCTAAAACGAATCAATACAATAATTCTTTTTTGCCCTCTGTCTTAAGAGATTGGAATACCTTGCCAGCTGAAACTAAACAATTAAACACATTAAGTTCATTCAAATACTTTTTAAAGAAAGATAACAAGCCTGTCCCAAAATATTATCATTATGGAAAAAGAAAAACTCAAAAACTACATACCGGACTACGAACAGGCTGCAGTTCTCTGAATCTAGACTTGTTCTTGAAAAATATCACTGACTCACCTCTTTGCAACTGTGGTTCTATCGAAAATGCGCAACATTACTTTTCCACTGCAGATTCTTTCAGCATCAACGCACCTTACTTCTTAATGATCTTCGACTATACAGAACACCAACTTTGAATTTACTACTATATGGTGATCCATTACTATCAAATGAAATAAACCAAAGTATCTTCCATCATGTTCACAAGTATATCTTAGCAACGCAGCGTTTCTAATTCTCTCATCTTTACTGTGCATTACAAGTGTTACCATACGATGTGACGACAGAAGAAAACCTAATATTAAACATGTCCTTAAGTCTGCACCACTCCCCACATCCCTTCAACATTCAGCAAAGCAATACAATCTGAAAATATTTCAAGCTTTTTTCCATCGTAATTTGTTTGTAACTTGTATCATTTTCTTATTGTTTGTTTTTTTCTCAATCTATTTTTCGCAATTATCTTCTTTTCATATTTATAACACTACTTCGTATACTCACTTTGCTATATGTAGATAAAATACTCCATACGCATGTACACTATATAGACACTCTCAACAGGAAAAGAACTCTATAAGCATTTATGCTTTCGTTCTAATCCTTTGTATGTTTACAATGTACGTATGTTGTATATCATTTGTATTTATTGAATAAGATATGTTTAAACTAAAGGCTCATGGGTGAGCTAATAGTAAATTTATGACTACAGCGTGTATCGTCCGTCGACCTATTCAAACATATTCTCTGAAAATACTGGACAAGATGAACCCAAATTTAATACAGGGACCCCTCAATATAGTTGAATGTGTTCGAATTGTTCAGGTCACAATACAAACATGGCCACCACACTCATCTATGTAAAAATAGATCTTACTCTCTTTAAAATATTTTACTCCCGAACCTGAAAGCCTATAATAGTGATCCCAGCTTTACCTTAAATAACCTAAGACCAAGGTCAAAGCCTCTGTCCCACAGAGCTTGCAACCGCCACGTGACCTCTCGGCCCCTGAGCTTGTTTGAGGCCACATTTCTACATCTGAAATGATCGCTGACTAGTCGCCAATAAGTCGCCGAACAGTCTCCGATCAGTTCCCCGCCAGTCATCAAAAATTCCGCAATCGTTTTACATTAAGTTGGCGATCCGTCGGCGACTACATGTAGTTCAGTATTATGTCCAGCGACGAATCATCGACCAATCAGTGACTCATCAGTGACTGATCGTAGACTGGTCAGCAACTGATTGGTGACTGGTTGGTTCTACCACCATTTTTAAACTAAAATGATTGGAAAGAATAACACGATTTCTTTTTAAGTAGCCATCATGAAAACACAAGATATACAGTTGCTTCGCTTACAACAAATCAGAGTGCTGCAGTTGTGGTTGGGACCTTTAGCTCTGAGCTTACACTTTCAGCATCTGATATTTTTGATAGGACAGCTGACATTCATCATCAGAATCACGAGTCTGAATTTCAGTAATATTTTTATACCGTCTGCTTTGGTGATACTGTCTATTTCTGACCACCTTTATGTCCAATGTTGCAAAAACTTTGAATGTTTGCCAGAAAGACAACATAGCTTTTGTTTAAGATGGCATTGCAAACTGTCGGCAACCGATCGCCGTTTAGCCAAAGACCAGGTGCTGGAGATTAAAGATCCAAATTATTCATGAAATTGGTCTTCGACTGATTGGCGATCGATTGGCGACAGTTCGGTGATTTGACTGATAAGCGGCTTCTGGAAAACCTTCGCAACTAGTCGGCGATCAAAATCAGTTGCGGCTCGTCTTTTGTGCATGCTCAAAATACTTGTGGTGACTAATTATGAGCGGTGAACTAGCTGCGACCTTTGTAAAACTTTGCCACCTCCTGTGTAACTTCTCTGCATTTGTCATTTTTTCAGTCGCGGAGAGGTTGCAGCGTGGTTGCAAGCTCTGTTGGACCAGGGCTTATATATTAAGGATGGCCCATGAAAAGACTATTCAACAAGTCTGCACTTTTGACGAAAGAATTTCGCAGCAATGAGCTATATGTCAAGTAAACTTTATACATTTGATATTTTCCAGTGCCTGGTTTTGCAAATGCATTTTTGCAATGTGATAGGACCGAAATGTTATCTTATAAAGTGTTCAAGTTAGACTGAACAAATGTATCATTTTCAAAAACAAACCAACTCCGTGTTCACTAAATTTCACCTTACAAACTTTAAGGGCTTGTGTGGAGACAGATGCTCAAGTATTGATATTTCTCTTTTACGCAAGTGCCCATACAATGCACGGCTCTATCATAAGGCCGGATCCAATTCCAGAGAAAACTATTATTTTTTTTATGATACTGACTTTATGTTTGTCCCTATATATAAGCTATCCAAATTTCACGTTATTTATGCTATTGATTCTTAGGCTTATCAAAACCTGCAAAGGGCCAATAAAAATCCCGAAGGGCCTATTAAAACTAGTAGTTCGGTACATGAATGCAAAGTTACATGAAAATGAAACCCTCGCGAAATGGCAGGATCACTCAGTCGTTTATTGATATAGGTAAATCTTGCCTTAGTCGAGAATTTTTCACATCACTAATATGTCTTTTAATGCTATTCGCGAAAATTAAATTCTCGCGAAAATTTCCGAATCTACAGTACATCTTCAAGTTATACGCACATGAGTATGCAAAATACTTCCTCCAAAGCAGTCACACACGGCGCCCTAATGAAGAGACGCCTACACCAACAGTTTTCGTTTTGTCGCCTTGACTGGTGTTACACTATTCAATTGGCGTCATCATTAAACTAAAACCAAATTCTCAATTTACATTTTTCATAAATTTGATGACACCAAATGTTTACCCTGACACCTGTCAAGGTGACAAAAAAGAATGTATCGGCCAATTTTGTATGGTGATGAAACCTAATTCAATAATATCCCATTTTTAGTGGATATTATAGCAATTTTTGGATTTATAATAATGTCTCCCAATGATAGTTTATATATTCTGAAATTTAAGTACAGAAACACATGAAGCCTTAACTTGCAGTGCTTCTGGTTTAAAGCGTCTCAGAAGATGGGCAACATCTTACATCACCTTCCATCAGATTATTAGGGCCGCGGATAGAACTTGGTACCCCTGGATACAAAGTGAGTGACTTCACTACAACATGCCGGCTTCTGCCACTGTTCCCTGGCTTTCCAGTAGTAGGACAGGTTGGTTTATGGTTTGATGTTATGTGTGGGAACACTCAAAAGGTTAAACTGGCAGCGGTTTGGTCTAAAACGCTCAGAAGAGGAGGTCATATGCTAAAGTCTCACGTGATAGACTTGAAGACCCAGGGATCAAACTTGGCACGCCTGTGAACTAAACGAATCGTTTATATATTAGACTACGCTGACATTCAACTGTATATATTAATGAGTTGAAAGCCTCGCAACTAATGGTTCTTTGATGTAAAAACATCCAATTTCATGAATCGTAAAATGGTTGTGGAGTTGGACAAAAGAAGCTAAGATGTACATATATAAGATAAACATTAAATCTGAACTAATAAAAGTGAAACCTTTTTCAATAAATTTGACTCTACTATATCGACACATTTTAAGGTGCACCAAACTGCTTTGGATAACTTTGGCAGAAATAGAAGTATAAAAAATGAATGGCCTCCCTTGTTTATCTTCACACAGGCGCATTTTATCGCTTTTGCAAACATAGTTGACACAGATCGGGCTTCTCTTGTAAGAGCTGCCTGATGAGGGTCTACTATGTTTGCTTAAAAGGAAATATGATATATCTGTAACTACACAAGTGACGTGACAAGTAATTTCTTGTTCCATGTACAAATATGAAAGTTTATATATACTAATTTCCAATGCAAGCGCACCACTCTTCAGGTGCGCATAGTTGTGGCCTATCAAAAGCTATTCAAAATTGTATTATTAATATTTATTATTTAGGACAAATGCAATGTTTGCGGACAAAAATCACAATCCAGTGACTCCAATAACACATGACGTAACGTCAGCCTCAAAATATTGTTAATTAACAACAGAACAACCGCCTTAGAACGGACAGCAGCCTAAGCCACTGGGGGCCTTAAATGTATTTTACTGGTACCAAATCTTCGCATTAGATTCTGCTGTTGTTGAAGTACGAGAAATGTCCAGCTCGCATGGAAGCCTTCTACGTATATCAGAGTGAGTCATATGAATATCGACTTCAATCGGACCAAAATTCAAACTTTAGTTCTCTTATACGCAAGGTCCAATCAAGCATCCGAATAAGAGTGTGCAAATGAAAGTGATTCTCCTATATTTCTGCAGTCAGACTAAATAGATTGAATATAATTTTGGTTTCTAGTGCAGAAGTGGAGGTTGAAATCTTTCTCTCTGACAGAGCCAAACAGTTGCATGAGTTGCAGTCTGTTCTGGATTCATTATGTTTACTTCAATTATAAAATTAGTCCAGAGTGCATTTTAATATAATCAGCAGACATAAAAAGCATGCAACATTTTCACGACTACAATACATCGGCACTTTAAAAGAAAATATTAGTTTGCTGAAGATGACTTTATTAAAGCACTTCATATCATTTCCCAACAAGAAATTAACTGAGTCGCAAGTTACAACTAATGAAGTCGTTAAACGTTTCTGAATTACACTGCTGAGATCGCCCCTCTTAAATAACGTAAGTCTAAGGTGTGCTACGCCTTACAAATCCTAAGGTCCGCGTCTAATAGGGGACATCTGAGATAGGTATTGAAAACATAGATTGCATTGTACAGATGCACCATGACCTCTGAATAATGACATTTGGATCATTCCATTTCAAAAGGTAGATGCGGAATACATAACATTTTGCTCCTTTTTATATCTTGATTTATATATTCTAGGAGATGATGCATTGATAAGTTAGGGGTCTTCCATGCAAACCAAACATCTATGTGTCTTGATCCACATCTGAACTAAAGATGAGGTTGGTGCGCCGTGATACCGGCTTAAGCCCACCAGTAAAATATTTAATTGGTCGTTCCAAGGCGATGCTTCTTTTGTGGATCATTTATGTTATTTCTGTCTTGTTTTTGTTATGTTTTCGTGTGCGTCTGTTTATTGACGCCATGTGGTCACCGGCTTGGAAAGGGCTGACCTCTTGGCTCTCATCTGTGAAGTCTAATTGTGAAGTTGTCACTTACCTATTGGTAGCCTGGGTCAGGTGTGGTGCTTGATTGTATCGTTTCCTGATCTTTGTCCTATTTCTTATTTTTATACTCAGAATTAACACAAGATTTAATTACTACGAGTTCGAACCCTGCAGAAGGCATTATATTTTCAGTTTTATCCAAATTTTGCTGTCATTTTTTATAATTGTAGAATTTACGTGTTAAATATGCTAATTCTAATTTGCTGTTACTACGGCACATATTCAGTGGCTCAGTGGTAGAGTGCTTGACTCGAGACCGAAGGGCCGCGGGTTCGAGCCTCACCTGCGTCACTGCGTTGTTGTCCTTGAGCAAGACACATTTATCCTAGCTTAGTACTGGTTCAACCCAGGAAGACCCGTCCCGCATAACTGAAAGATTGTTGAGTGGACGTAAAGAAACAAATCAAACAAACAAAACATATAATATGAAACGTGTGAAAATTGTACATTACATACGGTTTAACACCTTTAAATAACGGATAAATAGGGGAAATCTGAGGTAGGTATTGAAGACAGATTACATTGTACAGATGCACCACGACCTTTGAATAATGAAATTTGGATCATTCCATTTCAAAAGATTGATGAGGAACATATGCATGTAACATTTTTGTTAGAAAGTATTGCTTTGAATTGATAATTTTATCGATCCGCAGTGACGCAATTTGTAACTCTAAGGACTGATCGCTAAGACTTATATACTACGAGTTCGATCCCTGCAGAAGGCATTGCATTCTCATTTTTATCCAAGTTGATGTCATCTTCTAGTGTAGAATGTGTGTGTTAAAACAGTTTAATGGTGTGTATTTTCTTCACATCTTGTTTTATATTTGCACTGAAATCATCGTATTCAAATTTGTTCATTCCATAACATTACATGTATAACAATTCATTTCAACTGTCGTCCTCGAATTCATCTGTCGTACTTTCGTCACATACAGCGATGGTTATGACAACAGGGTCCGGCATACGACGGATCCAGAATTTTTTGTCGGAGGTGGTCCAAATTTGATAGCGTTTTTTTCCTTTTAGTTTATGATGAGATAGAGGGTCCAAAGAGCGCTATAAATGTCATGTCGCTGGCGGGCCGATGATGGCCCAACATTAAATGCTGGCTTGGTAGCTTTGTGAGTATTCAGGAGATCCGGACCAGTATTGCAAGGAAACCCTATATTTTTGTGATTTTTCAGGGGGAGGGGGTCCCCCTGTCTCCCCTCTAGATCCGCCCATGGACAGTCATTTAATAATTTCACAGTCATGTATCTAACAAACTGTGTAATACCCTTATTCCTTGAAAATGAAAAGAAAGCAATGGCCAGATACTGATCCCTTAAGCGTATATTGACATTTTCGAAGCAATCCTTCAATGAATCTTTAGATTTTTGCAACCATTCATAGCCTCATAAATTACACAAAATTGATTGACAGCTGCCACGCACACATGCCTGTGCAATACGCTTCTAACATCGAACTCATTCGCCAGAAGTGACACTGGTGTTGTGATTGGCAGCGAGCCACACCCGAGTCGCACGTGCAAAACAAGCCTCTTGTTTGCTCCATTGGCTGTCCGTGTTCAAGCTGGCTGTTCCGCTTTTCCGTTTTACACTCCGACAAAACCGTTACTACGATTTTGTTGTAACTACAAAACTGATTTAATTCCTAAATTAAAAATATTTTTTCTTATATTTTAGATATTTATAATAAAAATGTAAATATAAGCAATACATTCAATTTCTGATCTGTTTATGGAATCATGAATACTTTGGGTCTCTTGCAAAGTTAACGCGAAGCCGCGAAGCCCTTCGGGCTTCACTTACTTTGCAAGAGACCCGAAGTATTCATGATCCCGTGAACATTTCGAAAATTGAATTCATTACTTGCATAAACATTCTTAAAGCCATTGAAGTTTGCCTTAGTTCGATTTGAATTTGGAGTTTTCCTTATATATTGTCCCTAGTGTATATGTTGTATGTACTAAAAAGAATCCTCTCAATGATACTGTCCTTATGAGCGCCAACAACATATGGATACATTGATGGGTAAGAAAATAGTGACAATTTTACGCTAAATCTCCCTTATGACCGAATTCTTACTGTATTTGACCACTGCATGGAGACACACACACGGAACTAATAATCAATCTTATCAGTTACCTCGCATATTAACTGCATTGCTGCACGTTGCCTGATAACATTGTCTATCTCACGCCATATGCCTTTATCAGGCCATGATGACGTTGTACTTTTTAAATCACGTCGCTAATGACCCTGAATCAACACAAAAATCGAAAATAACGTTATAATTGCCAGTTGGAGAACGAAACAATGGGTAAACTGATAAATAGAATAACAGGTTTGCGTCTTTTGATATCAAGTTTACCAGGCTCTGCTTTGCGAACGCATTTTGAATCGCTCGACAAGCCTCGCGATGTCAACAAGCGTTCTCAAAGCCTTGCCTGGTAAACTTGATATCAAAAGAAACTCGCCTAGTATCCTCTATTTATTCAAAGGGATGACTGAATATTTCACAGCCTTTTACATTTATTGGTTACTGTTTATGTTCATAGATGTAACAGTTGCCGAACTGCAGCTCTTTCGTGCTTCCGTATATGTCCAATATTGAGCATTGTTCAATTTGTTATAGTTGACAATATTTAATTATTAATTAATATTTATTAGCCTCAAGTTTAATAAAGAATATTTGAAAGTATCTTAATTACAGTACTATTATTGAGGACGAAGGAACTATTGATATAAATTGTTTAAAACAAATATTGAGACACGAGTAATAGTTTATAATATCGAATATCTATATGGTGTGATCAGGTGTTCGTGCATTAATGTCAAATAGTACAAAATGCTTATGTCAGTGCTTCTGTTGATCACAAAAAGCGAGTGAATATGATCAGGAAATACCACAATCACACACTGCAGACTAACCAACGGCACCGTGAGGAATATCAACAGAATACTAACAGTCACAAGACATCAAGAAGACAATTAAAGCAAAGCAGCCAGCTCTCTCTTCCCCACCAAGATGATCTCAGAACTAGAAGGACATAAAGTACTAAATTACAACACAAGGACCAAACGAAGAACCTCCACAAACAATGAGACCAACAATAAACAATGCATCAGCAACAACAGAACCACCGTCTTAGAAAGGGCAACGGCCGAAGCCACCGGGGGTGGGGGTGGGGGCTTAAATGCACTTTACTGATACCAAATCTTTGCCTAATTTCTGTTGTTTAACTCGTTTAATCAATTTAACCATGATAATCAATCCTTTTAAGCCGAATAGATTTTTCCATCCTTAATAATTGGACGAGGCCTTTTTCAGTTTTAGGTGTACTTTGTGTAGCATTTAATACTTATTAAATTTTTATTGTTACATGACTTGAGAGAATCATGTCTCTGATTGGTTCAATTTGCTTTGTATAAAGCTTTATGTCTACCTAAAAACTGGTTCAAACTGGCTTACATGTGAATTGATATAATAAGTTGAAAACCAACTCAAACCAGTTTCTAGAGGTTTTAATTTTGACACAATTCTCATGTCCCCCTCCTGACAGCTAAGATAACATGAGCTTGAAAATAACATGAGCTACATGAAATTGACATGATTTGATGTTTCACCCCTTAACAGGTAAATTAAAGACTTAATGATTTTTAATAACTATTTTTTTTTTGCTTCTTGTATTTTTCCGTTTTTTCATCGTTTAAATGGACAGGTGAAAAAAGGTTTCATTATTGAAATTCTACATTAGAAGTAGATAATATATCACATGACATCAGGAAGACATTAATTAAAAAGCTACCAGCTCTCTCTTCCCAATCAAGATGATTGCAAAACTAGAAGGACATAAAATAATGAAAAACAAAAAAGAGAGGACCAAACACAGACCCCTACAAAACAATGAGATCAGCAATAAACTATGAACCAACAACAGAACCACCGCATTAGAATGGACAGCAGCCTAAGTATATATATTTCAAGAGTGTTAATTGTGGCTATCGTCGTTCAGTTTAACAACTGCTCTTTGTTGGCTGCAAATCATTTTAGTTTAAACTTTATTTTATCTTTATAAATAATACAGGTGGTACATTCATTGCATAGAACAATGTAAAGGATCTGAACGGAAGCTTTAAAGCTTATAGTGCTCATTTCCTTATAATACATGCAGCTACATAGTTTATACAACATGGCATAACAGGTCACTTTATAAATATTTGAATAAGTTTAAACAATAAAGTTGTCTATACTGAGAGAGAGAGAGAGAGAGAGAGAGAGAGAGAGAGAGAGAGAGAGAGAGTCTGGGTCGCTAGCACTTGTCAAACTTGTAGCAATTAATTTAGGATAGCGTCAGCTAAGCGGAGAGCTACTGGTAAGCATGGTTTGTCAGTGTATTGCGGGAAACGTTTTGTAGCTAGTATATATAGTTGTGCATGTTTCAAAATGATATTGCTTTACTATCTTAAATATATTATCTTCTATGAGCTAGTACACATCCCTAATCCCAGTTTTACAGAGGAGCACATTTTGTTATTCTTGTTTAAATAAAACACATATGAAAAAACTTACAGCGTGTGGATATCTTACATTTTCTTAGACTGTCTTGATCATATATCTGCAAGTTGTCACTTCGCTTCTAAGATCAGGACACTTATTTAAGGTGTAACATGTATAACATATATAACATATATATAACATATATAACATGTACTCGAATGAGCAAGGCCAATGTCTGCTGTAATAGATAATGTTTCAGAAAGGACCAATATATTGCACACTTGAACTTAAACATCTCTGGTCATTTGTGACAAAACATTAGAAATTATATCGATTTCTGATTATCAAGCCCATAGACTGTTGTTACAGATGTTTTCAATGAACTTTTGACACATTTCCTAATAATGTGCATATAATGCTAAATAAAGAGGCAAGTTTTACATTTATACAAGATAAGACCATAAATGTTCTTGTTTACTGTTAATGGTCAAAACTAATTATCACCCAAGTAACAATCATATTACATGTTTGTCGTTGTCTGCTTCTGTTGTAATCATATTTGAACATGCATTTCAAGTGATACTCTACAAGTAGGAGAAAGAATAAAGCTATACAAGGAGAAAATAGATGCAATTAAAAGCAATGAGTACCTGGCTTGATATACCATGATACTTCTGTGAAAAATAGTCCTATCTTAGCTGGTTTACTTAGATGTACTTGTATGTTGCCTTTCCATACGTGCAACAGACACATTTTTTTCTAATAATGAACTCTTATTATCTTTCCATAAGCATTCAAAAACTTCTATGAAGTCTGAGTACTTTTGAAGTGCTGAAAGAGAGGTATTTCTTCCGCTTCAGATGAACGAGCTAGATTTACCACAGCAGATATAGCAATGCAACGCAGGATGAACAGAGAACAAATCAAACTCTGTCACTTCAATCATTCACTAAGTTTCTAAGATCAGAGCGCTTTTAAAGGATGTAACTAATATAACTTATATAATAAATGAGCAAGGGAATTGTCTTGACACTATCATTTTTGATTACACACTTTCATTTTCAGCTTTTCAACGGATCATGAAATGGAACAGTCTTATAAACTTGTTTACTCTGTATAAATCATTCGTTGAGCACATTGACATACTGGTTATCTTATTTTACCAATAGTCCAGTTCCTTTTTTGAATGCAACAGCTGATGATATGCCTGCAAAACTGAGAAATCAAAGATTTTACAGTCTTTTAAAGCTTGCTTTAAGGTAAAACAAATTATGAAATTGTAGCAAACATAATTGGTTGTAATGTCCAGCTTTATGTCCTCTCTCCTATACCAGAAAACTTTCAAGGTGAAAAGAAATGATATTTGACCGTCTGCCAAAATCATCAAGAGTCGCTCTGTTACAGATATATCTATAGAAAAATCAATTAAGTTATTTGGTAACATCGAAATACTTTTAATCTAAGGCCTAAAAACTAAACCACCAAAGGACTGGAAAGGTTCCACTGCAAATGATAAGAAAAAAGCAGCCTATAAAATTTCTGTTTGACCAATCGCAAAAATCTAAAATATTTGCTAAGAGGTGCATGACATATACGCTGTATTTTGCAAAATCAGAGCAAAGCTATCACTTGACTAGCACAGATGCAGAGGCAGTTGCATCAAGATTGCTCTAACCACTTCAAAGGAAGAGACTATACCAGAGTCATTTTCCATTGTATGCAGAAATGCTAAACAGCACCGAACATTACCTATACTTAATTACGTGTTTGATACCATAACAATGACATGTTGTTTCTGCTTTTAAAAAATGCTAAAGATTCAAGTTATGGCTCAGTCATTCAGTTCTTTAAGGGCGAAAGATACGGAACATAGGAAGCGCTCATAAGTGATGGTTGTCACAATTACCAATTTTGAGAGGTAATTTTTATTAATGTAAAGCACATAACACCATAGGAAGCTGTATTTTTGTGAAAAAGCTTTCATATGTAGCAAAGGCATTCAGCATGCAAACTACATGAATGATTCAAATAAATAGATATTTTAATGTCTTCTTTCTGTAGCTAAGACTTTCAATTTCCTTATTCTTAATTTGATATGGTAACATATGTTACTGGCTATTGCAGGTTTACTGAGTGCAAACATCTCTAATTTGACCCATCTGGAAATGTTCGTTAAGATAGGGTATGTCTCCACAATTCCCAAAGGGGACGGGTTGGAACAGGGCCTTGCTCATTCTACTAGTTATTATGGGTGTTTATTTTGCCACAGAGGCAGACACATTGATAGACATTGTATGTGAGGTTGGCTTGAATAAGATTTATTTGAATATTTAAGTTCAATAGGAACATTTATATAATTGTCTCATTTAAGTGTCAAACTATTATTTTCTATTTGTATCTCTATATATTTTAGTATTATATGCACTTGGAAGTATGTGATAAAAAAGATTATTTGTAACATTTGTAACACAAGTCCATGGGTTTCTCACCAGAAATGACTATAATTCCTAATATTAAGGCACCAGAGGCTAGAGCTTTATAGGAAAACATGTGAAAATATTTTTTTTTCTGAAATATTATCTCTTACACCAAGACAATTTCCTTGCTCACTTATTATGCCAATGGGTATATCTTACATCATTAAATAAGTGCTCTGATCCTGATGTCAAATTTGAAAATATATGATTCTTTATTATATAAGTAAGGCAGTCCAAAATGTAAGATATCCACCAGTGTCAAATATTTTCACATAGTTTTTCTTTATTAATATATATCAAAACTGCTTACTTAAAACTGGGGTATGGTTTTTAACAGCTCATTGAAGACATTATATTTAAGATGAAAAGCAAACTTTGCTTTTTCTGTTAGTCAAATGAGGATACTACTAAATTAAGATTAAAACAGTTTGAAAATGCACAAATTGGCTATAAAAGTAAATGATGTTAGTCACAGTTACAACTTTCAAGGAGAAATTCAATCTATGCAAAGCACATAACACCATTGGAAGCTTTTTCTTTGTTTAAAATGCTATTTCGTGTAGCTTATGCATCCAGCTTGCTTATTACAAAAGTAATTTGACTATTTTGATAGTTTAATGTCTTCTTCCGTAGCTCAAACTTTCATTTTATTTTTATTTTTAGTTTGTTACTGTAACATATGTAACAGGCTTTTACAGGATAACGCCCCGGCGTACAGAGTGCAAACAACTCTTAAAAGACGCAGCTTGAAATTGTTTTTAAGATAGGGTATGTCTGCGGAATTCCATAGGTAGAGCAGGACCTTTTTTAAGCATGAAGTCCATATTATACATTTTTCCCCTTCTTTTTTCAGCTTTACAATGCTGAATTACTTCCTACAAGTAATATGATTGATATAAATGACAAAAAGTACACTCCATAACATTTTATGTTGAACCATCCTCAAAATCTGTGGGGGCGGGAGTAATTTTTGCTCTCCTGAAAGAAAATTAGTCTGGTGACCCACCTTTTTCTCTAAAAGGTAAAATAATTGTCTATGAAATAAAAACAAAACTTTAAGATTTTTTATTTCAGATTTTTTAATATACAATTTACTCTAAAAATCGTATTCCTATTTGGGGAATTACCAAAATATGTCAATCAGTATCTTGTCACGGCTTAAGAAAACAAATTCATTTTCACATTTTCTAAAAAACCTTGATGTCGTGAGTAGTAATGAAAATTAAAATAAAGAAGCAGGATGGCGAATCCAAATATTTAAGCTTGATATTAAGGACTTGGGTTTTTCAGAAAATTTGTAAAATGCTGAAAACTTCCATTTGAGATTATGAAACATTGAGCATGGTGACATATCTTTTTTATTTCATAAATCGATAGTCCATACATAAAATAAAACTATATGCAAAGAATTAAAAAAAAAAAACAATGTGGGAAATATTACCCGCAATTTCCCTTATATAAATTCATTTTGGGATTTGTCTAGTCCGGTGAGAATGACCTCTTGTCAGGAGCCATTCACTACCCGTTAAATGCACAGCGAAGTCACCGCTGTCTAGTCCGCCGAAGATGATGGCTGCAAACATAAAGAAACCACGAGTCATTCGCTACCCATTAACTGATCTATATGTCATGCTGTTGATTTTATAACGCACAGTGCAGCGTCTTATTAAATGCTATTGAGTACATGTACACTGTAATCATAATATTATCCCATAGTATTGAAAATTCCCATGGCGTGATATTTGTTTGATCTGGCGCGTTCATACAAGTATAAACTATCCTCCAGCAAAATGATTCCATCTTTACAATTTCATTTATCAGACTTCTCCCCATGGTGAAAATGCGAATACTGTTGTTTGGAATTTCACTTTTCAGACTCGGTTGTTTTCAAGGTAATATTGTGAAAATATGCTAGCATTGGACACTTTAGATAGAGGATTTTAGGATATTCACGGTGCGTCAATACATTCTTTAAAAGCTGCTGTTCAGCTGTCTTACATGGTCAGAGGCATAGAGTTTGGTCTGAATCTCCATCCCCTTCCTTACTTTACGGGTATCTTGAATAACCAAAGCTCATACATGTATACATTAATGCGATGAATTCGGATATGGATGCGGATACGAACCCCTCGCATTCTTCTTATGTTAAAAATGATGGGTTAGAAGATATGAACAGTTTTATGCGGAAAATCGTTGTTTATCTAAACTTGTGCACAACTAACAGATGGCCCAGGGCTTTTAAAGAAAATGCGGAGTTTTTGACCACACCTTTCCTACATCTTGGTGATTACAATAAAATCTGTGTAAAACGGCCACTCTCAAAAACACCAAAAAATATTGTTTTCAAGACCAATTATCGCTTAATGAAGGTCAAAACTGTTGCAGAATTCTGCAATACTTTAGACCTTCATTAAGCTACCATTTGTCATTAAGGTATTTGCTTTGTCTATTTTTGAGTGGCCGTTTTACACACTGTAGATAATTAGGTCTTGTATAGGTTCCATACATGTTTTATTGGGAAGTTGTTCAGATATGTTTCATAAGCTCTTTTACGGGTATCTTGATCAACCTGAACTCAAACATGTATACATTAATGCGATTAACTCTGATATGGACCTCGCGTTCAATTACTGGCCGTCTCGTACATGTATGTGGCCATTGTGATCTTCAATGCGACAAGTATTGAAATCTTATGGACTGGCTGATTTATTTTAAATAATCGCTAAAACTGATTTGCGTGAATCGACATCCAAGACATGGTCCATAAGCATTTGGCATTTGTGACCATTTTCGACCCAGCTGAGGCACCCTTGAAGTTGGCATTCTTGCCGCATATTTACATGCTTGGTTTTTTCTGCTTTCACTGCAGTTTATAGAAAATTATTTGTATTCCGAAAAAAATATCATCTGTACACCCATTAGCCCAGCTAAACAAGACTGTCACTTACCCTTACGGACTGTGGGCTACGGTTCGAATAAAGGGAGTGAATGTTGTGTGTCCGCTAGGAATCACATAGTTGTGAACCGCGGCATGGCATAAGTTGTTAAATGAATGTTGAGGATATCAGATTTCATAAAAAATAATGAAATTTGAATTGATGTTTTTCATACAGACAAGTTAGAAAAACTTACGTTTCTACACTTAACAACACTTATAAGTGTGCACATATGAATGGGCTCATATCTCCTTTAGAACTGGTCAGATCATTTTCAAATTTTCAACAAATATAAACGATAGGTGTGTAATAAAAATGTATCTTATTTCGAATAAAATAAAACGTCTAAAAATACGAACGCTAAATTCAAATTTATGGTAAAATCAAGTTCACATTTTTCCAATTCTTTAGAAAAGACCAAACTTGATCGAATATATCACAAAACAAAGTAAATATCACAATATTCTTAAGTCAAATCCTGCAGCAGCGTTCATATCCATGTTAACTTAGTAGTGGGTATGTCCACCCGCACTGTTCACTATGTCGAGACAGTGACGTCTCTTTGACGTCACATAATGTTGAACGTAATCCTGAGGGATTTTGTTCCACTCGTAGAGAAGTTTTGCTCTCAGTTGATTCAGAGTTGGTCAGAATAGCCCATGTGTTCCTTACACGGCGGTTCAGTTCATCCCAAATATTTTTAATTATGTTTAAGTCTGGTAATTTTGGGAGGAAAGTCGACGACATTTACATCGTTTGCATTCAGATATGCAGTGGTGGCCCTTGCCAGATGAGCTGGAGCACCATCGTACAGCAACTGCATTCCTCTGTGGTTTCTCAACAATGGAATGACCTCCGTATCGAGCACTTCGTGTTGATAGCGAGCTGCAGTTAAGTTCCCCTATATGAAGACAATGTTAGTTTTATGATGTAAGGACACACCTGCCCACACCATAACAGAACCACCACCATGACTGTCACCTTCAATTATGCAGTTGTCCTGAAAGCGTTCCCCTCGTTCTCTGTATATCCTTGTGCGGCAGAAAACTGTGAACTTTGATTTTACGATATATTTGAATTTTGATTTTGCATTTTAAAAGTAAAAGTTTTATGAAAAATAAAATTTATGGAATATCATGTCATGAATGTCATCTATATCTGATGAAAATTTCAAAATGATCTGACTTTTATTTATGAAGATATGGGTCCATTTATATGTGCACACTTATAAGTGTTGTTAAGTGTAGTTCCTCTCAGTTAACATGTATGTACCTCATCATACTTTTCGTCGCAAGACTTGTAAAAATATATCTTTGATTCGCTTTTCCATATTGCCTCAAACAAAGTGTGATTAATATTAAGATTCTCCAAGAAAGGTTTACACCTTATCATATGACGTCGCGTCTGGGAGTGAAATAACGCCATGCAATAATATACAGTTATTTCATGCCTGTTTGTAGTATAGTAAAAACTATTATCCCGAGGTGCCGTGGACGACCTGATGCACTATTGCGCGAGGCCGAAGGCCGAGTGCAATTGTGCATCAGGTCGTCCACGGTACCGAGGGGTAATAGTTTGACTGTACAACAAACAGGCGTGAAATAACTGTTTTATTACCCAATACTAAGCAGCGTTTCTTGCATGCAGTTCCTGTAGACGATGCGGTTTTGATGCAAAACAGAAAATTTCACCAAATCTGCTCAATTTTTGTCTCAAAATGTTCCGCTCGTTCTAACTAAGAAAACGAGTACCCACACTTTATGTTTCTGACCATAAACAATGGAGTTATTGGAGTTTAAGGTTGCCAAACTATGCCTTATTTTCACCATTGTTGCATAACGTCTCCTTTCATAAACGAACCGCATTCGCATCGTTGTCGCGCATGTCGATAAATGCCTGTGTGTTTAAACAGGGTAGCTGGTATAGTGCCAGTCAATAGTCAAAAATATTGACCGGTCATAGTTCAGAAACTCATGACATGACAATTACTCCGTATATAGACGGTTGGGTAATAAAATCGATAAACCACTAGTGGTTTACAGATTTTCGGGAAACGGAATGACGTCCATAACAACGTTGTGGACATACTGACACACCTATAACGTTTTTCAGACAGAAATAAGATTTCAAAGTAAACTTAATGTCATATGATAAATAGAATCTCACATTCGTGCTTTTGTATTATGAATTTATTAAACTCGTTGCGAAAAAGCGATAAATGCTCGCATTGTATCACTTTTCCCCAATTCGTTTAATAAATTCAATAAAACATGAGCACTCATGTAAGATCCTCTATATCTGCAACAAGTTGAGTTCTCGTCTAAGATCCTCTATATATTCGAAAAATTGTGAGCCCGAGGCAATATAAAAAACCTCTTAAACTATTGTGCAGCCATTGTTGGATATTGACACGGCATTTCAAAAGATATGAACGTGCTGTCGGAATTCCTGTAAAAAAATTCAGTGAACCCTATCATTTGGATCACGTGATGGTCAAACTTAGAATAAGGGATTCAAGCAGCAAAGACTCTGATGAGATTTATGTATGTGCATGCTCTGCAGAACGTTTGCTGATAAGAGATTACTAATTTTTCATCAGCTAGCTGGAATTACTTGTACTAAAATTACAATTTCTCTTTTTTACAGAGATTTCCCACAATTGGAAGAGGGACCATGACTTTGATAATTACATTGACACAGCACATGAAGTATTTTATGATGGTGATACGTCTCTCGTAGAATGTGCGACTCTTTGCGGCAGAATCACTTTTTGTCTATCATTTTTCTACCATTTACTTGATCGACACTGCCATGGCGTATCGCTGGAATTCGGCAGCTCCACTGGTTTCACCTACCTACCTAATATGGGATATTATAAAGGTAAGGCCGTTTAAACCAGTCACCAGGTCCCAAGATTATAAAACTGTTTTCATGCTCAACTCAACTGAGCACGAAATTTATCCTGCTCATAAATGTTAAAATGCCAACAATAATTATTGTTGGCAATTAACTATTTATTAGCATGATTAATACAGCATCTGAGAGACTTAAAGCCAAAACAATCCTCATTTGTCGGTATTTAAGTTTTTATGAGCAGTTGAAATTTCGTGCTCAGTTGAGTTGAGCATGAAAAAAGTTTTATAGCCTCAAGACCAGAGCCAGCATACAATCTCGGACCACTATCGGCCCATCAGCGTAACGCATATCGAATGACATTTCACTGGCCGACCGATAGTGCATTGGCGGATCCAGATGGGGGGACCGGGGGTCCGGACACCCCCCCCCCCCTGAAAAATCACGAAAAATAAGGGGTTTCTAAGCAATTCTGGTCCAGATCCCCCGAAAATTATGAACCTACCGAGCCATCATGCAATGTTGGGCCATCATCAGCATGCCAGCGAAACGCCATGGCCCGCTTATAGTGGTATTTGCTTGGATCGTCTCTCTCCTTAAAAGAAAAAAAACGTATCAAAGTTGCACCCCCTCTGACAAAACTTTCTGGATCCGCACTTTTATATGGTCAATGTGGTGATCAACTCCTACATGTAAGTGAGCACTCGATGCTTTGAATGACCCGCCTACATGTGCGTTGTCACAAAAAGAAAAAAAATAAACAGTAGAGTAAACTCTCTCGTTTGGGAGTTGGGCGGGAATCCCCTTCTACCTGCCGAGATTTGTTTCCATATAAGAAAATTTGTACCTTGATCAGGGGGTAAAATGGCCAGTTTGGTGTGCAAGAATATATTTATCCAAGTAATTAATCTTACCCCTTTAGTATATAAAAATCTAATTTTTTACAGTTCATATTTTAAATGATCACTGAAATTGATTGACTGTCTTTTTTGCCAGGAAATCTGGTCATGTCCCCGATTGGGAAAGGCAACATTTTTTGAACCCGATCGGGGATCTCCCTAACACATCTTGCATAGTTTTTGTCACCAAATAAGGACATTTAAATGGCATTTTGCTGGCGTGCCGATAATGGCCCAAAATTGAATGCTGGCTTGGTAGCTTTGTAATTTTTCAGTATTTTTCATTTGAATGGCGTTTTGCTGGATGGCCGATGATGGCCCTCTCATAGTGGTATTTTGATCCTCTCATCAACTAAAAAACGCTGTCAAAGCTGGACCCCATCTGACAAAAATTTCTGGATCCGCGCATGCACGTCATACCAAACCGCTATTTGCAGATAGCTTGTCATTTCAACTCCTCAAGCAGTTTTGAAACATAGTAGATGTGTACCTTTTGATCGTTGTTTCTAATTGTCATAGCTTTGTGAACTTAGACTTCTTTTGGCATAAATTGTTATCTTAGTGTACATGAACGTATACACAACAAGCACGATCTGAGGTGTTACGAATGTAACTGTGTAGACAGTGGGTAACTGGCAACAAAAAGTACAGTGTTTTACCAACCATTTTGAAAATTTAGCAGATGTTTGTTCCAGGGTATGTAGCTGTGTATTTAGTTTAGCATTCAAATGGCATTTTGCTGGGAAATAATCCACCTCAGTTAAATATCAATCATTTTGAAACTGCAGTTTGTCATCATGATCTGCAGATGAGCATGTGGTTTTGATATTGTCTTTTGATATTTCCTTCTTATTTCTTTTAGTTTTGTGAATTTACACTTTGGGGTGTACTAAATAGAATAATGGTATTCATTATATAACCTATAAATAGACATCTTTTGATTGGCCCAGATGTCTATCCACTCGAGTCCATAAAACTACATATCACATGGGCTGCTGGTTTTTCCCATTCAGTATTAGTTACTTAAAATAGGCTTCATAGAAACTTTCCATAACAGGTGTGCTTTTAGCATGAAACTTGCATGATTTGCTGTAAATACAATTCAGTGAGTGACAGCAGCACGAAATTCACAAGATTTGGTATTTCATCATATACATGTAATGCAGACTTTGCTGTTGGATATAGTCATTAGCAGAACTCTAAATGAACTAATGAATTCTTCCTTCTGGATTGATGCAATAAACTTGGAATGGTTTGCGTTCATTCCTCCTTTCAGTTAGTCATCATGTAAAAAAAAGAAATTCAAGACTGTCCAAGACATAGTCAATAGCCAACATTTTGTTGTTGTTGTTGCTTTTTTTTGTTTAGAGAAATTATATAATAAAACAATTGTTGACTATTGAGGCATTGGACATGATGTGATATCAACCTTAGAATACAAATATTGACATTGGCTCCGCCTCGGTCAATATTGGTACTCTCAGGTCGATATCACATCATGTCCAATGCCTCAATAGTCAATTATTGTATAATATACAGTAGGTAACTTGTCAACAAAACTACTCTAACAATTTACCAATCATGTTTAATCTGTGCAGATGTTTTTCCATGGTTTGTTGATGTACATGCTTTTTGGGGATAGTATTTTGATTATTTTATTCTTACATACTTCGATCTACCTAGCGGTACTAGGTAGATTTCAAGACGTTTTTTTTCAAAATTACCAGTCATGTTGAAACTTTCCAAATGCGTTTTTGTCTGTAGAAATGTGAGAGGCTTTGCTATAGTTTCCTTTATTATTTTTCCCTCTTTTTCAGCCTTTGTTTGCAAAGAATTGGTGTGAATATAATTAATTGTGTCCCTTACAGTTTCAAGTGTTTCACGAAACATTTAACTTGAGAACATTGGCCCAATTTTTCTTCATAAATCTCTATGTCTACTTGTAAGCTGGTCTAAATTGGCCTACAGGTTGATATAGGATGAAACCAGCTCAAACTTGTTTCCAGAGTTTGATATTTTGACATTTCTTTTCTTAAATCACCCTCCAGAGAGCTTGATGAGTAAGAAATTAGCATGGACTGCATAAAATTGACATGATTTGCTGTTTCATCTCCCAACAGGCAAATGTTTTTTGTTCATTTTTCATGTAAAAAACGTTTTATGATTTACATTCTGTATTCAGAAAATACATAAACATTTCAAAATTAAAATATTTTAAAAACAGTTGCTTGCGAGAACGTCCTTAGGTTGAAGATGAGTGAAAGTAGAAAATGTTCATTCATATAACAAAACAGTTATATACTTCAATTTTGGTAGACATAAGGATTTATTACCCTTAAAAGTGATATTCAGATCTGCATTGCGGCCTTGGTACATATAACTTTTTCGGTAAGCTAAATCCTCATATCTACCTCATTGAAGTCATAGATCAACATTGACTAACAATTTAAAAGTAACATCTAACGGTATATTAACGTAATGGGAGAGTGCATGCTCAAGCGACAATGTTTCAATATTGAGTTCCGTCTTCTTGCATACACCATATGTCTGCAACGCTTTTTCATTTTTATGTACTCAACGTCAGTGAAAAGTTACCAGTAAATCACATACACTTAACATAGGACAATATTTAGTCCATTCTGAACGAAAAACGGCGGATACTTCAAAGTAAGTAAGGGTGCAAAGATCAGAAATCGATACAATCAAGTACCACACCTGACCCAGGATACCGATGGGAAAGTGACAAACTCACAGCAGATACCACAAACGAGAGCTAAGAGGTCAGCACTCAATTTTATGGCATAAAGTCCCATGCATCACCACTATAAAAAACGGTATCACACCTCAATGCATTATAATCAGTCCTTGATGAACCCCTGTAGTTTCCCTTGCATTGTATAGGAAAATGCAAAGTTTTTGTGCGACCTTAATGTTTGATCCTCATTTTTTGCGTTTAATGGGATAACTTAACAATTTTGGTGGCGTATTCAATGAAATGCCTAGGGCATTACCTGGCACGTTATCTTCTGAAAATGATGATTTCAAATTCTGTGAAAACATAAAATGGACGTACATCACATACACCATAGTTCCAGGGCTCGTGTAACTGTTTATCCTTCCAAACCAGCTTGTCGTTTACCGGAAACATGAAAGTAACAGTTAAGTAGCCAAAGAGCTGTATTATATTGAAATTTCGATACTGGTAACTTTTCATATTGACTTGATTCTAGCAAAATCTTTCAGATCCGTCTTGGGTCCCTACCACAACCACAACCACTACCATTGCGCCCACGACACCACCATTCACGGGCACCTGCCAGTCAGGGTACACATATGAAAGTACGCTAGTGATCTGCTGGAGGCTAGAGAAAGGCGTGGCGAAAAATTATAACGGGGCCAGATCCCATTGTCAAGGAGAAGGCGGCGATCTTCTGGTCTTGAATACACCTACCAGTATCAGCTATATGCAGGGACAGCTCTCATCAGGTTAGCCCAAAACATATGCTACTAAATACTTCCCATATTGAAATTTGTTCAATACTTTGCATACAGTTTGTTTTATGCACTGTCAATTTATGTAATATAAAGGATATGCCACCATGCTCAGTTTTTCATAATCTCATATGGATGTTTTCAGCATTTGACCAATTTTCTAAACAAATGAACGTAAAAACCTAAGTCCAAAATATCAGATGTAATCTTCAGTCAGCTTCTTTCTTTTAATTTTAATTATTGCTTCAGACCTTCAAATTTCTAAAATGTGCAAATGTATTTTTTATCCCAATCCATGACAAGATACTGCATGATTTATTTTTAAAATAGGACATGATTCTTATTCTTGCGCATGAATTAAGTGTGCCATTCTTCTTATAAACTAATAAAAAGAATTTGGTGAAAAGCGAATAATCTCATATTGATGTTTTCAGCGTTTGACTAATTTTCTAAACAAATGAACGTGAAAACCTAAGTTCTTAATATCAAGCTGAAGTAGTTGTTATCTTCAGTCAGCTTCTTTTTTTTAATTTTAATTATGGCTTCAGACCTTAAGCTTTCTAAAATGTGCAAATGTATTTTTATCCTTAGCCACGAAAAGATACTGCATGATTTACTTTTAAAGTAGGATACGGTTCTTATTCTTGCGCATGATTTAAGTGTGCCATTCTTCTGATAAACTAATAAAAGAATTTGGTGAAAAGCGAATAATCTCATATGGATGTTTTCAGCATTTGACCAATTTTCTAAATAAATGAACGTGAAAATCTAAGTCCTAAATATCAAGCTTAAGTAGTTGTAATCTTCAGCCAGCTTCTTTCTTTTAATTTTAATTATTGCTCCAGACCTTAAGCTTTCTAAAATGTGCAAATGTTTTTTTATCCCTATCCGTGACAAGATGCTGCATGATTATTTTTTTTTTAAAATAGGATATGATTCTTATTCTTGCACATGATTTAAGTGTGTCATTGCTCTAATAAACTAATAAAAAGAATTGAATAGCGAATTTCATATTTTTGGCCTTTTAATGCACGTAGCTTTTTTCAAACTGTATTTTTTGCAACGATTTTCATGACTATGAATATACATACATATACATTATTTATAAAAAAAAAGACATATTTAATCATTTTTTAACGGGGGTCTAAGGGGAGGACAAATATTGTTTAACATAACTACTCCAAAAATTGTATTTTGATATTTTATCAGTTGAAGGGCTAAAATGCATGTTTGTAATTGATTCCGCAACTGGGTTTTACCACCGAAGAATGTAAAATAGATTAATCTAACACTGTCTTATTCTATCTGTGTCCCACTTGCGCATGATTTAAGTGTGCAAATTGCAGTTAATACGACAGACTGTAAACAGGCAAACGGGGATGCCTTATTTTCTTCGTAACAAATATGTTCCCCACCTTGACCAAGCAAATCTTAGAAAAGCTAAACGTATATAATATATTTACACAATATATGCTAGTTTGAGGCTGGGTTAAGGTGGGAGACATACTTTTATACGAAAACCATTGAAGCATCGCCGTTTGTCTATTTACATGTACAATCGGACATATAAACTGTATTTGCACGTTCAGATAGTGCGTAGGATTGCTGATCAGACAGATAGAACCAGTATATTGTTAGATATATCTATTTTACATTTTCTGTTGGTAAAACACAGTCGTGGAATCGATAAAAACATGCTCTTTAGCCCTTCAAACTGATATAGTATCAAAATAAAATTTCCACAGTAGTAATGTTAATCTGTATTTATCTCCCATTTTCCTGTGGTTTGAATATCACAAAATGTTTTTTTTTGAATAATTTATATGTTTGTCCATTCATTGTCATAAAAATATTGCAAAACTCACAGTTTGCAAATTTGACTTTTTCACACGCCTTAACAGGACATCTCTTTTGTAAATGGTCTAAAGATAGGGGGAATACACATTCTCAATTGCTTTCTGGGTTATCTGACGCAAGAATGGTGTCCATGCAAATTAATCGGTACGTCTTGAAGCAGCCTCGCTTTACCGACCTAGCTACCGTGCCTTAACTTTTGTATTTCTTGTCCCACTCCAAGTTATCATATCAAACACAGTTCTCTTTATTTTAAGGAACATGTAGTAGGTTAGAGGGAACAAGGGCTTATATATTTGTGCCGTCGGGGGCGTTCTGATTTATGTATTTTTGCCACTAAAAGTTTCGTTAAAAACTTCTCAGGTACTGAAAACTGGAATAGATAGAGGATATTTCCTTTTTTTTAGGTGAATACCAAATATATTTCATCGAGTGTGTTGAAAACATCAGAATTTTCATGAGTGCCCAGCACGAATGAAAATTTCGATGTTTTTAACTCACGAAATGACATATATTTAGTATTTACTAAAAAAAGTAAATTTTCTTTTTATTTTATACTTTTTAGAAGATATACAAATTTATCAATTAACCATGCTTCAAGCCGAATCACAATAATGTAAGAGAAGCCAAAGGCGTATTTGTGACAGAATACCTGGATCAATCTATAGTCTATAAATCAGGACTTACAGATAAAAAGAAATTTATTCAGCGTCAAAGTGCGAGACAAGTGACGTCATAAGCGACGTCATCATTTGTTGACGATGTTGCGTAGCATATATTACATGCATTGCCTCACTCGCTGAAGCGAGAGGTGTTGAAAATGCAAAATCGAAATATTTTAGCAAATCTGAATTATTTTGGTACCCAAATGTTCCTCGTGTTCTAACTAAGAAAATGCCTACCCACACTTGATGTTTTTGTTCACAAATAAGAAAGTTATAGGCGTTTTAACTTTCGAAGTGAGCTGCATTTAGTGAATGCAAAAGTCAAAGGAGATCCAAAAAAGCTACAGTGAAAATATAGGCTGATATCAATCACTATTGATTGATATCATATCATTTCACGGGTGATTGATATCACTTTTATTTGTTTTTGATAGTCATTGATTTTACTGCTAAGTATAAAATAAACATGAATATTTAATTTTGTGAATGTTTCCTGTAAAGTGGAAAATGGCGAAGAACCCATTTCTCTTTAGTAGGTTTTTATCTTTAAAATGTAACTTTCTCAATGACTTCTGTATTTGTTGTCCTAATTAACCCATGAAATTTATATCACACTTGTGGTTTAAACAGAAAAGGAGCAAAGGGGACACTACTATTGGAAATACGTCATCACTTTTGTGGCCTTTCCGTCGTATAGCACTGAAGCAGGGCTATATATACTTTCTTATTAGTCATCTGACAAATACAAATTTTCGCCAAAAACCATAATGCAACTTGAATAATTCAGCTTGCCAGTACATATGACTGAAGAAGTCATTTCGGGAATATTCGGTTCTGGCGGAAAGCAGAGTACCACTTAAATCGGTGCAAGGGGGTGTGAGTTCTCATGAACTGACTCAATAATCCGAGTCTGCTGTTTTCTAATATTGTAGGTTCTCTCTATTTCTGAAGGATACATTTATCCAGTATATTCAAAGTGGTTTGCTCGACATTGTATAAACAAAGTGCAGTTATTCCAATGTATACTAGTTGCGGTTTTGTTTTTGTTTTGTTATAAGAGAGACTTCATGTTGTCTCTTTTTAACATTGACCAAGCTGATGTTGATGAAGCTTTTAACTCTGCATGAAGATATTTAGATGTCTAGATGATTTGTTTGATACTTTATATTGACAATCCTTATTTTGAACAAATGGTAAGTCAGGTATACTCCATAGAACTTCAGTTGAATAATGCAAATTATGTTAATACTGAACTCGCCTATTTGACTTGTCCATACCAAATTGCACAGTTTCATATAAAATGTACGATATTTTACACTCACCACATATTAATTTTGTTTTTGTTTGATTTGATTCTTTACGTCCACTCAACAATCTTTCAGTTATGCGGGACGTGTCTTCCTGGGTTGAACCAGTACTAAGCTAGGATAAATGTGTCTTGCTCAAGGACCACAACGCAGTGACGCCGGTGAGGCTCGAACCCGCGGCCCTTCGGTCTCGAGTCAAGCACTCTACCACTGAGCCACTGCGCTCCCTAACATATTAATTGAGCGTTAAAAGACAGTATTTATTTATTTATCAAATCAGTTTGCTGCAAATGTTATCGCCGGAGTTTTCCCCTGTGGCCTATGTAGTTAGTACCATATTTTAATAGGCAAAACCAACGTTTTATTTTGCAGCAATGGCGTCCATTGTCTATGTTGGAGCCAACGATCAAGCGCAAGAAGGCACATTTAAGTGGCTGGACAACAGCCCACTCACGGGACCCTGGGGCAGTCTTCAGCCGGACAATGTCTTAAATCAGGACTGTGTGGTAATGGAGGCAATCTATGGTTTCAAGTTTAACGACGTTCTGTGTTCGAATCTCTACAACTTTCTGTGTCAAACACCTGTTCTTACTCTGGCAGATTTCTGTTTCCCTCCATACATATATGTCAGTTATCTAAACATCTGCTGGAGATTAAACGACGTCACTTCTCTCACATGGGATGCGGCTAGAGACGCGTGCATAGCTGAGGGCGGCGATCTTCTGATCCTTCACAACGATGCTACTGTCAACTATATCAAAGATCAACTAACCTTAGGTATGCAGCTATATTTGTATTTCATAAAGAAGTTTTTTCCCTGTCACATTTGTACTTAGCGTTTTGTATAGATACATAAAATTTACCCATTTAACCCGAAAGGATGATACAATTCAGCCCACATATAATAGTGTTAAGTGGTATTCGTTTATTCGACATTAAGTAGACCCATAAAGTATGTACGCAAACAGTAAAGAGCCTGATTAGACGCCTCAAACTGCGTCTGCACTGTATGAATTTGCCCATAGTTACATGACTTCGCGTCTGGGAGTGATATAAAATCGATAAACCACTAGTGGTTAACAAATTTTCGGGAAACGTTATGACGTCATAACAACGTTTCGTACATAAAAAAAAAATATAACGTTTTTGCGGCAGAAATTAGATTACAAAGTAATCTTAGTGTCATGCGTTAAATAGAATCTAACATTCGTGCTCTTGTATTTTTGAATTTATTAAAAAGCCTCGCATTTTATCTCTTTTCATCAACTCGTTGAAAAAACTCAATAAAACATGAGCACTCATATAAGACCCTCTATTTAATAAATTCGACGAAATTTCAAGCTGCTACTAAGAGTTTCTTAGCTCCAAAAATAGTTAGTGGGTATGATCAGGAGATACCACAATCACAAACTGCAGACAAACCCATGGCAGCGTAAGAAAGAGCCACACAACAAAACTTTTGCATACACATTTTACTTAGTGTGTCCATTGCTTAAATGCTGTGGAAATAAAACTGTTTATAAAACCCTTTTGAGATGAGCATTGTATGCCAAATGTTTCTGTAGTTGATTGTCTGCTTATACTTATACTACAAGACGTATTTGCATGTTGTGTTCTTGAGCAACACACTTTATCCGCTGTTTAGTACTGGTTCAACCAAGGAAGACAATAAATCGTCCTGAAATGACTGAGAAATTGTTGACCAGTACCTAAAGCATCAAAACAAATATGTACCAAGTATTTGATTTGATTTGATTCTTTACGCCATATCAACAATCTTTCAGTTATATAGGGACGAGTATTCCTGGGTTAAACCAGTACTAAGCTAGGGTTAATGTGTCTTGCTCAAGGACACAACAGCTGGTGACGCTCGATCCCGCGCCCCCTTGGTCACGAGTCAAGCACTCTACCACTGAATGACTGCGATGTTAAGATATTAAAACAAAGCGGATTGATGCATCATTTGTGTTTGCATTTTCATACAAAAGGGCGTAGAGTTTTTTTGTGAAAAATGCGGATATTATTTTTATCAAATGCGGGAATTTTCAAGGTATTGGTTTATCTATACTGAGACCAAGTATCAATCGGTCACCTTACATTTTTAGGCTAGTTCAGAAAGTTAAAATAGACCATACCAAATTCATGTTATTATAAATAAAGCAAGACTTGTCGAGAATCTGCAAGTTATTTCGTTTAAAACTGACGTGTACTTCTTGCACAGACGCAAGTTAGAGTAAAGGTACCCTTATTTAAAAAACGTCACACTTTTTCTACGATATAATATATTCCACAGAGATGTTATCAATTAATGTTTTTGTTTCTTTCAAGATGTTACTGACTGCCGCGATTTAAGAAGAATAAACCTCAAAAGTTATGTTCCGATAGAACTCATTCATTTTTCTACATAACAACAGAAGACAAACACTATAAGCAGCTTAATCATAGAAATTCAGCTTTAACCTGCAAAATGCACACTGCTCTGTACGTGCTATTATCAGCGACAGGGCATTATAATTTTCAGCGATTATTCAATATCACAAGAGGTTACCGTTAAGTACTGACAGGATCAAATTATTCACAAAAATCTCGTTAAGTGGAAATGTTCTGCGAAAAGTCGGCAGCCCAATTTTCCAACGAAAAATGTTTATGTCAAATTGTTTGTATTTTGGTTTAACTAGTATATGAGCCACGACATGAGATTTCCAACAATGTGGTATGTGCGACCAGCAAAGCCTCAGATCAGCCTGCACATACGTGCAGTATGATCAGAGCCATTGCTAGTCGCTTGACTATTCTATGACTGTTAAGCTACTAACTGAACATCAATTGGAGTTCCTAAGCTTAAAAGGAGGCTGCACAGGCTCGTCCGAATCTACACTTGTTAAAATGCCACATTGTTTGAAATCACATGTTGCGGCTAAATTATGATTTCAGTAAAGTGAACAAAAGTCTACTGTACAATGTACAGTAAAACAACGATAAATCGAACTTTTATATTTTAAAATACCTTCTAATTTGATTTTTTTAACCAGAGCAGTATATTGTGCAGATTTGTTGCATATGCTTAATCTGTTAATAAACAATTTTGCATATGTATTACTTGACTTTACGCTTACTGTAAAGGCGGCAACTTTTATATTCATATCTGGGCGTGGTTCGGCTATTTCATCTGCTAAGATAGAGAAATCAGGTTTTATTTATAATTTGGTAAAGAGTTAATCAGCTTTATGGGCCGCGCAAACGTGCGTGCATTCCATGAAAATCCTTACCGTATACACACTGAACTCACATTTCTTAACCCTTACAGCGCATAATCACAAAATGTATGTTTTTGTCGTCCATTAAAATGTTTGAAGCATAACAGACAAACAGTGTGGACCCAGATCAGACTGCTCCTGTGGGAGCAATCTGATCTGGTTCCACAATGTTTGTCTCTATGCTTATGTTGAATAGACATTTCAGAAGCAGTTATTTTGCTTGGCATGCGTTTTAAGGACTAAAAAACGTGTTTTGCGTCTATACTGAGGTAATGGCGCAAGATGATTCAGTTACTTTTGAATAATTCAGCTTTAACCTATGTGTAAGATTGACCAGTCCTAATTACGCATTCATGAGGTGCCGCCTTGACAGTAACCAAAAAGTTAAGTAATATATGCGGATATTGTGAATAAGTGAGTTAAGTGACTAACCCTAAAATCATTTGACTGAAACTTGGAAATGTGTCATTCTGTGCTAACCGGATACGGAAATGCCATTTAGACGTCATTTGACTGCAGCTGAATCCAACTAGGCTCTGGGTATGCTCCTTAATGGGCAAATCCAAAGTGGTGTTGCGCAACAGCTTCACAGTACCTGACTTATTGGCGTGTGTCCAAAAAGTCACATTCTTTTAATATGTTATAAAAAGCTCAAAACTCACATTTTAAGGAAAAAAAGCATTACCTTATTTTACCAGCCTTTTAAAAAAGTTGAAAAATTGGAGTTTTTTTCATATTTTAAACAATTGAACAAAACAAATAACATATTTTTTTTCAGAATACACTACTTGCTATTGGCTATTAGATTAAAACAAAAAACAGCGAAACTATGCATATATTTTATCTAATAAGCTGAAACCATTTTTTTTTAAATATTAAGGCCAAAATAATTGTTTATATCTGGAAAAATATGTCACATAATGTAACTATAGTAGCAAAGATGTACTACTATGAGGGGAATTATTATAGAAACTTATAATTATTTAAAAAGCATATGTCACCTTGCTCGTTTTCCTGCTTTTGTGTGCTTTTTACCAATACATCAGCGAAGCAAAACCCATTTAGGCAGCTTTGGCGAAGGGCCTTATAAGGATTATTCTTTTGAAATTATTTTGAATTTAGACCAGTGGTTCAGGAGCAGATGTTGTTTAATGATATTTCTTATCTAGAGCTCTGGCGGCCGACTTGTCCGATGAAGTGGAACAGTTTGAGCAATTTTGGCAAATGTTATTATAAGAAACATTTCTTTCAAATTATTTGAAATTTGGACCAGTAGTTCACGAAGAGTTGTCATTTTAAGATATTTCATATCTAGAACTCTGACGGCCAACTTGTCTGGCAGAGCAGATCCATTTGGGCACTTTTGGCAGATGTCATTATAAAGAATATTTAAGTAATATTATTTTGAATTTGGACCTGTGTTTTTAAGATATTTTTGTCTAGAGATCTGACAGCCGGCTTGTGTTGGGGAACAGAACCGTTTGGTTAATTTTGGCAGAGGGCATTATGAGAAACATTTCTGTGAAATTATTTTGAGATGTCATTTTAAGATATACTTTATCTAGAGCGCTGGCGGCCATATTGTTCAGCGAAGCAAACACCATTTTTGGCAAAGGGCATTATAAGGATTATTTCTGTTAAATTATTTTGAATTTTTACCAGTGGTTCAGGAGCAGATGCTAGTTTATGATAATACTTATCTAGAGCTCTGGTGGCCAACTTGTAAGTTTGGGCATTTTTGGCAGCGGTCATTATGAGAATTATTTCTGTGATCAAAATTATTTTGAGTTTGGATTGGCAGCGGTCATTATGAGAATTATTTCTGTGATCAAAATTATTTTGAGTTTGGACCATTGGTTCAGGAGGATTAATTTTTAGATATTTCTTATCTAGAGCTCTGTTAGCCAATTTGTTCGTGGGAGCAGAAATGTTGGGAACTTTTGGCAGAGGCCATTTTTAGGAACATTTAAGTGAAATTATTTTGAATAGGCACCAGTGGTTCAGGAGATGTTGTTCTAAGATCTTTATCATCTAGAGAAAAGCTACCAGAAAAGCAAGAGGGTAACGATTTCATTTACTACCAAAAAATTATCAAACAATAGTGTCAGATTTCTTTAGTCATTAAGTATACTTTGCTTAAAAAAGATGAATCTTGGAAGTATAGTTGGTGAATATATCAGAGCCCAGCACGCCCTCAAGTCTGTGACTGCTATTCAAGCATCTTGAATCAAAGGTACATTTGAGAATATTTACCAGTGGGATGACCACTGACATTTGAGAATATCAACAACCGAGATCTTCGTGCAATTGAGGCCTTGAATAGCCGATAAACTCTTATTCCCATATGAGAACCAACATTCAAAATTGAGTTTTTCCTAAAACTAAAATATAAAAAAGACAGAACTTGTAAAGGTATCTGTTTACTGTTAATCGCTTTGACGGAGATATTACTTCTAGTAGACGGATGGCTGAGAACGGGTTTGCTCCCCCCCCTAGGGAATTTCGCAGACATATCCTATCTTGTAGAAAATTGAAAGCCAAGTCTTTTAAGAGATGCTTGCACTCTGTGCTCCGGGGCGTTAGTCTGTAAGAGCCTGTAACATACGTTACTTAATCAAACTAAGAAAAAGTAAATTGAAAGTTTGGGCTACAAACTAAAGACATTGAAATATTTATTTTTAAAAATCATTCATATAGTCTGCATACTGGATATCTTAACTACGTATGACAGCCTTTGAACAAAATTGTGGCTTCCTAAGGTGTCATATGCGTTACATAAATCAGATAACCCATTAAAATTTGCAAGTGTGGCTAACATCATTTACATTAATAATCTCTCTGTGTGTTTTGCAAAATGTTTTTAACCATGTCTGACTAGCTTATGCAATTGGCTAACAGAAAAGTTAAAGTTTGTTTCCCTAGCTTAAACAATTTTTCTGAAATAAGCAATCAAACAACCGTACACCAACCCAGTTTTAAGGTGAAATGTTTGGTATTAAATCTAAAGTAAAAATAGTTAAAAAATATTTGCAGTTGATGAATGTGTTTCATTGTTTGACTATTTTTTGCTTATATGAAAAGACTCATAAATCTGCAAGTTTGTTGCATTTTTTTTAAAAATCAGAGGCTGTAACATATGTTACCTGATGGTATAAATGGGCAAGCTCATTGTCTTTACGTAAGATATGCCTAAAATGTTTTAATCTACTCGAGGGAATTTTGCAGACATATTCCTTCTTATAGTACAACTCAAGCTGCATCGAATAAGGGATGTTTGCACTCTCTATGTTGGGCGTTAGTCTAAAACAGCGTGTTACATGCGTTACTATATCAAATAAAGGAAATGTAGTTTGAAAGTTTGAGCTAAAACTGTGAAAAAACTCGCAGCTGTTGGATATCTTACATTGTTTAGGGATTTTAAACTGGCTCGCATAATAAAGATTTATAGATCTTCTAGTTGTCATCAAGTTTTAAAGATCAGAGAGCGTTACATATGTTAGCGTGATAAGTAAAATCATCAAACAGTATTTTGACATCAAGCTGAGTAAGGGCCTGCTCCATCCTAATCCCCTTTGGAATTTTGCAGACATATTACATCTTATGTAACCATTCAATGTGCATTTAATGAGACATGTTTGCACTCTGTAAGTCAGGGCGTTAGCCTGTTACAGCTTGTTACATATGTAAATATATCAATTTGAGAATAAGAAATTTGAATGTTTGAGCTACCAAAAGAAGACATTAAAATTATTTAATAAATTGAAATTCTTATAGTCTTTACACTGGATGTCTTTACTACATATGGAAGCTGTTTAACATTTATACGACTAACTGTGGTGTTATGTGCGTTACATGAACCTAATTATAATGTAATAGCTATAATTGTGACTATCGTCATTTAGTTAAACAACTACTATGACTTGGCTTCAAACTGTTTTATTAGATTTTACAAACATATACTCAATTGATGAATAGGAAAAACGAAGTTTGCCACTAACGCCTCGAAGCACAGAGTGCAAACATCTCTTAAAAGATGCGGCTTGAAATTTTCTTTAAGATAGGATACGTCTGCGAAATTCCCAAGGGGGGGGCAGAACCTTTTATAGCTCAAAGTCTATATCCTCAGCTGGACGGTACCATGAAAAGAAAGAATTCAAGGGTCTAAACGAAGTAGCAACATAGGCTAGGAATAAAAGAAACATTTTCTCAAAATTCGCAAGTCCAATGGGAAGGAATATTCATACAAATCTTTGCAAAATCTATAACTTCTATAACTTTAAATGCAATTCATCGCCAATGTGTTCTTTTCAATGACAGTGCAAGTTGAATTCTAAATCACGGTGTTTGACTAGAAAATATTGTTTTCAGGAGCATTTGATCATACAAGTGTTATTGGCGACAAGAACCACGGAGAACGAAAGGGTTATCGAGCCCAGATTTGCCACTGACGTCATGATAGTGTGTGTGTGTGTGTGTGTGTGTGTGTGTGTGTGTGTGTGTGTGTGTGTGTGTGTGTGTGTGTGTGTGTGTGTGTGTGTGTGTGTGTGTGTGTGTGTGTGTGTGTGTGTGTGTGTGTGTGTGTGTGTGTGTGTGTGTGTGTGTGTGTGTGTGTGTGTGTGTGTGTGTGTGTGTGTGTGTGTGTGTGTGTGTCAGAAGAAAGGCACGTAGTTACACAATCCACTATCAAAACAATACATGTACGATGTCGGTGTAGCAGTCTAGGCACGTAGTTCATTTCAGACCTGACATTCGTTTGGTACCAGGTTTTTGCAATGCGAAATAGAGGAGCGCCGATATTTGGAAAACCAATTTATACTGGACACTCATTTTTTTTTATTGTATTATTTTAATAAATCGCGATGTCTATAATACAAGCTATGCTCCGCCACCTACATCGGCCAATTTTATTTTTGACTGGTTGATATTTTCGACTATCACCCTCTCAAGAAATGTAATATTTATATATTAACATTATCTAATAATTAATGCCCTTTAATTCGAACTACTGATAATATGAATGAAAAAGCTTCGAATTAATGAGTTGTGGCTATATATATTACAGTAAAACCTGTCTTAAGCGGTCACCCAAAAATGACAAAACAAATATCTTAATGACAAATGAAGGTCAAAAGAATTGCAGAATGCTCCAATTGGAGCATTCTGCAATACTTTTGACCTGCAGTAAGCGTACTGAAAACCAATGTTGGTGTTCTTGTTGAGTGACCGCTTAAGACAGGTTTTACTGTACATCAGTTTCTCTCATTTAATTTTTGTTTGCAGCGTCTGCTGGTATTGTATATGTGGGAGCTCATGACAAGACAGTAGAGGGTTCATATGTCTGGGTAGATAACACCATGTTTGGAGGAACATGGGGAACGGGCCAGCCCAATAACCTGGTGACAAATGGTGAAGACCAAGACTGTATCATAATGGAAAGTGGGTTTCAATACGACTTCAGTGATATATATTGTAGCTACCCTTACAAATTTCTGTGTCAGATAAAAATATGACAAAACATCACACCCTGCTTTATTATGTTCATGGTATCAATGCAGCTTTCTTCCATTTCGAAAATGTATGCAGTACGTGGACAATGTACAGTGAAATCTGGACAAAAATGCTTAAATATGAGCCGTGACATGTGATTTCAAACGACTTGGCATTTTTAAATTGTAGACTCAAACCAGCCTATGCAGCCTCACTTTTTAGCTTAGAAACTCCAAAATATGTTCAGTCAGTAGTTTAACACTCATTAGTCGGGGAACCAAAGTCGCCTATCATGCAAAAACACACATTTTTTGCACCCGAAAGGTATACGGCTGGAACTTTGTATACTGATAGTCTAGATAGTACTTGATATGAAACCACTGTATAGCAATGCGACCAGAATTGCATTTCGCGGAAAAATGGATTTTTGTATGCCACATAGGTCATATTAATCAATCTTTCATAGCATAGAAATTGTGATGTTTCCCTCATCAATAAGTTAAAGAGCGTGCTTTTGGTCTTCAAAAGAACCGTCTCATTTAATAGGTCCATTTAAGTACCCACAACATATGTTTTGGTTGAGAAATAACAAAACTAATTTTCCACTACGCACTCTTATCTGGAGGATTGGTATGAGCAGCCGTTCGACTGTTCGATAATACAATAATACACTATCAAATGCATTTAAAAGTATGGGCAGTCATTTGTGCACCAAAATAATCTTCTTAGGGACATTTTGTCTTTACAAGAACTATGCGGTTACATTTCTGCATCTCAGACGGGGACAGACAGGTTTTCCATGGTGATATGATAATAGTTATTCGAGTTTTTTCATATTTATTTTACCACTGTTAAATGAAATTATTGTTTTCAGTAGATAAAAATTCCCTTGGTCCCTACAATGACCCTCTGTTTCAAAGCTGCTGTAAATATGGAAGATAAACACCCTTTAAACCTTGAAAAATTTCATTTATGTGTTAAACTGCTCTCAAGTTGTCCTGGTATGCGATTTCGCACCCGCTGGCATGAACTAAATTACTAAGTATCAAATTATCGTGGTTTCATATTTCTACTTTTCAGCTACCTTTTCTAGTTTGCCATAGAAAATACAATAAATTGTCTTAAATTATTTCCCAAACGTCTGTCTAACTGTATGCAGTGTTTAAACACATTCAATTTAAAATTTATTTATTTATGAAAAAAATATGCAATTCAAACCACTTCAGCGGGAGGACAAAAGTGAATAAGTAAGCACACAATATTTTACGAGATATGCTTCCAAGTGATACATGTATATAGATAATTATCAAATATATTTTGGGGCAATAAATGCAGTTTTAATGATATTTGAAGAAAAGAAATCTATAAATTTAATTTCAAAATGGAGGTGTCCTAAACTATATGCTTTAAAAATCAATAAGCAGTATTCTTAGATGACCACCACTGCTTCTGAGGTCTACGCCGATGTTGTATTATTATATAAACTCAATATTTTTCAATCCTGAACTTTTTTGAATATATAACATTTTGAAAAATAATATTTTGACATGTTCTTGCTGGGCTTCCGTAGAAAGTTGACTGCTCTGGCGTTATGCATGTCGATCGAGTCTGCCCTTTCCCAGCAGGTGACCACAAAGCACATATAAACAGACGCACACAAAACATAGCAAACACAGGACAGAACAAATACGTAAAAAGATCCACAAAAGAAGTACCGCCTTGGAACGGTCAGTAAAATATTTTACTGGAGGGCTTAAACCAGAAACTCATTGCCAACTCACAGGTCTGTAAAAACGTATAACCACAAGACTCTGAAAATTGAAACCTGTATAAACATTTCAGAATTGGGAGATTATTATTTGATAAATGGACGTCATTAGCAGAAGGGTTCTGAAGAATTTCTCGGGGATAGATGGGAGGGTGTTATAGTATTAACACCTCCAATATCTACCATATCCGGTCTATGAAGTACCGGCAATACGCGGAAGTATTAATAGACTTTTCGCTTTCTGTAAAGGCGGCAACTTTAATATTCATATCTGGGCATGACTCGGCTATTTCATCTGCTAAGGAAGGGAAATCAGCTTTTATTTGTAATTTGGTAAAGAGTTAATAAGCTTTTTGAGCCGCGCAAGCGTGCATTTTATGAAAATCCTAACCGTTTACACACTGAACTCACATTTATTAACCCTTAAAGCGCATAATCACAAACTGTATGTTTTTATCGTCCACTAAACTATTTGAAGCCTCATACATAAACAGTGTGGACCCAAATCAGACTGCTTCTATAGGAGCAGTCTGATCTGGGTCCACAATGTTTGCCTCTATGCTCATGTTAAATAGACATTTTCAGATGCAGTTATTTTGCTGGCGTTCTAAGGGCTAAATAATGACTGAGGTAATGGCGCAATATGATACAGTTACTTTTGAATAAAACCACGCCTCATTTTCCGCTTTTACCTATGTCTAAGGTTGACCAGTCCTAATTACACATTCATGAGGCGCCGCCTTTACAGTAAGCGAAAAGTCAAAGAATAGCAGCAAATCGACGTAAACATTTACCAGTGTGTTACAACGTTGCGTACAAAGTGACAGAATTGAGTGCACGACAATTTGTCGAAAGACACTTCGTCGAATACGACAATGAGTCTAAAAAGACAATCGGCCTACTGCGACAGTTTGTCGAATGCGACATTTAGTCTACTTATTTTTAGCAACGACATTTGGTCGAAATTTTCAAGTGCATAATAACAGTTTTTGCGATGTTATTTTTGATGGCGTGCTTGCTTGTAACGGTATTATAACAACAATGCTCTATTGGGCTACAATAACTTGCTTGCAGGTATAATAGAAATGTTTGCTCACTGTAAAGGCGGTAACTCTAATATTTATATTTTAAAAACACTTTTTGTGGCTTTTCCATGGGTAGAAACCAGTACTGGGCCGGGAGGGTTTATGATTTGTGTGTTTATTTTATGACGGGAACTCCCGAAGGCTCAACCGAAAGTGGTTTTATGGAGAAGCCGGGAATCGAACATATTTGGGCGTCGTTCGGCTATTTCGTCCGCTAAAGAAGGGTCATTAGGGTCTATTTATAATTTGGAAAAGAGTAAATAAGTTGTTTGAGCCGCGCAAACGTGCATGCATTCCATGAAAATCATAACCGTATAGTTTAGTACACTGAACTCACATTAATTAACCAATTAAAGCGCATTTCACAAAATGTCGTATGTTTTTGTCGACCGCTGAAAGATTTGAAGCCTCTTAGTCAAACAGTATGGACCCAGATCAGAATGATCTGGGTCCACACTGTTTGCCTTTTTGCTTATGTTAAATCGACGTTGATGTCTACCGAGTAAATGTTGTCGAGGACACCTATTGAAGTTGAAGTTGAAGTAGACATTTTCGGATGCAGGTATTTTGCTGGCGTTTTAAGGGTGAAATAATATGTTTTTTGTCTTTACTGAGGTAATGGCGCATGGTAATACAATTAAATACTTTTGAATACAACGACTCCTCATTTTCAGATTTTACCTTTGTGTAAGGTAGACCAGTCCTAATTACGCATTCACGAGGTGCCGCTTTTACAGTAATCAAAAGGTTCCATAATAAGTTTTAGTGTAAACAATATTTTATTAAGGTCACTGTCCATAGCATTAACCGTAACTCTAAATAATCAAGGGAGGTAATACTTGGTAGCGTTCGATTATGACAAAGTGTGATTTTACGCAACTATGATATGTTTTCTACAGACAATAATGCCCGTTACACTGCACGTTGGTAATCTGAATGTGATTGATATCACATTAAAAATGCAAACAAAATTTTAAATATAATGAACAACAAAAGTTGGCATTCTTTACGGATACTAAACGATGGACGCTTAGCTCTGTGAGAAGAAAAAAATCAGTCAGTGTAATGGAACACGTATTTTACCAGGGAAATGTCAATCGACTGTTTGCGGTTTTTTTTGACAGTCTACAGCAACAACAATGATATAACTACTTGTATATAGATCTATATTATGATTTTCTGTTTTTATTTTACCTGCATTAAAATTTCACCAAGACAGACTATCTCGTCACGTTCTCTAGCGTCTACTTTGAACCTGACGTGCGCTAATGACGTCACTTGCTCTTATAACGTCATTATGCTTAATGCTCTTATGACGTCATTATGCTTAAACGACAAGTATTGAACTTGACGTTGACGTCGACGTTGACGTTGAGCGTCCCTCGCTTTAGTTTGCGTCCTAAACAATTTGCCTTATGTCAAATGTGTTCCGTCATTTAGCTACAAGGGCTATCTTGGACTAAGGTTGACCCAAGTATAGTCGTGAAACTAAATTATAGTAGGCCTACTCTAAATTTACTATTTAAAGTACAGGAATTCTGCCATCGGTGTCTGCAGACAACAAAGGCACAGACCAGCTTGCGCATCTGCGCAGTCTGATCAGCGACTTTGCTATTCACAAAATAAATAGTATCGTACATGTATTCAAACTTGCTCCAAGCGAGACTTCACTATTTCTATCTAGTCTCTGTGGCTGAGAAGGCTGTTTTTTTAATATGATATCAGAAACCCTGAAGACAGGTTTTGTCGCATCGATGCTTATATATGCATTTATATTCATGTAAATGCGGACCCAAGCCACAAACCTGTTTCATGTGATATGCACCTAGAAAATGTCTAGCCCCTCTAGACTACTCGTGGCCAATTCCGCACATGACCAACGCCGACGGGATCCGTACCAAAGATAATACCCCCTCCCCCTCCGCGCCACTGAATACCCCCTTCAGCAGCGGGAAGGGTGTGTGCATAAAAAGAACCGTTTTCATATAAATGCGGGTCCAACCAAAGCATAGGTAAGTTATAGGTACTCAGTGAGACGGTTCTTTTGAGCACCCGAAGCAAGTATAAAAATAATGAGCAATAAAATATTTACAATTTTATGCTAAAATTTTTGCTAATCTCCAAGTTTACTCTACATTTGACATGTTTCAATACCGGGCCGCGTAGCGCAGTCGGTAACGTGTAGATCCAGGGGTCGCGAGTTCGATCCCGGTCCGGTACCAAACTTTCGTGAGATTGATCATGAAATAATTTCTACGGTCATTCTCCTCCTTCCGCTGATTTATTCAAGAAGGGTTGTTGTCAGTTACAAGCGAAAGTATGTGCACAAATTACTGGTTAACCGCTTGCTCAAGCCTGCCCAGGAAAAAGTGTGATTAAGTGAACTGACCGTCCCGCAATGACCATAGCTGTTGACATGGGACGTAAAGCAACAAAAACAAAAACAAACAAACATGTTTCAACCGAAAGATGTCCGTCAATAGATATATATACTGAGGGACTTTAAAAACGCACCATTTTACATTCTCTGTGTCTTCCACATAATTAATTTGAGGATGTTTTCTTTATTATTTTTTATTTTCCTGCAAAATGGACCACGATTTGCCATGGTTTCGATTTGCTCTGGCTATTCATTCTGACGTTATAACGACATAAGTGTTTTTCAACAATTGTCGTCTGACAAACGTGAATTTGATTCAATTTGAAAACAAACACTTTCAGGTGGTAGTCAGATGACTTAACAAATGGAAAAACACAAAAGTTTTCAGAAATAATTGTTTTATTACACTCCCACTCAACGCGTTTCTTTGAAAACGTCAGTCTTAAATTTTCAAACATCAATAACTGACGGGTGACGTCTGCGCATGCCCCAATACTCTTGTCTGTTATGCAACTGATTGAGGAGTATCTGTTGGCAACAAAAAAAAGATTATTCCTGATTCTTAGGATATAAACGGCAAATTACGTCAAAAATCAATGACGTCATGTAGACGCAATTAACGATGCCAGAGGCCTAAAATTTCATGATTTGATTTTGTCTTTCTTTTTGCTTTCCAGAACAAACATCGGTTCGAAAACTTTTTTTCGTTCATTATGGAAGGTATGGGTACTCTGTGACTTTTTGAATTTGAGTTGTCTCAGAATTATCGCGACGTCACGGCAATCATAAGCCACAACGTTTCGTTTTTCTTATTGAATGCAAGCTAAATGACGGAATTTGTCAATTTTATTTTTCACATAATGAAAATATCCAATTTTCGACATAAATTAGCATTTAAGCCGGTGGTGCGTTTTTAAAGTCCTTCAGTATAGATCTAATAGAAATAAACCTCCTCTTGTCAAGTGTTAAGGTCTGGCCTTGCTTCGCGATCGGACATTAGTATGGCGCCCAAGGCCGCAACAAAGATTAAAAAACATTCCAAATTTTTGGATTAGTACATGTAGTATATGCATCGATCAATTGAAGCGATGCATATTAAAACAGCACATTTTTCACCTAAATTAGACATGCAGAGTTACCCCGTGACCTTGAAAAACGGTAAATGTCCCCAAAACATTACATCTCTATCCTAATGATGTATCTATGCAAATTTGGTCAAAATATATCGACTAGGTGTTCAGACAAAATGCAGATAAGTTTCTTTTTACTGTGGGTGGGGTATTTGGTATCGTTTTTGGTATTGAAAAGTATTCTCATATATGCATATAAATGTTCCAAGTATTTGGAATACATATAGTTTCATCTGGCAGTTCACAATGAGGTATTTCAATCAATAGTGTTTGGTTCGTAAGGTTTTAACATGCTTAGAAATAAGAAAAGCCTGCTTAGTTCATTATTTTGCAGTTTAGGGGGTAGGGATAATTATTTGGTAATATCTCACTAATTAGACGGTGATTTTATTTTAAATTTTGTCATAATGCATCTTATATAATTATCACTTTCCTAAAAAAAAAATCAGAAAAATTTATTTTTTTAAAGTATGTTTAAATATTGAATAATCAGTCAGTAATTGCTGAAAACGAATGCTATATATCGGTGAATGCTGCTTTGAAAGCGTGATATGAAGAAAAATACTTGTATAGCTGCAAAAGAATGGTTTGAGAAAAAGTTCTTAAATATTAATGACTTCGCATGCTTGTTTGAAAAACGAATTTCAAATATAAAATTGAGTTACAGAATATTTTACTTGTCTTAATGAGTTTCCAAAAAGCTGCGTAAAAAAACCAACATAGGCCATATAATGAAGAGCTGTAACTTTTGAACTGGACGGTAAATTTTCTTTAAAATGCGTTATTTTTCTTATAATATGATGTACAACAGAATATCAAAAAATGGAAAAAATCTATTTTTTGGAAAAAAAAATGCGCGGGTGTGGGCAGTGACCTTAACTTCAATTTAATTACAAGCATACAATAGCATGATAAACAGAGAAAAGGTCAACAGGATTTGAAAACAAGCATAAATGCTTATACTAATCATCTCCTTAGTTTTGTTGAGTGGATGAGTGATTAGATTTGGTGCAGGCATTTGGTGCAGGCTAGGCTAAAACGAGCCAGTACATCTAAGAAGTCGTGTCAGAGCGTTCTCAGAACGTTTAGATTAAGTGATAACATTTTAAACGAGGATGCGAAAATTTTCGAGTGAATCTAGAACTCTAGTTTTTATGTATTACTATGTAATATTATAATAACCTATGCACTTTCTCGCCCATGAGCTATGAACTTTTTGTGTGCGTCTAGTTCTAATCACATGTGCCGCCCATGAGCGTTGGACTTCCTTGTGAGATTTTAGTTCTAGTCGCAAGTGTCATCCATGTGCTATAAACTTTCTCACGTTAATTTAGTTTTTAATCGCGCTTGTCGCTTAATTATGAGCTATGCACTTTTTGTGTTATTTTACCTGTAGTTCTCATGTTCTGTGTCGGCCATGAGCTTTGAACTTTCTTGTTAGATTTGGTTCTTATCGCATGTGTCGCCAATTACCTATGAACTTTTTGTGTGATTTTAGTCTGTATCGCATGTGTCGCCAATGAGCTTTGGACTTTAAGGTGAGGCAGTAGTTCTTCACACGTGTGTCACCCATGGGTTATAAACTTCTCACGAGAATTTAGTTCTATTCGCATGTGTCGCCCATGAACTATGAACGTTTTGTGAGATATTATTTCATATCACATGAGTCGCCCATGAGCAATAAAATTCCTTGGATATTCTACATGTAGTTCTTATATTTAGTCTTATGGGTTGCCCATGAGCTAATACCTTTCTCGAGTGATTTTTGTTCTAATCACATGTGTCGCCCGAGAGCTTTGAACTTTCTTATGAGACTTTAGTTCTTATTTCATGTGTCGCCCTGGGGCTATGAACCTTCTCTTGAGAGTTGTAATCACTTGTGTTGCCTGATCTTGGGGTTATGAACTTTCTCGCGAGCATTTCGTTCTAATCGCACGTATCGTAAATAAGCTATCGACATCTTAATTAAAGGTGAGGTTGGCTCCGTTAAACCGGTTTAAGCCCTCCAGTAAAATTATTTACTGACCGTTCCAATGTGGTACTTCTTTTGTGGATCATTTATGTTTTGTCTTGTGTTTGTTATGCATTTGTGCGAGACTGTTTATTTGTGCCTTGTGATCACCTGCTGGGAAAGGACTGACCTCTTGGCTCTCGTTTGAGGTGTCTCATTGTGAGTTTTTCATTGGTATCCTGGGTCAGGGGTGGTACTTAATTGTACCGATTCCTGATCTTTGCACCCTTACTTACTATGAACGTTTTGTGTGGTTTTAGTACTTATCGCATGTGTTGCCCATGAGCGTGAGATTTTAGTTTAATCCTAAGTGTCGCCCATGTGTTATGGACTTTCTCGTGAGATTTTAGTTCTACCCCATGTGTCGCCCATGTGTTATGGACTTTCTCATGAGATTCTAGTTCTGATCGCATGTGTCTCCAATGAGCTATCTATGAAATTTCTTGTGAGATTTTAGTTCGAATTGCATGTGTCGCCCACGGGCTATGAGCTTTCTCACGAGACTATCCACCAGCAGTGAACTTTCTTGTGAGATTTTAGTTCTTAGTTCTAGTCGCATTTGTAGCCCATGAGCTATGAACTTTTCACTTGACTTTTGATTTTAATTACATGCCTATGAACTTTCAGATGAGATATTATTTTCAATTGTGTGTGTTGTCTATGAGATTTAAGTTTTTTTCCCATGTAATTTTAGTTCTATTCGCATGACCATGGTAAGGACGTCGTTAGGTTGTAGTTCTAATTACAAGTATAAACCATGAGCTTAGAGCCTTTATTTTACATGAGATTTTAGTTCAAAGGCATGTGTTGCCTATGAGCTCTAAGATTTTTCTCGTGAAATTTTAGTTTTAGTTGTATGTATAGCACATGAGCAAGAGCTTTCCCGCGAGAATTTAGTTCTGGTTGTATTTTTAGTCATTGAGCTATGATACTTTTCATGAGATAACAGTTGTATCGCATGTGTCGCCCACGAGCTATGCGCTTTTTCGTGGGATTGTAGTTCTAATCGCATATGTCAACCATGAGCTATGAGAATTGACTTCAATCACATCTGTCTCCCATGAGCTTTTGCACAGACTAACCAGGCATAAATGTAATATTATTAGGCCAGCTCACGAAATTTTGGCACATATCATATTGTCGAGCAGTGAAGACTCCGGCGAGCCTGTGTAAATGCGCAATCTCGACATAGCTTTCACAGCTCGCATACAGAACGTATGGATGTAACATTTGTTTTGATTTTTTACGCCCCAAACAACAATTTTTCAAGCATGTCGGTGCGGGTCTTCCTGAGTTGAGCCTGAGTTCTAAGTAAACGATAAAGATTCTTCTTCTCAGTGACTCTGCCAGCGGTGAGGCTCGAATAATCTGGGGTATAAGTTTTATCAACTCCAAACAGAAACAACGAACTCAGTTTAAACATTTTATTTTCAAAATATTTACAGCAATGGGGTTGGATCACAAGTTCTCACAACATTTCTTTCGACCCTTCCCCTACGGCACTCTATATAAACATAATAGGCTATAAACAACACATATATGTATGTATGCGACACAAAGCAAAACAGATAATAATATAAATAAGAATATATCCAAAATATGAAATAATTAAAGAAATAGAGGATATTTATCATATATATTTTATCGAATGCGGTGAAAAAATATGTATTTTTCACGAGTTCGTAGCACGAGTGAAAATGCTGATATTTTCACCGCATGAGATGAAATATGCTTGTTTTTTACCAGAAAAATTGAAATTTTCTTTTTATTTTATACTCAACGGAAAAAAACAAAAAACACAACCTAACTTTTTGTCTGGTTGATTCTTGTTCGATTTTGTAGTGTGTTTATTGGGTATAACATTGGAAGTAAACAGAGTTTGCACCTAGAAAATGGCTAAGAATTATATGTTAATGAATGAAACATTAGAAATCAGCATTTAAAGAAAGTCTATTGAATAATGCCTAATGATAGGCGTCACGTGTTACAAACTGGCGCTATGCAAAGCCAAACAGTGACGTCATATTAGATGTTGACTTCACAAGATGCATAGCGTTATTTCTGGCACATATCCTTCACCTCTGTCCCAATTCCAAAATTGCCAAGAAAGCTTTGGTTTGCTACAGTGAAACGATATAAATCCTATCACTCACTAGTGAATTGATATGATATCATTTTACCATAGAAAATATAAATTTTACTCTTATTTGATATGCATAGAATTCACTGCTTGTGATAAAATAAATAAATGAATAAATAAAATAAGTTAAATAATTGAATGAAAAATAGGATAATCAATATATTTGGATAGAAAAAGTGAACACCAGTTTACAAAATAAATGAAATAAAATATTAAAAATAAATAAATAAATAAATAAATAAATAAATAAATAAATAAATAAATAAGCTTGTGAATATGTAAATGACAGTAAAAACAGTACTAAAGTAAATAAATTAGTACATATGTAAATACAAAAAATATAAACAAAATAAATAGACCAACAGAATACAAGACTGCTACTAGTATCCCCTTTAGTTTGGGAATTAATTGTTTAATATGTACCTTGATACGTATTGGTATTTTCATATAAAGATATGTTTCAAGGTGAGCTTCAAACAAAGAGTCAAAATGTTATTAAAACGTAGCTTGTATATATCTGTGGACAGCCCTAAACAGGACATTATTGTTTTCAATATTCCAGTTATCATTGCCAAAAAGAATCAAATTAATGCTCAGGGACTGTATCATTGAAACCCTGCTTTTCGATAGTGACTGTTAATGAAGTAGTGGATAGCGTCCTCTACCACGCCACACAGATCACATTAAATGATTATCAGGGATATGATTCCTAAAAAGGTCATTATTATTTCTAAGTCGTTTATGTAATACAGATATAAATGTACATCTATTTCCTATGGCAAAGTAAGGAGGAACACGTGATTTATTGAACTTTAAGGTAATATGTTTTATAGGTTTGCAATGTCGATAAGTTTTTAAGTCATCTTCAAGGGAGTTCCATAGCCTACTGAAAGATGGAATACATGCTTTTGTGAGATACAAATAAGTAAGGGTGCAAAGATTAGGTATCGATACAATCAAGTACCACACCTGACCCAGGATACCAATGGGAAAGTGACAAACTCACAGTTAGACACCACAAACGAGAGCCAAGAGGTCAGCCCTCTCCCAGCAGGCGACCACAAGGCACATATAAACAGACGCGCACAAAGGCATAGCAAACACAAGACAGAAAATAAACATAAAAGATCCACAAAAGAAGTACCGCCTTAGAACGGTCAGTAAGATATTATACTGGAGGGCTTAAACCAGTTTCACAGCGCCAGCCTCACCCTTAATTCAGATGTGGATCAAGACTCATAGATATTTGGTTTGCATAAAAGGCCCCTAACTTATCAATGCATCATCTACTAGAACATATAAATCAACATATAACAAGGAGATAAAGCAAAGATAAGGACTCAAGTTCTGTTGAAGGGCACTGAGATATTTCTGTTATTTATCAGCGGGTTATCAGAAATTTCACGAACTAAAGGAGGTATTAAATCTTGTATACATGAAGGCACCATGCCAGTATTAACATTACGCATTAAAGATAATTATGTTGCTGCCTTCTTTGTGATAGAATCGTCCATCCACATTCTTTGTACAAGTTCTCTAATGATACAGATCTAATTAGTCCTGTAACAAGGCAGGCTGCTTCATTTCTGACCTGTTGTAATGTTAGTGCGTCCTGTTCAAAGCATCCATCTCATTCAACTGACGCATATACGACAATTGGTAACAGACACAGCAACGAACTTGGTTCTGGACATCATCTGCCTAGGACAACTCGTACTTGTTCTTGGTCAACTCGTTTTGATTTTGTCCGACTAACTAATCCAAGTTACTAAATAATTCAAAGTTTGATCAATCGGCATAACGCTTTTTATCATATGCCGTCGCATCTAGGAGTGAAACATCACCATGCAATAAAATAGATAAACCGCTAGTGGTTTACAGATTTTCCGGAAATGTTTTGACGTCCATAACAACGTTGCGTACATTATGACAAAATTATTGTGTTTTCGTTACTTTCCTATGTGGTATCCGGGGTCAGGTGTGGTACTTGATTGTATCGTTTCCTGATCTTGCCATCTTTCTTACTTTCAAAGTAATTTTAATGTCATATGATAAATAAAATCTAACATTCGTGATCATGTATTATTGAATTTAGCCTCGCATTTTATCAGTTTTCCCCAACTCGTTTAATAAATTCAATCAAACATGAGCACTCATAAAAGATCCTCTATATCTGCAACAAGGGGAGCACTCATGTAAGATCCTCTATATCTGCAACAAGGGAAGCACTCATCTAAGAGCCTCTATATCTGCAACAGGAGGAACACTCATGTAAGATTCTCTATATCTGCAACAAGGGGAGCACTCATGTAAATTTATATCTGCAACAAGGGGAGCACTCGTGTAAGATCCTCTATATCTGCAACAAGGGTTGAACTCATGTAAGATCCTCTATTAATGACTGGCGCGAATGTCATCTGTTACAGACCAAATTTTCTTGAGAAAAGACCAGCAATCATCACAATCAGCATTACATAAGAAGCTTCTAAAACAGTACATCTACTTGTAGCGTCGCCACCTTGAACATACGTTATTGGATCATATACAATGTTGGATGTAAACTTGGCAAACTTCATTTTGAATATGTCTTTCGATCCCTGTTGTGTGTAAGCTGGAAATCCAGACTCCATCGTTGTCAAGCTACCATCTTTCTTGTACTGTAAATATAATTTTATAATAAAAAGTTAAAATTACAAAAAGAAGAAAATTGTGGGATAAAAGCTTGGGCATTGTATGTAATGCTTCCTGGCTTTACTGATATTGGCTAACAACGCATGCGGCTTTTGTATTACTAGACGGCACCCTGGGCCTAATAAGAGTGTTAAGAGCCTAATTGTTGCAGGAAAAAAAAATCTATTTACCAGAAATTGATATGTTAATTTAATTTTACTGAGAGTAAGAAGATTATAAAACTTCTGTGCCAGCACATACGACTTTGGCTCTAGTCGCATATGCGGGCGGGCGAAGGTTCATACGAACTATGAATATGCACAATCTGCAAGTCTAAATAACAATGTAGGGAGGTTGGTCAAAGGCTCAGGCGAAGTGCTCGACCTCTAGCCCGCTAGATACATGTAGCTGTGCATATAGATTAAAGTATCGCCTGTAACGTAAAGACAACGGTAAGTACCCTTATCTCAAGGGAAACTATATTTTTACAATCAAAATTGTCTTTGGGTTCTACGGAACCCTGGAAGGGATATTTTATTTTTTATATGCGAGAAAAGAAATTATCACGAGAAAAGCAGAAAAGAAATTTTAAACAATCAATTTAGAATGGAATTTATAACCAGAAAACAGAATAGGAATTAAAACAATATATGTCGTTTGTTCAACATAAATTCCTACATTTCATTGGTTGAAATATATCGTTTAAACGACTTATTACATATGAGCTAAGATCTGACAGAAGGGACCTTCTGGCAATAAAAGTCTAAAGTGAGATATTTACAGAAAAAGAAAGAGCTGGCTGTTTACGAACAATTTCAGAAAATTTGAAGAGATTATCTTTTTAAATAACAAAGATATTAGCGTTTGAACTTGTATAGATTATGCGTTTTAAACATGGCGTCACTTAACGTTGTTAATGACGTTCTGACGTCAACACCATTGTGTTAACCTTCTGACGCTAAAACAGAGACGCTAGGAGCAATATTTCAAAAATGCTTCATGTTTCTGTAAATTTGATGTGTATGCAATTGCATAGACTGCACAAATAGCCAACATACGCTCATTCCGTGTTTACAAAAGCATTTGAAATGAGGTACCCTGTTTTGAAGGTAATGCATAGTCCATATGCAGAGCTGTTACCATGGCAACATACATTAGACGTATCACTTAATTTTAACAGAACTATTTGTGCCTTTGATTGTAATACATGTTAGAAGCAATTTGACTCCATTGTAAGAACATGCAAAATCTTGAAATTTTAGACGCTTTTGAAATTTTGATTACATAAAAACTGCTAAAATGCCCGAAGGACCCTTTTGTCAGATCGGCGCTCATATGTATCTCGTTAAAACGGAAACGAAATTAAAACAATCAGAATGGAAATTTAAACAATACCGTAATTTAGCTGAATGAACGACAAAAGAAAAGAAATGAAAACAATAAGCCAGAATGGAAAATTAAACAATACCGGAATTATGTTGAACAAATATCATAATGAGTCGTTTAAACGATATATTTCAGCCAATGAGATAATATAATTTTAAACTTTAAACAAGAAAACAGATTAGAAATTAAAACAATAAATCAGAATGGGAATTAAAACAAGAGAATAGAAAAGTAATTTAAACAATAAAATTAGAGTGGAAATTTAAATAAGAAAACAGAAATGAAATTGAAACAATAAATCATAATGGAAATTAAAACAAGAGAATAGAAAAGTAATTTAAACAAGAACATTATAATTGAATTTTAAATGAGAAAACAGAAATGAAATTGAAACAATAAATCAGAATGCAAATTTAAACAATGCCAGAATTATGTTGCAAACGAGATAGTAAGTCATTTAGACGATATATTTATGCCAATGAGATGCAGGCATTATGTTGAACAAACGACATTTATTGTTTTATTTCTTTTTCTGTTTTCTCGTTATACATGTAATTTCTTTTCTTGTATATAAAGATAATGTCCCTTCCGGGTTCCGTAGGGTTCTGCTTGAATTCTTGTACATGTATGTACAAAGTAAATGATAAGAAAATGGGCTCGAAATAGGGAAATAATATAATAGTCTCTAATACAACAACATCTGTGTAAACCGGTCACTCCAAAATAGACAAAACAAAGATCTATCTTAATGACAAATGATAGCTTAATGAAGGTCGAATGTATTGCAGAATGCTCCCCTTGGAGCATTCTGCAATACTTTTGACCTGCATTAAGCGATAATTGGTCTTGAAAACAACCAATTATCTGTCTTTTTGAGAGTGGTCGTTTTACATAGGTTTTACTGTATTAGGATTTTGGTACTAATGAAAGCGGCGAGCAACGTTGGCCCAGGCGAGTCGGCGCATAGGCGCAGACTCGTAAACTCACCAGAGCCTTTGCTGATCGCATACACTTAGTATGGATGTAGATGAAGACACTAGTAGCGCTGGATACGTCAGCATAGACATTTGTGCAGTAACGATAAGTATCAAAATTTGCTGTTCTGAGAGCTGCGGCTTGGTCATTCAGTCTCAGTAAATATCAAAAATGTCCTTAATGTTTGACATCTCTGACAAATGGCACAAAAAGGTTCGTCAAATATATTTATTAGTTTGATCCATAAAAAAACACAGAGCATAACTGCTAACTCCACTTTATACGTCCATACCTATGTACTTCATGTACCATTTGTTAACATTCCTCCGTTCTATGAAAATATCCATCAGGAATAGATTTACGTAACCACCTATCCATCCCCCCTGACAATTTCATACCTTAAAACAAAAACAAACAAAACATCCAGCAAATACAATCATTTTGATAAATGAAATAACTAACCTTTTCTGAAAATATTATTCCACCACTTCCCATGCTATATTTGTGACCTTTCTTCGCGCCAGATTCTTTCTTTGAAGCCTTTTCAGAACCTTTAACGACAATTTCTAATTCTAGGTCAGAACCAATTTCGTCCGAGTTGCCATGCCTACATTGGACGTCACCACAAAATGGCCAATCAGAAATCTCTACATTGAATTTAACACTCTCTGAAAAAGTTATTAACCAATAGTTAACGATTGCATCTTACTATCAGGCATATCCTTTTCATTTTTATCTCATCCGGAAAGCAAACAGTGGCGACCCTGGGCCAGAACCTTCGCTGATGAGCAAGCATATGATTCGGGACACAGTATTTCAAGAACACAACTTCTGGTTTTATATCTATATTAGTAAATTAAATGCCTTATCAAACGCAGCTCAATATTGCCTAAATCAGGAAAATGGTTATTTTGGACCAACTTTGAGACTTCAGAGGACCGTATTATTTGACAAGTTATGACGCCGCGTCTGGTAGTGAAGTATAGCCATGCAATAAAATCGATAAACCACTAGTGGTTTACAGATTTTCGGGAAACTTTATGACGTCCATAACAACGCTGCGTACATAATGACAAAATTATAACGTTTTACGGCAGAAATGAGATTTCAAAGTTATCTTAATGTCATATGATAATAGAATATATCATTCGTGCTCCTGTATTATTGAATTTATTAAACTTGTTGCGAAAATGCCTCGCAATTTATATCTTTTCCCCAACTAGTTTAATAAATTCAATAAAACATGAGCACTCATGTATGTGAAAAAACTGTGACTGATATTAAGTTTTGCTCTGATAACTGCTCTGCCAAAAGTCTCAAAGGTACGAAATGAATATTTTCGAATTCTTAGCCTATCATGTTGTCATTGCTGCACTAAAATGTTAAATAAATACCAGACTTTTACAGTTAGGCTATTGTTCTAATAATAAAAACAAGAAAACGGTCGAAAAACAACTGTTATATTTTGGATTCATATGTGGGACATATTAGGTCTCTAATGCAGGTACACATCTGCGGATCCCAAACATTTTCTGACTTTTCTTTTAGTCATCACAGAGAGTTGTACGAACCTCCCTCGAGAAGCAATTGGACCCAAGGGGTCTAAACCAGTATTTCAAAGAGAACCTATAGTCACTTATGATTTTCCAGCGGGGTTGGGGTCCGGACCCCCTGTCCCCCTCTGGATCCGCCCATGCGTAAATGTAGCGAAACAAAAGCGATTAACAAATGACTTACCTTCAGCGACTGCGAGATTCTCATCGTCATTCGTGATGTTGCCTGCCTCTTTGAAGATATACAAATACACTTTGAGGGTAGCTGAATTCTTTAGAATCGATTCAAATGTAAAATATTTCACACTAAGACCTTGGTATTCGCCATCCTTTAAATCACTGTAATTATAAAATGATAAGTGGTTATAATTGGCTAACACCATCAATGTAGACAATACAGTGAGCCACTTTAGTTACGCACCACTTGTACAATGTAAAACTACTTGGAAAAGAAATGTGATATTTTTATTCCGAGACTACCAACGTAAAGCGCATCTATATTTGCATTAGTCATTGAAATTTCATTGTGATCAGATCAGAAACGAATTAGAAAATGTATCTTTAAGTGCACTACCATAAAAACAACATTTCACATTGCATTATCTCGAATGAAACTCAGACCACATTGCACTTTTTTCAGGGTCGAATTTCTGCTATACCAGAGATAAGAGTCGATTTATTTTTGGCAATATCTAAGACTGGAATGCGTTTGTTTACTTTACTATCTTTTTTAATGTTTTACTATTTTGGTTCCCAGCTGGCCAAGGTTTGAAAAAGGTTGGTTTTAGTCCTTTTTTAAGTTAGTTAAAATTTCGTATGATTCTGAGTAAACTAGTTATCAAAACACTTCATTTCATTTTAAAAAAACATGTATCCGCCGTTTATTTTCGTAAAAAATTAATGGATTTATTAGCGTCATGGGGTTGACGTTAGTGATGACGTCACTACTACCAAGGCTATAAGACGTGTCAATGATAAGATGTTTTAGTGTTTTGATACTTCTATTTCAACAAGTGACTCATAATAAAACAATTTGCAAAGAAAAACCTGTTTGATTATTGTAACTGACGTTAATATGACGTCGAAACGAGCATTTCTTCAAAAAATAACGATGTTACTAAATTCAACGACCCAAAAAAAGGGGGTTTTACTTGAATGAAATAATTGTTTTTGGTGTTTTTCTGTCACAACGAAAGTAAATCCTGGGAAATACTGTACGAAACAGTTGACGTCATTAATTAAGTCAAATTTCACTGGATGACATGTGTCATTGTGCGGCTTGCAACGTTCTAATTTGAGATGAAACTGCAGAAGTGCATTACAATGGGGATTAACCATATTGAAATGGCGCGTCGCCGTAAAACTAAATTTTCGACCGTATATCCGACGATATACCTCCCCAAATGAAAATTTTGAATACAGTTATCCACTAAATGATACAGATCAAACAGCTCATCTCCGATTTCCATATCCAAATTTTGTTATCAATTTGGTTTTTGTCCATCCTGGTATGAACCCCAAAGTCAGGGCTCTTTTTCCCAATTAGTGCCCATTAAATCCAATCAATAGGCACTAATTGTGTTCCCCTGGTTGCAGATTTATTCCTGTTTTGTTAGTAGAGGGACTTTATGATGTCTCTTTCTGATGATGAGCAGGCTGATGTTATTTATGCGTTTAACACTACATCCAGATTTGGACGATATTTCAAACATTAATAATGTTTATTTTGACAACATGGTAAGTCAAATATACCCTTCATAGCTCCAACTGAATAAAGCCAATACCTCTGATACCGAAGACTTTTAGACTTGCTTTTGTCAATTTCTAATGATATTGTTTCTACCAAAATTTATGATAAACGTGACGACTTTTGATTTTGAAATTGTCAATTTCCTATTTTTAGAAGGTGATGTTCCTCGCTCTACATCATATGGAGTCTATATCTTTCAACTCATTCGTTTTGCTAGAGCATCTAGCTATGTTGCTGACTTCAACACTCGCAATAAATAAATTGTTAAATCAGAAAATTCTTAAACAAGGGTATCAGTATCATAAACTTTGCAAAACCTTTTCTAAATTTTATAGACTATACTATGATTTGATTTCTGAATTCCAAGTTGGACTTAAATCTCTCTTGCGCCAAGGACTTTTGGAGTGATTATGTAGAATTGAGTATTTTAGTTTTGACTATGTCAAGAATTAGATACTTAGCGAGGCGGTAGTTTTACTCTTGCGCCAAGGACTTTGGGAACCTGATTTTTATGGTGACTTGGTGTATAAATTGAACAAGATTGTTGGCTCTAATAATTTTTCAGCGCAGTTCATTTAAATAATTTCCCATTATAAAAAGATTGGCTATAACATTAATGTATTGCAACAGACTGCATGCTTGGTAGTCAACCCAATCACGGTTGGCAACTTTGCTTTCCTCTTTAATTGCACGCCGGTGGGTCTGACTTCAGACTCTTTGATGGTTCCGACTTAAAGACTTATCTATTGATGAGATCGTAGGGGCCGGATGCGTTTGCTGTTTGTTGGGCCCATCAGGGTTTGCCTGTTGGATTTCTTTTGCTCCAGTATTCAGTTTTATTTACTGTTGAGTCCTTATCTTTCCTTTATCTCCTTTATATGTTTTAAGAGATGATGCATAGGTAAGTAAGGGGTCATTCATGCAAACCAAATATCTGTGTGTGAATTAAGGGTGAGGTTGGCGCCGTTAAACCAGTTTAAGCCCTCCAGTAAAATATTTTACTGACCGTTCCAAGGCGGTACTTCTTTTGTGGATCTTTTATATGTTTTTCCTGTCTTGTGTTTGCTATGTCTATGTGCGCGTCTGTTTATATGTGTTTGGTGGTCACCTGCTGGGAAAGGGCTGATATCTTGGCTCTCGTTTGTGGTGTCTAGCTGTGAGTTTGTCACTTTCCCATTGGTATCCTGTGTCAAGTGTGGTACTTGATTGTATCGATCCCTTACTTACTTTCATATTTGAGACAGCACACGACAAGCAAACAGACAAAATGACATGTGACCTATCAAGACATAGAACAGAATTGCGCACCTGAGTCTCGATACCAACATAAAATACGTAGGGCGCTTAATCACCTGGTTGGATTTAAAAGAAGAAAGAAAAAAAAAGACGGAAATCAAAATCTTTATAATTCAGCCTTGTCGTAAGAATAAAACTGGCCTGTGCAACTACATGAACAAGCTACATGCTTGAAATTTCGGCTATCATTACAAGAAATAAAACACTATCTAGGCTGTGAACACGTTAAGTGTAGATCAGACTGCACAGGTGTGCCATTTTATCTGCTTTTGTGATGAGACAGATTTTCTCATGACGCGGCTCATTTTAAAATACAGTGTTTCAATCATTTTAAGTTTCCAAGAGCACTACAAAACTCTATTTTGAAGAAAAAGTTCAGTTATAGATTTTGAAACGCTGAACTCTGAAAAACAAACATCAAATAAAACAAATAATCAAAAGTACATTACGTAAACACACCTCTGCAATAAGCCGCCATTTTGTGACTGTAGAACTGATAATTTTCGGATATAAAATCGTTATGAAACTCGTCTTATATTTTATTTGTCAGAATCGCCTCACTGATACGATTCCAAGGATTACCCACTATATATGATCTAGAGCAAAATGAAGAAAATTATGTAAGAAAGAGAGAATAATTATAGATAACTAAATAAAATAAACTAATAAATAAGTAATTACTCCTCTATTCTTGCTTTTTTCTTTATTCAAAATCAACACAGAAAAATACAATTTTTTACGAAATATGTACAAAAAGTTGTCTCAATTAACTTAAGGGGTGGTATATTTGAAATTAAATGAGCCAGTGCATGAGATTTCCAACAATGTGGTATGTGCGACCAGCAAAGGCTCAGACCAGCCTGTGCATACGCGCAGTCTGATCAGAGCCTTTGCTAGTCGTTTAAGTATTCTATGATTATTAAGCTACTGACCGAACATCTTTTGGAGGTTCTAAGCTTAAAATGAGGCTGCACAGGCTCGTCTGAGTCTGCACTAGTCAAAATGCCACATTGTTGGAAATCACGTGTCACGGCTCATATATTATTGCACTTAGGAAACAAGAGCAGCATGGCATTGTGCATGGTTTCTATCAGCCGTTCAATTAACATGTTATTAGAAATTCACAGTAAACCTCTGTCTAAGTGTTGTTGTTTTTTAATATCTTTTATAAATAATCTGGACTACAGATCCTTCAGTAATAGAAAGAACCTACACTTTAAGAAAACAGCAGACTTGGTTTTATTGAGTCTGTCCATGAGAATTAATGGAAAGTGCAACAATTCTCACACACCCTAGCACTGACTTAAGCGGTATTCTGCTCATCTTGTTTTGGTGATCTCAAATATATGGTGGCTGTGCGGAAGAGTGTATTATAGAGGCCAAGCTTTCTCCTAATATTCTTTGACGTTTCGCTATCTGTAAAGGCGGCGCCTCATGAATGCGTAATTAGGACTGGTCAAACTTAGGCATAGGTAAAAGCTGAAAATGAGGCGTGGTTTTATTCAAAAGTAACTGTATCATCTTGCGCGATTATCTCAGTATAGACGCAAAACACATTATTTAGAATTGCATCTGAAAATGTCTATTTAGCATAAGCATAGAGGCAAACATTGTGGACCAGATCAGACTGCTCCTACAGGAGCAGTCCGATCTGGGTCCGCACTGTTTGTCTTTGAGGCTTCGCATATTTTAGTGGACGACAAAAACATACATTTTGTAATTATGCGCTTTAAGGGTTAATAAATGTGAGTTCAGTGTGTATATGGTTAGGATTTTCATGAAATGCACGCACGTTTGCGCGGCCCAAGCAACTTACTAATTCTTCACCAAACTATAAATAGAACCTGATTTCTCTTGTTTAGCAGATGAACTCGCCGAACAACGCCCAGATATGAATATTAAAGTTACCGCCCTTACACTAAGCGAAAAGTCTATTAATACATCCCTAAATGTTTACTTGTGTTGGAATATCATGAAAGAAGAGTGTGGGATGGTCTTGCAAGATTAATCCTTCTAGAGAGCAATAATGATTCGGTTTTAATTGGATTAAATTTAACATGCTGCTCAATAATAGTCTTTCAATGCCCAAGTTCAGTATTTGTGCGACAGAGTCAGGGAAATCAAGAACTATTCACAAGCTGGTATATTTGAATAAATTGCTTTAACTATGTCATTTATAAACATTATAAAAAGAAGATGACCAATAAAAGAGCCTTGAGGCCCGTCAGCTAGTATTTCAAACCAATCGGATACACCACCAGGTACAACAACTCTTTAGAAATGTATTAGTTAAGTAACTAATAAATATGTTCAGTAACGAATCACATTTACCACCATTCTTCAATTTAGCGATTAAACTCCTATGCCAGACCCTGTCAAAGGCTTTATTCATATCACAGAAAACAGCACGAACCTCTTTGCCTTCATCCAAGGCTTGGCAACTATTATTGTACAATCCAACAAGATGATTAACTTATGAGTCTCCAGTAATGAAACCAGACTAAAACAAGTAATAATATTACGGTGTCATACATGTAAGTAGTTATGCACATGTTCATTAATAGTTTTTTATTGTTCTGTTGACATAAATTAAAAGAGAGATAGGCCTATTATGCCTATAGTTATCTACTGAACTGTTATCATCATTGTTGCTGACTGGGCTAACATTCGATCTTTTTTCAAATATCAGGTACCGTGAAGTTTAATAAGGATGTATTGAATAAGTCAATTTGAACTGGAGCAATTCTTTTGAAAGTGCTGTTTGTAAGTGACAAGAGATTTTAATGTGCTTTGAACCTCTATGGTGAGTTCGATGGAAGAAAGGAGATAAATGATTGTGGAAGTTCAGAAACTAGAATATTGCTATTATAAAGCTCCATTTGGGATTGTATGTACTGGTCGAAAGCATTAGCTTTATTTTAGGGTCATCTATGGGTTGCCCATTTTGAATTAAAGGTGGTATATATTCCATGTTGTCTTTACCTAAAAGAGATTTAATAGTTTTGCACCAATCTTTGCATGAACATTTCCCTTGTGTTATCTTTTTACTGAAAGTTTGAATTTACATTCATGTTTTGCTATACTACCTAGACTTACAATCAATATCCAAGGCAATTTTATTTTACTTCATATCTTCAATCCTTTCTCGTAGCACTGGCATTAGAGACTGATGTCTAAAGAAAGGCTGTATATGAGTCGGCTATTTTTAGCTTATCACCTGTTGATGTATGGTGAAATAGACAGGGGGCATTAAGATAAAAAAACAGTAAGTGAGTATGATCAGAAAATACAACAATCACACACTGCAGACAAACCCATAGCATCGCGAGGAAGAACCACACAACAATCACAAGACACCAGGAAGAAAAAATGAGCAAAGCAACCAGCTCTCTCCCTCTTCCCCATAAAGATCAGATTCTGTGTTATGTCTGTTGGACATTGGCTTTGATTTTCAAGTGTTATTCTGATAATAGAGTCTGTTGTAGCTCTTTGCTGCATACTGTGTAGTTTGTTTTTGCTGTATACTGACTTTTTTCTTCAAAATAATATATTTCGAAAAATTATTTTAGTAGTACCATCAGGGTGTCAAACAGTTTGGATCCAGTTCAGGCCCAGCTTTTTTACTAGGCCTGATCTTGGTGAATGGTCCAAACTGTTTGCAAAGATTTCCAGCAGACTGCACTGGTAGGCTAAACGAGTTAAAAGTAGTAGAAAATATTAACACTTTGTTAGGTATTCTAATAGTCAATATATTGATAAATTTAAGTGAATCTACTTAAAAATGTAGAAGGTAGAAGGTAACATTCAACTATTTTCCGATGCCAATAGCCTCTGTAAACAGTTTAGACCCCAGATCAACCCAACAAAACGTTGGTCCTGATCTGGACTCAAAATGTTTGACACTCTGTTGGCACTTCTGAAAGAAACCTTTGCATTAAGGCAAATAAAAATCAATAAAATGAAAATAAATGAATCGCTTGTTTCCGGTTATCCTACAGACCCTAATATTTTGGGACCAACTCAAACTTCTTTGCAGCCTTTTAGGATATTAAAGTCATTTTTAGACTTTTTAAAGCATTTTAGTCTTTTTCCATGCATACTTTTTTGAATAAAATGACTGTTTACCTACCTACCGAACTACTAAATTTAATTTATATGGAGTTTCTGGCTCTGTCCTTTTTAGAAACATTAAAAAGTTTGCCTTTCTCCTCTTAAATCACCTGTTTTTGGGAACTCTAAGAGTACTGTAAGTATAGAAGAATTGCTATGTATCCTTCCATTTCTAAGCGCAATGCCAAGAGGTGTAGCTGTTGTAAACATTTATGTTGTAAATTCACTATTGAGTCTAACGTAAACGGTAGACAATTTTCTGGTGTTACTAATTCTGATCTTGATTGAAGATCAACTGATGTTATCTATGTTTTATCTTGAGAAGAGAAGGATTGTGACATATAATGTGTTGGTCATACTCACTTACATTTCTAGATAACCTGATTTTGATATTTATTCTCGTAAACGTAATAAGCGACCTCATTGTGTACGTAAAAATAGAAATCTAAAACGCAAAAATAGATATATACTGAAACAATAAAGTTATGTCCGCTTGACGTTTATGTCTGCCAGTTCTTAATGTGTGAACGCATTTCATTCATTTTTTTACATTACAAACTGACATCATTTAGAAACGTTATGCACCTAAACGAGATTCATTTGATAACCAGTAGAGCCGCTGACAACTCAAAGAACACGAGTACCCTTAAAATCAAAAGTCACAACATCAATAGCTTGTGTGTCCATCATAATTCAGAACTGTTCAAGCACATTAAAACATCACTGATCAAGCTCTCTAGTAAGATGTTATGCATGTTAGCTGTATGCAGTGCTTTACGACCACAACCATTAATCTGTAACATACTCTGACGTCACAAAACATCAGCCAAGAGCGTGGGTGAAGACATTCAGAAAATTCATTTTTGGTCCAGCATTTTGATATTCAACAGAGTCGGTCAAATTTGAATTTCTTTTTCATCATAACAAGCATTTTAACATTGATTAAGACTAATCAGCATTAAAACAATTGATACTGGAAATTCACATGCGTTTTTTTCAGTAAGGGGTGGGGTATACAACACAGATTTAGTGAACATGTGATGGCCGACATCAGCCTTGTTTTTTATTTTTATCTTTGTGTTATCTTTGTCATACACAAGCACAACAAATTAAAGCAAAAATGGTGTCAAAATAATGTTAATTTAAGGAGAATCGGAGGTTCTTAAATTGTTATTTGTTTAATGCAAAGGGGGGTAATTTCCGTTAACTTCGTAAATTAACGATTTTGAATTGCAATGCCGTTCGTTTTATAAGCACATTTGGAATTTTTAGATGTTTTTCATCTTTGGACGTACCTGGTTGCCATTTAACGTAAAATGTGTCGCGTTTTGGTGATCAACTTGCTGATGATAGTGGAATGAGCTGTTTTCACTTAAGGTTCAATAACTCTTCCAGATAAAAAGATACACTCAAATAATTACCAACTTTTGTGTGTCGGACGTTTGATAAACATTTTGGTATAATTTTTGCTGAGACATCTTAATTGGATCAAAAGATACAGTACCATGAAAATCGGACGTATCTTTTTTGTTTGAGTATATTATAACACTTTCTGCCACTTAAAACATTAAGACCGCCATATAGTCCAGTCAATCTACATTACGACCTCAAACTAATTCCTTCAGAAGCCGTTTTGGCGTGAACATGTAGATAATTTATGACTTATTAACCAACAAAAAGTCCTCAGAAAAATATTCAGGCATTTTCGAATAATTGGAGTTTAAAATATGCGAACTTTGTGCTTTTTCGCCCTGGCAATTCAAGTACACCGTACAAATTTATGTGACGTAATACACCGTCGCTATAGGAAACGATACAAAAAACGATGTCTGCTTCGATATTTTTCTCCAGATTGTAATTAATTTGAAAAGAGCCAGAAAAAATGATACGATTGGCGATTTGATCAACAGACCTCTCAATTATGTTGGTGGGTACTGCTTATAACAGTTGGCGACCTCAAAATATAAATAATAATATTTAAAATGACGCAAACATATATTTCCCGCACTATTGCTCGCATGAACCAAATTTCGGAATGCCGTTTTTTAAAAGAACTTTTCCATTTTCTGCGTTTAAAAATTATTTTAACCACACCAGTAGTACATACTATTAAAAATTAAACGTAAGATTTTTTCCCCCTAAAATTTATGATGTAAAAAAGGTGCCGTCCAAAAAAATAATGTATGGAAGCACATACGTGCAGTAGGAAAGGAAATCTGATATTTACTGGTCGCCGTTTTCGGTATGTTTCCAGTCCATCTAAGATCGATAATTACATTGCAAATTTGTCGGGTAAGTTGCATTAAATCTTAAAACAAATACTATGTTAGTTTTTGATAGTTTTTAACCTAATTGCTGGCAACCAATATGTTCAAAAACCCATAGAATGCGAGAGAAAAAGGGATGGCTTTAAAGATCTGTTTTTAATTTCCAGATTTGTTATACATGTCTCCGACCCAGTATACAGGGACAGGTAACTATAAATATTGGAAATATGTTGTCGAGGCTGAGCTTTCAAAACTGACGTATGTTGAAGATATTTATTGAAAGTTTATCCGTCTTTATGAACACCAGCAAGAAACCAAGGTACCCATTGTTAGCTATTTTCTGTATTTTCGGAACTTTAGCCAAATATTGTCAGAAATCACCCTAAAAAGATTATAAAACTTAAATTTCATTCACTGTAACTTGTAAAATTTCAACTTTGCACACCGGGAATAACTTTGTATGTTCAGAATCAATTTTATTGGTTGTAACACTTTGATTAACACTAAAACAAAGCCACGACAACATAACTTTGTATTTCCGCCAGTGACCAGTCTTTTTATACTGGGCCCGAGTATATGTGTAGACTTGAATTGATAATTACTTAGATGCAACAGAAGGAGGTTGGCAGGCTAACCAATTAAAACTTAACGAATATGCAGCACTAGAAATATTGCCTAATCTGCATGTAATGAAGAGCAACCGCTTCAACTGTGCCTGAAAAGTTTTCATGTCACTAACAAGGTCTTGTATATTCTTGGAGCTGCAGCAACATTGAAATATTGAATGATGAACTTGAAGAATATCCTTGGAAAATTGATTACAAAATAATATGAGCAGTGTGACCCATCGGAAATAAAGCAAACACACAAGCTATAAAACAACAAGAATGAGTCTGCTTATGATATATAACGCCCCAACCCAATCCTGGGAATGGCTGAAGTGGTATTGTGCTTTCAGCAGTAGAAAAGAACAAAGATACGATAAACTTAAATAACGCCTACTTGACTTTGCATAGCGCAGATTCGTTACAATCTGGTGGGAAGCTTGTGACCTTCTGATTACAGTTGTTAGCTAAATGAGATTACTTTCCGCTGTTCCAGTGTTTGATGATATTAACATAGGAAAAAAGTGACTCTAAATTCTAGAACGTACCCCAAAATGTCTTGATTTCATCAAAAGAGAATGAAGATTATTTACGAAAACAACATGTGTTATATATGGTTTACTTCTCATGTTTACATTATTAGGTCAGGTGTGTGTCAATTTATATTTTTATATCATATCAGCATCATTTTATGCGTCGTTTTATCCAAACAGAAGAGAAAAATGTTGTGATCTTTTTACACCTGGTCACATTGACAAGAAAGTGTGGCATAACATACATTAACTTGAACCAATCACATCTCTCTGCTGAGTTAGTAAGTTTGAAAGTAAGATTTGCTTTATTTACAAAGGGTCGCCCCATTGGCCTTCTCAAACATCATCAAGCCACTGTAAAGTAGCTTGCACAAACACATAAAACATTTAACTTGGTACTTTCAAATTTGATTAACTTTATGACCGAGCCAAAATAGTAAGTGAGTATGATCAAGAAATACCACAATCATAAACTGCAGACAAACCCATGGCACCACGAGGAAGAGCCACACAACAATCACAATACACCAGGAAAACAAACTAAGCAAAGCAACCAGCTTTCTCTTCCCCATCAAGATGATTGCAAAACTTGAATGGACATAAAGTAACGTACATAAAACAAAGAACAATTACAGACTCCCTCCCACAATGGGAGTAACAATAAATAACAAGTCAACAATAACAGAACCACCACCTTAGAACGGACAGCAGCCTAAGTTATGTGGGTGGGGGGGGGGGGGGGGGCTCAAATGCATTTTACTGGTACCGAAATTGTATAGGCCGATTTGGTTATGGGCCGAAATTGTTATGGGCCGAAATGTCCAGTGACCGCATACACCACAAATGATCAAATGACTTATACTAAGTTAGAAAGTGTAATTATATATACAATCAAAACAGGCAGATGACATCTCTTTTTACTACACCAACAATCGCTATTTAAGGAAGGATTAGATTGCAAATTGGCTTAGGATGAGTTGAGGTGGTCATGTTAATTTTGGAAGGGAACTGTTGCTTTTTAGAAAATCCATAACAAGACTATTTGTTACATACGTTACAAAGATGGATAATAAAATCATTAATAATAATGTAAGAATATTTTTTATGACTTTTGTTTTTGATTTTGATACGATCTTGCCAAAACAGTGATGGCAAAATCAATAACTGGTCATTTCAGGGTAAAGAAATTGTAAAGCCACATAAAATTGACGTAATATTGACTATAGGAAATGAATTGTGACAGTCATTACAACATAACCTCACCAGATTAGACATCTTTAATTCAACGCGAAAATAGCTACTCCTTAAAGTAAAACTTTGTTTCAGATCTCCCTCAGAGCAAAGTCATATTTGATCATGAATTTCATGTCCTGATTCTTGATTTACGCCATGTAACGTAAGTTACATTTATCATATTGAGTCCTCTACCCCACAGCAATGGGTGAAAGTGTTATGATTTTGTAGAACTTAAGTCATAATTAAAGAAAACACAGCATAAAATGCCAAACATTTAGTTGGTTGTAATGGTTTGCCATATAAATGGTATAGTCTTTAGGGTAAGAGATTTTTATCAGCTCATTACAGATACATTGATAATGGCAGAACCCAAAACTTTATTTAAAAATAAGATAAAACAAATTGTCGCTTCATTTGACAAATATTTCATATACTACAAAATTTATTTGTAAACACAAATGACTTACATGACACCAACATTGAAATATTTAGAGGGAGTGATAAATATGTAACGTTAACCACGCAACTGGAAGCCAACCCTATTTTCTAAAAGCCTGCATTTGTAACTAAAATGTTCAATACATAGAACACATGCATACTTTTAATAAAGATAAAGTCTAATATAACTATTTTGAGTTATACTCATAACTATCAGGAGTGATTTTGATATGTTCAATTGGGTAACGTATGTAACAGGCTATTGGTTGCTTGAACCACCAGTGTAATTATCAATCGTTCTGCGCATAATGATTGCCCTTTAAGATATAGATATGTCTGCGGCATCACTAGGGTGAGTGGGTGTGAGGAATTGACTATCTAGCCCATAGTTTAATTTGTTTTCTCTAGTTTTTACATGATTTCCAACCCATTCAACCCACTAAAACAACAAATAAACAAACAAAAAAAATCATTTCATAACGAATTATCAGAATGCACTTTCAGGTAACATATTTAAGCATTGTTTTAGCATCTACAGACTGTTCAGCTATTGAAAGAAAGGTGAAACAAGTTTGACAAATGCATATTTCAGCTAAGAAATCTGTTTTTCACTATGTTCAAACGTTCGGGACTGTGCCTCCTCCCCCTGCCTGCCCCCTCCTTCAACCCTAAAATGGTACTTTTTTATGTTGGTTTCTTCACTTCACATCTTGCTATCTTCTTTATAATAAAAATGATAATACATTTTTGGATATATTCTACAAATACTTATGAATAACAGCGAAAATTCATTTTTGACATTTTTTCTTTATTTTTTGCTGGTTTTGCACCCAAAAAATGCATTTGGCGATGAAAATATTTCCATTTTTTTTTCTTTTGGTACCTTTTTAACTTTGTGTCAAATAATGATTTTAAGAAATTAAGTACAAAATGTTAATGTAAAAGATTATTGCTAGAGAATTGAAACAAATACAAAAATATCATTTTTCACATATTTCCTTGAAAGGCCCCTTTTTCGGCCCCAGAAAAAATGCATTTTGCCTGCGAATTTTTTTTGAGGACTTTTTTTCTATTAATCTATGGACCTTATAGATCATGAAAATCAAAAAACCTTTTCTGAAGGAATTTGTTTGAGGTTTGGTCAAATTTTCAAGTAAATTGACTGGACTAATATGGCACTTTTACGTTTAGTTACTCTTTCTATCTCTTCACTCTGTAATTTGGATATAAAGGCTAGTGAATTTTATGCATAGACCATCAATATGACTATGGGGATTTATTAAATCACTTGTTTAATACGCACAGTATTTTTTCGCTTTTTTACAATTTTCAGCTGAAATTGATGCAAACATTAATACGAATTAAATGTATAACTTTTTCTGGATGTTTAACCTTTAAAGCGCCAAGAAAAAAAATGCATCTGAAAATGTCGTCTGCTGAAGTCGTCTGCTGCAAATAATTGCCTAACATTACTGACGAATAAAGTATAGAAGCAAACAGCATGGACACAGAACAGACTGCTCCTATAGGAGCAGTCTGATCTGGGTCCACACTGTTTGCCATAGAGGCTTTTCAAACATTTCAGCAGACGAGAAAAGCAGACGACTTTTGTTGCGATAGGCGCATAAAAGGTTAAGTGAAGAACGCGGCACCTACAGTAACAGCCATTCTCCTGACCATGAGTCACAAGCGCAGATCCAGAGGGGGGACAGGGGGTCCGGACCTCCCCTGAAAAAATTGGTCAGGATCCCCTGTAAAACCACAAAACTTACAAGCCAGCATTCATTGTTGGGCCACCATCGGCCCGCCAGTAAAACGCCATTTAAATGGCGTTTCGCTGGCGGGCCGATGATGGCCCGCTTATAGTGGTATTTGGATCCTCTCTCTCCTAATCAACTAAAAAAACGTAAAAAAAAGTTGGACCCCCTCTGTAAAAACTTTATGGATCCGCGCATGAGTCACACGCCTGCAAACTATTGTAGAAATGCGTACCTGAATTGAAACTCCTGATTAGCAAACGTGTTATACCAGTGCTTTGTTTTTATAATGTTTTCTCCTGTACTTGTCACTTCTCTCAAATTGTCAAACTCCACAGTTAGTTCGTTTCCATTTGATTTACCTGTAATGAAAATTCAATTATGTAGCAAACATAAACTTCGTCAGCAGTTGGTTTAAACATATTTGAGCCGTGACACGTGATTTCTAACAATGTGGCATTTTTACAAGTGTAGACTCAGATGAGCCTTTGATCAGCAGATTCAGAGGAGATTTTAACGTTTTAAAGAGCAATAGGCCATGTTGCCTAGAGACCATCTTTATCAACAGGTCAAACGTATTTTAGCTATTATTGCGAATACTCATGCCAAATTGTTTCAAATTATGACAAACGGTTTCTGACGAGATGTTTAAATTTTCTAAAAGTAGAGTATAAAGGAACCAAGGCTCTTCGCCCCTTAGTCCAGTGGTATAGCGGGAGTTGTCATTTACAGCAAATTGTTGACGACGGATGCTGGGCATTTACTGTTCCAAACTTTGCTCAAATGCATTGTTTAACTTGGGAAGGGCAATGGTTCAGAGGTAGAGTGCTTGACTCGAGACCGAGGGCCGCGAGTTCGATCCTCACCGGCGTCACTGAGTTGTGTCCTTGAGCAAGACACATTTATCCTAGCTTAGTACTGGTTCAACCCAGGAAGACTCGTCCCTACATAAGTGAAAGATTGCTGGTGAGACGTAAAGAATCAAATCAAACAAACATTGTTTAACTTGAATTTGTGTTATATACATGTATGTATTCTGATTTCTAAGCCAAAATTTGTACCCAGATAAAAGATCCGTCTGGCGAGACACTTTCTATAAGGATCCACAAAAACATGTTTTATTTTAGAAGTTCAAAAAACTTGTTACGCTCAATTATTTTTTTCACAATTATAGATCGAATATTAAATACTCAAACGAAGCAATCGTAAAGGTTTGGACAAGTGATAAGAGAATAACAATATCGGATCCAGAGGGGGTTCAGGGGGTCGCTCGAACCCCCCCCCCCCCGCCGTTTATGAAAGAGACCAAATTATTTCATTTTTAAGGGATATTTTGTTTTTTAGAAATGAGATAAAGTCAGCAAAGTGACCCCCATCCTTCTTCACACATCTGAACCCTCTTTCGAGGAATCCATGATCCGCCTCTAAGTATAAGCCGTAACCGAAACCAACGAAAGAGGCAGGCGCGCACATCGAATAACTCAGATCAGGTGTGTCATCCACCCAATTTGATCACTGAGACCAAATTATTTCATTTTATGGGATATTTTGTTTTTTAAAGATGAGAAAGATCAGCAAAGCGGCCCCCACCCTCCTTCATTTATCTGAACCCTCTTTCAAGGAATGCATGATCCGCCTCTAAGTATAAGCCGAAACCAAAACCAACGAAAGAGGCAGGTGCGCACATCGAATAACTCAGATTAGGTATGGCATCCACCCATTCTGATGAGAGTCTGCACTATCCACCTTGATATGCATGTACATTGGGACCTTACCTACGCAAAGAGCGCACAGCAAAGTCTGGTCAGACTAGGCGGATGGCAAGACTGATAAGACTCTTCAATGAGCCCAAGTTTTATTTTAGGGTACTGCCTATTGCTACATTTAATCATGAATACTAATTTATAATATGTTTACGGTAGAGTCTATACGCACATGTACATGAACGGCTGTTATAATTAGCCCTCGACGTGCGAAAAACTGTTTTCAGTGTTTCCGACCAAGTAAGACTTAAACTAACCTCCTGAGCTACATTGACTCACTAGAATACATGTACTACATTTTCGCATGTAGAAAGCATGCATACCATACTTATCAGATTGCGAATAACAAATGAGCTTAACAGACTGTGCGGATGCACATGCTGGTCTGCGCATTTGTCATCTACTTGCCACAAAGTCAGGTTTTCTCGCGGCGAGGTCCAATTATTCTACATGCCTCAGTTCGTACCTTCCGAATTCGTGCCCTTTAGTCTTATTTTTCCAGATTTTCCAAGCACATCGACCTTAACACCATCTCCTGAAAGAGTGCCTTCTGGTGCAGTAGTAGTAGTAGCAACAGTAGTGGTCGTAGTTATAGTAGTAGGAGTAGTAGTAGTCGTAGTCGGTGGATCAGTTGTTATTCCGTCGGAGTCAAAATCAAAATCTGACGGCGTTGTAGTCGTAGGAGGAGTGGTTACAAATATAGAATCGAAATCGAAGCCTGCTATCGGGTCGTAAAATACGGACTGGTCAAAGATTCGAAAACGGAAGCCGAATGTCTCTCTGTTTGCATGGCTGCTCAGTTTTGGGAAATCTTCTGGCATAGTTTCTGTGGTGCTTCCGTCATAGGTAACCTACATGTAGAAGCGAGAAATTCAATTAACTCTTAAAGCGCCAATCGCAACAAAAGTCGTCTGCTGTTCTCGTCTGCTGAAATGTAAAGAGGCGTCAATGGCAAACAGTGTGAACCCAGATCAGACTGCTCCTATAGGAGCACTCTGTTCTGGGTCCACACTTTTTGCCTGTATACTTAAATTCGCCAGTAATGTTTGGCAATTATTGGCATCAGACAACTTCAGCAGACGACATTTTCAGATGCATTTTTTCTAGGCGCTTTAAGGGTTAACTCTTTGCCGAAATGGTAACTTTTCATGTTTTTTGTTTTCTTTTTTTAATTTCCATCAGCTGGTTGCTTTGCTTTTGTTGTCTCTTGGATGTCTTGTTACAATGAATGTTCTGTGGCTCTTCATCACGATGCCTTGGTTGGTCTGCAGTGTGTGATTATGGTAGTTCTTGGTCATACTCACTTACTTTTCCAAACGGATCAGGCCCGACACCAAAATCACCCTTCATGTATTTCAAGGCTAGTAATTTCTGAACTACAGTGAGCCACTTTAGTTAAGCACCACCTTTTCAGGGCCCACATTTTTTGACGATAATGCTGGAATCAAAAATTTTCTATAATAATTTACTTATTGACATTTTATCTGTTTGATGACATCGAAAAAATATCGAAATCTCTCATGCGAATCAATCCGCAACGTCAAATGCAATTATGACAAAAATGCTCGTGCAACTTGAACGTCTATATTTTCTATTTGCGTTTTGCGCTAGGAATTATCCATGATGATCGCTGCGACAGAAAAACACAAAAAACAATTATTTTATTCAAGTAAAACCTCCTTTTTTGTCGTTGAAGTTAGTAACCCTGTTACTTTTTGAAGAAATGCTCTTTTTGACGTCATATTAACGTCAGTTACAATAATTAAGCAGGTATTATTTTGCAAATTGTTGTGTTATGAGTCACTTGTTGACATAGAAATATCAAACCACAAAAACATCTTATCATTGACACGTCTTATAGCTTTGGTAGTAGTGACGTCATCACTAACGTCAACACCATGACGCCAATTAATCCATTTATTTTTTACGAAAATAAACGGCGGATACATGGGTGTTTAAAACGAAATGATAAAAGAAGTGTTTTAATAATAATTCTAACACACCTCGCCTATAGAGCCAATGCTAAAAAAGTGTGATATATCAAACAATAATTCACAGTTTTAAAATCGCGAGGAAAGTACGTGCTAGCTGACGTCATTTGTTACAGGAAAATGACGTCATTCATGACGTTAGACGGTGTAACGTCGTTTTTTACACGTAAAAGACGTTACAAATACATGTAAACATACGCGACGTAGTCTAAGTATTGGCGGGAGTTCTTCAGTGCAATGGCGGAGAGATGGAAGAAGCTGAAGACTTCAAAGGTGTTTTCGTCGTTTAGTTTGTGTTAGAATCGAAATAGATCAGCTCTAATGCGTGAATTGTTGAGTAATAATTCACTGTTTGTCGGTCAGGTGTACGAAGATAAATCAATCGCGCTGCGCGCTCGTGATTTGATCTTCTTTACAACTGACCTCCAAACAGTGAATTATTATACAACAATTCACTGCTAGAGCTGATCTATTTCTTAAGCTTACTCAGAATCATACGAAATTTTAACTAACTTTTAAAAAAGTCCTAAAATAAACTTTTTTCCAATCTTGTCAGCTGGGAACCAAAATAGTAAACGTTTAAAAAAACTGATAAAGTTAGCAAACACATCCCAGTCTTAGATACTGCCAATAATAAATCAGCTCTTATCTCTGGCATTGCAGAAATTCGAGCCTGAAAAAAGTGCAATGTGATCTGAGTTTCATTCGAATAATGCAATGTGAAATGGTGTTTTGAGGGTAGTGTCCTTCAAGATCCATTTCCCCACTTGTTTCTCATCTGATCACAATACATTTTCAATGGCTAATGCAAAAATAGATGCGCATTACGCTGGTAGTCTCAGAATAAAAATAGCATAATTCGTTTTAGAGTATTTTTCATTTTATAAGTGGTGCGTAACTGAAATGGCTCACTGTATGATGTATTCTGACAAGAAGATTTGTTCTGTTTTTTCCAAACAGTACAGACCCTGATTAAATGCAACATTATTCGTCATTTCATCAAGGTCTTCATGGTTGTCCCAAAGAACCTGCAGGAACCCAGACTGAAGAGTTAACCGACACATAAAGGAACGGACAATAAAAAAGAGAATACCAGGTGAGTGTCTTTTGATATAAAGTTTACCAGGCATGGCTTTGAGAACGCTTGTGGAATCGCGAGGCTTGGTAAACTTGATATCAAAAGACCCGGACCTGGTTTTCTATTTATCAGTTTGTAAACAAGTTATTTCACTCTTCAAACGAGCGAGTTTGACCAAAAATTCGATTTTCTTGTCGATTCAATGTCATTGACAACGTTGACACTCAAAAAGAGCCACGTCATGATGACCTGATACATTGTAAAGGCACATGCCGTGAGATAAGCAACGTTTATCAGGTCAACGTGCAACAATGTAGTTAGTTTGAGAGGTGACTGATAAATAGAAAATACTAGGTGAGTGAATTTTGATATCAAGTTTACCAGGCAAGGCTTCGAGAACGCTTGTTGACTCATAATCCGAAATTTCATTTTCATATATCCTATGGTATTTGGGATATAAGGCAAAAGAATCACTGAACCATGCACTTTAGGTCACAGTGACCTATACTTATTTAGTGGTCAAACATTGGTTCATACTGACTCATTATACCAAAGTATGAAGGAAAATTAATGTGCCATGAATTAATGGTCAAAATGACCTACTGTGGAGAAATATTCATTCTTGCATAGATATCTATTCGTATAGCTGTTTACACCCATTGTCAAATGAACGAAAATCCATGTTCAAATCAGGAGATTCACGTGCTGTTTGAACATGGCTCTGAACTTGAAAATACTTAAAATGAGCCCTGCATTATTTGCATGACGTTATATTGCGGACCATACTGATCATTTCGCCGATGTTTTTGTTCGCGAAAACGTTGCGCACGGTTATGACGTAATGACGTTCGAAAGTACACAGCCGACGCCATTTTGTTTAGAGAAGTTCAGTGTAAGAAAACGGACAATTTAATGTTTTAGCAGCGTTTTCAGTGCGAATTGAGCTGAAGTAAGGTAAAATATAATAAATTATATGCAAGAATAACGATCACACATGTTTGTTTCATTGCATTAACACTTGCCGGGTCCCTCGGATGATGTTGAACACTCGGCCTATCGGCCTCGTGTTCAAACAGCATCCTCGGGACCCGGCAAATGTTAATGTATGAAAAAACATGTGTGATCCCTATAATCATATTGAAAGTAGAGAGGAAGGCAAAGATCAGGAATCGATACAATCAAGTACCATACCTGACCTGGAACACCATATGGGACAGTGGCAATAGCACAAGGAAACACAACACACAAGAGAGCCAAGAGGTCAGCCCATTCCAAGCAGGTAACCACAAGGCTGCAAGGAACAGACAATACAGCATAACAAAGACAAACATGAAACAAAAAAGGGATCGCGGTGCGCCTTGAACGGTCAGCATAATTCACTGGAGGGCTTTAACATATTTAACGCCCCAACCTTAGTTCTGATGTGAATCAAAACACTAAGATGTTTGAATCATAAAACCAAAGTATGGTGTCCATATATCGCATTGTCTTTAAGAAATAAGGCAAACCTCAATCAACCATGGAATATAGGTCAGAATGGCCTACATTAGTTTTGAGGACCAATTTCAGGCCATGCTTGTTCATAAATATTCATAACAAGCAAGTATCATGTTTATACATCAAATAATTTTCAAGATCAGGAAAAGTCGTTTTACAGAGTATGAATATGGGCCACGGTTGCATCTATTTTTATTTTGGGTGGGGGTCAATATTGATTCATACTGACTCATAATATCAAACATGATGTCCATGAATCACATTGCCTTGGATGTATAAGGCACAGTAAACGAGCCATGTAATATTCATCACAATGACCTACATTTATTCTGGTCAAAATGGCTTATATTGATGTAAAAGACTAAAGTATGGTGCTAATTGTATTGAACAGATACCGAAAATCATTCAACCATGAACTATAGGACAGAGTGACCTCCATTAGTTTTTGGGAAACACTTCAGGTCATACTTGTTCATATGTAGCAAGTATCATATTCGTACATCAATAGTTATCAATATATAAGGCAACGGAACTGGACCGAGGAAAGTAGGTCAAGTGGATCTTCAACCAGTAGTTCATGTCACAAAGTTGGTTTTGTCACGCAGCAGCTTCTTTGTCTAAGATAAAATTATGGCTATCTTTCGCAGTTGTATGTTTCCCCTAAAGTTGACACTAACTGTTGATACTGTTTTCTTGTCTACATTATCGCCGCTTAACTTTTAAAGCGCCAATCGCAACAAAAGTCGTCTGTTTTTCTCTTCTGCTGAAATGTTAAGATGCCTCTATGGCAAACAGTGTGGACCCAGATCAGACTGCTCCTATACTATAGGAGCAGTCTGTTCTGGGTTCACGCTGTTTGCTTCTATACTTAATTCGTCAGCAATGTTAGGCAATTATTTGCAGCAGACGACTTCAGTAGACGACATTTTCAGATGCATTTTTTTGCGCTTTTTAAAAGGGTTAATGTAAACATGGCCCCGTGACAACTAACTGATGCGAATGCATCCGTACACTAACAGACGTGTGAACACTTGCAGATGTGGAAGTTAAAGGCAGGCTTCTACAGACGCCAAACATACTAAGGTGACGTTAATACTTCTATAAAAATTCAATAATAATTCAACGACCTCTTTCACTTCTGTAATCCTTTTAAGCATGTCCAATCCTCTGATCATCCTTTGACGTAAAACATATGTATACTCAAGGACTGAACAAACCCAACGCTTCGTTTGCACTTTTGTACAAGGACTAATAGTGATAATTTTAATTGTTGGTTAAGTTCCCATTTACTAAATCACCTGACAATAAACTGTTTTAAAAAATGTACATACGTGAAAAGTACTATAAATGAAACATGGCCAAATTGCACAGGTTTCATCTTTTATGCATTTCTCGAAAGTACAACAACCAAATATCACACGCATTTTAAGAAATGGGTTTGTTTAAGCATATTGTCAATAGTCAGTATCTTCTTAAAAGAATTGAAAATGTGCATATCGATTTCTACTCCACAATTGTTTACATGCAGCAGTGCAAACCTATCCCATTATAACGGGTACCAGAGCGGATAAAGCAATGGCCCACTTCGAATCAAACTAAAGTTCCTACTAAAGTTCTTATGTAATAGTTGCGCGCACGTTTACATCTGAACGGCTGCAGTTGGAACTTTAGTTGGTTGCCATGTACAAGGTGAATAGCCTGGCATGCCCCCTTTCAATTTTTCATTGCAGACGAAAATGGTGTTCATATACTGCATAAAAATTACGAATAAGTACATGTAGGACCGCAAATAGGACACAGCAAGTATTTATTGTCTAAAACTAATTCTTTTGAGGCTACTGACAGATCTTGAACCCATCTTGTTAGATAGGGCTAGATGATGGAACCAGACAATCAACTAGAGTAACGGTTCTCCGACCCGTATGATTATAATAGCGACTATCGATGTTCGAATCGAACTATAGTTACTATACTAGGAACTATAGTTCGATTCGAAGGGTGTCAATATTATCTCATTTTTGGCGGGGAAAGCGGCCATCGATTTAAGTCGTTTCAACCTTATTGACTCATTTAAGGCGGATGGATTTTTCTATCCTTTAAGGAGGTAGTTTGTTCATTTAAATTTTAATATAACTTTCTGTTAGCTACATGAAATAGCGAAGACCCTGATCAGACACCGCATGTTGCGGCGTCTGATCTGGGTCAGCACTGTTTGTCCATATCCCATGAAAAGGAAACTAGGGTTATATGGGTTTACATTTATGCGATACGTACAACGCAATGACGCCGGTAAGGCTCGAACCCGCAACCCCTCGGTCTCGAGTCAAGCACTCTACCACTGAGCCACTGAACTCCCATCTTCTATTTGATGCCCATGAGATAAGCACTAATGCCATTAACTTCTTAGTGGAAACAAAATCATGCCAACAAACATATGAGCCGTGGCATGGGATTTCCAACAATGTGGCATGTGCAACCAGCAAAGTCTCAGATCAGCCTGCGCATACGCGCAGTCTGATCTGAGCCTTTGCTATTCGCTTGAATATTCTATGAGTGTTAAGCTACTGAGTGAACACCATTTGGAGTTTCTAAGCGTAAAAGGAGGCTACACAGGCTAGTCAGAGTCAACACTTGTCAAAATGCCACATTGTTGGAAATCACATGTCACAGCGCAATTATATTTAAATGGTGTTGTGCGTAGAATACAGAGTGTGTGACGATTATCTTCAAATTCAATACGATAGCTAGACTTCCATGTGATTTTTTGGATTTCATTACCTATATCTAATCGACTGATTGAACCATGGAAATTAAATAGAAAGGTTATGTTTATTCATCAATAAAATATTAGATAAATGTTTTAATATATTCTGTTTTCAGTTTAATGTTTATCCCAGTAAACACAATTTTAGCCAGTTCATTGGATTTTGGCTCATGTATTGCCTACCAAAACAGTGGCAAAGGCAAGCTCCAACTTTTTTCACAATCCCATAGCCTACATGGTTGCATAGACAAATGGTTGAAGTACATAATAAATCTACAAAGCCCACAACCCTGGATAGCTGCGATTACATATTATACCTTATGTGATACGTGAGTACATGTACCACTTTTATAAGTGGTGTAATATGTACGTTATAAAGGTTATGATACAAAGTCAATGCAAACAATTTTTGTTCGTAAAATTGTGTCTATTTCTTATCCATCAATATTAATTTAACGCTCGAAAGAAGCATCTTATTGTGATAATATGAAAGAACGCTCGAAAGAATTTGATCCTATTAAACGCTCGAAAGAAGCATTTCATTGGGATAAACTGTAAGAACGCTCGAAAGTAGCATCTCATTGGGATAAAATGTAAGAACGCTCGAAAGAAGATAATCTCATTGAGATAATATGTAAGAACGCTCGAAAGAAGATACTCTCGTTGATATAATATATAAGAAGTTTCAAAGAAGATAATACCATTAGGAAAATTGTAAAAACGCTCGAAAAAAGATAATCTCATTGAGATAATACGTAAGAACGCTCGAAAGAAGATAATCTCATTGATATACGAGGGTCAGTCAAAAATAACTGAGAGTTGGTTAATATCTTTTTACTGGGTTGGCAGTTTTGGCTGACACTTTATACACATATAGAATAAACCTTCGGGCTTCGATACATATAGAAGATGACGTCTTATCATCTTCAATGCGCTGTTGCTAGGCAACCGAATACCGTCTCTCAGCGATGTGCGTTCGCGCTGACGACACTTTTGACTAAGCAGCCATGAATTTAAAATCATTTTAAATCTAAAACAGTATAATTACGGACCTTTTATCCATCCAATTATATCAAACAATGTGTTAGCAATGTTTTGAAGAAGTGTAATAGATAGTAAATACAATACATGCAATGTTCGTTGCCTAGCAACAAAAATCGATGGAAATTCCATTTTTAACTAAAAGACCAGCTTTTGTTGCTATGACAACCGTTTATTAGTGGGAATATTCAAGATATGCATTCAGATGTTAAAGGCCTTTTCTTAAATACAATGAAATTGTCATATGATACGATACTTAGTTGATAATATTACTTTAAAATGAACCGTAACTGGTGGGTGGGGTATATTTTCGGGTGAAATTTTCAGAAAATTTAGTTAATTTTCCTCTTATTTATGTAATAAAATTGCAACGCCTCAATCTCAGTTGATGCTTTTCACAAAATATATTCACATACTGTATTGGCAACAAATGCACAAGTTGGTGTAACTAAAATTTTGTATAGTGTTTCCATAGCAACGCTATATTCCAGCGTGAACGCATGGCGTTATTTCACGTTCTTCGGTTGCTAAGCAACAACGATCTATACTTTGCATGGTCTTGTATATTGCATATTCTGACGCATGACAGTTCATCTCATGCGTGTGCCAAATTTCACTAGTGTACGTTAGCCTACGTAAGAGGTATGAATCAACTCTCAGTTATTTTTGACTGACCCTCGTAATATATAAGAACTCTCGAAAGAAGATAATATGTGTTAAGATAATATGTAAGAACTCTCGAAAGATGATGGTTCTCATTAAGATAATATGTAAGAACGGTGGAAAGTAGAAAATCTCATTGAGATGATGGTTCTCATCGCATAGGCATAATAGGCATGAATTGATTTTTCTATCGTGTATCCAGTAGGGCTCGTGATCAACTATTTGCTTTAAGTCTTCAACTTCCATTCAGTTTTTCTACGTAAGAAGTGAGGGCTCTGGTGAGGTTGTGTGGATGCACAGGATTTTCTGAGACTTTGTTGTTCGTCCATGGGATAAGTACAAAAAAGCTCAAGTGCTGGTTGAGGTTATTCTTACACTTATTTGTATATAACGCAACAAGCACTTCAATTCATTGTAAGCATTGTTGAACCGCAAATTTCACACTTCGAAAATTTCAAACTGTGAAGAACTGGTACCAATTCATCACAGCGCGTGAAAAATTGGTATCAATGCGTCACATATTTCGTAGCAACATCTCACACTTTGTGAAAAATACGCACGAAGTCAAATTTCTTACAGGATATTCATGCGTATTCCTCACATTGATACCCCCCCCCCCCCCCCCCAAAAAAAAAAAAAAAAAAAATGCTGCATGTTGCATTCGATTCCAATTCTCCACAGTTTTGTCAAAGACATCTGTGACAATCAAGTATCAGTTCTTCATTTGAGTGATAATTTTGTACCAATATGTCACATTTGTGAGGATTTTGTAACAGTTCATCACACGTGTGGGTTTTGATACCAATTCTTCACATGTGATGATTCGATACCAATTTTTTACAGATGTGAGGATTTGGTACCGATTCTTCTCCAGTGTAATGATTTGGTACCGACAATTCACATTTATGAATATTTGGTACAAAATCTTCACATTGTTCTAGTTCTTCACACATTAAAAACTACAAAATAAGAAATTTGAGCACAAAATTTACATCTCAAAAAATGTCGAAATTGACCGTAGGTAAATTTCACATTTGCCAAAAGTGACGTATTGGTACAAATTCTTCACATGGTGTAAAGTTTACGAAGTAAGAAATTTGGAGTTCATCATAGCGTACAAATTAATGCAAGTTTTTAGTGCAAATGATGTTAATTCATGGTTACCGTAGCAGTATGTATCCGTCAAATTACAGAAGGTTTAAGGTACTTATCGATTACATGTGCTTAACCATCCTGATCCCCCAGTAGTAATCTGTTGAAACATGGTCAATAAAAGCAAAATTTCTATCAGCTTATAATTCTTGGCATAGATTGCGGATCTACTTCCTGAAGAATTCGGAAACGGTTTAACGTCATTAACGCCAACGCTGAATATATTCAATACAAAGACATTTTCTGCAAGAATTGTGACTGAAGATATTCAGACGTCAAAAAGCGTCAATTTTGACGTCAAAATGATATATTTACATTTTCACTGCTAGTCTTTAAATGAACCTTTACATTTGAGATGTCGTTCATTTAAGAATTGAAAGTTATTTTTCTGCGTTTCACTGAGGTATGAAATGTCGGGAAAAGGGGCTCTTTCATGGTATGGGAAATTAACATGGGAGTCTGCCCACGCTTGGAATTTGATAATTTTATGTTTATTAATTGTCTGGGGTATGACTTTTATATTTATGGTGCATTTGAGTTTTTATGCAATTCCATTGCTAATCTATGACGTCATGTATGATATCACTACAATACCTTAGGGTATCCAGTTATAATCATTTCTAAAGTAATTGACATATCATGTAACGGGCGCAGAAATGTTTTATTAAGTAACTATATCATTGATAAGTCCGTTGATACTATAAATGGCTTTGTATGTATTATGATAGCGGGTGGGCATTCATTTTTATGAGATGGTACCCCAAATTTCAACTGTATATTTTGTATTCAGTCAAATTTGGAATTAAAATTTTTACACGTTGCGGTCTTTGTCAAGATACCATTTCAACATATAAACTTTCCATATATGTTAAGAATATGTCGACCAAATTTCATGAAATTTAAGGACCGGTAACATATTTTTTCAACTTGATGTAAACACATGGCCCTAATTCATCGAAATGTAAAAAATACAATAATCATGTTTCAGTGTAAAACACACTTGAATACTTGCTTAGTTTGAATCACCATGCTAGTACGTTTATTGGTAGAAGTAGCTATGTCCAGTGTTTTCCCTATTTCTGATTGAAAAAAGAAAAAAAAAACAATATTCTTTGATATTAAGTGCCATGATTCTTATTTTATGAAGTGCTTACACAATAATATTACCCAAAACGCTACAGTATGGTGACACCGAAATTACCACATCTAGTTTCGAACGTTAAAACTACATCTAACCAGTGTTACACTTAATATGTAACATTATTAAGAATTTTAATTCATACAGAAGAGAAACCTTATGACAAGTCAGTTCATACAGGAGAAGAACCTTATATCTATGGCTTTATAATTTTAAGCCTCATTAATAAACCTGGATCACAAGAATAACCCCCTGTCAAACCTGTTGGTTAAAATTAACCATTTTGGTCACAGAGAACTCTTGGCTTCAAAGGTATTGCTAAATTAATGCTTAAATCCTCTCTGTTTATTCTGTTTTGTAAAACTGATGCTGATTTCCATCAAATGGCAACATTTATTCTTTGGCTGGATGTATATTCCAAGCATACAGTTTCGTTTCTGGACCTCATTTATTCATGTAGAACACTGTTCCATGATACCTTTGATATGACTCTGTTACACTTAATCCTGGTCACGGCACCAAACTGTGGTTATTCTAGTTCAGTTGGGATGTAAAGCAAATAGTTTGTCTTCTTGTTTCCATACGTTTATTGATAGGATATTATGTTTCTTAATTAATATCATGCAGGACTTGAGGAAGTGATACACATTGTCTTGGCCCCATAGTGCCATGACATGGGGCCTTGACCTTTGGCATTGCCGGCCATTGAATCATTTGAAATTTTCTAAACATGTCTTTCTTTAAGAAAATTGGAAGTAGATTTAAAAACAACCTCCTTCTGTCGAGTTATTGATTCATTTCAACTAAATAATTAATTTTCTAAAACTGACCTATACCCATAAGAGGTAGGAAATGACAAAGTTACCGGTTTTGGATTTTCATGAAATTCGGCTCAGATCAGCAGGATATATATGGCATGTTTTTGTGATAATATGATATCTTGACAAAGACTAGAACATATCTATCTTTGGAATTTAATGTTGAATGTTTTGTAAATTTTTGAAAAAAAAAATATTGAAATTTTATAATCACTTCTTCAGAAAACGTAAACCATAATTTATCCAAATTGTTTCCTGGTATTAATATAATGCCTATGGTATTTTGGATTCATTCTAGATGACAAATCATAGAAATAAACAAAACTATAGATTTAGGACATGGAAATTTAGAGACAGGTGCCACCTCAAAGGTGGAGTACGTCAGGGTTGCTTCCTAAGCCTTATTCTTAACTATCTAATTCAATAAATACATTTTCATAGTTTGTATATAATGAGTCATTATTATGCAAAGTTTAAAGAAAATCAATGCATGGGCACAGATGCAAGTACCCCTTACATCTACTTTTTCATGCTTAAATTAGATGTAATTTAAAGGACATTTCATACCTCAGTGAAACTCAGTAAAATAACTTTCAATTCTTATAATTACAACTTCTTCTTTATTCTTTCTTATTCAGTATTTATAATTATGTTTTCCTAAAAAAATACGTTTCCAGCTAAGAGTTCCTTTCGCGCATTTAGACTATGACGTGCGTATGTAGACCTAGACGTTACGACGTTCAAAAAATCAAAATGGCGACCGTTCTCCAATTGAAAATAAACAACTACATTTTAGAAACTAAAATCTCGTTTTTACCTCGACATGGGACTTCATTAGAATGTGTACGATTGTTACGTCATCGGATATGACGTCATTCGTTTACATTGGTGACGAAAGCATCATCTGTCGAAATGGCTTGGAAAGGAAAAGAAATGATCCCAGCAAAAAGAAATTGTGCCATCTTTATTGAGTGATTGAAGAAAGCAAAGACGAATTGCAAAAAATGTTGGATAAACCAGGCAACAGTCAGTAAGTTCAAGAAACGATTTTACTGCGGGGCTCGACTGAAAACATACAAAACAAGCACAGGTGCAAGAGGTTATCGCTCCGGGGTGATTGCATCATTTTGCGGGCTGGGAAACTGAATAGATCGCAGCAGACAGCTGATCGGCATGACTACTGTTAATTTAGGCGTCTAATGTATGTAAATTTTTGCTTTTCTACCTTAAAATATAGGTGTAAGTGTAAGGTAAACTGTCAGTAGTCGCAGGCTGTCCATTTCTTTTCATAGAAGCATTGCACAGTATCACAAAAGTAGTTCTGACGTGAATGGCCCTCGGAATGGCCCCGCCCCTCATGAATACGGACCGGGTTCATTGAAAAATGAAATACAGGTCAATGCGATCAGATGACAGTTCTCGACCAATCAGATAAGCGGATCTTAATAAATGTTATGACAGTTGTAATTATATCTTCAAGAACAAATCGATTTAAGCCACACCCACATACGTGCCATCTGCGTGGGCTAACGTTGCTTGTTTACTGACGTTTGCTTGACGTTGAACACGTATCGCCATGACGTTTAGCGCGGAAATTTGGCGTTCTGGATATTCCAACCCTACGTTGTGTCTGATTTAATTCAAAATATATGGAAATCCATCCAAGTTCGGTGAAAATTGAAAATTGATACTTGACCGATAATAAAAAATGTAAACAAAAGTAACCTATTCATTTTTTGGAATATTCATGGAATCATAAACACTTCAGGTCTCTTGCAAAGTTAACGTGAAGCCCTTCTTCACTTACTAATTCATTTCTAAATTATCCTACATTTTAAAGGTTATCATGATGTTAATGCGTTTTTCCAATGACAGAATGGTGTAGTGACACGGTTTGAGTTGCAGTTTGCGAGTTACGTGTTAAGTTTCGTGAAATCGTGTTCACATGTTTTCGTCTTGTAGCGTAAATTCTACCATGAGCCAGTGCATGAGATTTCCAACAATGTAGCATTTTGACATGTGTAGACTCAGACGAGCCTCTGCAGTCTCCTTTTAAGCTTAGAAACTCCAAATGATTTTCAGTCAGTAGGTTAACAATTATAGAATACTCAAGCGACTAGCAAAGGCTCTGATCAGACTGCGCTTATGCGCAGGCTGATCTGAGGATTTGCTGGTCGCACATACCACATTGTTGGAAATCTCATGCACTGGCTCCCATTAAAAATGTCGTTTCGATATTTTAACACACGTTATATATATTCAGTTAGACATTTTCAAGACGACTGTTTATGATGGCTGTGAAGGACTGATTTAAAATAAATCCGACCTAAGGAGCACACTTTAGCATCGTAAAGTTTGCCGTGCCCACATCAATGGTAGATAATTTAAGATTATAAGACTCAGGGATGTTGGGATTATATACAATTTTGTCCTGAGATTCACTGATATGTCAGAGCGATATAAAAAGTCAGTCGTTAGATCCACTGTGGCCATGATGTTTTGCCGTTCCAACTGCAATGGTAAATTATTTGAGTGTATAAGCATCGGGGTGTCAGGGCGATAGAAATAAAACAGTCCTGAGATCGATTTTCCGTACAATGATGTTTGCCATTCCCACTGTTATATTTGAGTATTTGAGACTATAAGAATCAGGGGTGTCAAGGTGATATAAATGCGCCCTAAGATGCACAGTTTGGTATCATGATGTTTGCTATTCCCACTGCAACGGTAGGTTATTTGAGAGTATAAAATAAGGAGTGTCTGGTTGATATTTAAATATGTCCGTATATTCACTGTTTGGTATCGTAAGGTTTGATACTCCCACTGCTATGATATTATAAGAATTGGGGGAGTTGGGGCGATATAAAATAACACCGTCCTGATTTATTGTTTGGTATCATGATTTTAGCTGTTCGCACTGCAATGGTAGATTATTTGAGATTATGAGAATCAGGGTTGTCAGGGCGATAGAGTCGCAATAAAACTAAATTTTCGACCGTGTATCCGACGATATACCTCCCAAAATGAAAAAAAGTAATACGTTATCCCCCACATATAGAAATCAGGGGGGTGTCAGGATGATTTAAAAACATTGTGAGATTCACTGTTTAGTAACATGATGTTTGCCCCTCCCACTGCAATGTTAGATTATTTGAGATTATAAGAATCAGTTTTGTCAGGGAGATATAAAAATCTGTCATGAGATTTACTGTGATCAAGATGTTAACATTGCCAGTCCCTCTGCAATGGTATACAATATGAGATTATTGGAATAAGGGATATCATGGCCATATAGAAAAAATCCGTCCTGAGATCAACTGTTTCGTATCATTACATGTATATTTTCCGTTCCCATTTCAATGGTTGATTATTTGGGATAATAAAATCAGGGGTGTCAGGGCGATATAAAATCCGTCCTGAGATTCACTGTACAGAATCATGATGTTCGGCACTCCTTCTGCAATGATAGATTATATGAGATAAGAATAAGAGGTTCCAAGGCGATATACAATAAGTATCACCTGAGATTCACTGTTTGATATTATGAAGGTTGCCGTTACTACTTTAGTGGGAGATTATTTGAGATTAAAAGAATCAGGGTTGTCAGGGTGATATAAAATAAATCTGTCCTGAGATTCTCTGTGATCATGATGTTTTGAGATTATAAGATTAAGAGGAGTCAGGATGATATAAAATATATCCGTCGTGCGATTCACTGTCATGATGTTTGTCATTCCCACTTAAAAAGTTGATTATCTGATATTATAACAATAAAATGTGTCAGGGTGATATAAAAATTCGTCTTAAGACTCACACTGTTTGGTATCATAAGTTTTGCCGCTCCCACTGCACTGATAGATTATTTGAGATTATAAGAATCAGAGCTGTCAGGGTGATATAAAATTAATCCATCCTGAGATTTACTGTTTGTCATGATGTTTGCCTTTCTCACTGCAATGGCAGATATTTTGAGATAATAAGAATCAGGCGTTTCAGGGCAATAATTGAGCCATGGATTGAGATTTCCAACAATTTGACATTTTTACAAGTATAGACTCAGACGAGTCTCCGCAGCCTCCTGTTAAGCTTAGAAACTCCAAATGATGTTCAGTCAGTAGCTTAACAATCATAGAATACTCAGGCGACTGACAAAGGCTCTGATCAGACTGCGCGTATGCGCAGGCTGATCTGAGGCTTCGCTGGTCGCACATACCAAATTGTTGGAAATCTCATGCACTGGCTCAATTATGAAAACGGTCCTGACATTTACTGTAATCATGATGTTTACCGCTCCCATTGTAATGGTAGATTATATGAGATTAGTAGAACCAAGGGTGTCAGGGTAATAGAAAATTCGTTTGGTATCATATGGTTACCAAAAGTCATCATACCACTGCGATGGTAAATTATATTAGCTTATAAGAATCAGGGTGTAAGGGCAATATGAAATTCAGGGATACCAGCTGAAATAAAAATCCATTCTGAAATAATTTACTGTTTGGTATCATGATGCTTGCCATTCCCACTGCAATGGTAGAATATTTAAGAATATAGAGAATCGGGGGGGGGGGGGGGGGGGGTAGGGTGATAAAATAAATCTGTCCTTAGATTTATGGTTCGGTATCATGATGTTAGCCATTCCCACTGCATTGATAGGTTATTTTAGAATATAAGAATCAGGCGTGTCAGGGTGATATAAAAAAAATCTGTCATAAGATTTACTGTTTGGTATCATGATGTTTGCCATTCCCACTGCAATGGTAGAATATTTGAAAATATAAGAATCAGGGGTGTCAGGCTGATAAAAAATTAATCTGTCCTGAGATTCACTTTGACCATGATGTTTGCTGCACCCATTGCATTATATGAAATTTTATCAGTCACCCCTAATATTTACTGAATTGTTTCAACATAACCTAATAAACTTTTTCTATCTCACGGCATGTTATCTTTATCAGGTCATGATGACGTTTCACTTTTTGAATGACGTCGCTAATGACGCTGAATCAATACAAAAATCAAAAATTACGTCATAATCGCTAGTTTGAAGAATGTTCAACAATGGGTAAACTGATAAATAGAATACCAGGTTTGCGACTATTGATATCAAGTTTACCAGGCTTGGCTTTGAGAACGCATGTAGAATCGCTCGGCAAGCCTCGCGATGTCAACAAGCGTTCTCAAAGCCTTGCCTGGTAAACTTGATATCAAAAGACACTCACCTAGTATTCTCTATTTAGAATCAGGGGTGTGAGGATGATATAGAGTAAATAAGTCCTGAGATCCACGGTTTCGTATCATGATGTTTGCCAATCCCACTTAAATAGTATATTTTTTGAGATCATAAAAATAAGAGGTGTTATGGTGATATCAAATCCAACCTGAGATTCACTGTTTGAGCACTATCATAAAGTTTGCTGTTCCCACTGCAATGATATATATACTGCTCAACAAAAGTTTAGCACGGATAAATAAAAATTGATTTTTATTTGAGCAAATGGCTTAAAGTTATAAGATATCTACTGAAATGATGGTTTAATATGTGATAAAGTTGAGGACAGCAACTGGTTTACTAAAATTGGATGTCTACTGCGTCGTTCATTACTTTAAACAAGAAAGGGGTCAAAAACGTGTTTCAACTGCATTATTGGCAATACAAAATGGATACAGCATCGGTTTTTTAAAGTCTTTTGTTTTCCAGCTTAGTCGAATCAGCCATTCTGAAAAGAATCAAGGTCGTCTCCATTGAGCATTTGAAGCAAAAGTTGAGTCTTGATAACAACTAACGTCGTTGTTATAATGACGTTTACAACTCAAAAACAGTACTGTTTTCGTTGTGTAGGCATGCTTAATTGAAAGGGCTTTCGTGTTTAAGAGGGTGTCAAAAGAAAGACAATTAAGGGTAACGCACGTTTATAAAATTTTGTCCCTGGGTATTTAATGCATAAATAATGATGTTAATCTGAAGTTGAGGCTAAATGTAGGCGGTAACGCTATCTAAAGCAGACGTTTTCAAAGAACCAACTAAAAGAAATGTTCCTGGTGCTTCTGCCACTCTAGCATAAAAAAATTACTTGATCGCTCGATTCAGTTCGCTGAAAAAGTCAAAAAGTGGAAAATACCATTTAACGTCATAATGGAACGGTAAAACGTGGCATAAACGGGTATCAAACTTTGACGTTTTTTAACGTTTTTCATCATTTAGAACCTTTCGCTTTACATTAGAATCAAAAGTTTAAATTTTCGATGTAGACGTGTATTCTTTACATGCCTATGACCTCAAATTTAACGTCAATCCACTGACGCCTAACCAGATTACCATTTGTCTAGCGGACACGAAAATACGTAAATTTCAAGATCCCCATATATGTTGATTTACATCAAATAAAATGTTTCATGTTCATTCAAAGAGGGGCATCATATTAAAATCCGTGCTAAACTTTAGTTGAGCAGTATGATATGAGATTATAAGAATCAGGGGTGTCAAGGCAATATAAATTGTATCTGCGCTGAGATCATTGTTTGACATCATGACGTTAGCCGTTCCCTTTTCAATTGTAGATTATTTGAGATAAAGAGAATAGGGATGTCAGGGTGATATAATAAATCCCTCCTTCGATTCACTGTTTGGCATCACGATGTTTGCCATTTCCACTTAAATCGTAGATAATTTGAGATTATAAGAAACAGGGATGTCACAGCTATGTATAATAAATCCCTCCTGAGGTTCACTGTTTGACATCATGATTTTTGCCGTCTCCTATTTAATAGTAGATTATTTGAAATCATAAGAATTAGAGGTAGCAGCGTGATATGAAATTTAAATCCGTCCTGGCATTTACCGTTTGGTATAAAAAAAATGTTTGCTGCTCCCACTGCAATAGAAGATTATATAAGATATTAAGAATCAGGGATGTCCGGGCGATATAAATTAAACCCATATACACAATCCGTCTTGAGATTTACTGTGATCAAGATGTTTGCAATCTACACTGCAATTGTATATTATATGAGATTATAAGATTCAGGGGTGCCAGGGTGATATAAAAATCCGTTCTGAGATCCACTGTTTGGTATCATGATGTTCTACATCCCCACTGCAATTTTAGATTATTTGAGAATATAAAAATCAGGGGTGCCAGGGTAATATAAAAAAAAACATCCCAATAGTCACTACTTGATATCATGATATTTGCCGCTCCCACTATTACAGTGTTGATATAATGATGTTTGCAGTTTCCACTGCAATGGTAGATCATCTGAGATTATAAGAATCATAGGTGATAGGTTGACATAAAATAAATCCGTCCTGAGATTCACTTTTCGCTATCATGATGTTTGTTGCTCCCACTGCAATGGTAGATTTTGTGAGATAATAAGAACCGCCGTTGTCAGAGTTATATAAAACAAATCCGTCCTGAGATCAACTGTTTGATATTATGATGTTTGACGCCCCTTCTGTAAGGGTAGAGTATTTGAGATTATTAGAATCAAGGGTATCAAGATGATAAAAAATCTATCTTGAGCATCACTGTTTCTATCTTGATGTAAGCGGTTTTCACTGCAATGGTAGATTATTTAAGAATATAAGAATCAGGGGTATCAGGGAAAATCAAAAAACCCCTGATAACCACTATTTGGTATCATGATGTTAGCCGTTCTCACTGCAATGGTAGATTATTTGAGAAAATAAAAATCTGAGGTGTCAGGGTGATATAAAACCCGTCCTGAGATTCATTGTTTGTTATTATGTTGACCGAAACAGGTCTTATGCGATGCACAGGTTCTTAAAACAACATTAATCTAAATTAATTCATAAATTCGCGACTTTATAGTTTTCTAAAGAACTGATCATTTTCAAGTCACGTACTTAAAAGGCCAATTAAGTATGGTTTAATATTATTGGCATTCTGTAATTATACCCCGACATTTATGGCTAGGGGTATATAGTTTTCGTCTTTCCGTTAGTACATTCGTTCGTTAGTTTGTTTGTACTTCCTTCTGTTACATTCGTATGATTTATGACAAAGGTTTGGTAAAAGTTTCTCCAGTGGTGTATATCTCAGAAAGTATTCATATTTGGACCATAGTTGCCTTGGAGAGTTGTCTCCAGACTTCATGGTCCATTACCCTAGGTGGGGCTGGAGGTCAATATCTAGGTAATCTTTAAAAGTATGACAAAATTTTGTTAAAACTTCTGGTGTATATCTCAGTATCAGAAAACATTCATATTTGGACAAGGGTTGACATTCACTTTCTGTCTCCGGACCCCAGGATCCTTACCCCTGGATGGGGCTTTAGGTCAATATCTAGGACACCTATAAAATGTGCTGTTCTGTTTTTCTGAATTTAACAGATTTCTAACCAATCATTAATTCGAAAGCATTCATATTTGTACAATATTAACAATACATAGTTGGCGTTCACTTATGGGCTTCTGACCCTTGGATCGACCCACAGGGTGGGGCTTGAGGTCGAAACATAGGATATTTTAAAGGTTCTTTTTCATTTTTATTGAATTATTAGTATTTGATCAACAGGTTCTATTTAGGGCTGACTTTCTCTGTGTTATTTGGGCTTATGACCCAGGGAGGGGCTAGAGGTAATTATCTAGGACACTTTTAAGTGCTATTCTATTTTTCTTACTTATGCAGATACTTAACCAACCATTTTTAGAAAGCATACACATTTAGGCAGTTGGCACCATTCATAGCTGGCTTCCACTTGACAAGCTTTAGACACTTCGGTCCATGCCTTTGGGTTGGGCTAGAGGTCAAAAGCTAGGACGTCTTAATTTTCTTATTATTATTTTTTTTCTTTACTAGAATAATGTGTATATGACCAACAGGTACTATTTTGGGCCGACGTTCTCTCTGTTACTTTGGACCTTAAGGTTCACGACCCAGGGTAGGGCTAGAGGTCAAAATCAGTAACAACTTATCAAAGAGCATTCGTATTTGACCATAGTTACCCTGAAGTGATCGCATTCACATCTTGACTCCAGACCCCAGGGTCTCTACACCTGGGTGGACCTGGAGGTCAAAATCTAGGACAGATTTTAAAAGTTATATACTATTTGTCTGACTTATGCATATATCTAACCAACCATGTATTAGAAACATTTCAATTTGAACAATTGGTGCCATACATGGCTTCCATTTGACAGCTTCAGATGCTTGGGTCAATTGCACAATGTGTGGTTAGAGGTCAAAATCTTTAGATGTGTCAAGTGATTTTTCTTTTATGGAATCAATTGGATTTGAACAACAGGTACTCTTTAGGGGTGGTCATTTGCTCTGTGATTTCTTGCCTTTGGGTTTAATACAACCAGAGTTTGGACTAGAAGTCAATCTTAGTTTAGATAAGAACAGTAGGAGCATCAGCCGGGGGTATACGTGCCTCTCAGGGAACTTTTTCTTGTTTAGTTTGAAGTTATCTTAATATTTGGTCAATCTATTGAATCATGAATGACCTTCGAACTAGCACCGAAACACAATTTTTTACAATCTTCCTCCTTTGGGTTGGTCCTGCCGTGGCTGTCAAGCCAATCATCTGGGCCTTTGGACAAAGGTACCTAAGGCTCAGATTTATAGCCCAAACAACCCTATAACAGTCAAGTTTTATCGACGGCATGCAAATCATAGACGAGCCTAACTAATGATTTCATGTTCATTAAATGCATATATTTCCCTAATCAGATACAATGTCATTGCGTTTGTGCACGGGGGTCTTATAAAATATATACCTACCACTGATTCACAGTATTAGCCTCGTCTACAGCTATCAATAATAATTAAGTTTGTTTTAATACACACTGAATGTCAACAAAATGAAAACATGTCTTGCCACTTTTTCTCATTCAGGAAGGATTCTGGGTTGCCAAATGCGAAATCAAAATCACCATTTTTGATCACTCATTCTGATTTGCATCTAGTCCGAGATGAGTTGCTCTGAAGCCAAGTTCATTGAAGATTCTGGATCTACTCGTAGATAAATGAACTTACTGGTCGATCACAACCACAGTTTTTTAGGGAGCGCAGTGGCTCAGTGGTAGAGTGCTTGACTCGATACCGAGGGGCCGCGGGTTTGAGCCTCACCGGCGTCACTGCGTTGTGGTCCTTGAGCAAGACACATTTATCCTAGCTTAGTTCTAGTTAAACCCAGGAAGACCCGTCCCTGTTTAACTGAAAGATTGTTGATGGGACGTAAAGAATCAAATCAAACAAACAAACAAAACAACCACAGTTTTCCCAAGAGAAAGTAACGGAAAACACTTGTACGTCAACGATTTTCCACTTATTGTTCGTGTACTGATGTAATCAGCACTTCCTTCAATAACGGGCGATATCGAACACTTATGTGCTCAGTTACCTAAAGAGTAATCTTAAATTTATGAAAACTATCAGCTTCCAAGCCTCGGCGATAGCATGGAAGTCGCCATATTTATAACTTTGCTGAACAAGTTTTGTAATAAGCTATCTGACTGGTCGAAAGTTACATCATAACAAGGGAGGCAACGATCTACAGACGCTAGGGCGGGACTTTCGCCATCGGCCAAGGGTGCGTAAGGAATGAAGTGAACTTGGCCTGCATAGATGAGTAGATGGTTACTCAAGGACCATTTGTACCAAAATATTTTTAAATCCGATCAAAAGTTTTTAAGAGAAGATTTTTAAAGTTTTCCCTTTCGGTTACCATGGCAACCAGAATTCTTTATGGAATCAGAATTTATAAGCAACTTTGAAAGAAAACCATCCAAGGATTTATTCCTGTGAAGTAACGAGATTGATATTCCACCAGGTGGTTAGGGAGGAGTTGTTGTTTAAAGCAATTGTTGACAGACGACGGACTGACTGACGGACGGACGGACGACGGACATCCTATGATCGCAATAGCTCACCTTGAGCATAAGACTCAGGTGAGCTAATAAATACACACATGGGTCGCTGCCAGTAAGTGCACACCTAGGGTACAGACTGAACAGAAATTTGCCTCTCAAATCGAGATTGTGTACCCTCATGTACTCGCACTGCATTACGAAAAAAACATTTTATTAAAGAATCATAACTGCCCTTCACAATTCTTCCATATTGACGGGTTCGATAGAGTGTGCAAAGGCTTGCTGAAGGTTCAAGGTACAGATGTACCACGACCTCTGACCAATGACCTTTGGGTCTTTCAATTTCAAACGATTGATCTAGAATGCGTAAAATGAGCCAGTCCGACTGGAACATATGTGTATGTCAAAGCTTTTATAGTAAATGTAAATAAACGCCTGAAACCCTTTTTTCTAGAACAACATATCACTATTGTAAACAGAGTCACGCTTCAAAGCTTTTGGTTTATCTTTACTTGTAATATATTTTTTTAGTTCCCAAGATTCCCACGATACTAATAATATTACTTTTGCAGTTTAATGTTTTAAACATTATGTCAACGCATTCAGAGCGCATTGCAGCGGATACATGTACCAGCGATAAGACAATTCTGAACCTCGTATAATCGCAATTTTCGTGCGAACGGCTAACTGAAATTTTATTCGTTTCGTCAATGTTTTGTCGTCTACTATTTGTTTTCAAAGTTTTTCTTTCTGTAATACCTTCTGAGTGACAAACAGCTTAGACACAGATGAGGCACAATGTCCAAACTGTTTCCAAAGGTTATCTGCATACGGCGGGCCAATGATGGCCCAACATTTGCTGGCATGGTAGCTTTGCGATTTTATAGGGGATCGGGATTAGTCTGGCTAAGAATCCCTATGTTTTGTGATTTTTCAGGGGGGGGGGGGGGGGTCCGGACCCCTTGTCCCCCCCCCCCCCTGGATCCGCGCATGACACTAGTAGGCAAAGGATTAATTTGTTTTCTGTGGAAGGTATAGGTGAACAAAATTAAACTGGCACTCATGCATATGCCGTATGAATCCGGTATTCTAATTTTAGATTTCCGAACATACCAAAAAGTATTGGTTTCAGAATGATATATTTTCTCATGTAATCCTCTTTTCATCACTGTCCTGATTAGTGCTGTGGACAGTGCGTATAGCTGCTAAGGTTGAAATGGTGAGTTCGAAGCTCACGACATGGCTATTTATTTTTTTAAATTAAAATGCCTTTCTTTTTTGTTGTTGATATTACTTTGCTAGTAATTTGCTGGTGAAATATACGCACATGCACATGCATATCAATATATGAGTCAATGCACGAGATTTTGATAACTATTACACATGCAGGTTAGACGTAGATGAATACTCGGACAAAAAAACACACTTTTACCTCTAGTTGCCATCATGCGCAGATCCAGGAATTTTTGTCAGGGCGGGGGGGGGGGGGGGGGAGGTCCAGGCCCGACGGCCAGAAAACAGCCTGGATAACGTTTTTATTTTAGTTCTCAACTTATTTTAAAGTTTACAGAGGGGGTCCAATGGTTTTATTTATTTTTTCAAGGATCCAGAGGGGGTCCAACATTCTCTCAGGGGGGGTCCAACTTTTTCCAGGGGGAAAATGCATATAAATTGTGATTTTCCAGGGGGGTACAGACCCCATATCCCCTCCCCTCTGGATCCGCACATGGCCATGTTAGGCCTTATAGACTTTTGCGCATATGCAATGAGTACCGGCTGATTCAGACGACGGTAGCAGCACATAAACAGCTAGTATCTGCACAACCATACTGTAAGTGAAACATAGTGTACTGCATTGTCATTTTATTACATTATATAAAATTTCATAGAATAAAAAACATGCATAGCAGGTTATCAAATATCAAAATATACAAGAAAGAATGCATAAAACATTATCATAGCTTAAAAATAATGTAAAATGCTGCTTAAAAACTTTACTACATCCACACTGTGAATCGAACCCTCGCAGTCCAGAATATGAGCTAACCACTTTACCACTACACCACTGGCTCATCTGATTCACTTGCTGATACATACTTGTTCCATATATTAATCAATAAAATAGCCTTGTACAACCCGAACGTAACCGAATGATGTCGAAGATTAATGGGTGCCAGTTTAATAAAGTTTACCTATAGTATATATTCACATAATGTGTAAACGATGCTTACAATATTATTCTAACATATCTTCGACTCGTTTTAGCTTTGAGTCAATGGAAGCAGGGATTATACTTTGAGTTATCGATAGTTTTAGTTACTTACATGCGCTACATGAGCGGATTCAGAAAGTTTTGCCAGAGGGGGTCCAACACTGACAACGTTTTTTTTTATGAGATGGAGAGAGGATCGAAATGCCACTAAAAATGGGCCATCATCGGCCCGCCAGCGAAACGCCATTGAAATCGCGTTTCGCTGGCGTGCCGATAATGGCCCATTGAATGCTGGCTTGGTAGCTTTGTGATTTTAGGGGATCCGGACTAAAATAGGTAGGAAACCCTATATTTTTTTATTTTTCAGGGGGGGGGGGTCCGGACGCCCTGCCCCCCCCCCCCTGGATCCGCCCATGACCTACAACATGAGAAAACCAAAGATCTGGCTGTGTGTCAGGAGAAAACTCAGCTTAGCCTACAGAGAAATATTATTATAACCAAATGACCATACATCGAACAAACTGATCCTTGCAAATAACCGTTTAAATGATGTTTTAAAAACATACATCTTTCTTGAAGCGTTTTGTCATCGGATTTCCTAGGGAGTGTGACATTATAAGTCGTGGTTAACTTGTAAATATCAAACCTCAAACTGATGATTAGCGGCATTCTGAGTGAGCCTTAATCAAGCTTTATTTTCATTAAAGTTGTGTGAAAATATCAGCAAAAGTTTTTTAGTTAAACCATAAAGATACGTTATTTAATCAGTTCTGCTAATAAAGATATAAATATAGGACAAAAATTAAATATACCGCTTTTTACCTCATTTGGCAATATGATAACCATCCCGTCGCCAAGGCCAAACAAGTTCCCGTCATTAGGATCGGCTTGTATACTTTGCTTTCCTTTTATCTCCATCCACATATCCAAATAATGCCCAATTTGTCCATTCTGACACGTGACACCATCTTTTCCACAAAACCTCCAGTTTTCAATCTTGACGTTAAATTTCACATCACCTTCTTTCACGCTGTATGATTTCCCACCAATATCAACCGTGCCAGGTTCTGTGAAGACATATATAAACGATGTCAGTGATGCGGTCTGACCTTCTATCGGAAAGCTTGCCGTGAAAGTAAAATGAACAACGCCAACATTATGTGAACCGTAGGTTGACTGCTGCAGGGCCGAGAAGGAACTCTGTAATGTAGCAACAGTATTTAACCAATGTTTAGGATCCCCAGTAATGTTAATTCCAGCTTCGTTAACTTCTTCTAGTGAGTCAAATGGCACAATCGTCATGCCATTAGAAGGGTCACTTCCTTTGTAAATGGAAATTTTCCCCGAGTCGCCATGGACCTTCGTAGTAAACTCGCCAATTGTAACTGTTTTATCTTCAGCACAAATCTCTATGACGACTACTAGCACCAGGAACGCAATCATTTTACTTCCCATTTCCATGAGCGAAAATTGTTGAATCTTGCTGTGCTCGTATATTCTCTTTTTAATCTGTAATAATCCACACTTTTTGAAGTCTCAGTGTACCATTACTGTGTTTATTAACCTTACATGTGTAACATGTCGCAGTAAATATATTTAATCAATGATGAGGATGTATTTAATTCATCTTAAATAGTAAACCGTAGCCTCTACATAAAGTTAGAAAAGTGGGTGTTTACCAATATTTCTTGCTGATGCGTAAAGGCAAGTCCTCTCTACATGTATTATTGAACTTTTTGTTTACTGTAAAGGCGGCGCCTCATGAATGTGTAAATAGGACTGGTCTACTTTAGACATAGGTACATGTAAAAGCAGGAAATGAGATATGATTTTATTCGAAGGTAACTGAATCATTGTACCATAACCCCTTAGTAAAGACAGTAATTATTGAAACTTTAAAAAGTCAGCAAGAAAACTACATTCGAAAGTGTCTGCTTATTGTTTAACATAAGTATAGACGCACTCAGTGTGGATCCAGATCAGACTGCTCATATAGGAGCAGTCTAATCTGGATCTACACGGTTTGTTAAAGAGGCTTCAAAATGTTTCAGCAGGCAACAAAACATACGGATTTTTATGATATGCGCTTTAAGGGTTTATACATGCGAGGGCAAGGACTTTCATGAAATGCACGCACAAACGGCTTATTAAATATTAACTCTTTACCAAACTATAGATGAAATAGCCGAACCACGCCCAGATATACAGTAAGCGAAAAGTGTATTAATACATATGGATGTTGTCACTTAGTGCACACCTAAGGTACAGACTGAACAGAAATGATTGAGTTTGTTTAGTCTTAAATGTATTACATTTGTAGATGTCCTGTTAAGGCGTGAAATCTCCCTAAAAATAATTTGTGAAAAAAAAAAATTCAAGCTGTTATTTTGCAACAACTTTCATGACTATGAATGGACAAACATATAAATTATTCAAAAAAGAGTTTAATTATGTCCAACAAAGAGCAAAGGGGAGATGTTTACGCTTTTATGTATTTTGATACTATATCAGTATACGTTGTGTATTTTTTAATTAATTCCACAACTGCGTTTTACCATTAAAGAATGTAAAGCAGATGATGCATTGCATTAATTAAGAAGCCTCCATGCGAACGTAACAATATTTGTGTTTAACAACAACAGAATCTAGGGCGAAGATTTGGTGCCAGTATAATGCATTTAAGCCCCCCCCTCCCCGCTCCCCCCCCCCGTGGCTTAGGCTGTCATCCGATCTAAGGCGGTGGTTCTGTTGTTGTTGATGTATTGTTTTATGTACCTCCCATTGTTTGTGGGGGTTCTGTGATAGTCTTTGTTTTGGTATGCATTACTTTGTGTCTTTCTAGTATTGCAATCATCTTGATGAGAGAAAGCTGGCTGCTTTGCTTTTATTGTCTTTCTTATGTTTTGTTAATATAAATGTTCTGTGACTCTTCCTCACGGTGCCGTGGGTTGGTCTGCAATGTGTGATTGTGGTATTTACTGATCATACTCTCTTACTTTTTATCTAACAAAGTAAGTAAGAATGCAAAGTTCAAGAATCGATACAATCAAGTACCACACCTGACCCAGGATACCAATGGGAAAGTGACAAACTCACTGTTAGACACCACAAACGAGGGCCACGAGGTCAGCCCTTCCCCAGCAGGTGACAACAAGGCACATATAAACAGACACGCACAAAGGCATAGCAAACACAAGACAGAAAAAACATAAAAGATCCACAAAAGAAGTACCGCCTTGGAACGGTCAGTAAAATATTTTACTGGAGGGCTTAAACCGGTTTAACGGTGCACCAACCTCACCCTTAGTTCAGATGTGGATCAAGACACATAGATGTTTGGTTTGAATGAAAGACCCCCAAATTTATCAATGCATATTCTCCTAGAACATATAAATCAAGATATAAAAGGAGATAAAGCAAAGATCAGGACTAAACAGTAAATAAAACTGAATACGGGAGCAAAAGAAAAACAACAGGTAAACCCAGGTGGGCCCGACAAACAGCCAGTGCATCAGTCCCCTACCATCTTATTAATAGATTAGTCTTTAAGTTGGAACCGTTATAGAGTCTGAAGTCCGACCAACTGGCGTACAATTAAAGAGGAAAGCAAAGTTGCCAACTGTGATTGGGTTGACCACCAAGCATGCAGTCTGTTATAATACATTAATGTTATATCCAATCTTTTAATAATGGGAAAATATTTAATGAACTGCGCTGAAAAATTATTAGAGCCAAAAATCATCGTCAATTTATACACCAAGTCACCATAGAATTCATGTTGGCGCAAGAGAGACTTAAGTCCAACTTGGAATTTAGATATCAAATCATAGTATCGTCTAAAAGTTTAGAAAAAGTTTTCTGAAGTTTATGATACCGATAGCCTTGTTTAAGAAGTTTCTGAGTTACTAATTTATTGCGAGTGTTGAAGTCAGTAATATAGCTAGATGCTCTAGCAAAACGAATGAGTTGAGGGATATAGACTCCATAGGATCTGATAAAATCTGATTCGATCTGCCTGTTAAGAATATCTGCGCACTATTTTAGCGTGCAAAATGCAGATAATGCTTCAAATTGTAAATAGAAAAACGGGGATGCGTCAATGGTGAGCAAACAGGTCGAATCAGATATTGTCAAATAAATATATTCTTTATTATTTGATGGTAAAACACAGTTGCAGAATTAATTAAAAAAAAGACTCATTATTTCGCCCTTCAGCTTATATAGTATCAAAATACATTTTATAGTAGTTGTGTTAAGCCGCATTTATCTCCCCTTTGTCCTTGTAATACGTTTTTGAATAACTTAAACGTAAGTCCATTCGTAGTCACAAAAACTATTGCAAAATCACATTTTGAAAATTTTATTTTTTCACTAATAACTTTTAGGGAGATTTCACGCCTTTACAGGTCATCTCCTTTACGAAAACACAATTTTAATGAAGAAGCATAACTACCATTCAGCCAGGCCGTGTAGTGCAGTCAGTAAAGTGCCTGGCTACAGATGTGTGTCTTACTGCAGATTATTTCTTAATGGGCTCGAGAGAAAGTGCATGGGCTTGCTGAAGTCTCAAGTATACTTACCTAAAATTGCTTTGCTTTAAACTTTGATTTTACCTCATTTTGTGACCTGTTTTATTAATTCTATATCAATCACAAGCATTTGTTCACGCTTGTTCAGTCTCTTTACGCCTAAGTCCATTATTCCACATTAGCAGAAACTCGACGAATAACTGAACAGATCTTTCACAGTACTATACAAATTTACGTTAATGATATAACAGCAACTATCATTACGTCAATTAAAACACCTCGTCCATAATTACTGTTTTATTAGAGGAAGAAGAAGAAGAAGAAGAAGAAGAAATGACGTAATAAAGGATAAGCTGTCATGCTCAATGATAATTCTGTGGTTTACGTTAATGGCCATCTGGAACATGAGTCAGTCTGCTGCTTTCATAACTATACATGTATTGTAGGTTATCTCTATTTCGGAAGGATCCGTTTTCCAGATTATTTAGAGATAATCAAGTCTACTTCTAGTTGATACGTTTTTGTTGCCGTCACATCTTACCATTTACTGTGATATCTATGTCTCTGTACATTTTCACAAAGGTGTCAAATTTATTACCTCACCTTCCACACGTACTGAATTACTGAAGCGCATCAAAGGTTAAACATTTAAAATACAAAATATTCAAGAAGTTGTTAATAGTTTTGGTACACAATTTTGCGTATTGTGAGAGGAACAGAAATTATACTGATCTTAACAACAAACGCAACTTTAAGTTTCAATGCAAATTACACAGAAATTTTACAAATTTTCTCACACATCTTCATAAAAATTAAAGCTTAATTAAGGATCAACCATTAAGCGACAAATCAATTGTTTGAGTTTTGACTTTTACGAGCCACTACGGCTTAAAACAACAGCACCCCTTACACAATCCGATAAGAAAGATACATATTTTTTAACCCAATTAAAATTATTAAGGTATTTGCGCGACAAATGCCACTTGTTTTAATTCGGTCTATGTGAATTTGATGCATCAACTGGTGTTGTCTGACAACGTCATGTTTCTTAGTTTATATAAAACGTATATCTCAAAAATGTTTAAAGCTGCATAGTCTGTAACTTTTGATCTTTCAATTTTAGAAATAATGTTTCTATTTTTCAAGAACACAGCCAAAAAAACAAAAATTCATATATTTGACCAATTTCGTAAATCTTAACAAATCATCAGTATCAAAACGACAGCATTTATGCTAATATTAACTGTCTTTAATTATTGGAGGGACGCAAATAATTACCAACAAGAGAAAACACCTGTTTTTATATGGTAATTCACTTTTTCATGCAGTTTTAAGCTATGGTGAACAGATTTGTTGTGAAAACATAACTTAATTCTAATTTTTACAAATGATTTAAAAAGATTTTTTTTTTCGAAAAATGTTCATAGTTGCAGACTTAGTCTCTTTAATAGTGCGTTAATGTTCAAACTGGCTACCTTTAAAGTCGTCGTACGTTGTCATCTGGTCAGCTTTATACCCTCAACGTTGAGAGAACCGTTTAAAATAGTCGTTTTGACGTAATAATCACTGTAATAAAACGTTGGAGTAGAAACGATATCCATCTATAAACTAGAACGCAGTGCTATTAATTTTTGCCCAGAAATCTTCTTGAAGACCTGATGTTTGTACAAGTATTTCTGACACACTTTGGATGCGAAAATCACGTTTGTTATGATTGAAATGGGACAATGATGTTCCAAAGTATATGTATAAGCTCACCTGCTCATTAAAAACACATTGCTTTAGTTTTCAATCATGATTAATCGCGTAAAATGGATTATATTGACGTTTTAAATATCTAAATGCTGAAATCTACACGTTTAAGGTCTTGTGTAGCGGCAGAAATTAGAATATTTACTACACTTATAACGGAATTTGTTGTTGGTTCTAATCCTAATCTTGATTGAAGATCGACTGATGTCATTTATGTTTTACATACTAATCATTTTACTAGTCATATTTGTAGTTAAGCCTGTGAAAAAGATTTTATATGATGGTATTTCTTCTAAAGATATAGGAATTATTCCCAGGCATGAACTAAAATTATTACAACCACTACATTCACTTGGTTTTAATGATAATATTTACCATGAAAGTAATTACAAGAATTTGTATTCGATGGGTTCAGCGATATCATATTGAATCTAATGCTTCAAATACTTGGAAATTAAATATTCTAGATACTATTGATAGTAGAATTTCATTCAATAGCAATAATTTAGATTTTCCTCCCACTAAGCAAAATTTGAGCACGGATCTGACAAAAGGGTTTGTCGGGCATTTTAGCAGTTTTTGTGCAACCAAAATTTCAAAAACATACATATTTTCAAGATTTTGCATGTTCTTACAATAGAACCAAATTGCTTCTAACTTGTTATACAAGCAAAGTCGCAAACAGTTTATGATGAAATTAAGTGATACGTATAATGTATGTTTCCATGTGCAACAGGAGTGCATATGGACTACATACATCCTTTAAAACAGGGTACCTCATTTCAAATGCTTTTTCATACACGGGATGTGCGTATGTTGGCTATTTTTGCAGTCTATGTAATTGCATACACATCAAATGCAGAAACATGGACTATTCTTGAACTATTGCTCCTAGCGTCTTTGTATAAGCGTCATATGTTAACACAATGGTGTTGACGTCAGAACGTCATTAACAACATTAAGTGACGTCATGTTGAAAACGCATCAGCTCTACCAGTTTAAACTTTCGTACCTTTGTTATTTGTAAAGATAATCTCTTCAAATTTTCTGTAATTGTTCACAACAGGTAGGTTTTTCTTTCTCTATAAATAACTCACTTTTGACTTTTATTGCCAGAAGGTCCCTTCTTTCAGATCTTGGCTCATTTACTTTTAGAAATGTGTAGAAAGGGGTCCAGAAATTCCATAGGATGTAAGAAAGAGGGCAAAGACCAGGAATCGTTACAATCAAGCACCACACATGACCCAGGATACCAATGGGAAAGTGGCAAGTTCACACTTAGACATCACAAACGAGAGCCAAGCCGTCAGTCCTTTCCCAGCAGCTAACAAAAGCCAAGGTTCTTATGGTAAAACGACTGGGATTTTCAAGATATTAAGGAATGATCTAAAATCTTTTTATGTTAAATATTTTAATTACTCCTTTGAAAATGGGAGTTTAACAAACTTACAAAAGCAAGACATTATATCTTTATTGCCCAAAAAGATACCGATGTGTGAAGATTGAATAATTTGCGACCAGTAACGTTATTGAAAACAGATTGTAAAATAGTTAAGAAAATATAGCAAATAGATTAAAGAAATTTCAACCTAAAATTATCGATCGTTCTCAACAAGGGATAAGGGACGATATTTTGGCGAGAATATCCGCCTCATAAAAGAAACAATTGAAAAGTTAGAGAACGAATACATGCCTGGACTTTTATTTTGTGCAGACTTCGAAAAAGCACCTGACAGTATCAGCCAAAAATATATTATAAAGAATTAAGTCATTTAATTTTGTGACAGACATAATAAAGTGGGTTACATGTTTTATCAGGGAGCAAATAGCGGTGTTCAAAATGCAGGTTTTATGTCCATTTTCTTTTCTATAAGTCGAGGTGTTAGGCAGGAGTGTCCTCTTTATTTGATGCATTGAAATTCTACTAGCAACACTTCTAAAAGATTATAAAATAAAAGTGATTTAAATAAATGGAAAATAATTCAAAAGCACTATGTTTGCAGATGATGCCACGTTTGCAATGGATTGGTCGTTAAAATCTTCCCAAAAGCTTATATGTATACTTAAGGTAGTGCGGGACCCATGTCAAAAGATAACCTTACTTTTACTTAAAAGTAAGAGTGTGAGAGTTATCGTTCCTGAATCTTGTTTTTAAAAGAGAATACTTATTTTCTAAGACGGTAGATATTATTCTCCCCTGACAACTCTTTGATGCTTGAAACGTAATTATGTAAGTATTTTGCTTTCACAAAAAGAAGGAATGCAAGTATTAGCTTTTAAAAACATCACCCAGAGTATGAAGTCATTCAGTATTTTGATGGTTAAAAGTTGTGGACCGTATAAATATACATACTATATACATGTCTCGGTTGCTATTTCTGCATGCTGCCACTAACCTAAGACCCACCCCACCCCAAAAAGGGGGGTTTGTAGACGTGCACATGCCTTGTATGTGACATTCTCATGTTTTAGGTCCCATGGAGGTACATGGTCACTAATGTTTTATGGAGAAATGACGTAACTATTTCAACTACCTTATCACACCGGATTGGCAGCAATAAAAACAGTCTAAACAATCGATGAATGCTGATAACAAATTGCTAGAAACAGTGTTTGTGATTGCCATTTGTTGCCTATCGGACTACAAACAACAATCCAAAATTCTGTTACTTACAATATTTAACTACGTTCGTCGATAGCATTAACGTTTTCGATTGCCGCCTATCTAGTGTGTTTTTGATATTCTGAAGACGTAGCCAAAACAATCTGATATAAGAGCTAGGAGTTATTTAATGTTTCTGTTGAAAAAATTATTTTGTTTCGTTGCATGTTTCATGATGATAAAATGGACATTTCTGCATACATTTTAATAAAATTAATTGGAACTGCATGTGCCTGAAAGGAAGATATATGACAATATAACATTCTTTTCTGTATATTAACGGTTGGCAAGCATGGTACAGATGCGCGGATCCAGGAATTTTCATCAGGGGGGGGGGGGGGGGGAGGTCCAGGTCAGTCTGACAAAAAGCTCTGACAATGACTTTTTTAGTCCTCAGCTTATTTTACAGAAGTCAAATGGTCAATTTCAAAGAAATCTATCGTTTTTCAAGGCTCCAGATGGGGTCCAATTTTTTCCAGGGGGTCCAACTTTTTCCAGGAGGTGTCCAATTGCTTATTCCCTATAGAAACCCATTTAATTTGTGATTTTCCAGAGGGGGTCCGGACCCCCTGCCCCCCCCCCCTCTGGATCCGCACTTGGTGCAGCCATCACAGCTTCATGGTTAAGGCAACCATACATTATCTCATTTGGGCTTGGCAAACGTTAATAGACAGAAGAATGTATCATCCTTTTATTGTTATATACCTTATAATAAGTGTTTACTATAGAAACTTGAGGTGTTTCAATCGCTGACAATTGTACATTTTATTTAATAATGTGTCATATTTTGGTTGATCGTTGACCAATCACTGACCGCGGGCTTTATTTCCGATAAAACATGACTGCAGAGGGCTTAATTGCCATTTCAACCTGCTCACGGATATCCTCTGCGAGTTAAGATACCGTCGCTTATGCTTTATTGAGAAATGACCAAAATATTCAATTATCATAAGATACACTACTTTATTACATCGGATAGGCGACAATCGAGAAGGCTCTGAACAATCGATGAACGTGGATCGCAAATCGCTATAATTTTCCATTTGTCGCCAGTCAGGAAGACAAACTGCAATCCAAAAAGTCTGTTTCTGACGGTATTTGATCTACGTTCGTCGATAGCATCAACGTTTTCGATTGCCACCTATCCGGTATGTGTATTGATACAATGAATACGTAACCAAAACAATCTGATACAAGAGCTAGGAGTTATCTACATTTTTCAGTCATGTTTCTGTTGAAAAAAAAGTTTGTTTCCACACCGGATATTGAGCAATCGAAAACACTGTTAACCATTGACGAACGCGGATCAAAACTAGCTAGAAACAGTATTTTGATTTCAAAGTGTCGCCTGTTCGATGAGTGATGGTAATATAAAAAAAACTATGATTCTAACTATTTTTGGTCTATAATCGTCGATAGTATTGATGTTTTCGATTGCGCCTATAAGGTGTGGTTTTGTTGTATGCTTCACAATGTTACAGTGGACATTTTTTTTGGAAATGCTTTTGCTTGAAAGGAAAGTATTCTAGAACTTTTTGGATACTGTAAAGGCGGCACCTCATGACTGCCTTATTAGTCTACTTTAGACATAGGTAAAATCTGAAAAAGAGGCTTTATAACTACATTCGAAAGTGTTTGTTTATTGTTTAACATTAGTATAGAGGCAAACAGTGTGGACCCAGATCAGACTGCTCTAGGTTTTGTTTGTTTGTTTGTTTTGTTGCTTTACGTCCCAAGTCAACAGCTATGGTCATTGCGGGACGGTCAGTTCACCTAACCACACTTTTTCCTGGGCAGGCTTGAACAAGCGGTTAACCAGTAATTCGTGCACATACTTTCGCTTGTAACTGACAACAACCCTTCTTGAATGAATCAGCGGAAGGGAGGAGAATGATCGTAGAAATCATTTCATGATCAATCTCCACGAAAGTATGGGACCGGACGAGCAGTCTGCTCTAGATCTACACTGTTTGTTTAAGAGGCTTCATAATATTTCAATAGACGATAAAAAACATACGATTGTGTTAAGGGTTAATAAATGTGGGTCCAGTGCATTAACGGACAGGACTTTCATGAAATGCACGCAGACCTGCGCGGCTCAAGCAACGTTTAAACGCTTAACCAATGGATAGAACCTGATTTCCATTCTTGAGCAGTTGAAATAACCGAACCACGCCCAGATATGAAAATTAAAGTTGCCACCTTTACAGTACCCAAAAAGTCCTATAATATATTACAATGACATTATAACATTCCTTTCTGTATATCAACGTTTGTCAAGCCCTTGTGCGATAATGTGTTGCAGGCCTCACCGCTGTGTGGTTCTGGTTGCAACACATCACATTCAGGCTTGCCAAACATTAATACAAGGAAAAGAATGTTTTATCCTCTTATTGCATATTTGTAAGTTTATTCTTTAAGGTAGTACCGGACTCACCAGCATATGTCCAAAAAGTTACCATCTTTTGACATGTTAAAAAATAGCTCAAAACTCATCTATTTTGACAAAAATAACAGGACCTTACCGTGCTTTTAAAAAAGTTATTAAACTTTAAAAATCGTAAAATATGAGTTTTTCAAAATATCAATTTCTCATATTTTGAAAAAGTTGAAAGTGAGAAATGCAATATTTTTTTCTGGGAATACGCTACATGCTATTGGCTAATTAAAGAATACAAAAAACAGCGAAAAAAATGCACGTCGCTTATTTTTTAAGCAAAAATCTATTTTGTAAAAAAACATTAAGGCCAAAAAATCGTTTAAATCTAGAATAAAAAATGTCACACAATGTAACTACAGAAACAAAAAACTTATTAGTTTGAAGGAAATTTTGCATAGAAACTTATAATTGATTAAAAAGCATATGTCACCGTGCTCGTTTTTCTTTTTTAAGCTATTTTCTTTTTTTACCTCTGAAATAAAAACAGGCATGGAGTGCCATACCTGCTTCATTGTTTAATTTAGGTCCGTGTGCGTAGACAGCGTATTGTTTGAGTTGATGTCCGTGTGCAAAAAAAAGCCTATTATTTGTCTACTCCTCATTTGGCACGTTCTAGGACCCCTTAAGACCTTTATAAGTGCGTGTGTGCGCGCGCGCTTGTGTGTGTGCCAAAATGAGGGTGAGTGTATGAGAGAGAGAGAGAGAGAGAGAGAGAGAGAGAGAGAGAGAGAGAGAGAGAGAGAGAGGGCAATTCTTGTGATGCTTTTATTCTTTTCTTTTTTTCTTTACTTTACGTACAGTATAGGTATTCTGGATTCGTTACAAAATTGACGTCATCAGCAGTAAAGAAGTGTCGTCAGGATGACGCAAGTCTTTGATCTGGAAAAAGGTTCTATTTCGAAAACGCTGTTGCAAGTGTTCAAGCGAGAAAATGACCTTATGCAATAATGGTTTTCTGATACACTTTCATCTGCTAGACCCCTCAGGGGTAGTCATAACCCTCGCCTTTCATGTTTGGGTTTCAACACCACCCTGGTGTTCTAGCAGGTGGTAATGCATAGAAAATCACGTTTGATCCCAATATTGAAGTTATTAAACGAGCTGTAAAAAGAGATGAAATGCGAGGCTTGTCAAGAATTTTGTCACTTTTTCGTGACAAGCTTTATAAATTTAATAATACAGGAGCACGACTGTTAGGTTTTATTTATTGTATGACCCTAAAACTACTTTTAAATCGCGTTCAGAAATTGCGTGGAACTATGCTTTGATGTTGCCATATAATTATATGAGAAACCATTACGGACGTCATTACATAGCGACGTGATAGCATTACCAAAATTTGTAAACCACTAGTGGTACATGTCATTATATAACTCCCATGCAAAAACACAAACGAACAAATAAATAAGTAAACAAACAAACATGCAATAGGGCCCAAACCAGGGACTACTTGGTCTCAAGTTGAACATTCTACCAATGTGGCAATGGGTAAAGAAGAGATGATACACGAGTTTAGTTCTTTTCATAAAGGCAATTAGTTAATGCTAAGACAAGCATGCATATGTGAACGGCCATATTAGATTATTCACAGATCGCATATATATATATACAAAATAAGCCTCAGTCAAAAAACTCCCCACTGGCTAGCTAAAAATAGCACAAAGGCACGCCCCAGCATTTGGCGAGCGCTCTCACAGTGTCCAATACGTTGCTCTTGGGTTTCACCCAAGCTTAAAAAATGGAGCCCTCCCACCTACGACGTCATATTTACAAAGATAATGGACTTAAGAAGCACAGTGGCTCAGCATTTCTTAGAGTGTTAAACTAGGGATCGAAAGATTATTAATTTGTGAATCACCAGAGTCAAAGTGTTGTGTCATGGGGCAAGACACTTTATCAGCTAATGGTACATACATAGAATACGCGTGAATATTAACTTTTCTGACCAGAATTGCCTGACCAGTATAACTCGGAACGCATTGAGGTGAAACTGGACCAGACGGTCAAAATATATTTCCTCATACAGATGTGTTGATAAATGATATTTTTTGTGAACGCCAATACTTGTACGTTTCAAGACAATAAATAAAGATAAACTCTTACTTTTTGAAAAACACTCGGTTATCTTTTGACATGGGTCCTGTATCACTAAATGGAAGCAAACCATATATGAAATTTGGAAGAAATCCAATTAAATGTGACTAAGTAAGAGTGACCACGATGCATGGATACAAACTGATAGACGGCGGCCATTTTGCCGACCATCTTGATTATCATTTGTCGGAAAAAATCCATATTTGAATTTGAATCAGAGTTGATGCAAGCAATCCATATATGTTATTTGGAAGAAATCCGATTGAAAATGACTAAGTTAGAGTGACCACACCAGCAGAAGGACGGACAGATGGACGGACAGACAGATGGAAAGACAGATGGACGGACAAGCCAAACACAATAGAGCTCTGCCAACTCGTTGGCGTGGACCTAAATATATACTTGGTCATACAGATGTGTTGATAAACGATACGCACGTTTTTGTGAATGCCAATACTTGTACATTTTAAGGCAAAAAATAACGATAACTCTTACTTTTATAAAAACTCTAAGTTATCGTTTCCATGAGTCCCGTACTACGTTTAATGACATTAAGATCTATGCATCAGGAATAAAGCTATAATTTTTAGCTTTTATCTACATAAATCCTACGTGTAAGAAAGCATCAAAGTCTCAAGACATGCTATAGCCATGCTTTAATGAGAATCATAATGTAATGTGCTGGGTAACATATGCTAGGTCAAAATCTTTTTTGTCATTTTCTACGCCCATTTGTCAGTGCTTAATCAATAATAGCTATGTCTCCGCCCAGTGATATACAATAGGGCGTAGACAAACAAAAAATTGGTTGAAAGGGGAGACAACACTTATTATAGTCTTTATTTTTTTCAGGATTTTTCAGAAAAGTCACCAAAACAAAAAAACGAGCACGGTGACACATATTTTTTATTCAATCATTAGATTCTTCATGAAAATATCTTTGTAAAAATATGTTTTTTGTTGTTCCAGTTACATTCTCTGATATGTTTATTTTGAATATCAAATTGATTGTTGTTTTTTTGGCATTTATTCGTTTGACTTAATTAGGATTTTGCTTAATAAATTGTGTAAATACATGTTATTTCACTATTTTTTGTTTTATTCATATCTCTGCTGTGAGTAGTATTTGTTCTGAAAAAAAACTGTATTGCGTTTCTTGTTAATTTGTTAACAAAATCTGTGTTTGTTTATTTCAAAAACCTGCGATTTTGCAGTTTTTGACATCACATAACTTTTTAAAAAGAACGGTGAGGTATTGTTTTTTTTTGTCTTAGATTATAAGTATAAGTCTATATTATAATATATTAAAAGATAAAACACTTTTGGACATATGCCGGTGAGTCCGGTACTACCTTAACGACTTTAAATTAATATCAGGTCTAAAACTAAATGCAAACAAACTACCATTTTGAGAGTAGGCCCATTGAAATACAAAAACATTCAACTCTTAGAAATTATGAGATTCCTGTGTACTTCTATTTCGACTAAACCGTTAGGAATTATTTTTTCTTATGACAAACAAAAATAAATAAAAAATAATCTTATACCAAAACTTAGTGATTTTTGAACTGCCTTAAACTTTGGAACCATAGAAAGCTATCTTTAAAGGGGAAATCATTGTAGTGAAAACTTTGCTTCACCAAAACGTGTTTATCCATTAGCCATCTTAAATAGTCAACCAGTAGATATTTAGAAAAATAATAAAGTTCGATTTACTTTAAATTTTACTCAAAAACAGACAAAATCAAACGTTCAGTCATAATGCAGGACTATAAGAATGGGGGGGGGGGGGGGGCTCAGGTTGACAAATATATATTATTTTATTGAAGCTCTAAAAGCTGGATGGGTTAGAAGGATATTTGATGAACAAAACAAAGGAATATGAAAATAGTTTTATCTTGAAAAATTAAACTCTTTGAGGGAGGGCAATTAATATTAGAAAGTAACATACACATTAAAAATTTCAGTCAAATTACAAAATAATATATTTCTGTGGGATGTTTTAGCCAGGTGGTGCAAAATAAACTAAAAGATGAAAACATTAACAGTTTACCTAAAAACAAAGTTCTGCGTAATATTATTCAACAAAACGGTTCGATAAACAAACGCTTATATAATCAACAGTAGGAGTTGAAAAAGTACCTACAATAAAAGTAGAAGAAAATAGACAAAGGAATTTTCCCAACATGAGATGAACCAGTCTCAATTCTATCAAATGAGCTTTAGTTGCACTGTTGATTTAAAACTAAGAAATTTCAATTATAAATATCTCATGAGAATAAATCCAATTAATAAATATCTGTTCAAATGTAAATTAGTCTTGTCTGTACTATGTGAATTATGTTAAATGCAAGAGGAGACAAATGTGCACCTGTTCTGGCAATGTATAGAATCTGTGGTCTAAAGTTCATGAAATACTGACCTCTAACGATAATAAAATCCAGTTGAGTTACTTCAATATAAGCCTTGGGGAGGTAAAAAACAAATTCAAAAAAATGTAGTTTTACTTTCATTTTGTCCACAAAATATAAATTACAAAGACCACATTTAAATGGCTTTCTACAATTATTGTATCAAACACGAGAAACAGAAGAACACATTGCATTTTCCAAGATAAACTAGATGTACAGAGGAAAATATGGTAATTACTTCAAATTACATATATTTAAGTTGTTCTTTATCTATTAGTTATGCTTTTTATGCAGAATAATACCGTTTAAGATAAAAATACAATGTTGAGAATTTAGCTACTTTAAAAATCTTAATCCATATATAGGACTCTGATTTTCTTAAAAGACCTGAAATTGAGTTGACATGAACTATTATATATTTGACCAAACTCTAGACACCATAAAATATAAAGTCGCAAAATAAACTATCTGGCTATACGAATGCCAACAGAATAAATGCGTCACAGATACATATTTCTTTTCTCTCTATTTTTACTTCTTCCTTCTTTTTTGATATTTCTATTTATGCATTGAGCAATAGTATACAATTTAATAATTGTATATAGTTAAGTGTTATGCTTAGAATAGTACTATTTGATTTGAAGACTTAAAAAATATCAAAAACTAAAATAAAAAAAGAAGCTTCCTACGTTATATTGGTTATCTGAACTTCACGAAAGACCCTGTAAGTCATGTGTTATTGCTAGTTCTAGTTCATGTACTACTACGGAGTTGTCTATACTTTTGACTCTTGTCTCACTACAACTAAAACCACTGATGTTAAATAGTGTGAAACAGTTTATAATAGGAATAGCACAAGTAAATTTTGGTCTATCAAAAATTCAGGTGATATTCTTTATATAGTAAAATCGATAGGTATTCTAGCATCGAGTTTGTCTACATATGATTGCCTTACTCTTTAGACTACATTGCCTCATAATCAAATCAAATCAAAGAAAAACTAACTGAATCAATTTAACAAAGTTTTAACAAAGAGGGTCACTTTTTTGGCTTATAACTCTGTACAACCTAAAAGATATAATTTGTGGTCAGCTAGAAAATATGTGATGCTCTCCATTATCTTTTGAACAATATATTGGTAAGATTTGGCTCAAAATTGTATGGACAAACCGTAGGTATTCCAATGGGTACTAAGTGTGCTACCCTTGTTGCAGATTTGTTTTTGTTTTGAGAGAGACTTCATGTTGTCTCTTTCTGACAATAATCGAGCTGATGTTATTGAAGCATTTAACTCTACATGACGACGTCTAGATGACTTGCTTAATATTGATAATCCTTATTTCGAACAAATGGTAAGTCAGATATATCCCACTAAACTGCAGTTAGATAAGGCAAATTCCTTAGATACTGAAGCCTCCTTTTCTGCTGTTGTTAATTTATTGTTTTATGTACTATCCAATGTTCGTGGGGTTCTGTGTTGGTCTTTGTTTTGGTAGGCATTTTATGTCCATTCGAATTTTGACGAGGAAAAGAGAGCTGATTGCTTTGCTTTTATTGTCTTTTGGATGTCTTGTTACTCTATATGACCTGTAGCTCTTCCTTACGGTGCCGTGGGTTGGTCTGCAGTTTGTAACTGTGGTATTTCTTAATCATATTCACTTACTCTTTTGACTTGTCAATAGCAAATGGCATAGTTTCGTCTAAAATTTATGATAAACAGGGCGATAAATGTCATACAATTAAGATCTATTGAAAGCAACATCCCCTTAAGCATGCGCTTCTTGTCATGTATGTACCATCTATTTTGGTATCCTGGGTCAGTTGTGGTGCTTGATTGTATTGATTCCTGATCTTTGCACCCTTACTTACTTTGATTTTAAAATAATTCTCGATGAAGATGTATTTTCGCCCAAATGTACAAATTTCTGGTAGAAAATATATTTTTCCTATGTAATAATTTTTTCATGGTAGAAATCAAAAATTGTAAACAATACCAGAAATACATATATTTGGGTCAAAATACTTTCACATATCGTAGTTGGATAGCTGTAGTCCATGTTCATGATAGCATTTTTATCTAAAATTCACCCAGTATGCCACAATATTGCAAACGAAATAAAATCAGGTAGTAACTCAAAACGACTTTAAGAATGCTGTCAAGTCCGTAAAAGCTGTACGTTGGGGCGTACAGTAATCTGTGTGAGATGTATAAATTGTTCATACAACAATATAGCCAAAGGTATCTGTCCCCTTGATAAAATAGCCATTTGTGTTTATACAGGGGCGGACTTGATTTAGCAATTTTTAGAGTACTCGGCGTACGCCAGAACATCCACCTAAACAAGTAAAACTGGGCACTTGGAGTACTCCGGAATAAATCAAGCGATAAAAAATATATCCCCGCATGCAGGCAGTGGTCCGCCATCTTTTTTGGAACAGGTCACGTGACTGTTCTGTCTACACCACCTCGGAAGACGGAGTACACCGGCGTGCGCCAGCACAGGTGTTCCAACGCACTTGATTTCTGTTCTGCCTATTTGGAGTGGAAGGAGTAAAGAGAACAGCTAAATCAAGTCTGCCCCAGGAGAAATTTCATACAAGTAAGAGCTTTTGAAAGCAACAGCCACTGAAGCATGCGCTCCTTTTCATGTATGTACCAGGATCAGTACAAACCTGGTAAGCTGGGCGCAGTTGCTCAGTTTGTAAAGCGATAGACTGGGTATCGAAGGGTTGCTGGTTCGAGCCTCACTGCTGGCGGAGTCTCTGTGTTGTGTTCTTGAGCAAGACGCTATATCAGCTGCTTAGTATTGGTTCAACACAGGAAGACCCGTCCTGACATGACTGAATTTTTTTTGACTGGAACGTAAAGAATCAAACCAAACAAAAACAAATCTGGTAAAGCCCATTATAGACCATACAATGAATGTATTTAAAAGGACTTTAACGGGGTAGACCCATATGAGACAGCGGAATGAGCTGTCGTATCTGTATAAGCGGTGTTTCGGTTACATTTTAAGGTAAACGTATGTATAACAAAATACAAGAAGCAACATTTAAGCTAGTTATAACTCAAAGACAATATATTGATCTCTTAGACACGAAAGCATGACAAACACAAGACATAAATAACACAAATGATCCACAAAAAAGTACCGCCTTGGAATGGCCAGTAAAAAATATTATACTGGAGGGCTTAAACCTGTGATGTCAATTTGTCTTAAATTTAAAAAGATATGACACTATATCCGCGCATGTACCAAAACGTGTGTTGCAATTTCTTTCAGAAAACCCTTAGAATACAGGAGTGTCCTTCGTATGTGGCTGTAACTCGAGGAAATGTATTGTGTGTTCCTTAATAGCTGATGACGGTTTAAAGGCGGAAAATAGTTCTTTCTAGACACGTAAAACATTCTGTCGTAGCATATATGTGAAGCAAGTTATGAAGCTGGTTGCATTCATATTTGATCACCCCTCGTTTGTTCTTTCCGTAGGATTAGATTCACATACTTAAAAATTATGAAGCTATACATGAGGGTCTGGATGGGGGGGGGGGGGGTCTGGTAATCACTTTTCATTAAAAATTTAGCCCATTATTCATCTCATTAAAATTTTGGGTTACTCATTAAAATAAGACCAACTATTCATGAAAAGTAAGAAAGGTGGCAAAGAAATCTGATTATTCACTATTCATTCATTTTTTCTTCAATTCATTAAAAAAATAGGACTATTCATTATTTGTTAGGCCCTCGTTATTCATATTCATTATAAAAAAGGCCATTCTTCACTAATCATTATACCTCATCCAAACCCTAATACACGGGCGCATGGGTTAATGTTCACTTCATATTTTGCATAACACATGTAAAAACAGGGTTTAAACAGGGTTTAGCTAATGAAACACATGATATAAAGTTCAAAGTTTGAGGCAATGCTTAAAACGCAGTTTAAAAATGATAAAAATGGTGCGATCTGGTGCATTCTGAGTGTTCCAAAGTACATTATTATCAACCTAAAAATCAAAAATTTTAAGGATAATAAATCAAAAGCAACAAAATTTATTCGCCATATATTTCTCCAATATCAGGCCAGATGTGCATGTTAGTACGAAAATAAATACATGTACAGTTTACAAGGGGGGATGGAGGTTTTTCCGTTATAGTCAGATTTTTTAAATTACGTTTTTACTTTCTGGGAGGGCTCCCTAAATCCCCAGAACTATGAGCTTGCTCCCCTAAAAAAATACCAGTGCTCCCCAGCTCTCTGAAAATAAAAAGCCCTTCTCCCCAGCTCCCCAAAACCCCTGCAGTATGGGGGCCAATACATTTGAACAACGTGAGACTGCTCATTACCAATGTAAGTTTTGCTGCAATCACACTTGGTAGGTTTATGTGACGTCAGCGTCACGTTATGTAAAGTCAGCTTCACGTTATCAAAGTAGATCCTCTATGTTCATCCGTAGTCTGATTCCACGGATTCCACGGAGACAGTTCCGATTGAGCAACTATCCTCTATAGACGTTTGCGGGCAAACCATTAACACCAAGGCCCGATACACGGAATACAGAGCCTGCCGATGTTTTAGCCTCACCATCAAGTATTCTGTACTGACTTGACGTAACATAGAGCTCGTCGAAATGACGTCCACCAAAGCAACATGAAGTTATTCTTTGGCAGGGCAATGACACTGTCTGAAGAACTGCTCCTGAAAAAAAGCAGTTTATATACAAATATACATGTTCATGTACAGTCAAGAACCAAAAGTTACATGTGCGGATCCAGAGGGGGGACAGGGGGTCCGGACCCCCCCCCCTGAAAATCATAAAAATATAAGGTTTCTTAGCAATACTGGTCCAGATTCCCTGAAAAGCCAATCTAGCATTCAATGACAAATAAAATTAGTCATTTTTTTGGAGAACATGTAAATGAAATCGCTGCCCACTTGTCTTTTCTGTGCGTAAAAATGAACTATGGTAGATTAAGATGCATTGAGATTGTTCGAATAGAGGAACGAATTTGACACATCAGCAATCAAAAAGTAACATTACCCCTCAAATCAAAATGTGCAAGAGTAAATGGATCACGAACATTTTTGCTTTTTTGTTCTTTCAATGACTGTTTGTGGGAATTCAAATAAAACATGTGTACATTGTTCAGCCAAAATAGCATCTTTTCATTTTGTTAGCGTCATTTATACGTTATCAGCGTATTGAGTTTTCACAAACAACTGTCGCTTTTTGAACTATTTTCACTTTTAGGAGGTTTTAAAACACGTTTTGACAATGTTATGGTCCTTTTGTACTCCGTAGCTACCCCACACGCCCAGCCCTCTAGCATTTCAAAAACTTACTGATAGTATGTATACTGCAAAGCCAGAAATTTACACACGATTAAAGTAATGTGCATAACGAAGAAGACAGCATACACTAAAAGGGGGCCTACGTTGACAACGAAAATTCAGTTATTGTTCATAATTAACGTCTGGTATTTTCTGACGTTAAAATGGGGTTATTCCGCTTTTATTCTGTAACGTGATGCTAAACATAAGTTCTGGTTCATGAGAATGCATTCTCTACCAATGGTTGGTAGACTCTAGTCATTTCCTAGAAATTCTAGAAATAAAGACACAGTTTTATCCCACTCGGGAAAGTCCACTACATTTCGAGAACCGACTCATGGCTCCCGTGTATGTAAGGAGCATTACGCGTAGTACTTTGTACCAAAATGCTCCATTTAATTAGCCGGAACTGTCGTATGGAAAATTAGTTCTGTAGCATGTAGGTTCAGCTCTATTAAAATCGATTACTCTGATTATCCAAAAAGTTTAATCAGGTTTATGTTTTTTCAATAAAATATAGCCATTTTTTAGTAAAAAAACATAAACTTCATTTTAGCTGTTTGGATTGCTGCAATCACACTTGTAATTGTGTTAACGTAGTTTCTGTGACGTCAGCGTCACGTTATATAACGTCAGCGTCACGTTCAATCTGCACGCACACCGGCCAATGCCTAGGGATCAACCTCTGCCGTATATAGAGGGTCTTCTTTTCATGGACTTTTATTACGTGACGTTGACGTCACAGATACCATGCCAGCCCAATAACAAGTTCGGTTGCGGGGAAACAAACGGTTGAAACATTCCACAATAAACGTCGTAAAAAAGAAGATGCTAAAGCGATATCATAAGGAAAAAATAAACTTCATTTATCCTGCTGATAAAACTTTTTGGATAATCAGAATAATCTATTTTAACAGGGCTGAACCCACATGCTACAGAAGTAATCTTCACTGCGCCATTTCCTGCGAACAAAATGGAGCTTTTTGGTACATAGTACTACGCACAATGCTCCTTACATACACTCGAGCCATGATTGGATTATCAAATTGTGGCGGACTTTCCCGAATGCGTCACGTTATCACCCGTGTTATCAAAGTAGATCCTCAAATGTACATCTGTGGGTTGATTCCACGGAAACTCGCGAAATTGGCCGAGGTAGCTCCAAATGAGTTTTATCCCTCTGTAATTGGACTCCCCAAAGAAATGGGGTTTGCAACCAGGCTACGCTCATACTCATATCACCAGTATTTCTTCTTACTATAAATTTGAAAATATTGGAAGATGCAAGCGCTTTAAAACGCTTTTCAAGCTCAACTTATCTGAGCATGAAATTTCAACTGCTCATAAATACTAAAATGCTTTAGAATAAAGACGTTTCTTGCTTAAAAACTCTCTCCAACTGATAAATGGTAAAATGTCAGCAATTGTTTGCAATTTAACATTTATAAGCATATTAAGTTTCATGCTCAGTAGGGTTGAGCATGGAAAAGTCACAATCAGCATGAAAAAGGTTTTCTCGCAGCCTGACTCATACACATTCTCGCGGGACCTGACAATACCTCATCTAGATCTCTCGCATTTCGAGTTTTGCGTTATGGGTAGCTAGCGATATCAGGTTAGTCCCGTTTAATTCTCGCGCTCCTGTAGTGACAGAATTTATTGTTAAAAATCGCAAAAGGTCAAATTTTCCAAAGTTTACCATTTCTCTTTTAGTCAATATTTCCTGGTGATCGCATAATATATTTTGATAAAAACGGCGGGTGAATGGCGACAAGTTAGTGCGTGCTAGAGTGCTTCCTTTCTGCGACAATCGACTCATACACAATATAAGAATCTATCATGAGTGTGAAGGTAGGATAGAAAAAGCTGTCCCGAGGATCGCCGTTTGGCACCACGAGGCTTGTCGAGTGTTGACAAACGGTGATCCCGAGGGACGTGCTTTTTCTCGAATAATGGATTCTTTATCTTGCTCACCACCGTATTTATTCATTTATTTAGTTATTTTAAAATAAGCTTCCAGAAGTCCCTGAATACGCTAGGATGGAATTTCACATGATGACGTTACTTGACGTCCTGGGTAAGATAGCATGGGTACGATATAAGAATCCATCATGAGTTTGAGGGTAGGATAGAAAAATCAGTCCCGAGGATCGCCGTTTGACATCACGAGACTTGCCAAGGTATGATCCCAGGAAACGGATTTTTCTATCCTACACTCACACGAATAATGGATACTGTTTCTTGCTCACCACCGTTTTTATTTATTTTTTATTTGTTTATTTATCTTAAAATAAGCTTCCAGAAGTCCCTGAATACGCTAAGATGTAATTTCACAATTTGGCGTTGCTTGACGTCCTGGGAAAGATAACATGAGTAAGATAAGATTTTCTATCCCAGGGTAAAATCTCAGATATCTTTATCCGTAGTGCAAGAATATACATACCGGTTGCTGGGTCAATTCGGATTACTTTACCACTCTCAAAGAGCGCCACCCATAGTTTATCTTCCTCGTCTACTGCCATTCCATCAGGACGGCTTAGCTTACCAGTAAATTCTGGACTCTCAAAGTCTATGACGGTTCGTTCGTTGCCTAGAGAAAGACAACATTTGAAATGATACAATTGCATGAACTTGAAACACATTGCTAGAATTTCATATTTCATTTTACAATACCAGATCTAGGCAGCAATCGAAGATAATATTCGAGTTAGCGGTTTTCAATAGGTCTTATATTTTAAAAAAAATCCTTCATTAATAGATATAACAAAAGAATACTATCATACGTATTTATGAGGACTGTCCTTCGTGATATTAAAAAGTTAAAAAATGTTTAAAATTTACCAGGCCCATCTTTCATGCTTTTTCAAATCAATACTTCGATCGCTTCCAAAAAAAGGGTAAAGCACACACAAAAGGCGCGGATATCTTAGACTTCAAGGGTGACTGCAGACTTTCAGATGAAATTCTCTCAAATAGCAACCGTCACCATTTTGCACATCAGTGGCTGGACAATGTTAAAATAAATAAGTAAGCAAAATGTTGTCCAAATATACCATGCTGTTCAAGAGTTATGAACTGTCCATCCAAATCGGCTGTTACACATGCCAGTGATTAGATAATGTTGACATGCATTTGTATGCAAAAATGTGATCAAAATACACCATATTAATATTTGTTCAAGAGTTATGAGCCTTTTTACTAACAGATCACAGACGTTCAAATCCAAGCGGGACCAATATTGTTTTTCTTGTCTCTGTCATTTTCCCTGCCAATTAATAATATATAAGTAGTCAAATATACCATGCGGTTCAAGAGTTATGAGCATTTTCACTAAATGACCACAACAAGCTGAAATGATGCTGGGCAAGCCCTCGTCCATCAAAAAGGCAATTACACATGACAGTGGTTAGATAATGTTGACATGCATTTGAATGCAAAATTTGGGAAAAATACAAAAATGGTTCAATAGTTATGAGTATTTTTTCACTAACTGACCACGGACGAACGAAAGGACGGACACACATAGTGATTATAGTGCAGACCCAAGGGTGGTGCAATCATACTTATCACGCCCTTTTCCAAGTCGAAGTCGTAAGCCCACACTTTGTATACATATGAGTCTATATAGAACATGGTTTTGTTGTCTTTAGTCCAGCCTAGACCGTTTGAAATTGACAACTTGTCTCTCTGAAGTTTGACTCTTTTATTGACATCTACAGAGTATAAGTTTCCTTGTTCTACCGCAACGTCTTCCAACGCCGATATCGGTTTGCTCCCGACAGTTCCTGAAGCAAACAACACGAAAAAAAATCATTGTGTTTTGAAAATGACGCTTCATTGCCTAACTTTATACGAGTATTTAATCTGCCTTCAAAATTGGCAGTTCATTTAGTGCAGATTGTTGGATTAATATATTACATACATGTATATGGAGGATCTTACATGAGTGTTCATGTTTTATTGAATCTATTTAACAAGTTGGGGAAAAGAGATAAAATGCGAGGCTTGTCGAGCATTTTGTCTCTATTTCGCAAGGAGTTTAATAAATCCAATGATACACTAGCACAAATGCTAGATTCTATTTATCATATGACATTAAGATTACTTTAAAATCTCATTTCTGACGTAAAAATGTTATTATTTTGTCATTATGTACGCAACGTTGTTATGGACGTCATAACGTTTTTCCAAAAATCTGCAAACCACTAGTGATTTGTCGATTTTATTTTATACTTAGCAGTGAAATCAATGCATATCAAAAACATATAAAAGTGATATCAATCAATTGTGAAATGATATGATATCAATCACTAGTGATTATCAGCTATTTTCACTGTGGCGTTTTTTGGACTATCTCTGACTTTTCCAGTCACTTAATGCATTTCACTTCAAAACTTCAAACGCCCAATAATTTCTTATTTGAGAACAAAAACATCAAGTGTGGGTATGCATTTTTTTAGTTAGAATGTGATAAATAGTTTGATACCAAATTATATGGGTTTACTAAAATGAAAATTTACTTTATTTTTGGTAAATACCAAATATATTTCATCTCGTGAGTTGAAAACGTCAGAATTTTCACTCGTGCTGCACACTCATGAAAAATATGTTGTTTTCAACACACTTAATTAAATATATTTGGTATTCACCTCAAAAAAGTAAATATCCTACTTAGCAGTGAAATCAATGCATATATAAAACAAATAAAAATGGTAGTTTCACAGAGTGAAACGATATGATATCAATCACTAGCTTATATTTTCACTAGTGATTGTCATCACTTTTTGGATTACCTCTGACTTTTCCATTCACTTAATGCAGCTCACTTCAAAAGTTCAAACACCTATAACTTTCATATTTGTGAACAAACACATCAAGTGTGGGTAGGTATTTTCTTAGTTAGAACACGAGGAACATTTTGGTACCAAAATAATCCAGATTTGCTGAATTGTTTCGATTTTGCATTTTCAGTACATCCGCTTCAGTGAGACAATGCATGTAATCTATTTTACGCAACGTCATCAAACATTAATTACATCACTTATGACGTCACTTGTCTCGCACTTTGACGCTGAATAAATTTCTTTTTATCTGTAAGTCTTGATGACTATAAATTGATCCAGATACTCTGTCACAAATACTCCTTTGTCTTCTTTTACATTTTTGCAATTTGGCTTGAAGCATGGTTAATTGATTAACCGTAAATCTTCTAAAAAGTATAAAATAAAAAGAAATTTTACATTTTTTCAAGTATATGCCAAATAAATGTCCTCTCTTGAGTTGAAAACATCGAAAGTTTCACTCGTGCTGCGCACTCGTGATATTTCTGATGCTTTCAACACACTCGATGAAATATATTTGGTATTCGCCTCAAAAACGTAAATCTCCTCTATTTATTGCATGACGTTATTTCACTCCGAGACCCGACGTCACGTGATAAACATTTGTAAACAACTGATTGACTACAAACCCCAAAGGGGCATGCGCATTTTTTTATAAATTCGTGGCCAAACGACAAAATAACTCGTTACCACTTATTGTGTCGTTTCCTATACTACCCTCCAAACCAAACATCACATAGAACATATATTCAATTTATCATATGACGTCATGTCTGGGAGTGAAATAACGCCATGCAATAAAATTGATAAACCACTAGTGGTTTACAGATTTTCGGTAAACCGAAAAACGTCCATAACAACGTTGCGTACATGACGGCAGAAAGATTTCAAAGTAATCTTAATATCATATGATGAATACAATCTAACATTCGTGCTCTTGTATTATTGAATTAATTTAACTCGTTGCGAAAACTCGTTTAATAAATTCAATAAAACATGAGCACTCATGTAATATCCAATATTTATACAATACTTAAAGAGGGCACATAATTAGCTAAAGTTAATGCAAACAAAACAGTACATAGAACATATATATAATATTTGCAATAAGGTGTCATGAGTAAAAGAAACACTCAACATGTCTAAAAATCTGGGCTTTCTAATGCTGAGGTAACCTTTTAAAATACATCTTAGGGCACATAAAATCAATATCACAGTCAGCGCTTAATTAGGGCTGTGTGACGTCACGCACCCTTAAATGGCTGCGTTCTATGGCTTCTCATTTTCGACCATATAATATATATAACTCTCAAACCCAGATATACTGTCATTTTCAATCAACATGTATTTGATACATTTGAGAAAACCCCTTTGAAACAGTGTAAATCTCCTAACTCCGAAGTCAATTGTACGCTAACTTTAAATGTCCAATAAGACGTTTATATTTTTGCTTTCTAATAGTGTCGCCACCCTCGGATTTATACATTTAGCTACTCTATGGACAGCCATAGATGCACATGGCAAAATGGCAATACCTTATAAGGTACTAGACTAGCTGGACTATTGAACTTTCGTATGTTACAAGTGTAGTCATTTCACTTACATGGAAGTGAATAGCAAAGGTGCTGATCAGCTTGTAGAGGTGCGCAGACTAACCTGCGTATTTGATGTTGAAATGAAACAATATCCCTTTTGTTTCACATCCAGCGCACGCGTACAAATATGCATGAAAACGTGACATTTGTCATAGGAAAGTTGAATTTGTTCACGGATAAGTCGTTGTAAAAAATCTAGTACTAGGCTTTTTAAATTATAGTAAAACCTGTCTTAAGCGGCCCCTCAAAAACAGAGAAAAACAAAGATCTAAATGACAAATGGTAGCTTAATGAAGTTCAAAAGCATTTCAGAATCCCCCCCCCCTTGGAGCATTCTGCAATACCTTTGACCTGCATATAGCGATAATTGGGTTTGAAAACCAATTTTCGGTTTTCTCTTTTAGTGGTCGCTTAAGACAGGTTTTACTGTAATTAGAGCAATGAATGCACTAACCTGCCCACAGACGTCCCCTTGCGTCACATTTGCCATCATTAAGTACATGGGTAGTCTCATGGTCAAGCTGAGCCAGAACTTCCCTCTGCTCAGTGCCCCAATCTAGATATTCCAGGTGGTTTCCATTAGAGACGACGTAGCCACCAGATTCACGAGGTACGATTAAACTTGCTCTCCCTCTATCTGGTAATGAAAGCATGGATTAACTCAAGTCTGGTACCCTGCCTCTAGGACTCTGTCAAGCGGGAGCCTAAATTGACGTGGGGTACCAGGCTAGCATTAATTTGTTCGAGTGCTGGATTCCACAAGTCGAATAATCCAATTTATTACCCAGCCCTCCATATACGGAGTGATTGTCTATTGTGTGCTATGTCATGAGTCAATGAACTATTGCCCAGGCAATATTTTGACTATTGACTGGCACTATACCATGGCCTGGTTTCCCGCTTCCCTGGTAAAATCACACAGGCTCTTCTCGGCATGCGCGACGACGATGCGGGTACGGTTCGTTTATGAAAGGAGACGTTATGCAACAATGGACAATGTTGAAAATGAGGCATGGTTTGGCAACTTAAAACTCCAAGAACTCCGTTGTTTATGGGCAGAAACATAAAGTGCGGGTACTCGTTTTCTTAGTTAGAACGAACGGAACATTTTGAGACCAAAATTGAGCAGAATTAGTGAAATTTTCTGTTTTGCTACAAAACCGCATCGTCACAGCAACTCTATTCAAGGAAAGCTGCTAAGTATTTCATCAAATGGGTTGTATTGGTTTTAACAGTTATTTCATGACTGTTTGTAGTATACTCAAACTATTACCCCTCGGTACCGTGGACGACCTGATGCACTATTGCACCCAGCCTTCAGCCTCGTGTAATAGTCAACCGGTCGTCCACGGCACCTCAGGGTAATAGTTTTGACTATACTACAAACAGGCATGAAATAACTGTATATTATGATCTATACTGACCCATCTTAGTCACGATATTTAACAATACAAATTGACGAAGAAAGCAAATAAATTAGTCTGGTCAGACTGCTCATCTTGCAGCGAGCTGATCTAGGTCTCTTTTGTTTGCACAATTGTCTGTGTACTTTGAATCTGGCAATCAAAGTGTTTATGTGTAACAAATCTAATCTAGGTCCATTGTCTGCGCATGTGCGGTACTAAAGGGTCGACCTGTCTGCTATGGGACATCGCGACTGATAAGTCGGGTTTGTGCTGTTACGCGGTGCGCATTACTCAAAACACCTACGTTAAAAAGTAACAAGCGTTAAATGCCTATAGATAATCCTATATTGGAGATATCTAGTCATATTGGGTAGCCAAATCATAACAATGATAGGTATTACGGTATTCAGACATAGACTGATCATATTGTTTGCACTAAAACATTTTTGAAGACATTATCCGCATGGCATTTTCATTGAAACCGTTTCAGTGACACGTGATGACGCGCTTGATAAACAATATTGAATCAGCCAATCGGGCGAATCACATGACTCTGTGACGCATTCGGTAAACAAATATGTCACATGTACCCACAGTGCTCAAATCAGACAGGTCAGTATTTGATAAAATGCTTCCGGCCGATGACAATGAATCTAGGTCTAATGGTTGTTTGTTTGAGACAGTTCATGTTTTCATTGGAGGTGTTACCAAATTGTTTATGTTGCTTGAAATAATAAGGATTGATGCACACAGTATATGATCTGATAAGATTCCACAGAACATGATATCACATAAGGAGCTTTACATTTTCATGAAAATCTAGGCTTGCGTGAAGAAATTGGCAAAGTAAGTGCATTCATGGCATTGCTTTAGGCACCGTTTACACTTTTCAGCTGATGTCTTTTTGAATGTATGCTGCTCCTTTAGAAAGATTTAAATGATATAACAAGCGGGTTTCCTGACTTAAGATAATTCCAGCTCAATGTTTTTATCTGTTTTTTGGTGATTTTGATTGGTCTGTTTTCAAAAGTAAATCGTTTTACACTTCGATAAAAAAAACCCATGCATATTAATATTTGATATCTGCCTCGATATCACAGTGCTAATATAACTTTGATATTAACGAACTGTACATATAACTAATATGAATTAAATAGGCACTACCTATTTCCGTGCGTCCAAGTTAAACTATCCAGATTTGTATTTGGAAGAAAAAAATGACTTTTTGGTACTGAACATGGATTTTTTTTATGACATGCCCATAAGTAAAGGATAGACATTTGCTATTTTTACAAATAAAATAAAGTGCGTTGATCATAATTGGAGTAAATATCTTCTCATTGCATCAAATGGAGAGTATTTTCGTACACACCCTTCGTTCCAGCGAAATGAACGAAATGATGATGCAATATACCAAGGCATATTAGGACCTGAAGTGCTCACCTGATATTGAGTCACATGATCTCTTTAATAATGTTAAACTACGTCATGGTCAACCTAGGCTTATTATTTAAAAATATTTTGTATGGCTCACAAGCCTCACATCCCCAAAACTACATACCAAAACGGGGTTCCCAGGGGCTTTGGGGATCTGGTGAGAATGGGTATTTATTTTCTGGGAGCTGGGGAGCACTGGTAATTATTTTAGGGGAGGTAGGGAGCAAGCTCATAATTTTTGGGGATCTAGGGAGCCTTGCCAAAAAGCAAAAAAAAAATAAGGAAAAGCCTCCATTTTGTTTGATTTTTTAAAAATTTCTTCTGCTTCTGTTCAATCAGCCAAGTAGTTTCTGAGAAAAAGATGTTTAGATATGTATGTGACAGTCCAAAGGGAGCTGCCTTGGGTGAAAGGTCAGCTTTACATTTGGTTCTGATATAAAAGCTGTTAGGTATAATAAATTTGGGGAAATGTGAAGTTCCATACACAAAGAGTCAATGTAGTTTTAAATTTGCATTAAAATCCTCATATATACAAGAGAGCCCTATGGCCCTGGATCGCTCACCTGAATCCTGGCACATGATGTATTGGTCTATGGCTAAAGAGATATGATTTTAGAATTTAGCTCTTATAGCCATGTTGTGCAGCCAAGCTGAACTTTCTGAACAATTTTGGTAGAGGGCATCATGAGGAGCATTTCTGTAATATTATTTTCAATTTGGACCAGTGGTTCAAGAGAAGATGTTGTTAATAGTCATTTCTCATTGGGAGCTCTTGTTACCCCTTCGTTCAGTGGAGCGGAACCATTTGCGCAATTTTGGTTGAGGATATTTTAGGGACAATTCTGTGAAATTATTTTGAATTTGGACCAGCGGTTCAGGAGATGTCATTTAAAGACATTTCATATCTAGAGCTCTGGATGCCCTTTAGTTCGGCGGAGAGAACCATTTGAGCAGTTTTTATGCCCCCAACTTTGAACTAGAGGACCTGAAGGTCCTGAGGCGCCTGAACTCCTTAATAATGTTAAGATAGGTCAAGTTGAACTACAGCTTATAATGGAACAAATTTTGTTTTACCATAATGGGGTTTGTATGGGGGTTGCAGCCATTTTGGTCAAGTGACCTTAACAATCTAATGAATAATCAATAAAACAGCCCAGTGATTTATGAGAAAAAGATGCTTAGATAGGTGTTGGACAGTCCAAATGAGTGGCTTTTGATAAAAGGTCACAGGTCAGCTTGACATTTGGTACTTAATATAAAACCATTGTCTCAATAGGTTTTACTATTATGAATTCGGCTTAAACAGTTATAGAAAAATGGACATTTTAAGATTTTCTCCATATAAATGCATTAGGAATCAAATTTGAGCTTGCCATAAAGTAGGTCAAGTGCAACCTAGATTCATCATTTTTGCAAACCAAGGTAGGGCTCACATCCCCAATGCTACATACCAAGTCCCAAAGCCAATGGCCTTTTGGTTCCAGGGAAGAAGAGAATTAAGAGTTTTTACCATATATGGGCGTGGTGGCCATCTTAGTCATGTGACCATAACAATTTGTACTAATTTTAGCTAACCAATGATAAGGAGCTGTCATATGAAATTTGCTTTCAATTGGCCAAGTGGTTTCTGAGAAAACTATGTTTTAATATGTTGATGGGGCTCCAATATGAGCGACCTTAGCTGAAAGGTCAAAGGTCATCATTGACCTTTTAAACTTATTTATAGACACTAGATTGAACATATCAAGTGAGAATAATGACTTTGGCTTCCACAGTATTCAAAAAATCAACTTTTCAAAAAAAATCCCATTCACATGCATTTGGAAGCAAATTTGACCTTGACGTTAAGTAGGTCAAGGGCAGCCTAGATTCATTATTTGAACAAACTTGGTAGACCCCACATTCCCTATGCTACATACCAAATCTCAAGGTCACTGGCCTTCTGGTTCAGGAGCAGAAGATTTTTAAAAGGGTTTTACCATATATGGGCGTGGCGGCCATCTTTGCTATGTATCCATAATATTTTGAATAAATTTTGGCTAACTTATCATAAGGAGTATTCACATGAAATTTGCGTTCAATTGGACCGATGGTTTGTGAGAAAACCATGTTTTAATATATTGATGGGATCACAATATGAGCGACCTTGGCTGAACGGGCAAAGGTCAACCTTGACCTTTGAACTTGACTATAACCATTGTCTCATTAGTTTTAACATATCCAGAAAGGATAATCACTTTGGCTTTAATAGTATTCAAAAAATCAACTTTTCAAAAAAATCCCATTTAAATGCATTAGGAAGCAAATTTGACCTTGACGTTAAGGAGGTCAAGGTCAACCTAGGATCATCACAAACAACATCATTGAACAAACTTGGTAGGACCAACACCCCCAATGCTACATACCAAGTTCTAAGGTCATCAGCCTTCTGGTTCTGGAGCAGAAGATTTTTAAAAGGGTTTTACCATATATGGGCGTGGCGGCCATCTTTGTCATGTATCCAAAATATTTTGAATAAATTTTGGCTAACTTATCACAAGGAGTATTCACATGAAATTTGCGTTCAATTGGACCAATGGTTTGTGAGAAAACTATGTTTTAATATATTGATGGGACCACAATATGAGCGACCTTGGCTGAACGGGCAAAGGTCAACCTTGACCTTTGAAACTTGTCTATAACCATTATCTCATTAGTTTTAACATATCAAGAAAGGATAATCACTTTGGCTTTAATAGTATTCAAAAAATCAACTTTTCAAAAAAATCCCATTTAAATGCATTAGGAAGCAAATTTGACCTTGACGTTAAGTAGGTCAAGGTCAACCTAGGATCATCACAAACAACATCATTGGACAAACTTGGTAGGACCAACACCCCCAATGCTACATACCAATTTCTAAGGTTATCAGCCTTCTGGTTCTGGAGATGAAGATTTTTAAAGGGTTTTTAATATATATGGGCATGGCGGCCATCTTGGCCATGTGACCAGGACCATTTGAACAAACTTTCGTTCCCGCGTCCTAAGGAGTCTTCATATGAAATGTAGTTCAAATGGCCCAGTGGTTTCAGAGGAGAAGACGTTTGAAAAATGTTGACGGACGGACGGACGGACGACAGAGTGACTGGTATACTATTAGCTCACCCATGAGCCTTTGGCTCAGGTGAGCAAAAAAGTTAAGGGGCATATTGCTTTGGGCTTTTCCATCCGTCCTTCCGTCCATTACAAGTTTAAGATAGGGTTTTAAAATTTCATAGATGCATTCCGCATCAAAAAATAACTGACCCATATTTTTTTATCTGGATTATCTCCCTTTATGGAGTAATGCCAGCAGAACAATTGGTACAATTTTGGTAAGGTCATTATGAGGAACAATCCAAGATGCATACACACACCGAATTTGGGATTCCTAACTTAAAAAGTGTAGGAGATATGTTACGACACAATTATTCTAGAAACGTGGTAAGAGGTCAAGGTCAACAGTGACCCCAAAAAAGTACTCGACACTCTGTCATCCAAAGATGCATCCTCACATAAAAATTTTGGATTCCTACCTCAAATAATGTAGGAGATATGCTACAGACACGATTATTCTAGATGAGGTCACAGGTCAAGGTCACCATGATCCAGATATTGTGTGACACATTGCCACCCCAAGATGCACCCATTCACCAAATTTTGAATTCCTACCTCAAATAATGTAGATGATATGCTCCGGACACGATATTCTCGATATTAGGTCAATGATCAAGGTCACAGTGACCCCAAAATGGTACAAGACACTCAGTTATTTCAAGATGCATCCACTCACCGAATTCGGGATGCCTATCTCAAATAATATTGGAGATGTTGCTCGGACACGATAGCCTAACTGACGGACAGACGGACGGAATCAAGCAAAAATAGAAAGTGAGTATGATCAGGAAATACCACAATCACAAACTGCAGACAACCCCGTGGCACCGCGAGGAAGAGCCGCTCAACCATCACGGGACACCAGGAAGACAAATTAAGCAAAGCAATCAGCTCTCTCTTCCCCATCAAGATGATTGCAATGCTAGAATGGACATAAAGTAACGTACAGCAAAACATAGAACAATTACAGAATGAGACTCCCACAATGGGAGTAACAATAAACAAAAAGTCAACAACAACAGAACCACTGCCTTAGAACGGACAGCAGCCTAAGCCACCGGGGGGCTTAAATGCATTTTACTGGTACCAAATCTTCGCCCTAGATTCTGCTGTTGTTGAAGTACAAGAAATGTTCAGCTCGCATGGAGGCCATCTAACTAAAGCAATGTATCATCATGGAAAACACTCATATCAAATTAACACTCTATGATGAAACTAAGAAAAGGGCTCATGACTCACAGATAGTCAGAGCTAAAGAAAACCTCAAACCTAATAAAAGTATAGTCCCCAGAATATGGGACTAATAATTTGAACAAATTTGGGTGATGCTACATACCAAATATCAGGCTCTAGGCATTGTGGTTTCAGACAAAAGATTTTTTGTTTACATTTCGCAAATATTCTCTTATCCCATCTGATCTAGATATACAACGGACAGGAACCATTGTGAATAATTGTTGAAGAGGGCCATAAAAGGATCATTCCTGTAACGGTGCCGTGGGTTGGTTTGCAGTGTGTGATTGTGGTTTTTCCTGATCATACTCATTTACTTTTTGGCCAAAATCCAATCAGCAGTTTAGGAGGAGATGCCCTTTGAAGCAATTGTTGACGACGCATGACGGAAGACCGACATCCAATAATCGCAATAAGATCTAAAAACTATCCAATGAACATTCCTGTGACGCTTTGTAGTTTAGGGGATGTTGTTTAAAGCGCAGTGTTGACTGACAGATGACGGACATGAAAGGGTCACATAAGTTCATATTGAGCATATGGCTAAGGTGTAATGGAATGCTGTTTTGATTATTAAAGACTACAATTTACTGTTATTGGACTTCCATTTACTTGGCATTGTTGGCCTAGAGTTCATGGGATTAAAATTATAGCTCCTTGCGGTACTCTTTTGTAACTATGTCGGAATTGAGTGCAGGGACATTCATGGAGATAGCAAAGGACAACAAGAGCATCGTCAGGCAAGGCATTTATGCACAACTACATGTTTGACAGCAAAGGGGCCACCAATATAAAGTCTTGAAAAGAGAAGTCATAGGCTTTTTGGTTCCAGAGAAAACTATTCTTTAAGGATTTTGTCATATTTTAGCCCTGCAGCAATCTTGAATGTGTAATCAGTACCATAAAACTAGCTTTTCTCGTCTATCCTATGGATCATAATGTGACATCTGAGATGAGCGCGCCCAGTGTTTGAAAATGTTGAAAGACGGATGACAGAATCTTTGGTATACTATATGCTCGCCTATAAATCAGTTCACACTAGATGTGATAGTTCACCCATAGAGATGCTTAAATATCGTTTCAGTGTCTAGCCTATAACCACTAGCCCAATTTGGCCAAGTTTGTAATCTAAATTGTTAGACTTAGAGAAACAATAAAAATTGAATTATTCTCAAATACAGCCAGGAGTTGTTGTTTTTCAAAGGAAGATATTTGAGTACATCTTTTATGTTGCCATTGCAAACCAGAACCTTTTATGATGACGGTTTGTGCAGAGGGACATCATTTCTTAAAAGCTCACATTGAGCACACTGTGAGCAGGAGGGCTAAAAACTACAGCCTTTTACAAATGAAAGGATTTACCATGGCAACAGTGTTAAGATGCCCAGTTAGGGTTGTTTACCAACACCCTCTGATTTCTAACCAATGGTCGACCATACATAGTCTGGACAGTTTGTGGTACTTAGCAAGTTAGTATACAGTTACCTCTCGTTAAATCAAAGTCTCTATGACCAAACTTTTCAAATTGTTTTATTTGTAGCTTGAATTAAAACAGTGGATCTGTAAAAGGATATTACAGTGTATAAGCCTATCAAGATTGTTTTCGCTATTATCCTTCTAAGTACATCAAAGTCAGCATAGTTTTGGATAGAAAATAATTGCGAACAAAGTCTGCTAAATATGAATTCATCCTACACTTTACTTTAACTTAAGAGGGTATTTTGAGTTTGAAGGATTCAAGTTAGCGAGATTTTACTGTATTGATCATGTTTAAACATTAAAAACACGAAGTTATAAATTAGATTATGCTATTTATTAAGCTTTGTCTAATACAACCCTGATTACACTGTATCTAACAGTGACTTCTTTGAATGCAACACTTCATTGAATGGTGACTTCTTCAAATGCTACACAAATTCCCCCACATACAATGATAACATCATGAAAGATTAAGACTTTTGGGGAAAATTAAAAAAGTCACAATTCTATGAAGTGTAACCTTCAAAGAGTTCATCATTTGATAATAAAGTGTTATTTTGCTTCTTGAGCCTCTGGGGCTTGCAGTTGTAGTAGCTCCATCCTTTTCTATCTCTGTAAAGTGAACATCTCTGAATCATATCTGAAAGTAAATTATGACAGACTAAGATTATCAGTAAAAAATAGTGTTAACATCAAAAGTAATATTAGACAAGATTATTAACTCATTTAAGCCTAGCTCCTTTTTAAGGGACATAGAGTAGACAAACTATGCAGCCCCAGATCAGATGTTGTGCAACCTCTGATCAGGGTCTTCACTCTTATCTTAAATAATGTTCTACTTCACTTTGAATTCAAATGAATGATAAATACCCTCAAACAACCATAAACTTTATGAAAGGCTCATTCAAATGATTAGAATTGAAAAATCTATTCAGCTGAAACTTGTTAAATATAGAAAAAATGTAACTTTATGAATGGAATGCTTTTGGCTCCAATATGATCTATACAATAATATTCCCTGCCAAAATATTCTGGTGCTACAGCAACAAGTGTGATATAAATACATGCCTATGTTTTGATAACTATTCATTTTGTCCCCTCCCATCATTGATAAGGATTCAAAAGATCATTATAGAACAGTTCTTGAACAAATAGTTTATCTACCATATGATATAAACGTAAGGCTTTTTCCAGTATAAATAACTATACTGAAGGAATAAAGTTTTGCAATTAGTTATAATGGGTTTTCCCATAGGCTATTTTTGTAGCATTAGATGTAATTTATTAGCAAGTGCACAAATATGTCAATTGTTTGAAAATGAGCTAATGTCAACCCTCAAGAGGTAAAAAGAAAAAAAATATGATTTCATAGCGAGGATTAGATCTGCTGAGCATTTTAATTTCAAACACTATTCAATTGAAAGAGGTAATTTGAAAAAAAATACGATTTTTAACTTAAAACTGTACGATAATGGTGACCAAAACATTCAGTTTTATACTGTTTTCACTTTTTAGCTTTTAGATCTAAACATTTAATGGAAAATGAAACTTTTAGCATAAAAAAATATTCGTGTAATTGCCAGATAAGCTGTTTTAGCAAGGGGACTTAAAATCAGACATTATATTATGTGAAATGCCAACCAGCCAGTTAATTTTATCGTACTTGTAAAGGTTTGTCAACATAAAATTTTGATACTATGAAATTAAAAATCCCATTTCTTCTTAACTGTGAATCCCCAAAGTAATAGCTAAACTTTTTTCCCTCAGTATATTTAGAGTTCTCACCAGCTCAAGGTGTAGAAACATTCATGTAAGGGTTCTCTCTAGTATGAATAAACATTCATATAAGAGTTCTCTCCAGTATGAATGAACATTTATCTACATAATTAACCGGAGTTATAACTTGTAAATGCCAGGCGCAACATTAATACATTTATAACTAGTGTATATAACATAAACCAGGAAAGGCTGAAAACAGTATAAACTCCTCTACACGCCTCTAGATTGGAGTACATAATTAAAATTTCCTTCCCTTATTTATCAACCAAAATTTTTCTTGTGGGTACTCAAAGGAACCGTCTCAATCAAACAGTTCTTTTGAGATCCCAAATGAATTTTACGTTTAAACTGATGGCTAAGAATTTTTCATCAAATATTCACTCTCTTAATGCTTGAACTAGATTTCTAAGAATCAGAGCGTAACCATCTGTGCAATTTAAGTAGAAGGCATCATGAGGAACAGTTCTATGAAATTATTTTGAATTTAAACCAATTGGTCAGGAGAAGATACTGCTTAAAGATAGTTCTTATCTAGAGCTCTGGTGGTCCTTTTGTTCAGCAGAGTGGAACCATTTGTGCAATTTGGTATAAGGCATCATGAGGAAAAATTCTGTGAAATTATTTTGAATATGGACCAGTGTTTCAGGAGGAGATGTAGTTAAAATATATTTCTTATCTAGAGCTCTGGCAATTCTTTTGTTCATTTGAGCGGAACCATTGAGCGGAACCATTTGTGCAATTTTGGTAGAGGGAATCACGAGGAACAATTCTGTCAAATTTTTTGAATTTGGACCAGTGGTTCATGAGATATTGTTTAAAGACTTCAAATCTAGAGCAATTCATACAATTTTTGGTAGAGGGCGTTATGGGGAGCATTCCTGTGAAATTTATTTTAAATTTGGACAAGTGGTTCAGGAGTAGATGTTATCTAAAGGAAAAGTTTATTGAGAGGACGATTGACGGACGACACATGCCAGACAAAAACTGATAACAATAAAAAAAACTAGAGGACCTGAAGGTCCTGAGGCGCTCACCTGACCACTTTAATAATGTTAAAATAGGTCAAGGTCAACTACAGCTTATAATAAAACATATTTTGTTTTACCATATATGGGGGTTGTAGCCATTTTGGTCCAGTGACTTAAAACAATCTAATGAATACTCCATCAAACAGCCAATTGTTTTCTGAGAAACCAATGTTTATGTAGGTATGTGGCAGTCCAAATTAGTGGCATTGAATAAAAGGTCACAGGTCAGCTTGACATTTGGTACAAAGCCATTGTCTCACAAGGTTAAAAATTTCTCGAAAGTATGATTTCGGCTTAAACAGTTATAGAAAAATGAACTTTTCAATATTTTTCCCATATAAATGCATTAGGAATCAAATTTGACCTTGCCATAAAGTAGGTCAAGCTAGATTCATCATTTGTGCAAACCTAATAGAGACCACATCCACAAGCTACATACCAAGGCCATTAGCCTTTTGTTCCAGAGAATAAGATATTTAATGGGTTTTTACCCTATATGGATGTGGTGGCCTTGACCTTTGAAACTTATTTATAGCCATTGTCATATTAGGTTTAACATATCAAGTGAGAATAATGACTTTGGCTTCAACAGTAATCACAAAATCAACATTTCAAAAAAATTCACATTTAAATATAATAGGAAGCAAATTTGACATTTGACCTTGGCCTTAACTAGGTCAAGGTCAACTAAGGATCATCATTTGAACAAACTTGGAAGGCCCTACATCCCCAATGCTACATACCAAGTCCCAATATCACAGGCCTTCTGGTTCTGGAGAAGAAGATTTTTAAATGGTTTTAACCATATATGGCGGCATCTGTGTCATGTGACCAAAATATTTTGCATACATTTTGACTAATTTATCATAAGGAGTCTTCACTTGAAATTTGTTTTAATATATTGACTCCAATATGAGCGACTTAAGCTGAAAGGTCAACCTTGACATTTGGGACTTAGCCATTGTTTCATTAGGTTAAACATATCAAGTGAGAATAATGACTAAGGCTTCCACAGTTTTAAAAAAAATCAACTTTTCAGAAATTTTCCCATTAGGAAGCAAATTTGACCTTGACGTTAAGTAGGTAGAGAAGATGTTTGAAATTGTGGACGGACGGACGACGGACAATGGACGGACGCCGTAGTGACTGGTATACAATAAGCTCCCCCATGAGCCTTCGGCTCAGGTGAGCTAACAAGAGGGCCCTGGATCGCTCATCTGAATCTTCATTCATGAGAAGATAATGTACTGGCCAGTGGCGATAGAGATATCATTCAAAGATATTTTTATAATTAGCTCTGGTGGCCATGCTGTTAAGGAGTTTTGGTAGAGGGCATCATGAGGAACAGTTCTGTAAAATTATTTTGAATTTGAACCATTGGTTAAGGAGATGTCATTTAAAGACATTTCTCATCTAGAACTCTGGTGGCCCTTTGTGCGATGGAGCAGAACCATGTAGTTTAAGTAGAGGGCATTATGAGTAACAGATCTGTGAAACTATTTCGAATTGGGATCTGTGGTTTAGGAGCCTTGAGGAGATATCTTTCAAAGATATTTCTTATCTAGAACTTTTAGCCGCCTTTATTGTTTGGCGGAGCGGAACCATTTATGCAATTTTAGTAGAGGTCATCACCGGGAACAATTCTGTTAGATTAATTTTAATTTGGACCAGTGGTTCAGGAGATGTCATTTAAAGACAATTCTTATCTAGGCCTCTGATGGCCCCTTTGTTCAGCGGAGCAGAACCTTTGTGCAACTTTGGTAGAAGGCATCATGAGAAACAATTCTGTAAAATTATTTTGAATTTGGACCAGTGGTTCAGGAAGAGACGTCATTTAAAATATTTCTTATCTAGAGCTCTGGTGGCCCTTTTGTGCATCGGGGAGGAACCATTTGTGCAATTCTGGTAGAGGCTATCATCAGGAATCAAGCAAACCTATGTATACACTCAGACATAAGTTAAGCATCACGGCAACATAATTTCAGAGACGTTTTTCGCGTACAAATTTCTTCAGAAGAACAACTAGTTTGTAATATTATGTTACCCTTGTCTTCCTGTGGTCTGCTGAACATATCAGAATGTAACTTGGTTACTTTGCTGAATTTCTACGGTGTCCTGTAAACACCAACCTTTTTTAGGGGGATGTACCCTTAAATGTGTCACAGCTTAACCCAAAATGCTTACTTTGAATTCAAATAAACACAGAGGTAATCTAGACTCTTTTTAAAAAATATTGTCAAACTGACTTTGTCGAACTCTAGGTTTCATGTCAGTTATAGAGGATCATAGTGAAAGTTAATCACGTGTTTATAATTTTTGCATTATCACTATATAACAAGCCATTCTTTACACATCCATAACTTTTATTCTTTTAGAGATATGAATATGAAATTTTCAGACAGAATTTGTCTTTGATATTGTAACAATGTGACATTAAAACTTTACATGTCTAATTTTTTTGAAAATATCATGATGGGCTAGAGAAAAGGGATAATTTTAGGGGTAAGTATGCATTAACCATGCCTGGTTGTTTACCTTTGTGATAATTGAATCGAAACTTGCTGTTAATTGTCACCACTTTATCTATTTCAATAAATAAAACACGAAAATATTCATGACTGAAAAGCTTCCTTCGTTTTCTAGTAAACAATTGATGCTATGCTTAACTTATGTCTGACTGTATAGTTCCCAGAACTAATAACAACACAGAATGCAAGATTTATTAAGTCAATGTAATTACCTTTAACAAGGACATCTGAACTTGCCATATAAATTCATTCTTTGTTGATCACCTCACAGCTGTTCTTTCCTTTAAGTCAGACTTCTGAAACAAACATGTATATGGCTCAAAATTTAGCCTATATATAGCAGATGCTCTAAAACTCTGAACACTAGTTGTCTGTAAAAAGGCCTTTCTTACTAGACAGTAGACATACAGTGCAGACCCAGATCAGACTGCTTCTGATGTAGCAGTCTGATCAAGGTCTTCCCTGTATACTATTCTGACAAGCACTTGATGTATTCCAGCCTTGATAAGTTATTAACCCACATGTAATCTGAGAACAAAGAGAAATGTTCTAAATTTTAGAAAATTTACTGTACGTATTGTGAATGTTCAAAATATGAGGTGCATTAACGGGCTTTTTTGCCCCCCCCCCCCCTATGAGGCTTAAACATAAAAATGGTTTTAACTACTTTGTTCTTATTGGTTTATTAGAACAATAACCAAAGTGTAAAAGTCTTGAATTAATTTGACTTTAACCGTTGCTATGGTAACAAATATGGCCACCAAAATAGGCTAAAAACAGGAAATTGACCACTTTGGAGCAAATTTGAGAGTGTTGACAGACCAATTAACATAGAGCACTAGCAACTATCAAAAAGATATTTTACACAGGTTTAGATAAACATATATTTTCAGCGTAAAAATGTAAATATTTTCTCACCCATCAGTTTATACATGTGTTTTGGGTGCTCAAAAGAACCGTCTCATTGAGATGGTTCTTTTGAGTACCCACAACATATGTTTTGGTTGAGAAATAAGAAAATTAAATTTTCGCCACACACTCTTAACTAAAGTCATGTTTTAACAGCTGATGAGAATTATCACCGCACACAACATATTATTGATATTTTGGTATTTAGCTGTGCTGATATCTAATTTTTAAAATAAGGTCTCCAAATGCCTTAAATTTGGTCTAAAATGGTAATTTTTCTATTTTAAGCCTACTTTGTGGATCATTTTTGTTACCATAGCAACAGTAAAATTTAAATAAATGCCGAAATTTTAGACTTCAGTTAATCTTCCCTGTATTAAGCCGAGCGAAACAGTTTGTGCAATTTTGGTAGAAGGCATCATGAGGAACAAATCAGTGAATTTATTTTGAATTTGGACCATTGGGGCAGGAGGAGATGTCGTTTAAAGATATTTCTTATCTGGAGCTCTGGCAGCCCTTTTGTTCAGTGGAGCAAAAACATTTGAGCAATTCTAGTTAAGGGCATTATGAGCAACAATTCTGTGAAATTATTTTAAATTTGGACCAGTGGTTCAGGAGGAAATGTCATCAAAAGACATTTCTTTAAATATCTAGTGTTCTGGCAGCCCCTCTGTTCGGAGGAGCAGAATCATATGTGCAATTTTACAAGAAGGCATCATCATGAGGAACCATTCTGTGAAATATTTCTAAAATTGGTCCAGTGAATGAAGAGGAGCTAATGAACATTTCAGCACTCAGCAGATGACAAAACAAAATTTTTTGTGATTGACACTTTAAGGGTTAACTTTTTCGCATATTAATGTTGTCTGCTGACAACCTTACCCAGTAGACAAAGAGTTTCCTCTGGAAAGGGATTCAGATGTATAGGAGGGAATCAATTTGATGATTTTATCTCAGGCCATCCTTAAAACAATCATAAATGTTTGTTTGCTGTCACACGACAGAGTGTGAGACTCACTCAAAATTCCACGTACCAAAAAAAGTATGTCTGTTTCGCCACATTTCAGAGAAATATTTTTATTATCATTTTAGACATTTTTCTTAAAATTTTAATGTCTTTTAAATAAATCAGTGAAAAATAAATAAAATACCTTCCGACCTGGAAAATTTTGAGTAGGCCTAGGTGACTGCAACCATTTTTTTAAAGGATGGCCTCATTTTTCTAAAATAATAAAAAATATCCCAATGAAAATGAAATAATTTGGGCTCAAAAGAGGGTTCAAGTGAACCCCATCTGAATACACAACTGGTTAAATAACTAAACTGATTTAGCCTTTTTTTCAAGGCAGACGATATTTGTTCAGCATTCGGAATTTCGGATTGGTCCATTTCTGGTCGTTGCCATTATACACATGACTATACAAATGTTGTTAAGTTTCTATACATTGATGGACATTACACAAATTGAGATGACCATTTTGTAAAATTATTGCATTATTTAGTAAGCTCCATAAAATTTATTTTCGTTCTTATTGTGCCAAATTTGCATATTAACTTATCAATGTCCTAATTAATTAAATCATCCATCAAAATGGTCAATGACTTGAATCTTGGGGTCGGCAAAAATGGATCGATGGCTTGGCTGGACTTTTAGATACATGACGACCCAAAGTTCTGAACTGTTCTGGCAAAATCGATCATTCTAAGACTAGTGTCTCTTTTCCTGTTACCATGATAGGATGGTCTGTAATCTGTGGCTGTGCATGTCTGATTTGTGACATTTTCCTCATCAATAGAATTTATATAGATCTTGTCTATAATATATAAATATAACATACAGCCAGAGAGTTAATGATATTATGTTGAACTGTATAATGTATTTCAGCAGCTGCATTCTATGGTCTCTCATTAATGATTATACATGTTAGTAGTGCCATACAATATAAATTCAAAGGCATTGTAGGAGCCATAATCATAGTGTGAATAAGACAGCAAAGGAACACTCCTGGCTAAAGAAACCACAAACAGTTACTTAAGGTGCCAGCTAGTGTCTTAAGTTAGAAGTGCTAGCTTCGGCCTTTTAAAAGTTAAATTATTATTGAAAAGATGCCAACTTGCAGATCAAATATTACCGTGATAATTTGATAAAGTATTTTCTCATATAAACCAAATAAAAGCCTTTAGGAAAGGTTGATTTCTTGAGGTTCAGCAGAATTCCATTCATCATACCTACATTCATTGCTGGTTCTCGGTTTACAGATGGTCAGAACCAGCATCATAGGTCCAGATAGGGGAATTTTATTTGCGTAAAATTTTAAACATTTTCTTACCCATTAATTTAAACAAGTGTTTTGGGTGCTCAAAATAACTGTCTCATTGAGACGGTTCTTTTGAGTACCCACAAAATTTGTTTTGGATGAAAAATAAAGAAAATAATTTTCCAATATGCACTCTTATCTGGAGGCCTGCAGCATGTAATGTAGATATGGTGAATGGTTCGTGATTTTTCCCACCTGGTTTTTTATTTTTTGTCAATCAATTTTTTCTAAAAATGATTAAATCATGATGATAAAGAGCAAGGAGATACAAGTTAAGTACCTCCCAGCAGAAACAATATAGCAGCAAGATGAGTTCTGTGCATCGAAGCATGATTGAACCAATTTTCAGTGTACTGTGACAACTGACCAAGCTAGTTTGGGCCTTAACTAAAAGATAGAGAAGCAATATCTAACAATAGGTGGATTTGACTATCACATACTGACCTATTTGAATTCAGCATTGTGGGTACATATGACGTATTGGTTATCCAAATGTGTCACCAAATTATGTGATTCGCCTGATTGGTTGATTCAAACTTGTCATCAATCTGCCAGGGTTTGCGCTAGTGGTTGTCATTGTCGCAAAATGCAAAGAAATAATAAATTTGGCGCAAAAATATTAATTTGGCGACAACTATTGGCAAAAAAAAAATTGCTGGTGAAATTTTTGTCTGGCGTTGGAGCGTCACCTCGAGAATGTCACCTCCCACTTAAAGTCATTGACTCGTCTCGTCCATGTATAACATCACACAATTCTGTAGCGGATGGAGTCAAACCTGAACATGCCTCACACACTTCTGACATGCGTAGGCCTAAACCAAAAACTGCATCATTACGTGTCACTGAAACCGCTCTTTGACCTTGCCATGTGCGATGTGTTTTCAAAAATGTTTTAGTGTAAAAAAAATCTTATCACTCTGTCGCTTAACACTGTACATTTGTAAACTAATACAAATCATTGTTAGTGTTTATACCAAAGGATACTTGATGTCTCCACAAACAGATTATTTATAGCCATTCAGTGCTGCTTGCTACTTTTTTTACATAGTGTTTTCAGGGGTTTCATTAACTTTTTTGGCATACGGGTATCAAGGCAAAGTAGGCGGGTGATTTGACAGTATTTGCCTATAGACTCTATACAAATTTATCAAAAGCAGCAGGGGAAACATGCCTGAGTAGAATGGGAAAATTCCCGCCTCCCTCCTCTTAATGAAACCCCTGTGTTTTGAGTAATGCATACTGCATATTAACACAACACCCATTTTTCAGTGGTGATGTGCCATAGCAGATAGGTCGATCCTTTGAGTATCGCACCTGTGCAGACAATGGATTGAGAAGTTTTGGTTTGTTTATTTTGATCGGTAACGTGTCTGGCTACAGATGCGTGTCTGACTGCAGATCCAGGGGTCGCGAGTTCGATCCCGGCCCGGTACCATACTTTCGCGGAGATTGACCATGAAATAATTTCTACGGTCATTCTCCTCCCTTCCACTGGTTTATTCAAGAAGGGTTGTTGTCAGTTACAAGCAAAAGTATGTGCACAAATTACTGGTTAACCGCTTGCTCAAGCCTGCCCAGGAAAAAGTGTGGTTAAGTGAACTGACCGTCCCGCAATGACCATAGCTGTTGACATGGGATGTAAAGCAACAAAATCAAACAAAACAAACAAATTTTGATGCATTAATTATGTCACAATCAACAATTTTTCAGTTATGTTTGGATGATTTCCTGTCTTCATAGGTTGAACCAGTACTAAGGCAGCAGGTGAAAAATGTCTTGTCCTTTCAAAGGACAGGACACAAAGGCAGTGAGTCTCGAATTAGCAACCGTTTGATCCCCAGTCTAACGCCACTGAGATCCACAGGAGAAGGGTTGGGTATTGATATTGAAAGTATTGACCATACTGTATTCTGTACACTGTGATCAATAGCCCACTTTGAGGTCTGTCAAACCTCATAGAATCTAAAGCTGCAGGCTCCAGTCACTTTCGCTTCCACGAATTCTGGTTACAACAATTTTGGTTTGATTATCAGCGCCCCTAAACTCAATTTCTGCATTCGCAAACTTCGACGAATCGCAACGAATTTTATTTACTTATCTATCTATCTTCTAATACTGCCTACGCCCTCACGAGCATTTTTGGCAGGCACTGCGCGTCAGGGTTATGAAAAAGAGTAAAAGATGAATGAATTGTAGATGAGAGGTTAAAATCTAGATCAAAGGAGACAAGAATAAAAACAACTTTCTGGGATTGATCAGTAAAAACATTAATGAAGACAGTACTTAGAACTGATGAAAAGGGGCGGGTCTAAAACTATTAAAATCATGTTAAAATATGCAGTGTACTGTCTAGGGTTTTGGATGCTGCAGTTGTCCAACTGCTGCCTTGAAGATCTCAAGACTTGGAGCAACTGCAACATTGGCTGGGAGGGCATTCCACTGGACAATGGCCAGTGGAAAGAAGGAGTATTTATAGTAGTCCTTACCAGTATGAATTTGACGGAATGTCATAGAATGGCAATACCTGGAGATCCTATGTGTGGGCTGCATGTAGTCAGGAAGGGGCACGGCCACCAGGCCATTTACAATTTTGTAGAAGAGGCAGAGACGGGCCACAGATCGTCTCTCTTCAAGGGTCTGCCAGTTCAACTGAGACTGCAATGAAGTGACACTAGTTGTCCTGGCGTAATCATTTAAGGTCCACCGGGCTGCACGTCTTTGGACCATTTCTACTTTATGGGCCTTGTCTTTTGTATGGGGGTCCCACACTGCTGAAGCATACTCCAGCTGGGGACGAACTAGGGATTGATAAGCCATTTCTCGGATTTGGGGGGACTTAGTTTTGATATTTCTTTTAATAAATCCGTGAGACCTGTTTGCATTGGCTGTGATTCTGTCCACATGAGTGTTCCAGCTGAGGTTGCTGGAGATATCCACCCCCAAGTACCTGGCGCTGCTGACAGCCTCCAGTACCTGTCCATGCAGTATATACTGCGTCTGGAGAGGGTTCCTGGAGGATGTCACCCTCACGACCTGGCACTTGGAGGGGTTAAACTCCATATCCCATCTAGCCTCCCATGTCTGCAGTCTGTCAAGGTCCCTCTGTAGTTTGTCACTGTCGCTTTTATTTTCTAGGGCTAGGTAAATGGCAGTGTCATCAGCAAAGAGACGCACCTGTGAGACAATGTCATCGGGAAGGTCATTGATGTAGACCAGGAAAAGGATCGGGCCCAGCACAGAGCCCTGAGGGACTCCAGATGTGACTGGGACAGAGTCCGATTCCTCGCCCTCAACAACGACCTTCTGCCGACGGTTACCAAGGAAGGCTTGTATCCAGCGCAAGGTTGCGCTTCTGATACCGTAGGAGTGCAACTTACGTACCCGTGTATGTATCATTGACTGCACTGTGATCCACGTGTGTCGCGGTCTCGTTCAACTGAAAAGAAATCAATTCTGACCAAGGAGGATAAATCTAGCAACTTGAGGCAACATGTATTTGTAACAGCAATTGAAGAGTCAGAGGACAGCTGTAACCGCAAATGATGGTAATGTTGGGATTTACCGTTACGGTTAATGTCAAACGGAGCGTGCAATGGCGTTAAGCTTGTTGTTCATTGTACTGCGGATTCCAATATGGCCGCGATTGGCTAAATATCGAGCAACCTCACGTGCACGGTGCGTACAACTTGCATTTTGGTTGTTTGGTCCCCTGCTTTTAGCACCTACAGCCTGTACGCCCGGGTGCAAAAATAGGTCGAATAACGCCGAGCTATTCCAAAAAGACCTTCTCTCGGGTGCTAAGGCGTTCGCAAGAAACTAAAGCGTTGAAATTCCGACTGTGAACAAGCGCCTATTTAATCATTGCTCATGGGGAAATGGGACTGGTTCCCGCTTTTCAATGATAGCCTTACGGACAGCGTCTCGAAAGCAGGATAAAAGCGGTCACAAAGTTTTTGGATCCTAAGCTCAGTGTATAAGCGTGCTTTGACGCACGTATAAAACATTTGAAAAGCATGTTGAAAGCTCATTTGAAAACCCTTACACCGTATGGTGCCTTACACCGTGTGGTAGTGCAGCGTCAAAGCAACAGGGGGAACTCTAAGAAATGAACTGGGTGATGAGGTAATGTGACGTCACTTAACAAACAATCACGTCATATTGAAGAGAATCGTCATCAAAACAATGTCAAGGCTACACCAACAACGAAATGTTACAACGCAGTTTGACGACGTGAAAACGAACTTTTTAACGCTAAGGTCCTACTAATGCGGATATTTCAGGCAGAACTCGTTTTAAAACTTGTCGATCCGTGGTAGGGCCTAAATCTAAATGTTCTTCAATGAGCCCAGCAAGCTGTAAATTTGACAAAACAATTCCAAACTAAATGAAGCTGGTTTTGAGCTCATATTCACATTTTCGGTCCCAATAGAATGTCAATTTAATCATTAATGAGCAAAACAAAGCTTAAAACTAACATAATCTTCGAGATGGCTGTCCTATCTTTCATGGACAGCGGCTATGAACTTTTTTCCTTCAGCAGGTTTTAAAATTTGAAATATTGTCAGCAACCCTTTTTCTAATGTGCTGGGATGAATTGTTACTTTCGTGGATTTTATCGATGTGTAAAATCCAGTGAATCATTCACAAACTTAACATAAAGCCCTTCTAAAGGATCCCTATTTCCTGATTATTTATATAGAATGTCAGTTCAATTTCTAATTCTTATACTCCTGACTCCCGAGATTGTCAAAATCCTAATTATTTATATCCCTCTGCAGGGCATGTGATTACAGGTAATCTAAATGTCATTCCTGACACCAGAGTTCGCAATATTATTTCTAAAGGTCCTAAATATAGATTTCCCCCTAATATTGATTTCCCTAAATGTCGTAGAGAGATCGCTGCTGCTTTAAATGACTCTAGAAATCGTTGGTGCAAACGGGAAAATGTTGAACCTAATGCCTTGAAGGAATGACAGATTAACATTTTTAAAATTATTGATGCTCGTATTTCATTTTACTCTTGTAATACACATCTTTTACCCCCTAAACCTCATCTCAAAAGAGGTTTCCAGGATTTTCATATGAACTATGTTTTGGTTCCAGCAGATAAAGCTGCTAACAATGGTGTAGTTGTTTGACGATTGTATTATATTAATACCCTTAAGCGTGAGCTTGTTGACACCAATACCTATAAACTACAGCCTTCTTTGAGTGAGAGGGTGATTGTCGATGGGCATGGTTGTCATACAGCCCTACATTTTGGTATCAAAGCTAAAGAAAATCAAGACTAAAATCATATGTTGTACTGGTTACCTAAACTCCATAAAACCCTAGAAAGCAAGATTTATTGCTAATTCTAGTTCTTGGTCAACAACAGAACTTTCTAAATTGTTAACCTCGTGTCTTACAGCTGTTAAAACATGTTATCAAGTACTGTGAAAAGGAATATGAGAGATCCGGTAAAAACTTATTTTGATCTATTAAAAATTCAGGTGAAATTTTAGATAAACATAAAGCTAGAGATTTCAATGCGACCAGTTTGTCTACTTATGTTTTTTCTATTCTTTACACTATTTTACCTCATAATTTAATTAAAGATAAACTTATTGATCTTATTGAAAGAACGTTTCAGAGAGAAGGCTCCCCTTACCTTGCATGAAACGACAGAATTGCATTTTTTACTTGGGAAAAACCTAAAAAAAATATCATGCATGGTCATGTCAAAATGTATGTGATGCGCTGACCCTTTTGTTGGACAACACTTTTATTCGATTTGGCACCAAGCTGAATAAACAAGTTGTTGGAATTCCTATGGACACTTATTGTGCTCCCCTGGTTGCAGATTTATTCCTGTTTGTTATGAGGGGGACTTTATGATGTCTCTTTCTGATGATAAACAGGTTGATGTTATTGATGCGTTTAACACTAACATCCAGATATTTGGACTTTAAACATAATAAATGTTTATTTTGACAATATGGTAAGTCAAATATACCCTTCAGAGCTCCAACTTAATAAAGCCAATACCTCTGATACCAAAGCTGCATTTTTAGACTTGCATTTGTCTATTTCTTATGATATTGTTTCAACCAAAATTTATGATAAACGTGACGACTTTGATTTTGAAGTTTTCAATTTCCCATTTTGGATGGTGATGTTCCTCGCTCTACATCCTATGGAGTCTATATTTTTCAACTCATTCCTTTTGCTAAAGCATCTAGCTATATTACTGACTTCAACAATCAGAATAAATTGTTAACTCAGAAGATTCTTAAACAAGGCTATCGGTATCATAAACTTCGCAAAACCTTTTCTAAATTTTATAGACGATACAATGACTTGATATCTAAATTCAAAGTTGAACTCAAATCTCTCTTGCGCCAAGGACTTTTGGAACCTGAATTCTATGGTGACTTGGTGTATAAATTGAAGAAGATTGTTGGCTCTAATAATTTTTCAGTGCAGTTCATTAAAATAATTACCATAATAAAAAGATCGACTATAACATTAATGTATTGCAACAGACTGCATAATTGGTGGTCAACACAATCACAGTTGGCAACTTTGATTTCCTCTTTAAGTGTACGCCGGTGGGTCGAACTTCAGACTCTATGACGGTTCTGACTTAAAGACTTATATATTGATGAGATGGTAGGGGCCTGATGCTTTGGCTGTTTGTCCGTCCCACCAGGGTTTACCTGTTGGATTTCTTTTGCTCCAGTGTTCAGTTTTATTTGCTGTTGAGTCCTTATCTATGCTTTATCTCCTTTTTATATCTTGATTTATATGTTTTAGGAGATGATTCATTGATAAGTTAGGGGTCTTTCGTGCAAACCAAACATCTATGTGTCTTGATCCGCATCTGAACTAAGGGTGCACCGTTAAACCGGTTTAAGCCCTCCAGTAAAATATTTTACTGACCGTTTCAAGGCGGTACTTCTTTTGTGGATCTTTTATGTTTTTTCTGTCTTGTGTTTGCTATGCCTTTGTGCACGTCTGTTTATATGTGCCTTGTGGTTACCTGCTGGGAAAGAGCTGACCTCTTGTCCATCGTTTGTGTTGTCTAACTGTGAGTTTGTCACTTTCCCACTTGTATTCTGGGTCAGGTGTGGTACTTGATTGTATCGACATCTGATCTTTGCACCCTTACTTACTTTAAGAGTGGAAGATGTTTAAAAATGTTGACAGAAGGACAGGCGACGGACGATTGACGTTGGAAGTATTTTTAAAAGTACTAAATTAGCTCATCTTTGAAAATCTGATATATAGAAAAAGTTACGAAATAAACAAAACTGATGATTAAACATTTTAAGTTTAAATGAAAATCTTTGTAATGTTACTCTACACTGAACCGAAGTTCTAAGTAGCCACTTTTTAATTTGTTTTTTTTTTCTGACTAAGCCCTAGTGATATTGTAATGAATTTTCGCCCAAGTATGTGCATTGTAATGGACTAAAGTTAAGGGGTGTTTTGGAAGAGTTTTCTATCGCTTCACGATTTTTGGGTTCAAAAATGCAAAAATCATCTTTTAGAAGAAAATAGGCATTTTGAGTGCAGTTTTTATCAAATTCAAGTACATGTGATTGCAAATCTGCCTAGACGACTTGAAAAAACCCCGAAATACTTGACATTTTGCTTATGACAGATTTTTTATGAATTTTTAAAAATTGATAATTTTCCGAATTTCGAAAATTTTCGGAAATCATCAGCTGCAATTACTAAAATCATTGTATATGTTTTATTTTATGTTAATATGTTTGACAAAACACCATGCAACTTGATAGGTCCATTTTCTAACGGTATTTTTTACTAATTTGGTATCCACTTCCGATTTTAACGTGGAACTTTAACGGTCATTTAAATGGCATTTGTTAAAGATTTCTTTTAATTTTTAAGCAGAACAGTGACGCCAATTCAAAGTGAAGAACCCCTGAAAACTGCACAGCTGTACCTCAGATAATAAAGCGTACAGAGCAATGCAAAGTGAGTATGCAAACTGCATGTTTAAGCTAAAAAAATTTAATTAAGTTGTTGACCGTGGCTGTCTTCATGTTAACGTAGAAGAAAAATGGAGTGTTCAATTGTCAAAAAAACTTTTGATTATTTTCATCTTATACCACAGCTGTTATAAACATCTTCAAACTAATTAAAATATAAATGGATAACGTATCTGATGAATAGTTTATATCAAACTAAAAAGTGTGACTTTTTGAAATGATGGTACCTTTACTCGGACCGCGTCTGTGCATGGTCTACCAGTCATTTTGAAATTACATAGTTTGCAGAGTCTCGACAAAGCCTTGGACCTTTTTATAGAATTTAAATTTTTTGAGAGTGATTTTTACTTTCTGAACGGGAGCAAAAATTGTATGGTGGCTACTTATAACTTCGGTTCAGTGTAGTTGCAATGTTAATAGATAGTATTGACAATATTATTTTCACAAACTCAATAGTCTCAATAGTTTTTAATTTTATAGAATTCACTTTAAATTGTTTGTTTGGTCACAAATAGAAAATTAAACTGGGTTAGGATTTGTGTGTTTTGCATTCCATAAGTTCAGTAAAATCAGTTGGACTTTGACAATGTTCTGATATGTTTCTGTTAGTGACGTACAAGAATGCAGTGGTAGTACACAAAAGAAATATACTCTAATAGACCTACCAAAGTTTAATTCAGCAAAATGCAAAATAAAGTTTACGGACTATTTGTTACGATGCAGTACCACATCAAATGTACCAACCCTCTTTACCCAAAGTTCACAAGTAAACAAATTAGCGTTTATATTTTTGCTGCAACCTTTACCTGGTCATTGCGTATGATCTAATTCCGACCACAGACAAGTGTTCACGCCCATTTGTCAGTAACCGCACCCAATATAGTGACTTCTCCAACAAATATGCACAGATATGGTATACCCCAGCCAATATGACAACAAATTGGAAGTAAAACATTGACAACTACAAGATAAGGTGTCATACTTTTGACTGAGAGCCAGCAATGATTATGGAGCCAGTCGTTGTGGAATGCAAACGATAAAAACGGGTTTCAATCATTTTTGAATGTTTGTGACTTTTCAGTATAGAGGATTGCACCATTTGGACCTGTATTATCCTTTAATCATTGAAGCGTGGCTTAAACCAAACATTCATTTTGATTGCAGATATCTGGAACTATGAAATGCATGCATAATTAGTTTAGTTTTTATTGTATTGAAGATTAGAGAATTAACTGAATCTAAATATCCTTCAATTGTTTTTCTGGGTATAGCATTGTTATTGTACTTCCTGCAATATAAATACTACTACACTAGTCATTTGAAGACTATCGTGACATCCTACAAATAAGGTAATGAAAATAAGGTGCGACATTTCACTTGGAATCTCAATGCTCAATTTGTTCATATTTTGTTTAAACTGCTGTGTGCTTTAAATGATAGGTGGAACTTTAAGGAATAAATTGACACATAAAAGCACCATAAACCGCACCAATGAGGTGTTTGTCAAACAAATGCTGGCATCGATATCAAATTATTTGTTTACTACTTACAATTTAAATAAAATTTGAACATAAACTAGCTCACAATGTTTTATTTACCTAACTTTCTCGATTCTAGTGTGTCTGTGTTGGAATCCCATCTATATACTGTTGCAGTTAGAATGTCGACAAATAGAAGAGACTGTGTCTTATCATCCCAGTGAGGACCTTCCCCGATGGTTGGCGTCACTCCCTCTAGTAGGACTTCAACTGACATCTTTTCTGTGTCTGATAATCTGTACATCCAAACATAATGAAATACGTTTGAAAGATACATAGCACATTTAACCTTGCACACCGGATAAGAATATCTGAGATTTTATATAGAAAATCTTATCTTACCCATGCTATCTAAATCACGCTATCTTACCCAGGCTGTCACGCGAGGAATACATACATATGATGCATTGGAGCTCATGCACATGTTCGTCAAGTGACGTTATTGTTATGTTAAAGTGACGCCATAATGTAAAATTGCATCTTAGCGTATTCAGGGAATTCTGGAAGCTCATTTTAAAATAAACTAAAAAACGGTGGTGAGCAAGAAAAAGAATCCATTTTTTTGTGTGAGCGTAGGATAGAAAAACCCATCCGGAAATAGCACAATTTATCATGTGCAATTATTATTATCATATTTGGTATATTAGTTCCATTTGACAGCAGAATTAGCCTTTTGCATTTACAAATCAGTTTTACATTTAACATTCTAGTGAATTACCTTTTGATTGCTAAATGATTGGTATGGTGGTTTCATCCGGACGTTGGATAAGTAGTGTTTAAGTTCCATGCAATACAGAATTTTGCAACAAGATATGCTGTGTAGGGTTCAGTGTGACCATACATTGATATCATGGGCCAAATATTAGTACTGCTACAAACGTAGAGTAAATTCTTATATTAAAAAAAGATACTACCTGTGCATTCGGGCTTAATAGAATTTCTATTAGACTAAAGGTGTTCAAAACCTGGGAAGCCATCTTTTTAAAGGGAAACTTTATTTTAATCATTCCCACGAGACTAGTAGGTACTAGGTATTAACATTCTGCTCGTTTCATCGAATAGAGCAGAATATTTGTCTAGTCGGTACTAGCATTAACAAAGATTGTGCAGTATATTATTACTCAGTCGTCATGCACGGACTGAGAATAATCAGGTATTTGTAAACGAAGTGTCGTGAAAAATCAGTTCTAAGGCGGCTTCACAGACGTGAGCAACACACAAAATTTTGTATAGATTCGAGCAAGAGATCTTGCCGTGTTGATTTGCACGTCGTCATTGCTATGTGGTATACTGCACTGTTTAAAATCACAGCAAGTTTTCGCCAAACAAAAAATAGAAAGTTTGGTGTCATGTGGGCTGGACGGCAGGTACTTCGGCAATGAGAAGATCTAAGGGTTAAGTAAGCTGTGTTACTGGCAGGGCTTTTACAAGCACTTCTTAAATAGATCTCATCAAGGTCTACAACGTCCTTCCATGTCACGCTGCTCATTTGCTCACATTAAAGCGCGCCAACATGCAAACTGTGTTTGTTTTCTTTGTTAGAGTAAAGAATAGACTGTGAGATAGAATTCTCTCAAATGGGTAAACTACTCTGGTCTGGTGTGCAAGAAAACCTAGTGTTTTGTTGAAGTATTACTAAGAGCCTAAAACGTACAAGTGTTGGCGTTCACAAAAAGCTTTCTGCGCACATATCAACAAATCTGGAAGACCAGTTACATTAAAGCTATTTGCACCAAACTTTTAATAACGCGTTATTGAATGTGTACATACGCAGAAAATGTACAAAAATAGGAAACCAGTGCACTTTTGTATGGCATGTCAGGCGTTGCATTATTGTATGTGGAAATATATGTTGTGTATACCGAAATATTTATGGACTAAAAAAAAAATTGTGGACTAAAAAAATATTTATGTGCTAAAAAACATATTTGTTGACTAAAAAATATATTTAGGGACTAAAAAAATATATTTGTGGACTAAAAATATATTTGTGGGCATAAAAATATATTTGTGGACTTCAAAAATATATTTGTGGACTAAATATATTTTATGGACTTAAGATATATTTATGGACAAAAAATATATATATTGTGTATAAAAAATATTTGTTGTCTAAATAAAAATATGTGTTTGTAAAAAAAAATATGTGTTGTGTAAAAAAAATATTTATGTTCTAAAAATGTTGGGTAAAATTAGCATTGTGGGATACTAGCTATTTCCTCAACGGTCGTGTATAAATGTGTCGTGTGTGCAGCGTTGCCCTGTGGATACTTCAATTCATTGCAATTCTTTACGAACCAGCACATGAGATTACGGTACTGCCAGGTGTTCGTGCAATGAAGGCTCAGATAAGCCTGGGAAAAAGCGCATGCTCGTCAGAGTCTCACCAAAAGACCAGGCCCCGAGGTTATAAAACTTTTTTTCAATCTCAGCTCAAACTCAGACTCAAGAGTCTGAGTTTGAGCTCACCTGAGTCTGAGTTTAAAATCGAGGTTATAAAACTGTCCGAGTGCGATCTCAGTTGAGCTTGAGCTCGAGTCTGAGTCTACCCTTGAGATTGTTTGTTGTTGTTGACGTAAGCGGTCTTTTAGAACTCTTTGATGTTAAAAAAGCAATTATTCCGGGAATTTTTGTGCTTTTGCGTGCCGTCTGATGACAGAAATGGAGTCAGAACAGGAAAAAAGCGTCGATGCAAAGAAGACAGAAAAGAAGAAAGGAGAGAGAAAGTCATGGGAGGAGAAAGATGACATATGTTTAATAATAGAAGTTTTGGAAAGGGAGCACCTTTTGTTTGGAGAAATAAAAGGGTCGGGTGGCAAATCTATACAGAGAAAGCGACAGGATGCTTGGCAAGATGTCACAGACATCTTAAATTCGTACGATTTTTTACCCTATCTGTTTATACATAGGCCTAGATCAATAGCAATAAAAAATATAGTATAGCTCTACTTACCAGCGCTCTCTCTAATGTTGAAGTCGAATTAATCCTTTATTCCTCATGTTTAAACACTTTAAAATCCTAAATTATGAATGCACTTAAAATCACAACACCGTTTGATTACTGTTGACGAATTGTCAACGCAATACCTTATGTGACGTCACAATATCTGTGGTTGCATATCAGTAATTGTTTTGCAAATAGTCATTTTGCTGCATTGACAGCATTTGAATGAATATCCTCTTTCAGCATATTGCCTTTAACACACAATGTATATATACTTCACGGACGGATCCAGAAAATTATTATGGGGGTGGGGGAAACTTATGTAGCCAACATGTATATATACATATCATATATGGAAAAATCGGAGTACCACCCCCCCCACACACACACACTGTGCTTTAGACCTAGTGGTGTACAGCTTCAGTCTAGGGTGGGTACAACAAAGTTTAACTCATTCAAACCCGATATATACCCTGGAAAATTGAGGGGTCCGCACACCCCCACCTGGAGCGCAGTGGTTCAGTGGTAGAGTGCTTGACTCAAGACCGAGGGGCCGTGGGTTCGAGCCTAACCGGCGTCACTGTGTTGTGTCCTTGAGTAAGACACATTATTCCTAGCCCCAGGGGGGTACTCTAAATTTGACCCCAAAAAATGACCCGAGCCTAGGTATGCATGAAAATATCAGAGTACCTCCCCCCCCCCCCCCCCCCCCAGGTTCCTAGCTAAGTACTGGTTCAACCCAGGAAGACCCGTTGAACGGTTCCTACATAACTGAAAGATTGTTGATGGGACGTAAAGAATCAAATCTAATAAACATCCCCACCCTGGCTCTGGATCACGCATGTCTACTTGACCCCAACTCGGTATCGATGCTTATCTGAGAAATATTTCATTATAAGTTGAAGGTGTTAGGGGAGTTAATGGGTTGATGTGAAACAAAAATTGTAGAATATGATGATTCCATAATTAAACTTAGACAAAGTTTTCAAGGTTTAGACCTCCGCACTAACAGCACTAACTAAATTATATAAGAGGTTGCATTGTATTCACTGTATAGGAGCAGAAGAGAACTATTGTTGCTCCACGTTATTTCATCGCATAATAGCCTGTCTTGTAACACTGATGTGACGCCGTTTTCCAAACATGGCGCCATCGTGGCACAACCGGACCGAATCCGCCAGATGGTGTGTGTGTGTGGGGGGGGGGGGGGGGAGGATACTTTCAATTTTTCTTCATATAAAGCCTTTGACCAAGCATCTACTGTTTACCCTTAAAATATTGGGCATATCATGCATACCCAAAAAATATTTGAAATTTTGTAGCCCCCAAAAATATTCCCATTTTGTGCCTTGACCACAAGATAATGCCAAAAATGTATAGAAACGATTGACCCCTAACACCCCCCCCCACACACACACACACACATACACGCGTCCCTCCCTTTTCCTATATTAGTCCAATGTTGTAATGACCGCCAAAAATATTCACAATTTCTTCATTCCCTGAAAAATATTCATTTTTCTGAAACACCCCCCCCCCCCCCCAAAAAAAAAAATGAATGAAACTAAAAAAAATCAAATTTTTGGACCCAGAAATGGTCGGTTTACGTATACATGTATGTCAAATATCGGAGAAAACCACACCCCATCCCAACTTTTGATCCGAACCGGCATTTACCAGGACATCACCGCAGCGCAGTATGGCTATGCTGACATGAACCAACCAGGAATTACACGGTGAATAACCATATCGGACTCTATCTGTGCAGCACGGGCTCTATCTGTGCAGCCCAGACTCTATCTGTGTTTGAGTCGGACTCTATCTGTGAAAACATTGACATGTCATCTAACGAAGCGTAAAACGTTGGGAAAAGCTTGTTAGTGAAAGGTTCAATAGCCACCACAGGACAACTACTTAATAAATCATGAATATTTCGCTGGCAGTTTACTGTCAGTGAAGTTCAGTGCCTGTCACGATGGCCCACAATTACCGTGTTGCTGTCCAGTTCCTTCGTAAAAGGTAAACACTTGTCATTTATTCACAAACAAGGTGCAGATCTCCGTCAACGAGTCGCTATCAGTATTCAAAATAAATATTGATGTCCAAACTATATCAAAGATCTGTACAAATTCAAATTAGTAAGGCTTTAAACAGTTGTTTAAGTCGACACTGGGCTACACTCTACCCTCAATCACCGGCCATTCGACGTGAAATAAAACCCCAAAATAAACATTGGGCTAAATACCCACATAAACTGGAAGAGTGGAGCTTCAGAATTCCCATGCACATACTGCTTTTACTATATATAAGACGTATTTCAGATGATTTTTACCGTTTTGTGTACCCCTCTAACCTTTGCCACAGATAATGTCTGATATTAGCACAGATAGAGTCCGGAAAACACAGATAGAGTCCGGAAAACCTAGATGGAGTCCTGTCTTCACAGATGGAGTCCGATATGGTTAAGCACCGTAAATTAACCAGTGCTAGATTTATCAATTTGGGTAACATCGGTAATGTGATGTGATGTTCACTTTATTTTTAGCAGTGTCCCAGTTAAGCATGGTATGTATACCGCTGTGCTTGATAGCAGTGGACCATGGCCACATCTGGATTCTCTAACCCACCTCTACACTTTCCTCTCTCACCCCTCACCTGCAATCATGCTGGATACACCAAAGACATGATGAGTCGATGACCAACCACCATAATGTATAATCAATTCTTTCTCTTCTTCCTCAGAAGAAACATGACAGTGAAAAGGGACATTGAAGAAGTAAAGAAAAAGTACCAAAATATCAAGCAGAGGAGTATGTATATATTTTTCCAGCTTTCGATCTAGAAATGTTTTAAATACTCTCATTATGATTTTGATTTGTTTTTTTTTAAAATTAATCAACTCCCATCTTATTCCACAGGAAATCCATTATTTGATATTGGCCCTGACTCAAGATACATGTAACTTGTCTTCGGGGGTTTGCCAACAACAAAGGCGCAGACCAGCCTGCACGTTAGCGCAGTCTGGTCAGCGTCTTTGTTAGCTGCTTATTTGATAGTATCATATCTAGACTTGCTACGAGCGAAATGTTAATTGTCTATCTAGTCTCTGTAGCTGAGTAGGCTGGTTTTAATAGCACTTTGTTAGAAACCCCAAAGGCAGGTTTTGTCGCGTTGTGGCACATATTACGATGACTTTGTTAGTCGTTGCAGTTTAAATAGCAAAATTATATGGAATGCCTGATGATTTTCACATAAAAGAGGGTCTGGATGGGTACAATGATTAGTGAATAATGGCCCTTTTTTATAATGAATAGTGAATAATGTGCCAAAAAATAATGAATAGTGAATATTGAGGGCCTAAAAAATAATGAATAATCCTATTTTTTTAATGAATTGAAGAAAAATATAATGAATAGTGAATAATCAGATTTCTTTGCCACCTTTTTTACTGTTAATGAATAATTGGTCTTATTTTAATGAATAACCCAAAATTTTAATGAGATGAATAATGGGCTAAATTTTTAATGAATAGTGAATACCAGACCCCCCCCCCCCCCCCCCCATACAGACCCTCATAAAAAACGCGGTCTTTCTGCAGCGCAGAAATTTATTTAAGACCGCAACTATGATAATTAATGAACCTTTTTCTGCTGCGAACAAGTCCTACACGGACGATTATAAGTGTTTATAATTTATAGCGTACACAGTAAATGCTTACCATTAAACTGGTTTCGTCAGATACAGCTATAATACACTGATCGAAAGTTCTAACCGATCAGTTTTAACACAAATCACATGGACAATCTTATATCATTTGTTTTCAAGATTATTCCTGAAATGACATCTTCTCTTACACAATCTAACTGGTTAGGACGAATTTCATTTATACCTGCTTGAAAAAAAATGCAAGTGATCGGTCAGAACTTACGATTAGTGTATAAACACCGGTATAAATCTGTTACAGTGAAAGAAAAGATCGACAGAATTAGACGGGCGATGAAACAGACGGGAGGAGGACCTCCCCCTTCCTATCTCACTCCAGGAGAATTAGTCTTTTGGGAGAGGATGTGTGACCGGCCTTCAGTTCAGGGTATCACCGGTGGTGTCGATACCGATGCAACAGGCACGTACACTAGTGAGATAGCTATCATAATGCATAAAATATAATGCCAATAAATTAACAAGTATATTATATATAATCCAATTTTGACACCTGAAGGATCAAAAATTGCATGCATCTACATAGTATCACCTGAAGGTTAGATCGGGTTGTAACAGTAAATTTCGGCTGTCCATTCCATCGAGGTTCAATGGATATACTACTACACATGTAGCCGTAGTTCATGCTGATTTCCATTTCACGTACTTCACCATATAGACTCGTCTGACTTTTGATCCTTCAGAGGTTAAAATCGGACTATACTCAGCTGCTCAGGTACTGAAAACTGCTGTATAATTTGAAGCAAGGCAATTTGCTTATTATTTTCTTTCCAACAGCAAAAGTAGAAATGCCAATATAGAGTATTTCTTAAGTGCCACCAACGCTATGTCAAACTTGCACTGTACATTTAATACATTGAACTTGATAGTAACATATTACGCCTTTCTTTTAAAATATCTGAAAATATGATTCAGGCACTGTGCCTCAGTGGTAGAGCGTCCGTCTGTGGAGTGAGAAATCCAGTGTTCAAACCCCACAACTGCCGTGCAGTGTCCTTGAACAAGACACTTTAAGCTCCATAAACTTCTGGTAAATAGCCACAAAGCGTTGGCTTTATTACAACTTAAACGAAAAATCCCCAGGGGGGTACTCTAATTTTTTCTGCATACGTAGACTCGGACCCAGCATCTGTCCTTCACCCCCAAAAAATATGAGGAATTTCATGCACAATTCGGCATTCTTTTATTTAATGGGAGGGAACTACTTGTATTTTGGGCGAGGATAATATGTAGGTAGGACATGCTCCAATCCAGATGGGAGGGGGAGGAAGGGGTCCAGACCCCCTGAAAATCACAAGTTATATGATTTTCTATAGGGAATAAGCAAATGGACCCCCCCCCTCCACTCGGAACAAGTTGGACCCCCTCTGCAACCTTAGAAAATTATAGTCTACTTTGAAATTAAACAATTTGACTCTTGTAAAATATAAAAATGAGGAATAAAAAACTACAAAAAAGAGAGAGAGTGCCACAACAAAAACACACTTTTTTCTATGGCAGATGGACCTGGGCACCCCTGTCGAAAATTCCTGGATCCGCACATGTAGGGAAAAATTACGTTAAATTATGTTTTGGTTACTATTAAACTGCCAAAAATAAGGTATTGTATCCAGAAATGTCCCAAAATGTTTAACATAGCCGGTACAGCAATAACCTACTTGTTCCTTTTCATAAACTTGAGAAAATACTCTTGACGTACATAATTTGCATTTTAGTCAAATAAAAAAAATGCGTTCAATTTGTCTGAACAAATATTCAAGCTTTGAAGCTGTTGAATAAAATAATCTGCTTTTCTGGCTGGAGAAAAAGTAAATCTTCAAAGAAAAAGCAGCCCCTCCCCCAAGGGGGGGGGGGGGGGGTTACTCCCATTTTTTCTTCATACGTAGGCTCGGGCCCAGCATCTACCGTTCAACCCCAAGCATCCAAAAAAAATATTTGAAATTTTGGAAACCCAAAAAAATATCCCCGATTCTGTACCTTGACCTTAAGAAAAGACCCTAAAATGCATAGACCACTAATCATAGTTCAATTTTGTGATGACCCCAAAAAATATCCACAAAATCTTCTTACCCCGAAAATATTAATTTTACTGAAAACCCTCAAAAATATTGAAATCAAAATTTTGAACCCCCCAAAAATGACCCGAGCCTACGTATGTATGAAAATATCAGAGTACCCCCCCCCCCCCCCCAGGGTGGGCCCCTCCCTACCCCACTTTATCGAAAATGCAATTCCCTGAAGTTTAACCAATGCGTCAATTACAAGACTGTTCAATTGTAATTACTGGTGCTAAAATGGATCTAATCAGATTCTTTGTCATTGATGGGGATCGGGGGAGATTGAACAATACAGAGGCCCTCCCAGGGGGGAGGTGGTACCTGTTCCCTTGTTCCCCTGAAATAAATTGGCTTGTTCCCCTGTTCCCCAAAAATCGAGAATTTGTTTTCTTATGTTCCCTGTTCCCCAATCTTGTCTTTGTTCCCATATTCTTCTCAAAATTTGACATTTGTTCCCCTGTTCCCCTGAAATAAATACCCTTTTTCCCATGTTCCCCCAAACCCCTGGGAAGGCCTCATTACAGGGAAAAGTACATTTAGAATTTGAGGCGGAACAGAAGAGGCAAGGACTTGTCATGTTTGAGTTGTCGTCAGAAGCTCTTGGTGTATACTTCTAGCCTTAGCTCCCAAAACCCCAGGGAATGGCGGAGGAAAACAGGGGGATTGGCTGTATTTCATTTTTGCACCATACATGTAGTCTATGATCGTTCTTTTTATCAAAAATAGCAGTAGAAAATTAGTACTGTTCAGTCCGCTTGAGAACAGAGCGGTTCTCTAAACCGACTGTCTTTCCCCTCAGACCCCGCAGAGTGTATTGGACACAAATGTATAGTGCATAGAACTAGTAATTTCGACATTTGTATCAGGGGATGGGGTGGAGGGGGGGGGGGGGGGGGGCGCTTGCTGACCAGTGGGTTGTGTACGGATGCGTGAACTAAAAAACTAGAAAGAGTAGATCTACTTTTTCTAGCAAGGCAGTGTGCAGCGTTATAATAAATTAGGGCAAAAAAGGGGGGGGGAGGGTTGTAGGAAAAGTTTTTTTTCAAATTAAAGAGAGTGCAAGCGTTTTAATTCACTAAATTGGAAAGAGGGGTATCAATTTCAAAATGATGAACATACTGTTTAGGATAAGTTCTGCGATCCTTTGTTACGCACGGGTACACAGTTGACCAGTAAGCACCCCCTCCCCCCCCCCCCCCCTAATTTAATTTGGTACGCCTCAAAAACAGTTGTTCAAATTATAGAAAGCCTTTAACAAGTAAATGTCTACGCAAACTATGACGTCACTTTATAAGACAGTTTAGCCAATGGGCCAAGGTTTATTTCAGTACTTTTCGGAAAACCAATATCATTTTTAGAAACCTGATATTCTTGAGAAAGCTGTTTTGACATCATCAGCAGCTCTTCCAGCTGGAAATTTAATATGCTGGGATGCCAGTCGACTGATCCGTTCTGCAACATCTCGGATACAACGCCCGGCTGTAGTTCTTGAAAGATTCAGGCTGTCCCAAATCAGCAGATGCATCGACCCGGTCGCCAAAAAACGAAGACACAGAAGAAGCTGCAGAAGAGGGGGGGAGAGGACTGTTTCTCTGGGTAGGACGCTGAAGAGAGACAGGTATGATCTGCTCCAATATATATATAATGGTTGGTGGCTTGAATCTGTAGCGCCTAAAAACTTCTCCCTCATCTAAATCCTCCAGTGGATTCGAACGATCTTTAAAAACTCGCGGTCTACGCATCAAAATTTGTCTTCGTCTGCGTTCTTGTCGGACGTGCGCGGCCATTTTGGATTTCGAGACTGACGCTGAGCAAGCGCAGGTGCTTGCTCAAGATTATGACGTTTTGAGCTCAACGTCAGACTCAACGTTGAGCACGAAAACGATCTCAAACGTTTTATAACCTCGGTAATGAACTCAGACTCAGGAACGTACTCACCGTGAGTCTGAGATTGATCTCCAAAAGTTTTATAACCTCGGGGCCAGGATGAAGTAAGATTAACATTTGAGAAAAAGTACCGAATCAGTACTGAAACTCACATTTTACATGCGACAGATACATTAAACTCAAATACCTGCTTGTGTAGTTCTAGGCGGTGTTGTCGAGTTCGTGAATTCGAATGTCCCTAGAGGCAAAATATTAACAGCATCTATCGGCTCTGTCGATTTACGTTTAATTTGCAATCCCAACCAAACCAACCCCATCCATCCATACCCTTCTGTAATACACTTGCCACATCCTAGTCTACACTACCTCAAGTCCGCATCTACACATTGAAACTACCCACACCCATACCCATAGGCACACCTCCCCGTACATTGCCCCGCCCTACCGTACATTTTTGATCTGAGATAGCAGTGACGTAGCCTATTTTTTGTATAACGCAAATGTTTTATTGGTACTCTTATAAACCGTTGTAAATTCTAGGCACCAAAAACAACATATGTTATGAATACTCAAAGCATTTTTCAGGAGACGCTTGTTTTGAGTGCCCAAAACTCATGGGAAAGAAAGTGCTTGAAAATTTATGACGAAACGCACGATGACCTCACAAACATCATAAGACATCGTACGTAGCCCTATGTTTCACAATTTCTGTGAAGCTGCCATGTGACAGTCTTGCAAGTTTGCGGGGCTACCTCACGACTGTCTTGCGGCTGCCGTGCAAAGACTGCAGCTTTCATTTTCTGTAGAAAAGCTGCGAACACCGAGGGACTCGTGAGATAGCCGTATAAGCATCGTCAGTGAAACAGTCACACGACCGTTAAGGAAATAGCTAGTATCCCACAATGCTAATTTTACCCAGCATATACTTTTTATAGACAACAAATATATTTTTAGAACATAAATATTTTTTTTACACAACACATATTTTTTTTACACAACACATTTTTTTACACAACACATATATTTTTTAGACAACAAATATTTTTATACACAATATATGTATATTTTTAGTCCATAAATATATTTTAAGTCCATAAAAATATTTTTTAAGCCCACAAATATATTTCTAAGTCCACAGATATTTTTTATTTCCACAAATATATTTTAAGTCAACAAATATATTGTTATGTCCACAATTATATTTTTAGTCCATAAAATAGTTTTAGTCCACAAATATATTTTAGCATATAAATATTTTTTTAGTCCACAAATATATATTTTTAGTCCATAAATATTTTTTAGTCCACAAATATATTTTCAGCCCATAAATATTTCGATATACAACACATATATTTCCACATACAATATTGCAACGCCTGACATGCCATACTTTTGCCCAGGTTTAATATTTTGCATGCTCCTCCGATGTTAACCGAACAAAATACTTATTGTGGAAAGTGTTATTAAGAGTTCACCTGGGTTTCTATAGTACAATCATATATAGACGATAACGGTTAACAGGGGTTAGGCAATTTTACTTTTATTGTTATAAAATTGCAATTATGGTCAGAAATGTGGCCAGCAGTTTGAATCTTTTCAACTTCATTTTTCAATTTATGCTGAAAAGGACCTGGCTTCATACCCCAATCCCATATTTGTATTAAAATGTCTTACTTGTCGAAAACATAAAGATGGCATGTCACCGAGGTGTTTTATTGTGTTTAATTTATTATTTGATAAGATATATTTTCTGTTTAAAAAAGAATAATAAAGATGCAAAATATACACGAATGAGCCATTTAACGCATTTAAAGTAAATGAATATTTTATTTGCTTGAGAAAATGCATTGATTTACAGATAGAAATAATTCAAATAATCCTATAACAATTTTATAAGCCAGCAATCTAATTTTCAGTTTGTCGATACATCATCTTGTCTTTTCAGTGTGTGTAAAAAGGGATATATTTTGCTGTTTTACTCAGAATTGAATACAGCAATTTGTCACCAATGATAACACAAGTTCATAGCATTGCATGAGCGAAAACAAACACAATGCAAACAACTATGCTATAACAAAGAGCCAGTGCATGAGATTTCCAGCAATGTTGTATGTGCGACCAGCAAAGCCTCAGATCAGGCTGCGAATACGCGCAGGTCTGATCAGAGCCTTAGCTAGTCGCTTGAGTATTTTATGATTATTAAGCTACTGACTGAACATCATTTGGAGTTTCTAAGCGTGAAAGGAGGCTGCAGAGGCTCGTCTGAGTCTACACTTGTCAAAATATCAAATTGTTGGAAATCTCATGCCGCGGCTCATTTGTTCCTACCACCTACTTCATTCTCTCAAAACTTCTTTTAAAATATATGGAGCGAAATATTAGTATATTTTTATGGCCGTGTTTGGCTATTACCAGTACTGGCCGGGAGGGTTTATGGTTTTGTGGTTGTTAATTTATGTCCAGGAACACCCGAAGGCTCAACTGGCAGTGATTCTGGTTTTAAAGCGTCTCAGAAGACGGGGCCACAGCTTAAAGTCTCATCCGACAGACTGGGAGAAGCCGGGAATCGAACCTGCGACCCTGGTTTACAAGACATAGGTTTATCCCCTACACCACGGCGGCTTCTTATTAGTGTAGATTTGGCAGCAAATTATAGCTTAATAGAAGATTTTCCCAGTTAATGAAATAGTTTTTTTTTAATATATAAGTGTAGAAAGTTTCAGTCTCTCTCTTTTAGAAAAAAATGAATGTTCAAGCTTAGCCAAAATTTAAACGAAAAACATTAGCCTCTTTTTTATCTAAAAATCACTGTTTTGTGAGATGCTTTCCAAAAAAATGTTTTTATGTCCATGAAAGCCAAACTATTAATGTATTTATTACTGCGTTTTGTGTGCCTGAGTGCGCGCACAGCAAGACGAGATTGTTATATTGCGAATACACAGACTAACCTGCATTGGAATGCAATATTCCCAAAGGACCAGAATATTAAACACACTTAAACTAATAAATTGAAATAAATAAATTAATCAATCAATCAATAAATTGCAAGTTTACCTTAAAACATATCGTAATGACACCCTACCAACACCATACTCGTCCAGACAGGGTCTCGTATTTATTGCACGACTCATAACTCTATGAGTCTGCACTTTAATCACTATGTGAGTCCATCCATCTGTTCGTCCATCTGCCTGTCCCTTACCAGTTAGTGAAAATGCTCATAATTCTTAAACCACATCTCATATTTTAATCACATTTTGCATACAAATGCATGTTAACAATATCTAACCACTGGCATGTGTAACAACCTTTTTTTGTTGGACGCGAGTTTGCTAAGCATCATTTCATCCAGTTGTAGTAGTAAGTGAAAATGCTGATAACTCTTGAACCACACGGTATATTTGGACAATATTTTGCATATTTATTTACATTAACATTGTCCAGTCACTAGTAGGCAAAATGGTGAGGAGGCTTTATAAAGCATCATTTTGGCCGCTCAAGGTCTTTTAGTGAAAATGCTCATAATTCTTGAATTACATCATATATTTTGATCACATTTTGTATACTTATACATTTTGACGTTGTCAAGACACTGGTATGCAAAATGGAGTCAATGGTTTACTGAGGATAAGTCTGGCAGGTCGGGATCACATGCTCATAACTCTATGAATCTGTCTTATAAGAGCGTATATACATCTAGGAACAAAACGTAGTTTTGTTATTTAGATTTAGGTTCGAAATAATAATAGACAACAAAAACTATGTCGCTCTAAACAATCTTATTTTTTGTATAAATCCAAAAAGACCATTAACCGGAAGGTCGTGGTCATATTATGTATGCCAGTATATCATGTGACGTCAACTTTAAGTATGTGGTTCTAAGTCACATAGCTAGAAGAATAGTAAGATACAAGGACAATGAAGCCGGTGTATCATGTGATGTAGAATTGAGGTATGTGGTTCTACGTCACATAGCTAGAAGAACAGTATAATATTGGGACAATGAAGCTGGTGTATCATGTGACGTTAATTTGAAGTATGTGGTTCAACGTCATATAGCTAGAAGAATAGTATAATACAGGGACAATGAAGCCCATGTATCATGAGACGTTAACTTGAAATATGTGGTTCTACGTCACATAGCTAGACAAAAATAGCATTATACAGTGACAATGAAGCAGTAATATTATGTGACATTAACTTGAAGTATGTGGTTCTACGTCACGTAGCTAGAAGAATAGTAAAATACAGGGACAATGAAGCCGGTGAATCATGTGACGATAACTTGTGTGGTTCTACGTACACATAGTTCGGTGGCGTATCTACATGTAATGCAGAGCCATGTGGTTGGTGCATCTTCTGATGCATACCCAAGTATGTGATTATACGAGCACGTAGTTGGGCAGGTGGCATAGTGCAGTTGTCAGAATGCACATGTATTGTGTAACATTTACTCTCATGACGTAGTTTTGTGCAGATTATGTGTCACTTTATTCCAAGTCATGTACGATTACGTTAACATATAGTTAGGCGGGTGGCCAGGAGGGAATAGCATTATGTTACTTAAGCTTGAAGTTTGTGGTTTTACGCGTACATACAATGTAGTTCGGCTAGAAGGTAAACATGTGTGAACTTTAAGACGCTTTATTGAAGTGTGTGATTGTGCGTGTTCATAGTTAGGCGGGGTGATGCAATAAAGTCAAAAGGTCGCAGGATTATCGTTTTGTTTACAGAGTAGATAACATACCTCTGGGAAAAGATTGTATATCATTTAAGGATATTCTCTTAAAGATAGACATGTGTTCAACGTTCTTTTTATACGTTAAAATACAGGTTATGATTAATATTTTAGAACGTTTTGTAAGCAAAAAAAATATCTTTTTAAGTTTCATGCTTTTTTTAATAAAATACATTTGATTTTAAAATTTGTAAAAAAAAAACAATTACACAGATTTTAAACAATTAAGCCAAACTATGAAATAATTTGTGCAGAGCATATACTACTTGCTATTGACTAAAACAGAAAGCAGCGAAATAAACTGAATATAGCCAATGTATCAAGCTGAAACGTTATTTTCTATAACAATAAGAACATTTTACCTTAACACTTTCTGGACCATAAACCCTTTAACGAGTACTTTGATAAACAGTGAAGACCCACATGAAATGCCACATAATGCAGCATTTCATCAGGGTCTGCACTGTTTGCTAAGAAAAAATCGATCTTCATAAAAAGAAATGAGATATATTTTGGAAATTATAACCTGTGATCATAGACTTTTTTGTATGAAACTTCATGGTAAATTCCATTGGTCCTAAAAGTGTTAATAGCAAGAATTGATTGTTCACATTATGAGCAACGAATTATTCAGTATAGAAACTTTTAATTGCTTAAAATGCATAAGTACGCATATGTTTTCTTGTCTTTTTATCTCCGTATTTGCACCGAAAAAACATTTTAAGAATTATATGTAATGCCCTCACGCCCTGTTTACTGATGTAGTATTCTTATTTGCATAAGCTCCGCCTTGCAGCATCCTAATTGGTTTATATTATACACTTCCATTGAGTACCTAATGCAGAATCGGGACAGTATCATTTTAGGCTTATAATAGTAAACATGCAGCTTTACGTTCAATAAATATCTTTTGAGTTATATTGTGTCTATATATGGCTTAGCCCTACAAGCGATATTACAGAACTCTTAATAAGCAACGCAAAAATCTGGAATATTGTTTTATTACTTGCATTTTTCCTAAAATAAAGCTCAAATCTGGATTTAGAATATCCTGCAGTGTGAGAAGAAAATTGTTTGAAGAAGTTACTACCACTGCCCTGACCCATGCTCTCTTGGGAATTTCGACATTTTTAGCGTTCTGAAAAGTTGGGTGAATTTAAACGGTGTAGCAGCCATGTGACGGCCTATATATCTGTACTTTAATTTCTACAGGTAAGTGTCAAAAGCATCACACATTTTAAAAGCGTGATTGCTATGTACACGTCAGTTTCATTTTTAAGCACTGCCATTCAGTTGATAGTATCGATTCAATCAGCGTAGACCCAGATCCAACTGATCCAATACTATTAGTTTGTTCCATGTAAATAGGAGCCGCTGTGCTGTTGTGGATAAACCACTTGCCTTGTAAACCAGGGGTCGCAGGTTGGTTCCCTGGCCTCACCAGTCTGTCGGATGAGACATTAAGCCATGGCCCCGTCTCCATATGATCTTAGCTGTTGGTGGGACGTTAAACACAAACACACACACTGATCTTGGTAAATAATGCTTGCTATGTTTATAAGGACATTTTGTACTGAAACAGCGTGATGTGGTTATTATGGACAGTTTTATTAAACAACATTCACCTAAACATTATCAACTACGTACATACATGTATGTAATTTTTATAGTCAACCATTAAATTTCTGTAATTAGTTAATTTGAGCATTTTACATACATTCTTTCAATGGTAATACTCATGTGTCAAATAAGTGGAATAAAATGCCCAAATTCTACTATCATAATTACTAGAGCAAAAGTTAGCCGTAATTACCAGGCAATATCTTTTGTCTAAATACTGCCTGAAATGCTCCACGATTATTGAATGCTCAAGGTAATATAAATTGAAACGTACATCTAAAGTCATGCATTCGCGATTCTAATTTTTGCAGCAGTACTTTATATGTACGATACTGGCGCACTTCCAATCGAACTATAGTCCCTACTATAGTAACTAAAGTTTGATTCAAAAACCAATAGGCGCATTTCAAATCGAACTATAGTCCCTACTATAGTAACTAAAGTTCGATTCGAACACCTGTAGTCGCTACTAGGGTCACGTCACGACCTACCAGAAATGGTCGGAGCACCGTTACTCTAGTAGATAGGTTCCCTAGCTGGTTTCATACTCTAGACCTATCTAGCACGATGGGTTCAATATCTAGCACGATGGGTTCAAGATCGGTCAGTAGCCTCAAAATGATATGTTTTTGTAAAATAAAACCTATTTGAGCATAATTTTTGGTCCCACTTATTCATGATTGATTATTAGAAAGCGCTGTGCAGTTTATAACATCCTTTTTGTCTACGACGAAGAATTGAAGTGGAGCATACAGGGCTATTATTTTTGTTTACTTGCCAACCAACTAAAAGTTCCAACTTTAGTCGTTAGGGTGTAAACGTGCGTGCACATCTATTACGTAAGAACTATAGTAGGAACTTTAGTTCGATTCGAAGTGCGCCATAGTCGCTACTAGGGTGACGTCAAGAGCCTACTGGAGATGGTGGGAGCACCGTTACTCTAGAAGATAGGCGGGTTCCCTACTCTAGACATATCTAACGATGGGTTCAGGATCTAGCACGATGGGTTCAAGATCGGTCAGTAGCCTCAAAATGATATTTTTGTAAAATATACCTAGCTGAGCATAATTTTTGGTCCCACTTATTCGTGATTGATTATTAGAAAGCACTGTGCAGTTTATAACATCCTTTTTGTCTACGACGAAGAATGGAAGTGGAGCATACAAGGCTATTATTTTTGTTTACTTGCAAACCAACTAAAAGTTCCAACTTTAGTCGTTCGGGTGTAAACGTGCGTGCGCATCTATTACGTAAGAACTATAGTAGGAACTTTAGTTCAATTCAAAGTGCGCCACTCTTTATAATATAACCAATGCGGTGATTACTGACCTGAAACGACATCGAATGATTTAGGCCCATTTCAAATCGAACTGAAGTTCCTACTATAGTTATTACGTAATAGGTGCGCGCGCACGTTTACACCCGAACGGCTGCAGTTGGAACTTTAGTTGGCTGCCAAGTAAACAAAGTGAATAGCCTTGTAGCCCCTTTTCAGTTCTTCGTTGCAGACGAAAATGATGTTCATATACTGCACAGCCGACTCGAATTTACAATTACGAATAAGTAGGACCGCAAATAGAGAACAGCGAGTATTTATTATCTAAAACAAATTATTTTGAGGCTACTGACAGATCTTTAAACCTTCTTGTTAGATAGGACTAGAGAAGTGAACCAGACAATCTACTAGAGTAACGGTGCTTTGACCCACCGTTGGTCTCTAGTAGGACTTAAATAGCGACTATCGATGTTCGAATCACACTATAGTTACTATAGGAGGGACTATAGTTCGATTCGAAGTGCGCCTTAGTCAACCCATTACATACACTGCTAAAAATATTTAAAGGAACACCTGATAATTTTCCATAGGTGATAATGTTAACCCCTGTCCAATTGACAAGTAATGCATTTTCCTAGACAAAAAGGCAGAAACACAGTTTATTTTGCCATTTTTGCTAAGATAGTCAAAGTTTTGGATCAAACAAAGATTTTGATAAAACAAACGCTGCTTAAGTCCATGGCTCAAATTTTGTAATTTTTAATTTTCTTCAAAATGCCAATTTTTTTCTGGAACGCTGTAGAATCTTCCGAATTTGTTAATAGCGTAACCTAATGATTTCTGCAACATCAAAAGCGTATTGACTACAGAGATGATGCTGTTGTGGCGCTTGATTGAAAAATTCGTTTTAAAATTTGGTTTTTAAAAAAGGGATATTTTTAACAAAATTCCATTTTTACTTAAAGCGTTCCATGGAAATTTCTGGAAATGGATAACTTCATTTTTATCAACAAGCATCATCCTTGATAGGTAACCAAACTTGTCACAGGACAAACATATGTTTGCCTTATTAATCCAACTCTCGCTATGAGTCAGACTTTGGGTGCATTTGTATTGTGATCAATGGCAAAAAAACAGTGTTCCTTTAAATATTTTGAGCAGTGTATTATTAATAAACTGAGTCAGTTTATGTCCATTCTATCAACAGTTAAACTCCCGTTAAACAGAACCAAAAATATGCCAAAGTTCCATCTAATTACAGAAAAACACAGCAAAAACATCAGGTTGAAAATTTGTCAAAAAATACTGCAGCTTTTTCTACCTGCATATCGAAAAGTTCAAGAGAAAATAATGTGAAAAGATGCACTTAAAGTTGATTTCTTCGCGTTTCTCATTAATGCGGCAGTACTTTAAAGTACTGCCGCATTAATAAGAAAAGCGAAAAATCGACTTTAAGGGCATCTTTTCACGTTATTTTCTCTAGAACTTTTCGATATGCGGATAGAAAAAGCTGCAGTATTTTTTGACAAAATTTTCAACCTGATGTTTTTTGCTGTGTTTTTCTGTAATTAGATGGAATTTTGGCATATTTTTGGTTCTTTTCAACGGGGGAGTATAACTGTTGGTAGAATGGACATAAACTGACCCAGTGTATTAATAATATGCAACGGTTGACTGTCGTTTCAGGTCAGTGATCCCCGTGTCGGTTATATATTGAACAAAAGTAAAAACGCTACACCTGAATTGTTTGCCATGCAATCCAGTAAAGCAAATGAAAGTGTATCTGCCTGTTCAAAGACTGTGTTATGCATAAAGTAAAAGGTTTACGGATGTTTACCCGAAGAAACACATGAAAGTAAGAAAGAGGGCAAAGGTCAGGAATCGATACAAAAAAGCCCACACCTGACCCAGGATACCAATTGGAAAGTGACAACTTCCAAATTAGACATCACAAACGAGAGCCAAGAGGTCAGCCCTTTTCAAGCAGGTGACCACAAGGCATCAATAAACAGACGCGCACGAAAGCATAACAAAAACAAGACAGAAAAATGTCATTTAAATGTGACTGGGGTCCAATTTTTCTGGTTACAAATTTGAACAGAAATCTCACACAGTCTGTGCCTTCAGAAATCCACAGCCAACCAGGTCCGACTGAATGAAATTGTAGTCTTAGACATGTGACAACCAAAATTATGCGTTGATCGTTTAGAAAAGCAACCTAAGAAAGGTTTTCATGAAATTGGCCAAGCTGGAAATTTTAACACTGAAATCTCCATAAGAAAATCAATGTGTTGTTGCATCTTAGCCTGAGCACATTATTGGTCGAGAAATGGTAGGATAAATGTGCTGATAGGGCTACCTGATTTTGCAAAAGGAAGAAAGTTATAAAAAATTGTGATAAATCGAAGATTACCAAATATTTAATATTCCCTATTAGTTTTTGTCAAAGGGAGACATTTTACAATTTATTTTACAAAATTGATAAATTCGAAATTGATTTCTGGAATTGTTTCAAGTGGTAATACAGTTTTTTGTGTATTAATGCAGCACAAGTATGACGAATTCTGATATGCCTAATAACCTTTTTTGCGCATGCGCAATTGCAAAATTCAGTGAATACAGCTTTAAACGCAAAAAAAGGAATTAACTCAGACATCAAACGAGACAAATTGGTTGAGCTTCGACGAATCGCTTGCTGAATGTCTTGAAAATATTATTAAGCTTTAGTAAATACGTTTCGTTCAATACTTTCTTACAAAATATATAATATTGTAGTGTAGCATTTTCACTATTGTTCAGTATAGCATAAAGTGTATCGTACATATACAGTAATGCTGCATAAATTAGAATCGCGAATAAATGACTTTAGATGTATGTTTTCACTTTACATCGTATTGAGCATTCAATAATCGTGAATCATTTCAGGCAGTATTTTGGCAAAAGATATCAGCTGGTATTACGGCTAATTTTTTGCTCAAATAATTCTGATGGTAGAATTTGGTCATTTTATTCCACTTATTTGACACTTGTCAGGGATAATCCTTGGATAGGCCTAATCCATTTTGTTTGAAAACTATTATTTCTGCTAGAATGGACGTTATTTTAGCTGGGCCTCATATATAAGCTATTCAAAGCTCATGCCAATTATGCTCTAATATAGATATTAAGGATTCTTGGGCCCGTCAAAATTTGCAAAGGGCCGATAGAAATTTCAAAAGGCCCATGAAAAGTATGTAATCTGCATGTATTTGAATAGGATATGGGCAATTGGCCCATTTTAAGGGCCCATCCTCATTTTGGTCCAGGATTATCCCTGGCTTGAGTGTTACCATAGAAAGAATGTATGTAAACAGCTCAATTTAACTGTAAAAGTTGTTTTTATGAAACTGTCCATAATAGCCACATCACACTGTCCTTACAAACATAGCAAACAGTATTTACCCGGATCAAACTGATCGTATTTGATCAGTTGGATATGTGTCTACGCTGATTGAATCGATACTATCAACTGAATGGCAGTGCTTAAAATATAAGATAGGCATGTACAAAGCAAACAAGATTTTAAAATGTGTGATGCTTTTGACACTTACCTGTAGAAATTTAAGTACAGATATATAGGCCGTCACATGGCTGTTACACCATTTAAATTCACCCCGCCTTTCAGAAAGCCTAAAAATGTCGAAATTCCCAAGAGATTAGGGATCAGGGCAGTGGTAGTAGATTCTTCAAACAATTTTCTTCTGACACTGCAGGATATTCTAAATCCAGATTTGAGCTTAACGTTCAGAAAAATGCAAGTAATAAAATAATATTCCAGATTTTCGCGTTTCTTATTATTGCGGCAGGACTATAGTTAGGTATAACTGTTTTGTTGATAAGTTTTGAACATGCCAGTAGTAAATCTCTAAGAAAAGGCTTTTATAAAGTTGCATTCAAATAGAATGTTACTACCAAATTGTTTAAAAGCGCTTTTATATAGATTTTACAGTAGACTATTGTTTTCAGAGTGTAGCAGACGTTTTATCCAACTTATTTTTAAAGACCAAATATATGTTTTTTATGTCTATCATTCTAAAGCCTCCTTTGTCACAATTGGATACTAACCCGGGATACTAGCATTTGACGTTTAATGTTGTCTGGTATGTCTCCATAAAAAATCATACAGTACTGTTTTCTAAACGCATGACAGTTTCAATTGGTGGATTTTGCAAAGATGTTAGGAATATACGAATTTAGGACGTACACACGATTTTATTACAACACTCTTTCCTATCAGTGTTAGCTTTCTGCGACACCATTTTTCGAATTCTATAATTTTTGGTTCTATGTTAGAGGATCACTAATTTTCTCTATTTGTTTTAACAATCGTTCCTAGACAGCTTGCTTCTTTTGAATTCCAAGATAACTTCCCATTTTTCATCCGTTCAACATATTTTGATGTGAGAGAACCTCTGCGAAGAACTTTGCTGCACTTTTTTTGCATATAACTTAAGCCCAGAAATTCAATTCATTTCGTTTAGTATCTAAAAGTAAGTATGATCAAGAAATACCACAATCACAAACTTCACCGTGAGGAAGAGCCATTGGACATTTATAGTAACAAGACATCCGAAAGACAATAAAGGCAAAGCAACTAGCTCTCTCTTTACGTCAAGATGATTGCAAAACAAGTAGCCCAATGGGCAACGATCGCTCACCTGAGAGCCAGCATAATATATTTTACAATGCTCAAAGGCAGGTAACTCTGAACTTGAAACAGCGATCAGGCCTAAATTCAAACGCAAGATATAATGCTGTTTTTTCTTATCTGCAAGTATTAAAATGATCTGAATTAAAATGGCCTAGAAAACCTGGGGAAACTATATTTTCAGACCCTCAAGAAATGCTAATTCCATATAGTCAGTGGTGGGATCAGATCCAAATTCAAAACTTATCAAAGCTTTTCTGCATGCCCTTGTTACCTACAAGGATGAAGAAGTACAAACCCAAAATGAAGGTGCTAGAGTGTCAATAAAATTTCATCCATTGTACGTCTATGGTGATTATTCAAGACGCTCAAGTCCTAAGTGAGAGCAATTCGAAATTCAAACTCACACAAGCTTTTTTGGTTGTCCTTATTAACTGCCAAAATGAAATAGATTCAACCAAAAAATGAAAGCGCTAGAGTGTTCACAAGGGCAGCTAACTCTGTAGTCGGTGATGGAGATGGGCCGAAATTCAACTAATCCAAGCTTTAATTGTGTCCTTGATACCTGCAAGAATGAGAAAGATCCATTCTAAAATGAAAACGCTAAAATGCTCACAACATTTATCCCATTGTAAGTGTATGTGGATATTCCCAGATGCTTAAGGGCAGCTAACTCCGCAATCCTAAGTCAAATCAGGCCAAAATTCAAACTAATTCAAGTTTTTGTGGTAGTACTTGTTACCTGCAAGAATGAAGAAGATCCAATAAAAAATAAATGCACCAGGGTGGTCACAGCATTATACATCAATTTTAAGACGCTCAAGGGCAGCTTACTCAGTAGTTAGTGATGGGATCTGGCAGAAATTCAAACTCACCCAAGTTGTTATGGTTGTCCTTGTTACCTGCAAGAACGATGAAGATCCATCCAAAAATGTACGCACTAAAGTGCTCACATTATACATTGATTTTTCAGACGCTCATAGTCGTTGGTGATGGGATCTGGCAGAAATTCAAACTCATCCAAGCTTTTATGGGTTTTCTTGTTACCTGAAAGAATGATGAAGATACATTCAAAAATGAACGCACTACAATGTTCACAAAATTTCTCCTATTATAATTCTATGGTAATTTCCCCAAACATTCAAGGGCAGCTAATTCCGCAGACACTGGTCAGGTCTTGCTGAATTTCAAACCCGTCCAAGATTTCATAGCTGTCCTTGTGACCTACAAGAATGAAGACAACCCAATCAAAAATGAAGGCGCTAGAGTGCTCACAACATTATACATTGATTTTACAGACGCTCAATGGCAGCTAACTGATCAGTAGTTCGTGTTTGGATCTGGCAGAAATTCAAACACATCCAAGCTTTATAGTTGACCTTGTTACCTGCAAGAATGATATAGATCCATCAAAAGATGAAGGCACTAGAGTATTCACAACATTTCTTTCGTTATAAGCCTATGGGGATTTTTCCCTGGTCGGATCATACTTAAATTCAAACCCGTCCCAGATTTTATGGTTGTACTCGTAACCTGCAGGAATGAAGAAGATCCAATCAAAAATGGAGGAGCTATAGTGCTCGCAAGAATTTCCATATAAAATCCCCAAGGGAGCAATTTTGCCATGAAAGCAGAGTTGTGATCAGATCTAGCCCAAAACCTAATGCAGCCAATAACTCTCCCCAATGCTGCTTCAGATGGAATTTCATTTTGATAAGTCGCTGGTCTCACAGATATAAATGTTTGATTGTGTGAACAGACGGATGGACACACTAATGCACGGATGCAGGCTCAAGTCCCATCATAAAATCTCACCAGGATCCTTTGGCTCAGGTGAGCTAACTAGAAAGGACACATAGGCTAGCTAAGAATAGAGATAATATCTCCTCTTTTGAATGTTAACTCACTATGATTATCTCCCTTACAATCTCATTTTCCTAGACATCTATTTTCAAAGTCTAAATCTTCTGGTTAAGCTGGTTCCTCCTTCATCAGTGTATGACTTTCTTCTACTGGTACTGGTGGCAACCGTCTTGTATGGAGTGGCTCTGACCAAGGGAGCTGAGGTGGTGCTCCTCGACTGGGAGGAGGAGGAACTGGAAGTATCTGAAGATTTTGCACTTGGCTGATTAATACTGGTTGCATCATCATACAGTGTATCTCTTAACACCTCAGGTTCAGGCACTACAGGTGGTGGCGCTGTTGTTTTGTGGGGAATCCGCGTAGTTGGGAGATGGGGGTGCATCACCAGCCTTATCGTGAATACTCACGAAATATGTTATTTATTCGTGCTCCGCTCAAAATAATATGTACAATAAAATCCTATTGTTTGCTCCTAATACCGAAAAGTTTAATTCCATTTGCCTATAATATACAAGTTATGCAGGAATTCTCCTTTCAAATATTGGCGGGAAAATCTTACATAACATATACCATAAATGCCATGTATCACACCAGACTTGAGAAAACATATTATTTTTGTGCATCATGGAATACACGTGACTTTGTGAGTAGAGCTCATGTTTTGGCGGCTTTTTATCGCATATATAAATGACACCAATCGCCAGAAACCTGGTATTCTTGATATAAAGCTGTTGTCAGAAAGTACTGTGTTTTGTTACTTAACGGTGTAATATAAAGTGGTAAATTAAAAGTATAAAAAGTTGAAAGTTTGTTTCTCTCAATGTGTTGATGAACATATAAAAGAAAGAAAAAAATACAAAGGGTTCTTCGCTAAAAGCCTTATGGGGCATGTTTCTAGGGACTGGAGGGGGAGGAGTGTGGGTTTCTGGTTGTGGTGGCTGGCTGTTGTAAGGAGTTACTTCACAGACTTAGATGTGATGTGTTTATTCTCCTTCCTTTACTGGTACTACATTCTGGATTGGTTCATATAATCCACCCCCTCCAAAATAGAAGGTTTAGCAGGTCTTAGAAGGTTTTTATTAAGGACCTTGACCCCTAACTGGGGTATAAGTCAAAAATCAACATATATACATGAAACAAGTAATAATAAAACAATTTGAAGAAAGCTTCAAATTTGACTAGATTGAGTAAAAAATTGACGACACTCGGATGGTATTGCGATGAATTTGATGACTAAATCAGATTTCCAGATATTTTAGTGAATTTGGCATTTGCTAAAATAATAATCAAACCTCGGAAAAATACATTCAGTTTAACACTAACTAATTTCTAGTAATTTTTCTTCCAAAATCAAGAAGTTTCAATCACTTGTCATATTCAGCATGCGAAAACAATATCACCGTTATATCGCATTAACCATGCAAAACAGCAAACAGCGGCACCCTGACCAGCCAGCTTTAAAAGCCGAGCTGATCTGGATCCACACCGTCAACCGGGAAGTCTCATGTGAAACTGAAATTTAGACCTCTGAGATACCGAATAGTTTGTTAATTTGCTTAGATTTTAGCAATACTAACTGATTCAGCTAGTGTTCTATAATATAATTCAGTAAATAAGCAAGCCAATCACTTTTTGGACTGAGAGAAGCTTTCACTTGCTATAATCATATAAAAAGAAATACAATGCAAAATTGGTAGTATTTCTTGCCTGTAATTTCTATCACGTGTCTTGGACACCCAAAAGAACCGTCTCAATGAGACGAATCCCCTGAGTACCCAAAACATGTGTTTTGGTTGAAAATAAGTTGTTTTTTGTTGTTGCTTTTTCCTGTTACACACTCTGAACTAAAGTCCTGTAGCGTGCCAATAAAATTATTATCCTACAATTCACGCAGTAAAACCACTTGTTCAAATATCAAAAGAAATATCTGGAATTCTGCACTGGTTCACTTTATCTATGCATTGGTTGAGTAGATCACTTTAAAGGTTCTCAAAATTTCTTTGCAAAACCTGCCTAACTTAAATTACAAAGGTAACTCTTTAGTGCTAATAAAAGTTCTTAATTTAAAGGTGTTAGGGTGCCTCGGCAGGACTCTGGGAGGGTAAATTCTTTTTTGATCTTCAAAATAACTACACTCAAACAGATAGTGGTACTCATCACCCAATTTGTTTAAAAAACAAAGTTCGCAAATTCGGTCATCCCTTTCAACGCCCAAAATCTGCCATACTCAATTGGCAATTTATGGTTTAAAGTTCTAAAGTGACACACTGCCGTAGCTAGGTCATTTGGAAGAAGATTAAAATGTTGTTCAAATTCCAATTCTCTCTTAACAATTCTATTGTTTAGACATTTAGAGGAGTTAAAAACATTATCATCCCATTCTTGCTTGTAGTTTTCTATAAGCTTCATTTTAACCGATTTAGCCAAACCTTCATGGTACATTTTCTTGTAAATCCCATGCATGTTGATTACCACTCAAAATAAGACAATTTTAAGCCATTTGGAATTTGGAATAAATGTGATCACCTTCATGCATTGCTAGTAGATTTTTATATAATATGTGAACTATCTTGTCTTGTTTCCCATTAACAATCCTTTGCCAGAAGCCTATCATTAATTTGAATACTAATTGGATGTCTTCCTAATTCACCATATAGGGTACAGTTTGGTGTTGATTTCTTAACATTCAAAATAATTTTGTAGAACTGTGTACACAGCCTTTCGAGTATGTCAGAGTTTTCAAAGCCAGTTACTTCAGAACCATACAATAAAATAAGAACAATCATACTATCAAAAAGTTGCAGTTCAAATATTGGCGTAACATATACCATGACTGCCACGTGTATCACAGGAGGCTTGAGAAAACGTTTAATTTTTGTGCAACACGAAATACACGTGACTTTATGAGCGGAGCTCATGTTTTGGCGGGCTTTTTACCACATATATAAATGGCAGCCAGCGCCAGAAACCTGGTATTCTTGATATAAAGCTGTTGTCAGAAGTACTTTGTTTTGTTACTAAACGGAGTAATATAAAGTGGGAAATGTAAAGTAAAAAAAGTTGAAGTTTGTTTCTCTCAATATGTTGATGAACATATATAAGAAAAAAAATACAAAGGGTTCCTCGCCACAAGCCTTATGGGGCATGCAAATATTCATATGCATTTGATAAATAAAGGATCTTACAATTGAAGATCGTATATTTCGAAGATTAAATAATCAAATCTCCGTTATTTCTCTAATATCTTTGATTTTTCTTCAAAAAACAATGGTGCAATATACTATCTTTAAAATTGTATTGTTATATTTATTGAAAGGGGTACTTTCATCTGTGCCCACGCATGGATTTTCTTTAAACTTTGCATATTAATAACTCATTATATACAAACTATGAAAATGTATTTATCGAATTAGATAGTTAAGAATAAGGCTTAGGAAGCAACCCTGACGTACTCCACCTTATAGGCGGTACCTGTCTCTAAATGTCCATGTCCTAAATCTATAGTTTTGTTTATTATTATGATTTGTCATCTAGATTGAATCCAAAATACCATAGACATTATTTTAATACCACGAAACCATTTGGATAAATTATGGTTTACGTTTTCAGAAGAAGTGGTTGTAAAATTTCAATATTTTTTTTTCAAAAATTTACAAAACAGTCAACATTCAATTCAAAAGATTGATATGTTCTAGTCTTTGTCAAGATATCTTATTATCACAAAAACATGCCATATATATACTGCTGATCTGAGCCAAATGTAATGAAAATCCAAAACCGGTAACTTTGTCATTTCCTACCTCTAATGGGTAAAGGTCAGTTTTAGCAAAATTAATTATTTAGTTCAAATAAATCAATAACTCAACATAAGGAGGTTGTTTTTAATCTACTTCCACTTTTCTTAAAGAAAGACATGTTTAGACAATTTTAAATGATTCAATGGTCAAAAATGCCGAAGGTCATGGCCCTGTGTCATGTCACTATGGGGCCAAGACCATGTGTATCACTTCCTCAAGTCCTGCATGATATTGTTTAAGAAACATAATATCCTAACAATAAACATGTGTAAACAAGAAGACTTAATATTTCCTTTACATCCCAACTGAACTAAAGGAACCACATTTTGGTGCCATGACCAGGATAACGTGTAACAGAGTCTTATCAAAGGTATCATAAAACAGTGTTCTACATGAATAAGTGAGGTCCAGAAACAAAACTGTATGCATAGAATTTACAGCCAGCTAAAGTATAAATGTTGCTATTTGATGGAAATCAGCATTAGTTTCACAAAACAGAATGAACAGAGAAGATTTAAGCATTAAATAAGCAATACCTTTGAAGCCAAGAGTTATCTGTGACCAAAATGGTTAATTTTAACCAATAGGTTTGCCAGGGGGGTATTTTTATGAAGCATGTTTATTTAATGAGTCTTACAATTATAAAATCATAGACATAAGGTTCTTCTCCTGTATGAACTGTTTTGTCATAAGGTTTCTCTCCTGTATGAATTAAAATTCTCAATAATGTTACATATTAATTGTAACATTGGCTAGATGTAGTTTTAATGTTAGGAACTAGATGTGTTAAGTACAGGTGTCAACATATTGTATCATTTTGGCTAATATTATTGTGTAAGCACTTCATTAAATAAGAATCGTGGCACTTAATATCAAAAAATATTGTTTTTTTTTTCCTTTTTCCAATTTATAATAGGGGAAAACACTGAGCATATCAACTTCTACTAATTAACGTACTAGCATGATGATTCAAATTAAGCAAGTATTCAATTATGTTTTACACTGAAACATAATTATTGTACTTTTTACATTTCGATGAATTAGGGCCATGTGTTTACACCAAGTTAAAAAAATATGTTACCGGTCCTTGAATTTCATGAAATTCGGTCTAAATATTCCTAACATATATGGATAGTTTATATGTTGAAATGGTATCTTGACAAAGACCACAACCTGTAAAAATGTTAATTCCAAATTTGACTGAATACAAAATATACAGTCGAAAATTGGGGTACCATGCTATAAAAATGAATGCCCATCCAATATCCTAATACATACAAAGTTATCTTAAGTAACAGCGAACTTATCAATAATATAGCTATTTAATAAAACATTTCTCTGCCCGTTACATGATATGTCAATTACTTTAGAAATGATTATAACTGGGTACCCTAAGGTATTATAGTGATATCATTCATGACGTCATAAATTAGCAATGGAATTGCATAAAAACTCAAACGCATCTTAAATTTTAAAGTTATACCCCAGACAATTAAATAACATAATTTTTTTCAAAATCCAAGCGTGGGCAGACTCCCATGTTAATTTCCCATACCATGCAAGAGCCCCTTTATCCTTCATTATGAACATCAGCAAGAAACCTAGGTACCCTTTTTAGATTTTCGGTACTTTAGCCGAAAATCTTTAGAAATCAACATAAATTTAAGATGAGAAAACTTCAATTCATTTTACTGTAACATGTAATATTTCGGTTTCGCATACCTGGGAGTACCTTTTTATAGTCTCGTATATCTTCTGAATCAATTTTATTGGCTGTAGTACTTTGAAAAAGCGCTAAAAGAAAGCCTCGACAACCTAACTTTTCATTTCAGTGACCAGTCCGTTTATACTTGGGCCGAGGAAAAACATAAGAAAACAATGAGTTTTTAGCATTGATTAATGTATTTTATTAATAAGTATTCAATATATGGCACTTTATGGTGTTAATGAGTTATCTGTTTTTACAAAATAGATAATGTTAAATTTTGTGTTTACTTTACAATTATGGTACATTTCATTTCTCAGATGTTTATACAAGCGCTAATTTCACAAGTTCAGTTCAAAGTTAGTAATATGTCATGAGTCAAAGTGCATTAAAAAGTCTATTATTTAATTTCGGAAAAAAGTTTTTGTTCGGGTTTTACCTTGGACCCAATAAACCTATACTGGGTCCATGGTTTTACTGATTGACAGAACAAATAGACCTTTGGCCTTCTATGTTCAACATTACCAATGCTTGGCATACGTTTTGTCAACAAAATGCTATTCCTGGCATATGTTTTGTTCAAAACGTTTTGTTCTCAGTGACTATCCTGGCCACTACATAACATTCAAATTAACCTATTACTGATATATGTTTTGTCAATCGGTAAAACAAAACAAAAAAAAATCCTAAATAAAATGATAGACTGTTATTAACTTTGAACTGAAGCAACTGTATGGAATCAGCAAAGAGCTCCGTTTTTTGGCACAGGTTTTGGCCAGCAGGGCTCCATGAACATAAAAGTCAACCCTTTGTATACTTATGGACTCTTCCTTCTGGTTTGATGCAATAAACTTGTGATAGTCCATTGTACATATCTAGGGGTGTCCGATTATAATTTTCAAAAAATGTATTTTTTGTCTGGAGAATTATTTTACCTTTACAAACAGACAGTAGACCCTGATTTCATCTGGGTTTTCACAGTTTGCAAAAGTACCCATTTAGGGGTTTCCCTGAAATACAAAGGGTTGAACTTACTTACAAGAGTATAATAATAAAACACACACCCAAGGAAAACAGTCAAATGCTAAAATGGAGTGCTGAGATACTGTTTCGGAAATTTTCGCGAGTGTTTTATTTTTGCAAACCTTAGTATTGCGAAGATTTTTGATAATAAAATCCTGGCGAAATGGCAAGAGAAAACCTGTCATCGGGGTTTCCGACTAGGTCATACCCAAACCAGACTGCTCAACTACAGAGACTAGCTAGAATATTGAAATTTAGCATGTAACAAGCTGGACTACTATACTCTCCAGATTGTGAATAACAAAGGCACTGATCAGACTGCGAGGTTGCTCAGGCTGGTCTGTGACCTTGTTATTCGCAAACCCCGAAGACAGGTTTTCTCGCGTTGAGGCCCATGAATACTCAGAAAAACAATTGAAGGATATTTAGATTCAGTTCACGCTTCAATGATTAATTTACAGTACAGGTCCAAATGGTGAACCCCTCTATACTAAAAAGTCACAAACATTAAAAAATGATTGAAACCCATTTTTAAACTTGTTTTCCATAATGACTGGCTCCAAAATCATTGCTGCCTCTCAGTCAAAAGTATGACACCTAATTATATAGTTGTTGTCAGTGTTTTACTTCCAATATGTTGTCATATTGGCCGGGTATGCCATATCTATGCATTTTTGCTGAAGAAATTGTCACATTATTAGGTGCAAGTGTGAACACTTGTCTGTGCTCGGAATTAGCACATAAGTAATGACCAGATAAAGGTTGCAGCAAAAAATATAAACGATTTTTTTTTGCTTGTGAACTTTGGGTAAGGATGGTTGGTACATTTGGTGTGGTACTGTATCGTAACCAATGACCCGTAAATTTTATTGTGCATTGTACTGAATTGCATATTGGTATTTTTATCAGATACGAAATTTCTCAAATGTTAAATAGTCAAAAAAGACTAATATCCTTCAATTGTTTTTCTGACTATAGCAGTTTTTGATTTTGCTCTTAGGTGTTTTAGATTTTGCCTCAGATGTTGTCATATACTTGGTAAAAACAGTAATGGACCTCAACATTCAATGATGTGTAAAAACTTTGTTACCAAATCGATTTCCTTCAGCAACGACTGTCCGGCTGAAAACTGCATTTGCCAAGTCTTGTCATGAAAGAATATCGTCTAGGGCATGTTAAATACTGAAAAGGTCACTCTGAAAAACGTGCAAATCTTCACAGATCATAACCAGCACATGCTGATGTGAAACGGCACTAGAGCAGTGTGGTCAAGACGACATTCAACAAGACTATTTTCCTATTGAATACATGAAAGAAAATGTAATGGACGACCATGGGCTGTTGCTACCAAACCCAATCTAGTGCCATTTCACATCACCACATGCTGGTATCTTTTGGCGTGGCAGTCGCGGAGACTATACTCATTACTGATCATATGCTCAGTGATGAAACTGATTGTATGGTTAGCAACAAAATTCCAGTGTCATTAAAACTAAATAAAGGTGTTGTTGGTTTTGGACTGTCCCATTTTCCAACAGAATGCTGGCAGTGAAGCTTCACTGTATCCACATCAATAGAGCATCATGCAAGCATCATGCATTTTAGCAGCATTCTCTAATGTCTTTTGTTGTTACTAATACTGATCTAGTGCCGTTTCACATCAGCACATGCTGGTATCTAAAAGTCTTATCTGTGAAGTTTGCACGTTTTTCAGAGTGACCCTTCATGTATTCAACAGCCCCTTGACGAAATTCTTTCATTAATAGATTTCCAAAAAATACTATTTTTCGTTTGGCAGTGTAATATGCAGGTTTTGTGAATCGATTTGAAAACAAATTTACACATCATTGAATGCTGTGGTCCATTACTTTTTACCCAGCATATATTTATAACCTAGTTCAAGAGCTGGAGACCATACTTGGCTATTTTTAAATCTTACCCCATATCCTAAATTTATTTATGCTCATGAGATTTTGAAACTTATTTTGTTTACACTAGCAGCAAAAGCCCAGTCTAATAAAAGCCCCCACTGGGCTCATAGAAAGGTTAGATTGGTATCTACCCACTGAGACATAGCAAAGACTGATCAAACTGGATGGTTGCCTAGGCTAATGTTAGTCTTAAATGGGGGCATAGTCAAATTGTTGTTTTTTTTATACATAGGTTTATATTAACCACTTTTACACAAATACAGATATTTATAAGACATGGGTGAAAGTTTTCAGGATTAATCCTGGATTCAGGATGTTGAGGCTGACTACAGAAAGTCAGCCTCAAATTGCTGAATTATGGAGATTATAATAGCTTCTCTGATTAATTTTCAGATTATCAAAACACATTTAACATGGAATGATTAATGTTTAGGCATCCTGCTAGTATAAAAATCTAAATTTTTAAAGGTCAGGATTTTGGGAAATTTTGAACTTTCACCCATAATTAGATATCACAGAACACAGATAGAATCTCATATAACATATTACAAAAATACCTGATAAAAAATTTAACTACAAAAAATAATATCAAAACAAAAGCTCCTATATAAAAGATAGGTACTTAATACAAATTCTCAAAAAAGAAATCCTCTCCATCATGATTGCATAGGCCTAACATCCACTTCCAATGTGTAATGAAAAGTGCATATATTCAAGGCAGATATCCCGGCCATTCATTCAGAATTCTCGGCCTACTTCAGAATCAGATCTTAGATGTAAGTAAGGCATGGTATTACACAGAAAAAAGCTGAGTTTTGCAAGCTGGAAATGGCCGGAGGAAAATTAGTTTGATAGCATGTGTAGTAAAACCAATTAAAATTGATTATTCAACTTAGTAGTAATACCCAAATAGTTTTGTCAACAGATAAAACAAAGCTTATATTTTTCCATAATAAATTGTTGTGTCTTCCTTTCTACAATGTTTATCATGGCATTTTGTAGTCCTTTTTTTCCTGCAGCATTTGGTCTTTTTATTGCGTCAGCAAGGTTTCTATGAAGTCATTATAATATGATCAATGTTGTCCTATCATGTACATCTGTTGTCTTTTTCTATAGAATTGGCTGAGAAGTTCCGAATGTCCAGACATTGTAACCTAACTATCTAGACAGTGAACATGGTCACCATAGCTGAAAGATTAACCCAGATGTGATATTGTCACATCCAACACTTTTTTAGGGTTAGAAGTTCTCTTTTAGTTTTTATCTTCCGCCTTGGGGCTGTCACTAAAATATTTTACTGGAGGGCTAAAGATAATCACACTATAATTATTTTGCTGCACAAATATATAATCATTGTTGAACACTAAGGAACCAAAATTACATATTGAATATTGAAAATATATTGGAAATAAAACTCGGAAGACCTTGAGAAACCATAACACAAGCTAAATTGTTAATTTACAGTTCTTATCTCTTCCAGCAAAATATTTGACTAATTCTTTGGGTAATCTTTCATGGTTTGTTGTCGTCTGCTGATCTTTTTCAAAATAAACGTTTAAAAAAATCAGCCTTCTTGTTCTGGAGAATATTTTAAACAGGTCTTTACCATATAAGGTCGTGGTGGCCATCTTGGTCATGTGACTTGGACCATTTGAACAATCCTTAGTTCCCTAATCCTAAGTAGTCAAATTGTGATATTTGAGTTCAATTGGCCCAGTGGTTTCAGATAATAAGATGTTTGAAAATGTTTACAGGCGGACCCCCGACACTGGATTTATTGGTATAGTAATATCTTACCTCAGAGTCTACGGCTCAGGTGAGCTAAAATGTATCCATGCAAGTATGGTCAATACCCATCCACTGGCTCAGAATATAGCGTACTGAAAGTAAGTCAGGGTGCAAAGATCAGGAGTAGATACAATCAAGTACCACACCTGACCCAGGATACCAATGGGTAGGTGATAAACTCACCATAAGACACCACAAACAAAGCCAAGAGGTCAGCCCTTTCCCAGCAGGTGACCACAAGGCACAAATAAACAAACGCATTCTAAGGCATAACAAACACAAGACAGAAAAATGTAAAAGATCCACAAAAGAAGTACCGCCTCAGAACGGTCACTAAAATATTTTACTGAAGGGCTTAAACCAGTTTCACGGCGTCAACCTCTATGAAATCCTATTTTTGATATTTCAAGGTGCGGGTGTGAACTTGAAAATTAAGTCAGGGTCATCAAAACCTAATAAACTCTTCATCTCCTCTCAATAATGTATCTATGCAAGTTTGGTCAAAATCCACCCATTGGTTCAGAAGATAACACAAGAAACAAACATATTTTGGACATTTCCAAGTGCCTGTGTGACCTTCAAGATTAGGTCAAGGTGACCAAAATCTAATCAATTCTATCCCTTCTCCAATGTATCTGTGCAAGTTTTGCCAAAAAAATCAACTATTTGGAAGATAACGCACAGAAACCATATTTTGGACATTTCAGTGTCAGTATGACCTTAAAAATTAGGTAAAGGTCGCCAAAATCTAATCACCTCTAACCAATATCCAAACTATGTATATATGCATGTTTGGTTTAACTCCATACACCGGTTCAGAAAATAATGCAGGAAACTATATTTCGGGTATTTCTTGTGCCACTGTGACCTTGGAAATAAGATCGTCACCAGATTAAAATCAACTCATTCCCACCATCCAACAATGTATCTATGTAAGTTTAGTTAAAATCCATTCACTTTTTCAGGTGGTGACACAGAGAAAAGAAGCTACGAGGCAGCTCCGCACCAAAAACAATATGATCCCCTCCCTTCAAATTGGGGGACATAGTAAGCACATGACAAATAAAGCAAGTAAAATTACCAAGTATGCAAGAGTTAAAAGACAGGAGTGTATGCTGGTGTGAGAAAGGTTTTTGGTACCAGCCCAAACTTGCCATTTAGCTCTCCAACCCACCAGGACTTCTCATCAAATCCACGGCTAAGGATATAAATAATATCTCCTCTTTTGAATGTTAACTCACTAGGATTATCTCCCTTACAATCCCAGTTTCCAAGATATATATTTTCAAAGTCTTCTTCTGGTTTACAAGTGATGTTTAGCTTGATTTTCTTCTTTGGTGTAGCTAGGTCCTCCTTCATCTGTGTTTGACTTTCTTCTACTGGCGTTGGTGGCAATTGTCTGGTAGCAAGAAGCTTCGACCTGGGGAGCTGAGGTTGTGCTCTTCCACTGGGAGGAGGAGGAGGAATGGGAGGTGGAGTATCTGAGAATTTCTCACTCAACTGATTAATACTGCTTGCATCATCATACAGTTGATCTTCTAACACTTCAGGTGCAGGCACTACAGGTGGTTGCTCTGTTGTTTTGTGAGGAATCGGTGTAGGTGGTAGAGGGGGAGGTGCACGGCCAGCTTTATGGGGCATGTTTCTAGGGACTGGAGGGGGAGCAGTGTGGGTTTCTGGCTGTGGTGGCTGGCTGTTGTAAGGATCATCATATACTCCTGGTTCTTCTGTGCCAGATATTCATTAAATGAGATATGATATGTGTATTCTCCTTCCCTTACTGGTACTACATTCTGGATTGGTTCATATAATCCATCCCCCTCTGAAATATCCATATACATTAGATAAATAAAGGATCTTACATGTGCTCTTGCATTATTGAATTTATGTATCCTTTCCTTCGTGAATATTCATGCAAAGCTCGACCCACTACGAATAATTATATAGATAAACTTTCACGTTTGTAAATAGAACATAGAAATAACTTGTCAGGTCTACTAGTGTAGGATCATATCTAATCAAATTTTTTCCCCAAGCAACTAGAGTAGACCCTGATCAGGCAGCTCTTATAAGAGCTATAAATGTTATTATAAGCTCTAATAAGAGCTGCCAGATCTTGGTCTGCTCTGTTCGCAAAAGTGTTAAAATGCGTCTCTTTGAGGTAAAGGGATAAACGATTTTGGGAAAAGACCTGAACATTTTATCTCTTTTTTGCAACAAGTTTAATAGTAAATGATATTGGAGCACAAAATTAATGCTAAATTCTACTTTAACAAGACAAATTCGACGAATTTATATCCCCCGACGAAGGGTTATTTGAGAGAAACATGTAAATCACAAAACATAAATCCCATTTATCTAACCCTTAGTTCACCTTCAGTATCATTCAGATCATATCAAACACCTGTCAAGTATGCTTTAGTGCTTAGTTTAATAAAAAATATACTTACATCTGCACAATTTCAATATCTGACCTTTAAACCCAGCCCCAGAGGTCAAGGGTGTGTGTAAATTCAAAGTGTTACCTTGCATGTAGGTCTACACTTCTTCCACTTTCATTTGATTTTCAACATGACCACTTTTAGAAAAGAAAAAGAAAATGACCTTTTGACCCCACCCCAGGGGTCGTTGGTGTGTGTAAATGACAGCATATTTGCTTTTCATGGTGCTCTGTGCTCAATTCTCTTTTATTTGATATGCAACATGACTACTTTCAGAAAAAGATATAGTTTGACCTTTTGACCCCACCCCCTGGGTCGTGGGTGTGTCTGTGGGCAAAATATTTGCTACCATGTTGCTGCCAGAGTCGTCAGCTTTAATTTGATATGCAACATGACCATATTCTGAAAAAGTTAAATTTTGACCTCGGCCCCACCCCCTAAGTCCACCCAACAGGCTCGGACCCAGGCCTTCAAACTGAAATCCCGTTTGATATGTTTCATATCTATTGCTGCTCTGCCTGAATGCAAAATTTCAGCAAAAAATATTAACAATTGCTTTAATTATTGCGAAATTTAAATATTTGACTTTTGACCCCTTAGTTGGGGTCCAAGGGGGTGGGGTAAAACTTTGACACTGCCATGCTTATCTACGGGCACTTAGCAATCATGGTCTAATATAAATTGTTAAATATAATAGCTTTGATGAAATGTGAAGATCATCACACAAAAAAGCTAATATAGGTTTTGCCTTATAATTGCCTATACTAAAACAAGGGCAATAACTCAAGTGTTAAGGGGTCGATTTTGACCAAACTTATAGGATATCGAGAGTCTATGGTACTTATTATTTGTACCAAGAATGAATCAAATCTGACCAATAGGTACTGAAATATGGTTCTGGACGGACGGACGGAATGGACGGACGGACGGACGACGCCAAAACTATATCCCTCCAACTTCGTCGGGGGATAATTACCTCAGAGTCTGAAATGGCATTTTTAGCATACGAAGCTCAATACTTTGCGACATACAGTTAAACCTGTGTAAAATGGCCACTCTCAAAAAGACCAAAAATTAGATTTCAAGACCTATTATCGATCGCTTAATGCAGATCAAAAGTATTGCAGAATGCTTTCTGCAATATTTTCAACCTTCATTCAGCTACCATTCGTCATGAAGATCTTTTTTGTCTATTTTTGAGTGGCCATTTTACAAAGGTTTTACTGTATACATGACGCTGTCATAGGCGTTATTGCATAACATTACAAGAATACAGTGCTTGCAGTGATATGTAAACTACTATTTGTTTATTAATTTTAATACACAATGCTTTATCACTCCCAGACATAATGTCATATAATACACAAAGGATCTTACACGAGTGCTCATGTTTTATTGAATTTATTAAACGAGTTGGGGAAAGAGATCAAATAGGAGGCTTGCCGAGCATTTTATCTCTTTTTTGCAATAATACAAGAGCAAGAATATTAGATTCTATTATCATATGACATTAAGATTACTTTTCTCATTTCTGTCGGTTTTGTCATTATGTATGCAACGTTGTTATGGACGTCATAAGGTTTCCCGAAAATCTATAAACCACTAATGGTTTATCCATTTTATTGCATGGCGTTATTTCACTCCCAGAGGCGACGTCATATGATAAAATTCGTTAACTCATTTGAAAACAACACCACATTATGCATAAAGATAGTCTTTTCATGTCCATATTGAAGTCATGAAGGTAATTTCCCCTATTATTCGTTTGTAAAAATGTCCCTTTATAAACAATTCACTAATAACTATGCTCCATTCCTATGGACCCTAAACACAGCGTATATAGTCCTTTGGACCCCATACACAGCGTTATAATGGGACTGCCTGTACTACCTTTAAACATGAGATGCATTATGTGTAAAACATAAGAAAACAGTGAGTTTTTAGCACTAATTTATTTTATTAATAGTATTATTCAATATATGGCACTTTATGGTGTTAATGAAATATCTGCAACATGAAAGTGATTTTACAAAATAGGCATACATATCATAAGTTCAGTTCAAAGTAAGTAATATTCTGGAGTCAAGGTGCATTAAACAGTCTAGTATTTAATTTCGGATTTTTTTTTTTTGGGGGGGGGGGGGAAAATAACTAGGTTCTACTGATTGACAGAACAAAAAAACCTTTGGCCTTCTATGGTCACCATTACCTATGTTTGGCATTACGTTTTGTCAATAAAACCTATTCCTGGCATAAGTTTTGTTTAAAATCACTATATACACTGAAGGACTTTAAAAACGCACCACCTGCTAAAATGCTAGTTTATGTCGAAAATTGGATATTTTCAATATGTGAAAAATAAAATTGACAAGTTCCGTCACTTAGCTTGCCTTCAATAAGAAAATCGAAACGCTGTGGCTTATGATTGCCGTGACGTCGCGATAATTCTGAGACAACTCAAATTCAAAAAGTCACAGAGTACCCATACCTTCCATAATGAACGAAAAAAGTTTTCGAACCGATGTTTGTTCTTGAAAGCAAAAGGAAAGACAAAATCAAATCATAAAGTTTTAGGCCTCTGGCAACGTTCATTACGTCTACATGACGTCATTGATTTTTGACGTAATTGGCCGTTTATATCCTGAGGATCAGGAATAATCACAATCTTTTTGTTGCCAACAGATACTCCTCAATCAGTTGCATAAAAGACAAAAGTATCGCGACATGCGCGTACGTCACCCGTCTGTTATTGATGTTTGAAAATTTAAGACTGACGTTAGCAAAGAAACGCTGCGAGTGGGAGAGTAATAAAAAGATTATTTCTGAGAACTTTTGTGTGTTTTTTCATTAGTTAAGACATCTGGCTACCACCTGAAAGTGTTTGTTTTCAAATTGAATCAAATTTACATTTGTCAGACGACAATGTTTGAAAAACACTTACGTCGATATTACGTCAGAATGAACAGCATGAGCAAATCTAAATGAAGGCAAATCATGTGGAAGAGATAGAGAACGTAAAATGGTGCGTTTTTAAAGTCCCTCAGTATATATATGCTGGCCACTTGATATGGTTTCACATAACCAATTCCTAGCATACGTTTTGTCAACAAAACCTATTTCTGGCATACGTTTTGTTAACATAACCTATTCCTAGCATATGTTTTGTGAACAGTGATTATCCTGGCAACTTCATACGATTCAAATTAAATTATTTCAGGCAAATGTTTTTCTCAATCAGTACAAAAAGAAAATGAAAAAAAGTCAATAAACAATGCTTATTAGATACCCCCGCATAGTAAGGGTCAGTGAAAAACTTGGCAAGTGATAGTTCAAACAAGCAGACCCTAGTTTTGAAAAAAGATTTCAGTAGAATCTGTGAAAACAAGATTAAAGTAGAATCTGTGCAAATGATCTTACAGCTTGCAATCTGGAACATTTGTTAAGATCAAATACACAAAATTATTCACACCTGAAAGCTCTATATGTCAAAGCTTATACCAAAAAAATAGTCTAAGTTCTCATAGATGTCATTTTATCAAAAATTATTTTTTCCAAACCAAACTCCTTCATGCATATGTTCAATGTGTCTATATTGTAAAGGCAACATATCAAACTGCTCCATCAAAAACTGTGGTAGGAGTTGATCGGCCCATGAAGGCACCATCAATGCATATACAAAAGCCTTGTTAGGGGAAAATTGTCTAAGTTCTAACAGCTGTCATCTTGTCAGAAATTATTATTTCCAAATCAAACTCCTTCATGCATATGTTCAATATGTCTACATTGTAGTGGCAAAGCATCAAATTGCTCCATCAAAAGCTGTGGTAGGAGTTGATCGGCCAATAAAGGCACTATCCATGCATATACAAAAGGCATATAAGTGAAAAATTGTCTAAGTTCTCACAGCTGTCATTTTGTCAAAAATTATTTTTTTCTGAACCAAACTCTTTCATGCATATGTTCAATGTGTCTATATTGAATGGACATAGTATCAAATTGCTCCATCAAAAGCTGTGGTAAAAAGTGATCGACCCATGAAGGCACCATCTATGCATATACAAAAGCCTTGTTAGGGGAAAATTGTCTAAGTTCTCACAGCTGTCATTTTGTCAAAAATTTTTTTTTCTGAATCAATCTCCTTCATGCATATGTTCAATGTGTTAACATTGTATAGGCAAAGTATCAAACCGTTCCATCAAAACCTGTGGTAGGAGTTGATTGGTCCATGAAGGCACCATCTACGCATATACAAAAGCCTTATTAGATAAAAAAATTGTCTAGGTTCTCACAGCTGTCATTTTGTCAAAAATTATTTTTTCTAAACCAAACTCCTTCATGCATATGTTCAATGTGTTAACATTGTATAGGCAAAGTATCAAATTGTTCCATCAAAAGCTGTGGTAGGAGTTGATCGGCCCATGTATGGCCCATACTAGCATAAGCATAAAACCCTATACAAAAAACCATTCAGAACTACAAAGGGAAATTACTCTTAAAGAATTGGCCCCTAGCCCTTACTTTTTTTGTTTAAAGTATTTGTCTTGCATATATGAACATTTTTGCAAGGTTTGATGAAAATCCAGCCATGACTCTTCAAGATATTAAGAAAACAAAGCGTTACGGACGGACGGACGCACGGACGGACAACGTGAAAACAGTATACCCACCACAAACAAAGTTTGCGGGGGGTATAAAAATCGGAAATAAAATAATAGACTGTTATTAACTTAAACTAAAGCCACTGTATTGAATCAGTGTACAGCTCCGGCTGTTTGGCACAGGTTTTGGCCAGCAGGGCTCCCTGAACATAGAAGTTTACCCCTTTGTATACTAATTGACTCTTCCTTCTGATTTGATACAATAAACGTGTGATAGACCATCATACTTATCTAGGGGTGTCCAGTTATATTTTTTCAAAACATGTATTTTTTTGTCTGAAGATCTTTTTTACCTTAGTAGACCCTGATTTCATCTGGGTTTTCACAGTTTGCGAAAGTACTCATTTAGAGGTTTCCAAAATACAAAGGGTTAAACTTACTAACAAGGGTATAATAATAAACACACTCCAATGCAAAAATATGAAGATAATGTATATTGGGAAATTTTTGTGAGGGTTTTATGTTCACAAAAACTTCGCATATGCGAAGTTTCATGAAAATAAAATCCTAGCGAAATGGCGAAATCACACTGTCGTTTACTTATATAGGTAAATCATGCTCAAGTCGCGATTTTTAAACGCAAAAGAGCCGTTTAAAACAGTTTGGATATTGTTACAGATTGATATTAATTAAGTAAACAAACACAAAGAGTAGCTTTGCATTCTTAACTCTTTTCAGACCAATGGGATTTTCCATAAAATTACTAACAATAAAGTAAGGATGGTCCATTGTATATATTAAGGATTCACAAATTAAAAATTCCCCCAAAAATGTACTTTTTCTCTGAAAACCCATTCTGTTCAGCAAAAAGTGAAGACCCTGATGAAATGCAGCATTATATGGTATTTCAAATGAATCTACATTGTTTGTGAAAGTACCTGTTTAGTGGTTTTATGTCTACAAAGGGTTAATTTTACTGTGGAATAACTTATTTCATTCATGTTTGTAAATTGCACGTCTGTGTTCAGGGAGCCAGCTGCACCAAACAACCAGTCATACATCTATTCCTTACAATGGAACCTAAGGCCTTCGTAATCTCAAAAAATGCCTTATTTATACTTTGATTCTACACTCTTTTAGCTCATTAAAAGTAATTAAATAAAATGGTCATTTCAATAATAATTCAATGATAATTCCAAGGTGAATTTATACAAACAAATATATACTGTTTCAATATTTTGGTCACTTGGATTTTTTTAATTAAGAAATATATGAATTTATGTTATGAGCTTCATCTTCAGGTATAAGCGAGTCAGATGTAAGTGACTGGATATCACTTTTTTGGATTGATTTAATACACTGTGTCAGCTGTCTTAAAGCTGCATAGTCTGTAACTTTTGATCTTTAATTTTTAGAAATAATGTTTCTAAGTTTCAAGAATAAAGTAATATAGCTAAAATTCGAATATACATTTTACCAGGTTCGTAAACTTTATCACTATCAAAACAACAGCATTTATGTTAGAAATTAAGTGTCTAGAATTTCTGGAGGGACGCAAATCATTACTAACAAGTGAAAAAATTAACTTTCCATGCAGTTTTCAGCTGTAGAAAATATTTTTTTTTCGGAAAATGTGCATAATTGCAGACTAAGTCACATTAAGATGATTTAAAAATGTTTCTTCAATACAATTAAACTATTGGTTGGCTTAATTACCATTGCTAGAATCGAAATAGATCGGCTCTAATGCTTGAATTGATGAGTAATAATTCACTGTTTGGAGATAGTTGTAAAAAACATAAAATCACGAGCGCACAGCACGAGTGATTTATCTTCGTACAACTAACCGACAAACAGGGAATTATTACTCAACAATTCAAGCATTCGAGCTGATCTATTTTGATTCTAACACACAATAAACAACGATAACACATTTGAAGTCTTCAGCTTCTTCCAACTTTCCACCATTGTACTGAAGAATTCCCGCCAATAGTTGGACTGTGTAGCATACATTTACTTGTATTTGTAACGTCTTTCAAGCGTAAAAACGACGTTACAACGTCTTACGCCATGACTTGACGTCATTTTGCAGTAACAAATGATGTCAGCTAGCATGCTATTTCCTCCCGCTTTCAAAACTGTGAAAATTGTTTGATATATCACTTTTTTTTACCATGGACTCTATAGACAAAGTGTGTTAGAATTCATAACATTACATGTACCCGAAAATCTGTAAACCACAATAGGTTTATCAATTTTAATGCATGGGGTTATTTCACTGAAATACGCGATATCATATGATAAAGCTGTTTATAAGATATCACAGAACATAGACAGAATATCATATTACATATTACAAATAATATCGGATAAAACTTTTATCTACAAAAAAATATATCAAAACAAAGCTTCTATATAAAAGATATAAAGGCACTTAATACAAATACTCAATAAAATTCTCTCCATCGTGCTCTTATAGGCCTAACATCCACTTCCAATACGTATAATGAAAATTGTACACATTCAAGGCAGATATCCAAGCCATTCATTCAGAATTCTCAGCCCACTTCAGAATCAGACCTTAGATGTAAGTAAGGCAGAGTATTACGCAGGAAAAAGCTGAGTTTTGCAAGCTGGAAATGGCCTGAGGAAAACTAGTTCGATAGCATGTGTAGTAAAACCAATTAAAATTAATTATTCTACTTACCCAATAGTTATAGAAACAGATGAAATAAAGCTTATATTTTTTCCATAATAAATCGTTGTGTCTTCCTTTCTACAATGTTAATCATTGCATTCTGTAGTCTTTTTTTTCCTGTAGAATTTGCCCTTTTATTGCGTCAGCATGGTTTTTGACGCCATTAAATGATCAATGTTGTCCTACCATGTACATCAAAGGATTACAATTATGACTTTGGCTTCAACAGTTTTCAAAAAATATTTTTTTAAAAAATAAACCCAATTTAAATGCATAAGGTAGCAAATTTGTTCTTGACGTTAAGTAGGTCAATGCCAACCTATAACCATCATTTGAACAAACTTGGTAGGCCCCACATCCCCAATGATACATATCAAATCTCAAGGTCATCGCCCTTCTGGTTCTGGAGATTTTTAAAGGGTTTTTACGATAGGGAGCATTTTTCAAGTACTGACCTATCTGATTTGGAGATTGTGGGTACAAGCATCATACTTGTTAACCAAATGCGTCACCAAATCCTATGATTTGCTCGATTGGTTGATTCAAACTTGATATCAATTTGCGTCATCACATGTCATTGAAACCACTTTTTTGGCCTGGCCATGTTCAAAATGTTTTCAAAAAAGTTTTAGTAAGGAAAATCTTATCATGCTGTCGCTAAATATGGTAATACCAATCACTGTTATTGTTCAGCTACAAAATGTTACTTGATGTCTCCACAAAGGGATTATTTACATCTATTCAGTCCTTGCTACTTTTTTAACGTAGTGTTTTGAGTAATGCATAACTCGTATTAACAAACCCCATTTTTCAGCTGTATGTGCCTTAGCAGACAGTTCGATTTATGAGTATTGCGCCTGTGCAAACAATGTTTATGGCTGTGGTGGTCATCTTGGTCATGCACAGATCTGGGGTAATCACAATCAGTAATTATCTGTAATTAAATATAATTTTCAAAGTAATCATATGCAATTGTAATCATGGTTTGGCTCAAATACATGTAATGTAATTGTAATCATTACTGAAAATACTTTAGCTGTAATTATAATTACTTTCAAATACTTTTTAAATACATTTGGCTATTTACTAAAAAGAATTTGCTCACCAATAGAAACTAACTGATTAGTGATGACTTGTGGTATTATTTTAATTCAGATGATTGAGAAAAGGTACACTGTGGATATATTAATACATAAAAATCATTGCCTAATGTGGACAATCAATTAATAAAAGTTAAGTTTGAAAATTTAGTTACTTTGAGAATCAACATCAATTTTATTCAGATGTGTGAGATTAACAAGCATTATTCAATTAAAATATTTTTTGAAAATGCTTCAATAGATTTTGCTACCTGGTTTAAGGTACATTTTTCCTCTAAAATTCACTCTGACAGCATTTTTATATCCCCTTTCATTTGTTGGCATGCTTAGCTGAATTCACAGGTAAACTCTCAAATTCAGACCATAAAGAGAAGACATCTCAAAGGTGTTAAAATATTTTGTTATAGAATATGCTAGGGCATGTGAAATATGACTTAAGACCCTCTAAATAGCTACCTGTATACATGTATGTGTACAAGCGTGATTAAGATATAGACACAAAAACACATTTTTGTGGAATGGCCAAATTATAATGAGTTACAAGTGTTTATTATAATTAGATCACTAAAATTTCTCGATCAATGTGTGTGCAATGGTAGTTCAAGCTTTCAGCCATTTTGAGTTATGTTCCCTCAAATATGACACTTTTGAAAAACTTATGATGATTAAAAGTAAAATTCGTAAACAATTTAAAGATAGCTGACAGAGCAAAATATTGAAGTATTAGACAATTTCCATTTTACTGTATCTTACTATGTGGCATACTCATCATCTATAAAGTATGTAGTAAGATCTGATGTATATTGAATCAAAAATTTAAAAACACACTGGTATGAACTGAGCTTTATGTACTATATATTTTTTAAACTTTTATAAGAATTTGAATAAAACTTCGTAGCCGAATATTTTCCATTTATTAAAGAAACAGCAGTATAGGACATGGCATTATATATGTATAAAACTGCAAATATCCTCCTCTCTTAATAACTTTAAAAGTAAGTACTTTAATTTTAAAATTATGATTTTATACGAAAATTTCAAAGTAATCAGTAATTATTTGATTACATTTCTAAAGTAATTGTAATTGTAATCATTACATTCCTACAGGTCCTGTAATTGTAATCATTGATCACTGAAAGTAATTGTAATGTTTTTTAATACTTTTCAATGTATTTGGCCCCAGGTTTGGTCATGTGACCAGGAACATTTGAACAATCTTTAGTTCCCTACTCCTAAAGAGACCCATTATGATATTTGAGTTCAATTGGCCAAAGGTTTTAGAGAGACCGACCCCGGACGCCCGATTCATTAGTATACTATTAGCTCATCTCAGAGCCTTCCGCTAAAGTGAGTTAAAATGTATCTATCCATGTTTGGTCAAAACCCATCCACCAGTTCATAATATAGCCTACTGAAACCCTATTTTGATCATTTCAAGGTGTGGGTGTGAACTAAAAATTAAGTCAAAGTCACGCAAAAAAACATATTTTGGATATTTTAAAGTGCCTGTGTGACCTTCAAAATTAGGTAAAGGTCACCAAAATCTATTAAAATCTTTCCCCCTTCAAAACAATCTATGCAAGTTTGGCCAAAAACCATCTACTGGTTTGTAAGATAATGCACAAAAAACATATTTTGGACATGTCAGTGTGAATATAAGGTCAAGGGCACCAGAATCAAATCAACTCATTCCCTATTCCCAACAATGTATGTAAGTTTGGTTAAAATCCATCCACTCACTCTCACAGAAATGAAGCTAGGCAGAAGCTGACGCAGACAAGATCCCCACAAAAACAATATGTCCCCCTCCCTTCAGACGTGGGGACATAATAAGCACATGACAAATAAAGCAAGTAAAATTACCAAGTATGCAAGAGTTAAAAGACAGGAGTGTATGCTGGTGTGAGAAAGGTTTTTGGTACCAGCCCAAACTTGCCATTAAGCTCTCCAACCCACCAGGACTTCTCATCAAATCCACGGCTAAGGATATAAATAATATCTCCTCTTTTGAATGTTAATTCACTAGGATTATCTCCCTTACAATCCCAGTTTCCAAGATATCTATTTTCAAAGTCTTCTTCTGGTTTACAAGTGATGTTAAGCTTGATTTTCTTCTTCTTTGGTGTAGCTGGTTCGTCCTTCATCTGTATTTGACTTTCTTCTAATGGCGTTGGTGGCAATTGTCTGGTAGCAAGAAGCTTCGACCTGGGGAGCTGATGTTGTGCTCTTCTACTGGGAGGAGGAGGAATGGGAGGTGGAGTATCTGAGAATTTCTCACTCGACTGATTAATACTGCTTGCATCGTCATACAGTTGATCTTCTTCTAACACCTCATCTAACACCTCGGGTTCAGGCACTACAGGTGGTGGCTTCGTTATTTTGTGGGGAATCGGTGTAGTTGGCAGAGGGGGAGGTGCACCACCAGCTTTACGAGGCATGTTTCTAGGGACTGGAGGGGGAGTAGTGTGGGTTTCTGGCTGTGGTGTCTGGCTGTTGTAAGGATCATCATACACTCCTGGTTCTTCTGTGCCAGATACTTCATTGACTGAGATATGATATGTGTATTCTCCTTCCTTTACTGGTACTACATTCTGGATTGGTTCATACAATCCATCCCCCTCTGAAATATCCATATGCATTAGATAAATAAAGGATCTTACATGTGTGCCATTGCAATATTGAATTTATTAACCCTATCTTTCGTGAATATTCATGCTGAGCTCGACCCACTATGAATAATTATATAAATAAATTTTCACCTTTGTACATAGAACAAAGAAATTAATTGTCGGGTCTACTAGTGTAGGATCATATCTAATCATATTTTTTCCAAAAGCAAACAGAGTAGACCCTGGTCAGGCAGCTCTTACTGCCTGATCTGGGTCTGCTCTGTTTGCAAAAGTATTAAAAGGTGTCTCTATGTTGTAAAAGGATAAACAATTTGGGGAAAAGACTTGACCATTTTATCACTTTTTTCGCAATAAGTTTAATAGTCAATAATATTGGAGCACAAAAATATTGCTAAAATGTCACTTATATAACCTTTGAAATGGCATTCATTTGCTTTCTGCAATACTTTCAACCTTCATTAAGCTACCATTTGACATGAAGATCTTTGTTTTGTCTATTTTAGTGGCCATTCAACGCAGGTTTTACTGTATACATGACGCTGTCATAAGCGTTATTTCATAACATTACCAGAATATGTAAACTACTATATGTTTATCAATTGAAATACACAATGTTATATCACTCACAGACACAACGTCATATAAGCCTCATGTTTTACCTCTTTTCCCCAACTTGTTTAATAAATTCAATAAAACATGAGAACTCGTGTCAGATCCTTTATTTATCATATGCCATTAAGAATACTTCTCATTTCTGTAAAAACGTTATAATTTTGTCATATTGTATACAACGTTGTTATGGACGTCATAAAGTTTCCCGAAAATCTATAAACCACTAGTAGTTTATCGATTTTATTGCATGGCGTTATTTCACTCCTAGACGTGACGTCATATGATGGATTTAGTTGTCTCATATGAAAACAACACCACATTATGCATAAAGATAGTCTTTTCATGTGCATAATTAAGACCTTGCATTCCTAGTCATGAAGGGCATTTCCCTATTATTCGTTTGTAAAACTATCTCTTTATAAAATTTAGTTCACTAATAACAATGCTCCATTCCTATGGACCCTAAACACAGCGTATATAATCGTTTGGACACCATACACAGCGTTATAATGGGACTGTCTGTACTACCTTTACACATGAGATGCATTATGTGTAAAACATAAGAAAACAGTGAGTTTTTAGCATTGATTTATTTTATTAATATTATAGTATTCAATATATGGCACTTTAAGGTGTTTATGAATTATCGGCAACATGAAAGTGTTTTTACAAAATAGAAAATGTTAAGTTTTGCGTTTACTTAACAATTATGGTACATTTCATTTTCCAAATGTTTATAAAAGCATAAATATCATAAGTTCAGTTCAAAGTAAGTAATATGTCTTGAGTCAAAGTGCATTAGACAGTCTCTTATTTCTATTATTTAATTTAGGAAAAAAATCCTGGGAGAAAATGCCATGTTTTTTTCTGATTAACAGAACAAATAGACCTTTGGCCTTCTATGGTCAACATTACCTATGTTTGGCATACGTTTTGTCAACAAAACCTATTCCTGGCATATGTTTTGTTCAAAATCACGATATATGCTGGCCACTTGATATGGTTAAACATAACCAATTCCTGGCATATGTTTTGTCGACAAAACCTATTCCTGGCATATGTTATGTCAACATAACCTATTCCTAGCATATGTTTTGGTCACAAGGATTATCCTGGCCACTTCATAACATTAAAATTAAACTAATTTCTGGCATATGTTTTGTCAATCAGTATAACAAAAAAAATAATTTCCGAAATAAAATAATAGACTGTTATTAACTTTGAACTCAAGCTACAGTATGGAATCAGTGTACAGCTCTGGTTGTTTGCCACAGGTTTTGCCCAGCAGGGCTCCCTGAACATAGAAGATAACCCTTTGTAACCTATTGGACTCTTCCTTCTGGTTTGACACAATAAACATGTGATAGTCCATTGTACATAGGTTATAATTTTAAAAAAATGTATTTTTATGTCTGAAGATCTGTTTTACCTTTACAAATCGACAGTAGACCCTGATTCCATCTGGATTTTCACAGTTTGCGAGGTACTCATTTAGGGGTTTCTCAAATACAAAGGGTTAAACTAACTAACAGGAGTATAATACATGTAAATAGCGAATATTACATGAGTGCTCATGTTTTATTGAATTTATTAAACGAGTTGGGGAAAAGAGATAAAATGAACATTGCAAAGCATTTCATCTCTTTTTTTTGCAATGAGTTTAATAAATTCAATAATACAGGAGAACAAGTGTCTTTTTGTCACATGGCATTAAAATTACTTAAAAATCGCATTTTTGGGGTGAAAATGTCAAAATTTGGCCATCTTTTACGCAATGTTATAATCGACGTCATTACGTTTCCTGAAAATCTGTAAACCACTAGTGGTTTATCGATTTTATTGCATGGTGTTATATCACACCCACAATAATAAACACACTCCCAAGGAAAACAGTCGAATGCAAAAATGCCAAGATACTGTAAATTCTGACATTTTCGTGAGGGTTTTATTTTCACGAAACTTTGCATATGCCATACTTCCTGGATATAAAATCCTCACGAATTGGCGAAATTGCTAGGTCATTTACTGATAAAGGTTTTTCAGATTTTGCCTCGGATGTTGTCATATACTAGGTAAAAAAAGTAATGGACCAGGACATCCAATGATGTGTAAAAACTTTGTTTCCAGATCAATTTCGTTCGTTCAGCAACCACTGCCCAACGGAAACCCACATTTGCCAAGTCTATTAATGAAAGAATATCCTCTAGGGGGTGTTAAATAATGAAAGGGTCACTCTGAAAAAAATCTTCACAGATACCAGTACATGCTGTCGTGAAATGGCACTATAGCGGTATTGTCACAACGATATTCAACAAGACTGCTTTCGTATTGAATACATGAAAGAAAATGTAATGGTCCATGGGCTGTTGCTACCAAAACCGATCTAGTGCCGTTTCACATCAGCACATGCTGGTATCTTTCGCCGTGACAGTCGCAGAGGCTATACTCATTACGGATCTTGTGCTGAGTTACGAAACTGATTGAATGGTAAGCAACCGAATTCCAGTGTTATAAGAACGCAATAAAGGTGTTGTTGTTTTCGGTCTCATTTAATGCCATTTCCTAGCAGAATGCTGACAGTGAAACTGTACTTTATCAACGTTGATAGAGCATAATGAATTTTAGCAGCATTCTTTAATGCCTTTTGTTGTTGCTAAAACCGATCTACATGCTGGTATCTGTGAAGATTTGCACGTTTTTGAGAGTGACTATTCCAGTATTCAACAGCCAATTGATAAAATTATGTCATGAATAGATTTTCGAAAAATACTATCTTCCTTAGGGCAGTGGTTGCTAAGCAGTGTAATATGCAGTTTTTGAAAATCGATTCGAAAACAAATTTTACACATTCTTGAATGTCTTTTACCCAGTATACGTATATAGCCTAGTTCAGGACCTGGTCACCATATTTGGTTATTTTCAAATGCCACCCCATATTTATACTCATGAAATTTTGAAATTTATTTTGTTTGGTTTGGTTCTTTACGTCCCAGTCCACAGCTATGGTCATGTCAGATGGTCAGTTCACGTAACAACACTTTTTTCCTGGGCAAGCTTCACTAAGCAGTTAACCAGTACTTCGTGCATATACTTTCGCTTGTAACTGACAACAACCCTTCTTGAATCAGCAGAAGGGAAGATACTTATCACAGAAGCATAAAGTCAACAATTATATGTGATTAAACAGCTTTTTGGTGGGTCTGCAAGTTTTATATTGGATGAAACATTCACCCTACATCCACTATTGTGTACATTAGCAGCCAAGGCCAAGTCTCATAAGAGTCCTCTCTGGACTCATAGGAAGCCTAGATTGGTAGCTACCCCATTGCAAACATAGCCGTTTAAGACTGATCAGACTGAGTGGATGCCAAGGCTAATCTGAGTCTCCAAATGGGGCATAGTCAAATTGTTGGTTTTGTCATGCACATGTTAATATTAATCACGAAAAAATAAAAACATAGCGGATCTAACATGTGCTCATGTTTTATTGAATTTTTTCCACAAGTTTTAGAAAAGTGATAAAATGCGAGGCTTGGTGAGCATTTTATCACTTTTTGTCATGCACAGGTTAATATTAATCACGAAAAAATAAAAACATAGTGGATCTAACATGTGATAAAATGCGAGGCTTGGTGAGCATTTTATCACTTTTTCGCGACAAGTTTAATAAATTCAATAAAACAGGAGCAAGAATGTTAGATTTTATTTATCGTATGACTTTAAAATATATTAATTATTGCATTTTTGGTGTACAAACGTCTAGATTTTGCCATAAATATGCGACGTTGTTATGGACATTATTTCATAACATTACATCTACCCTAAAATCAGTAAACCACTAGTGGTTTATCAATTTTAATGCATGGCGTTATTTCACTCCCAGACGCGAGGTCATATGATTAAGGGCTATTCCAGGCAAAAATACCTGGAGGGGGAAGAAGGCACTTTTTTTTGACCCAACCACCCATGGAATTAAATTTCCACAGACAGACACCGACCACCCATGTAATCATAAAGGTTCATAAACCAACTACCCATAGAATATAATTAAGAAATGAATTCCTTTTTTGGAAGGTTCATGGAATCATGAATACTCGGGTCTTTTGCAAACGTTAACTTTGCAAGATACCCGAAGGATTCATGATTCCATGAATCTTACAAAAATTGAATTTATTGCTTATATTTACATTTTATATTATCAGTCAAGCATCAATTTTCAATTTGCACCTAACTTGGCTGGTTTTCCAGATATTTTGAATTAAATCAGACATAACGAAGGGTTTGGAACAGCCAAAACGCCAAATTTCTGCGCTTAACGTCATAGCGATACGTGTTCAACGTCAAACAAACGTCAGTAAACAAGCAACGTTATTGGATGGGCTTGACGTTAGCCCGCTCAAAGGGCACGTATGTCGGTGTGGCTTAAATCAATTTGTTCATGAAGGTATGATCCACATCTCAAATGTAGAGGTTCATTTAAAGACTCGCAGCCAAATGTAAATATTAAGATATGTATATGGATACAAAATGTTGGATTATCAATATAGAGTAAGCAAGTCTAGCGTCTACTCATGTGATTTATTTTAATAAGCTTCCATAAAAAAGAGGAAAGTGCAAGTCATGCTCATTTTTCTAAACTGTGTTGTCTACACCCATCAACGTATGACATTTTTCAATAACGGCCTCTACAGTAAACAGCCACTGTCAATGAATGAAAAGCTTCATATTTTTTTAGTTTTGAAGTGAATGGTTTTAGATCTACTTGCTAAACTTTAGTTGTTTGTATTTCTGTCATCATCATCATTGGTCCCACTCAGCTGTTAATACATGTACAAAGATGATAACTGTAACAGCAAATGTTTTATCTAATCCACCGCTAGTTATGGATGTTGCATTTGGAAACTTTCGTAGGTTATCGTGTTGCTTTACCGATTGCATACTACAGTCGTGTTTGACATTCAATAACTGCTTTATAAACATGGAAAACAACTTTGTTTTGTTTTATTTTCACACAAAATAAATTAATTTAATATGCATAAATTGGATGATTTCACAGAACAGAAAAACAGGCAGATTGGGATTCGATATTTTGATTGATACAGGAAAAATTCCATTTGATATACCTATCAATTGTCTTTAACCGGTTTTCGATAAAACCCAACCACCCATGTAATCAGATTTTTTCAAACACCAATGACCCATATAATTTGAAAAATGTCTGCACCAACCACCCATAGAAAAATAAATCGTTTGCCTTCTTCCCCCCCCCCTAGGTATTTTTTTTCTGGAATAGCCCTAAGCTGTTTATAAGATATCACAGAACACAGACAGAATATAATATTACATATTTCAAAAAAATATTGGATAAAAATTGTATCTACAAAAAATAATATCAAAACAATAGCTTCTATATAAAAGATATATAGGCACTTAATAAAAATACTAAAAAATCCTCTCCATCATGATAATATAGGCCTAACATTCATCTCAAATATGTGTAATGAAAATTGAACACATTCAAGGCAGATATCCTGGCCATTCATTCTGAATTCTCAGCTCACTTCAGAATCAGAGGTTAGATGTAAGTAAGGCATAGTATTATGCAGGAAAAAGCTGAGTTTTGCATGCTGGAAATGGCCTGAGGAAAATTAGTTTGATAGCATGTGTAGAAAAACCAATTAAAATTGATTATTCTACTTTCCTTTCTACAATGTTTATCATGGGATTCTGTAGTCCTTTTTTCCTGCAGCATTTGCTCTTTTTATTGCGTCAGCATGGTTTCTATGACGCCATTAAAATATGATCAATGGTGTCCTACCAGGTAAATCTAGTGATTATAATAATGACCTTGGCTTCAACAGTTTTCAAAAATCATCTTTTAAAAAAAATCCCATTTAAATGACCTTGACGTTAAGTAGATCAATGTCAACCTAGGACAATCATTTGAACATACTTGGTAGGCCCCACATCCCCAATGATACATACCAAATCAAAAGGGCATCGCCCTTCTGGTTCTGGAAATTTAATAGGGTTTTTACGATAGGGAGCATTTTTCAAATACTGACCTATCTGATTTGGGTATTGTGGGTACATGCGACATACTTGTTTACCGAATGCGTCACCAAATTATGTGATCCAGCCGATTGGTTAATTCAAACTTGCTATCAATCTGCATCATCACACATCCAGAAACCACTTTTTTTACCTGGCCATGTTCGAAATGTTTTCAAAAATGTTTTAGTGAAGAAAATCTTATCATGATGTCGCTAAATACTGTAATGCCAATCATTGTTATTGTTCAGCTATGAAAGGTTACTTATGATGTATCCACAAATGGATTATTCATAGCCATTCAGTGCTTGCTACTTTTTAAATGTTGTGTTTTAATTCAATGTATACCCTGTATCAACAAACCTCAATTTTCAGTTGTGATGTGCCTTAGCAGACAGTTCGATTCTTTGAGTATTGTGCCTGCATAGACAATGTATATGGTTATGGCGGCCGTCTTGGTCATGTGACCAGAACCATTTGAACAATCTTTAGTTCCCTAATCCTAAGGAGACCAATTATGATATTTGAGTTCAATTGACCCATTGGTTTTAGAGGAAAAGATGTTTGAAAATTTTGACAGACCGACCCTGACACTGGATTATTGGTATACTAATAGCTCATCTCAGAGCCTTTGACTCAGAGAGCTAAAATGCATCTGTGTAAGTTTGGTCAAAACCCATCCACTGGTTCATAATATAGCGTACTGAAACCCTATTTTTGACATTTCAAGGTGCGAGTGTAACCTTAAAAATTAAGTCAAGGTCACGCAAAAAACATATTTTGGACATTTTTAAGTGCCTGTGTGACCTTCAAAATTAAGTCAAGGTCACCAAAATCTAATAAAATCTTCCACTCTTCAAAACAATGCATCTATAACCATCTAATTAAGTTTGGCTAAAAACCATCCACTTGTTTGTAAGATAATGCACAGAAAGCATATTTTGGACATGTCAGTGTGAATATAACGTCAAGGTCGCCAGAATCAAATCAACTCATTCCCACTTCCCAACAATGTATCTATGTAAGTTTGGTTAAAATCCACCCACTTGTTCTCACAGAAATGAAGCTAAGCAGAAGCTGACACAGACGGGATCCGCACAAAAACAATACGTCCCCCTCCGTTCAGTTGGGGGGGGCATAATAAGCACATGACAAATAAAGCATGTAAAATTACTCAGTATGCGAAAGTTAAAAGACAGGAGTGTATGCTGGTGTGAGAAAGGATTTTGGTACCAGCCCAAACTTGCCATTAAGCTCTCCGACCCACCAGGACTTCTCGTCAAATTCACGGCTAAGGATATAGATAATATCTCCTCTTTTGAATGTTAACTCACTAGGATTATCTCCCTTACAATCCCATTTTCCAAGATATCTATTTTCAAAGTCTTCTTCTGGTTTACAAGTGATGTTAAGCTTGATTTTTTTCTTCTTTGGTGTAGCTGGTTCCTCCTTCATCTGTGTATGACTTTCTTCTACTGGCGTTGGTGGCAACCGTCTTGTAGCCAGTGGCTCTGACCTGGGGAGCTGAGGTGGTGCTCCTCGACTCGGAGGAGGAGGAGGAACGGGAGGTGGAGTATCTGAGGATTTCTCACTTGGCTGATTAATACTGCTTGCATCTTCATACAGTTCATCTTCCTCTAACATCTCGGGTTCAGGCACTACAGATGGTGGCTCTGTTGTTTTGTGAGGAATCGGTGTAGGTGGTAGAGGGGGAAGTGCACTGCCAGCTTTACTGGGTATGTTTCTAGGGACTGGAGGGGGAGGAGGGTGGGTTTCTGGCTGTGGTGGCTGGCTGTTGTCAGGATCCTCATATACTTCTTGTGTTTCTGTACCAGATACTTCACAGACTGAAATATCATCTGTGTATTCTTCCTCTTCCTTCACCGGTACTTCATTCTCAATTGGTTCATATAATTCATCCCCCTCTGAAACATTCATGTTCATAAGATAAATAAAGGATCTTACATGAGTGCTCATATATCATTGACTTTATTAAATGAGTTTGGGAAAAGAGATAAAATGCAAGACTTGCCCTTTTTCGCAACAAGTTTAATAAAGTCTATAATACAGGAACATGAATGTTAGACTCTATTTATCATATGAGGCTTAAATTATATTGAAATTGAAGGTGTTCAGAGCAACAATTTTTCATTATTTCGGGAAAAACATAATTTTTGGCAATTCTCAACATATGTGGATTTTTCTTGCACAAATGAACAAGATATGTTGCGAAACATTGAATTAATGAGATTTTGCAATGAGTTCACTGTTTAAGTGAGAAAAACTTGATTTAAGTTATTTTGTTTCGGCTACAAGGGAGCTAACTCCAAATTCATAAAAATTAAAAAATGCATACAGAATTTTTATGACAGTACATCAATACTAAACTTGATTTTTTATGTTTTTCACATTAATTTTCGGCGATAACTTTTTTATTATTGATTTTAGTAAACTGAGTTCGCGATGAAAGTTGTAGAGAAAAAATAGCACCAAATTCTCCAAGCGGTACCAACATCCTAAACGCTGCAATTAACTCCTCGCATAGATGCACTCTTTGAGCATTTAAAGCAAAGCACAAATAAACTAAGTCAAATATGTCAGTCAAAAAGTTACATTGCACCGCCCCGATTCAATAAGAAAGGCGATGGATGGTTTGTTCAAATATATTGGAAATCGCGCCTGATTAGCCTGTGCGTTAAGCTAGTTGGGTCATCTCAAAACTGTCCGTTTAGGAACACGTGCATAAGAGAAAAATGGCGTGTCATGCGATATCACAGCTTCTTTACCTTCAAATAATCATGCTCGTAGTAGATTCTGAATATGCAAAGTACATTCTGAGTCTACATACGACAGGATTATGCTATAAACAACCGTTGAATAACTGTATATACATCCCTTGTGAATATTCTTTTGAGACGAACCCTTTCTGTCACGCCTCTATAAAAATTTACCTGTCAACAAAATACTTAGAAAATTTGGCTGAATTCAATTTATTGCAAAATCTTCATTTATGTACACAAAAATCTGTTTGTTCCACAAACTTCGGACCTCTTGAAGAAATCGGCGCTAATTTTTCTCTACAACTTTCATCGCGAACACAGTTTGCTTAAATCAATAATAAAAAAGTTATCGCCGAAAATCAATGTGAAAAACATAAAAAATCGAGTTTAGAAAAATGCATGTCACTGCATGGCAAGCTTATTTCTGAAGAGTACAACAGCGACAACCTGGATACAACAGATGATTTACGTAAATATCATAGATTTACTTAGATTTCAATGACACAAAATTGCTGGAGTTAGACCGTTTGATGCATAAACGTCCAATTTTGGAATTAGGACCTTTCTGTAAATGGTACGTGGGTTAGTCAAAAATAACTGAGCCCTACCTTATTATATCTTAGCCTCACATTGTAGGCAAGAAATGTGATTATCTTTTATAAGTAAAACATGTCATAGTTGTTTTGTTCCTAAATAATTACCCCTGTGAAGCTTCTGTTATTGTTGCTAGGCAACTAAAGATCGTCAGTCAGAGCGATGCGTACATGATCTCCGCCACCAGGAATATACAGTATGTCTTAAAAAAGCTTGTGGGCTTGATAGTTTTTGATAAAGACATATTTGACATTTATTTGAATAACACATGTCATATTGTCTTTTCATTATACTTGGTTCGTAAATGTTTAGGTGAACACTGATTGCATGCGTTGCTTAGCAACAGAATAAGTCAAAATTTCACTAATTTTCAAATACATGAGGATTGTGTTGCCATGGAAAGAGAATCATTTATTCCAAACAAGAACTTTAATATTTTTGTGGGTTTGTTTGTGTATGCAGTACTGCATAAGCATTATTAGGCAATTATTTTATGTTTTCTATTAAAATTGTGCTAATATGAATGTGGGTGGGGTAAATTATAGGACTTGAGGCACGTAATATTTGCTAAATTCTGAAATCAAACTACCACAGCATCTATAATTTGGGGTCAGCTGTTTTCTTTTCAGTGGCACTGTGTAGGTACATGTAATAGGTATCAAACCACAGTGACTGCAGCATTTCATTGACATTATCGTTTCCATGGCAACGCTTAGATATTGATGTATTACAGCGTGAACGCACCCTCTCAACAGGTCATGTTCGGTTGCCTAGCAACAAGTATATAAAGCCTACCAACAGATATTAATTAGGCTATTGAATAGATGAAATATCACTGTCATGAAATATCATTTAAATATTTGTCCATTTTACTTGAAGTAAATGTTATAAGGTAGGGCTCAGTTATTTTTGACCAACCCTCGTATAATGGTCTTTATTTCAACTTTTTGTAGTAATTCGGTGGTTGAAGCGAAAATCTTTCTATGTATGATAAAGCGGCTAACTCAATTTTGTCAAAAAATGGACTAAACCACCTTGTTGCACTGACCCCTTCAATTGTGTTTTTAGCATAAAAAGCTAAAGGTTTTGCCATATATACGCGACTTTGTTAGGCATCATTTCATAATGTTAGTAAAACATGTAAACAACTTGTGGTTTATCAATTGTAATGCATGGTGTTATATCACTCCCAGACCCAATGCCATATGATAAATATAGTAAGCTTATATGAAAAAGACATGTACACCACGTATACATAAATATAGACTTTTCATGTACATGTACATTGTGATGACCTTTCATTCTTGGTCATTTAACATGAAATTTATGAGCTTAAGTGAGCTTCATCAATTTTATCTTAAATTACTAGGATTGTAAGATGACCATTTTAACCACAATTTCAAAGTTAAAGTAGAAAATATTTCAATACAAGTTGCTGAAGTCACTTTGACATATACGAGGGGTGATTAGAAAGTTCTCAGAAAAGTGCTATTCAAACGCATTGTTTTTATCAAATGCAATGAAAATGCATAGATATAAACTACCATTCATAGCAAGTTGACTGAAATTGAAATACAGAAAATGTGACGTCAGACATATGAGCACGAGGCACCACTGTGAAGTCACTTCGCTGGACCCAGCCCATCTGTACCCCTGGGTTGCTTCTTGGGGCTAAAACTTGTTGTTGTGTTTGAATTTCCGTCATTCTTTGAACATAATTTGAGGTTTTGTTATTCCGGTGTGCTTTGTATTCAATTTAATAGGTTTAAGTCCGAAAGGCAGGCCTAAAATGGGTCAATTTTTCGGGTTTTTGTTAATTTTAAATAAAAAACTTATTTTCTTGCCAGTCTTCATCACAATAGTTATAATATCGGACTTAACTATTAAAATTAGATCTACTGTACTGAGAAAAGGTGGTTTTTCAAAGTGTGTAAATAGTTTATTTTAAATAATTGACATGCCAAAACAGGCAATGGGTTCATAAAAGTTGAATGCTTTGCCTTTTGGCAGTACTGTTATTCGTTTCGATTTAGAACACCATCTGTTAGATATAAATCTTTGAAAGTTTGCATAGAAGAGGAGTAAATATGTCGTTAAATATGCATGGCACACAATATGGGCTATCACAGCATAACAAACTTATACAAAACGTTGAAGATTAATTTGCTGTGTAGTAAAACATCAAAAGACAACATAAAATGGACTTGTTCACGCTATATAACGTTGCTTTGACGACAGCTGTAACGCACGTAGACGACTAACACCAAGCATGTTGTAACCGATCAACTGCATATGTATTGCAGTATGTGCTGTAATTCCAGCTCTATTGATCAAATGATGTAGAAATGACAACTATTTTCCGCAAACTTTCTGATCACCCCTCGTATTTACATATACAGTAAAACCTGTGTAAAACAGCCACTCTCAAAGACCAAAAATTGGTTTTCAAGACCAATTATCACTTACTGCAGGCCAAAAGTATTGCAGAATGCTCCAATACTTTCGACCTTCATTAAGCATCCATTTGTCATTTAAGATCTTTGTTTTGTCTATTTTTATTGGCCGTTTTACACAGGTTATACTGTAAACTTGTTAACTAAGCTCAGAAACATAAGATATATGAGGATCCTAGTCAATTACTTTTCATTTTATATAGTTTGAAATTTTGCAACTTCGACTGGTTCACATAATTTTCAGAAAACAAGAATGGTAACAGAGGGTATATTTATGAAAGTAGTCTGTCATTTCCTGCAAGTAAACCTCATCTTAATATGGCTTCACCAGAAAAATCAAACTGGTTGGTAAATAGTATATTATTTGAATGCTCAAGTTTTATTGAACTTTGTTTGTGCTGATGCTTTTATCCATAGTTAACAATTTTGCAGTCATGTTGGAACATTTTATTGTCTTCCGGTGTTGAACCAGTTCTGAGAAGAAGCACATGTAAAGCAAATAAGCAAAGTAAAATTGGTTTTAAAACTGGTTAAATGTATGAATATATTAAATATACAATAAAGCTACAAAGGCTGCCCCAGGGGCAAAAAGATATCTTTTGTGTGTGAACTCGTCTTGATTCCCATTAATTCGATATAGAACTGGTCCAGAAGCCTATGAATAAGTTGATTTTTAGACGTTGAGTCCCCTTTAAAAGTCAGGCATTTGAGGCCTGTATTATCTTATGTTGGAACATTTTATTGTCTTCCTGGGTTGAATCAGTTCTGGGAAGAAGCACATGTAAAGCAAATAAGCAAAGTAAAATTGGTTTTAAAACTGGTTAAATGTATGAATATATTAAATATACAATAAAGCGACAAAGGCTGTCCCAGGGGCAAAAGGGTATCGTGTGTGTGTGTGTGTGTGTGTGTGTGTATGTGTGTGTGAGAGAGTGTGTGTGCTCTAGTCTTCATGCCCTTTAATTTGATATAGAACTGGTCCAGAAGCCTATGAAAAAGTTGATTTTTAGCCATTGGCTCCACTTTAAAAGCCAGGCATTTGAATTTTTGCTCAAGGACACAACATAGTGCCTCTGGTAAGTCTGGAACTAGGAACTAGGAACCAGCTGATCCCAAGTCTTACACTCTACCAGCTGAGCCACAGTGCTCCTCTTTATTGAATTTATTAAAAGTTTGGGAAAAGAGATAACATGTTTGGCAGCCTTTGCTGACAGGATTTTATTGGTTTTGTGTATAGAGAATACTAGCTATTGTCTTTTGATATCAAGTTTACCAGGCAAGGCTTCGAGAATGCTTGTTGACATCGCGAGGCTTGCCGAGCGATTCAACATGCATTCTCAAAGCCGAGCCTGGTCAGCTTGACCACAATAAGAGTAGAGAGAAAGGCAAAGTTACAAAAAAGCTTACTACTGGTAAATGCACAGAAATGTAAAATTCTCTCTTTACTTGCTAGCAGCAACTTTTGTCATCTGCTGATAACCTCGCAAATGGCTTGGGTCCAGATCATGACTGACAAAACATTCGTCCTGATCTGGATCCAAACCATTTGACACTCTGATTGTGTTCCCGAAAGAATTTTTCTCAAAATTTAATTTTGAAAAAATCGGCAGACGACAACAAAAGCATGAAAAATTACCCAGCATGCAAAGAGTTATAAGAATATTACCTCCTAGGGTTCCACCATAGAGAATGACAGTCTGGAGGTTTTCATAATCTGCTCTGCTTGTTGCTACAAACTGGAAAAATAAGAGCCCAGCAACTCTTAATAACATACTCCCTATCACAATCAAACATCCTTTGTCAGGGTTTGTGACTGAATTTGTCTCAATCAGCCAGGGTTGGGACAAGTATTGTCCGGCAGGTAAATTCCAGTGGAAAATACTGGAAAATGCCAGCATAGCAAATACTCCAAAAATCACTTAAACTGCAAAAATTGTGTTAAAAACATGCAAGTTAAAAACTTAAAACTTTACTTTGCAAAAATGATACTGGAATCAATCATTGAAATAAAATAAATATTTACACTTGCATATATATATGTACACAAGGTAAAAAAACATAGCCATTGATGTATTTATTGTAGTGTAAGTACAAAAGTGAAAAAAATATTTTAAGAATACGAGGGATGATCCAAAAGTTCTGATCTTTACCTTGTAGCTTTGTACAGAGACATTTTTGAGGGGCATAACTATACACCATTCAAAAGACTGAGTTTTTACCTTTATAATGATGCTAATATTCTCTCGCTGTACTGTTTCGTTTAATAATTACAGCACATTATATATGACTCACTCCATACCACTGGCCTGTTTTCATGTTATAGAATTAAAATAATATTTGAATCTGGATCTTTCAAGCCCGACATCTTTAAAACCACAAAATAAAATTGCATTGTATTTTTACTTTTTTGTCCCTTTTATATCCATTCAAATTTAAGAATGGCGACATATTGTGTCGATTCAATATTTAAAGCACAACCTGCAATTATTATGACATCATTGAAATTAAAAACTATGCCACTTTGAATACATTGCAGAATTTTCATTTCGGAGAATTTTCATTTTTTGTCTATCAATTTTGACTAAACACATGCTGAACCCAGTATCGGCAAAATATTTAAGACCAATATTATTTTTATTACAAAATATCTTAATCTTAATTGAAATATTGTAAAAAGTTTATTTTTTACCAAAATACTGATTGATTTTACATAAGAATTTTTCAAAATGGTTATTGGTCTCAGGCGGATGCTTTGTGCTCAATTTAAACCCATATTGCTTTATTTTACGATATAGTGCATCTTTGGACAATCGATTGGGTATTATCTTTAGATATACACATGCAAAAGTGTGTACCACCGAATATTGACCTAATTTGTGGACTTGTTTTAATTTTCTTATGTGGGTTACTATCAGTCTCCGACGATACCGACTATTTATAATTGCTTCAGACTAAAGTCAGTTTATCTAAGTTTGCCTAAAAATATTTTTACCTTTAATACAGCTGTTGTTACGGCAGAATGGGCTGGTCAAAACTTCAAGTGGTCCAAAATTGCTTATAGCTGACAGTTGCATAGCCATACATTCAAGGGCCTAGGAAACCCAGATCATATAGAAAGTTCGCCATATTTACAGGACATATTGGCTAACGGATGCACATTGAGCAGCCATGAAAACGAATTGCTGAGACTGCTCTTGTCTGAATTATGAGGTCTCTAATATGCACAGTCTGCTTGATATGTCAGTGCATTGAGGGTATGGCTGTTTCGGGATAGATTTCCCGTCGCTCCTTCAAGTTACACAAAACGGGTCAGAACGGTGTATAGACAAAGAATGTATTTGTATTTGGTACAATTTTCAGGCACGTTGCATTGCTGGTTACAGAGATATCACGCCAGGATCAGAACTTTAGGATCATCCCTCGTATGTTACAACAAGACCTGGGGCCTAAGGTCTTTAGATTACCATGTATCTTAATAGGTGAGGTGAGAACTTTGTCAGGAATCCAGATAAGTGTATGTAATTGAAATTTATTTTTCTGATTTCTCAACAAAAACATATGTTGTGGGTACTCAAAAGAACCGTCTCAATGAGACGGTTCTTTTGAGCACCCAAAACACATATTAAAACTGATAGGTAAGAAAATAATACCAATTTTATGCACAAAAAAATTCTGGACTTTTGTCAATATTGTATTTGAGAGAAAACTTACCTGATAAACTCTTTTTGATTTGTCATCGGAGTACAGTTCAAAAGCCAACTCCTTCTCTTTCTTTGATTTTGTAATGTCTGGATTGTTTCTAAATTTGTAGCCTACAATATGTAAAATAACAAAATTAAACCCTTGCCCTGATATCAATCATGGGTGAAAGTTTTCGGGATTATTCCTAGAAACAGGATTTTGAGGCTGACTTTCTATGGAAAGTCAGCCTCAATACACTGGATAAGGCAGCTTATAATAGCTTTTCTGGTTTATTTTCAGTTCAACTAAAGACAATTGACAATTTAAACTTGAAATTGTTGATATTTTGAAGGCATATTGAAAGATATAAGTTGTGATTTTCTAAAGTTCAGGACTTTGGAAATTTTGAACTTTTACCCATGTGCTATAAATAATATCGTTTGTTAAATGTACCTAATATAGCAAATTTCTTTTTCTAATGACTTTTGTTATGTCAGTGAAACACAAAACTGTATCAAAATTGACTGCTTCTATTTATATCAGCCAGGAAAATTTCTATTAAAATTGTCAAATATATCCTTTTCCATTTAACTACAGATAACATGTGTATTTGTTTGTTTGATTTGATTCTTTACGTCACATCAACATTTTTTTCAGTTAGGCAGGGACGGGTCTTCCTGGGTTGAACCAGTACTAAGCTAGGATAAATGTGTCTTGCTCAAGGACCACAACACAGTGACGCTGGTGAGGCTCGAACCCATGGCCCTTCGGTCTCGAGTCAAGCACTCTACCACTGAGCCACTGCACTCACTAAAACATGTGTAAAACGACCACTCTCAAGGAGAGCAAAAAATTATTTTCAATACCGATTATCGCTTAATGCAGGTAAAAAGTTTTGCAGAATGCTCCAAAGGGAGCATTCTGCAATACTGTCGACCTTCATTAAGCTACGCGTTGTCATTAAGAACTTTGTTTTACACAGGTTTTACTGTATTTCTGCTGCCAAGAAGTGTAACAAGGCCTTATCAAACAGGCATCTTTCCTGGTTTAGGGTGTTAATTCTATTGATAGAGCTGATGCTTAAAGTTCTAGTCAACAATATTTCAGTCATGTGAAAGGGCCATCTCTAAAAATGAAAGCTGCACAAAAGAGCTCATCTCCCTAGTGCCCACCTTGGTGTTAAAAACTTAATATTAGCAAAAAGTACACCAACCCTGGTTACTCAAGAACACAACACAGTGATGCCGGTGAGTCTCGAACCAGCAGCCCCTCGGTCTCGAGTCAAGCACTCTACCAATGAGCCACTGTGCACACTAAATTTACTGGTGAAACCTAGATTTTTTTTCAGGTTTTCTGAAAAAAGTTTTTTTATGCATTTTGAAAGGCAATATGCCTTTCAAAATGCATAACATAATATTTTTTACCAGAAAAAAAATAACAAAAAAATGACTTGTGTGCCTACCCTACCTAAATTTTCAGACCTGTTACCTGAAACACATTTATTAATTTCATATGGCCCTAGCAAAGACTCTGATCTGACTGTGCGAATGCACAGGCTGATCTGAGTCTTCATTGGGTGCACATACCAATTTGTACCTTTTGTATTGTCTCTTTCTATTTATAAATGCCTAAAAATGATTCGGGTAGAGGTAAAAAATGTAGGACCTGAACCACATGTATATTTTGCTTCGGCCTAACCTGATCAGTCATACCTTCAAGTTTGAAGCATCCACATTGTTTCTTATCATCTGGTTTTACATAATAGTAGAAGTTACCGCCATGGATCACACACCATCTTGTCTGCAATTTGGCACTTCCAAAGAAACCTGCAATTAAGATACATGTACCATAGTTCTAGCTTAACAAAAAATTGAGAGTAAAAAATCAATATTTTCTTATCCATTAGATTAAACATACATGTATGTTATGGGTCTCATTGGGATGTTCTTTTGATTACCTACATCATATGGGCCTCAATGCAAGAAAACCTGTCTTCGAGTGTTCCCGCACGACAAAGGCGCAGACCAGCCTGCAGCCTGCACATCCATGCAGTCTGATCAGCACCTTTGTTATTCACGTATTGAAAAGTATCATATTTAAACTTGCTTCAAGCAAATTTTCAATTTCCTAGCAAGTCGCTGTTGCAGAGGAGACCGGTTTCAGTCTCGCTTTGTCGGAAACCCCGAAGACAGGTTTTTTCACGTTGCAGGCCATATATTTTGGTTGAGCTATAAGAAAATTTAATTTACTGAATCTAATGCCAAAGATTGTAAACATAAATTTATCATATGACGTCACTTCTGGGAGTGATATAATGCCATGTATTAAATTCAATAAACCACTAATAGTTTAAAGATTATGGTAACATTATGAAATGACGTCCATAACAAGGGCACTCATATATGGCAAAATCTTGACGTTCTCACATCAAAAAAGCCACAACAATTTTTTTTAACATCATATGACAAATAGATCCTAATATTCCTGTTCCCGTATTATTGAATTTATTAAAACTTGTTGCGAAAAAGGGATAAAATGTTTAGCATATCCCTTTTCCTCAACTTGTTTAAATCAATAAATTAAAAAATGTTAGATCCTCTATACAAGAGATGTTTCATGTTTATCAAGGCCGTCATCGCCGGTCCGGCACGGCCAGGCCACTGTTTTTGACTGATTATGCTTTCCTCAGAGTCCCTTTATTCTCCTTTCGGCTCATTTTATTTTGTGCTTACCTCTGATTTTATACAATCTGCCACAATTTATTGATGCAATTATCAACAACGCTCGTTGCGCGTGTCATCAATAGATTGACCTAGCCAAGGTGTTAAAACATTGAAAAATTTTAATGACAGACACCTGCTTGACTAATTTCATAATCGGATGGTCTTAATGGACGTTATCATACTTTTGGACCGTGTCGAGAGAAAACCTGACTGATATGTATAATATATGGTAGACCTTCAGGACTGGTGTGTGTAGGGTAACTCCTTACAACTATACAAACACTGTTGTCCAGGCGAAAAATTTGCCACCCCCCCCCCCCCCCCCCCCAATTTTTGAAAGATCTGCTGTGATTTAAAAAGGAGGGGATATTTTTATGAAGAAAAAGAACAGAACGTATTAATATTTAAATAAAATGCCGTCGTACCTTTCATTAAAAATCCCCCATGGTTTTTGAATCTTAGAATGCACACTGCACACACTCCTCTCAGCATTACTGTTGCACAACATATATGTTTGTGCATCATGGCCAGGTGATTGGGTTAAAGTTCAAAATTTCCCAAATCCTGAACTTTTGAAAATCAAATCTTAAAACATGCAGTATGCCTACAAATATCAACAATTTCAAGTTTAAATGGTCAATTGTCTTTAGATACTTGTAAACTGAAATTAAATCAAAAAGGCTATAAGAATCTGCCTAATTCAGGATTTTGAGGCGGACCGCCGGTGGAAAGTCAGCCTCAAAATCCTGAATTCAGGCATAATTCTGAAAAATTTCACCCATGCAGGTGTGAGTTGACTGATCTGAGTTTTTGCTGCACGTTCATGCCACTTTGTTGGTTTTGTCATGAGGCCACTCAAATATAGGTCTCGTTGCGACTTTGCTGCTTGCGAAAGAAAAAGGTGCAGAACAGTCTGATTAGCTTCCTGCAAAGTATGATAACTCCACTTGCTAGGTACCATCAGAAATAGTCTTTTAGGGATTTTCTGCCTTTCTGAAGTTGGGGCCAGGGGCCTGTTGAATTTGGGGAAAAAGCATTTGGACCATCAAATTGGGAAAACTAAAAGAGGACCGCCAATTTAAACATTATCAGTGTAAAGCAACATATCTGTTGCTTTAATTGCCCACCAAAAAACCTCATGAAAAGATTGCATAAAAATGTGAAGGAAAACATGTTTTCATTCCCATTTTATGCAAATTTTCATGCATCTGTAACTTTGGTATTTTTGTTCGGATTTTCATAAAATTTTCACCAAAATGTAGAACTAAGAAATTGAGAATGATATACACCATTTTGGGAAGTTTTTGCTCATTTTTGAATTGGGAAGGGGTCGTTATTCGGCCCCAAATCAGGCCTAGGAAAATCCCTGTCTTTGTAGCTGGGCAGACTTGCTGTGGAGTCTTACATGATCACAAACCCTAAAGACAGGTTTTCTCACCCTGCAGCTCAAATATTACCTGTGCCTTTTCTCTGTTTCTTCTCTAAATTCCCAGTAAATGCAGCATTCTGTAGCTCGGAGGCTGGAGTCACGGGAATACCATCTGTATAATAAAATATATTCTTAAATGACGCCACTGTTTATCAGTGTCCGCAAATTTTGTGAATAGTATTGCAGGGGCAGATCCAGGATTTCTGGAAAGGGAGTTCATATGTATAAAGGTGTGGGGGTTCGCTTTTCTAATTTTAACTCATTTTTCTTACATATCCCATGAAAATGAAATAATTTGGTCTCACTGAGACCAAATTATTTCATTTTCATAAGATATTTAAAAACGGGAGGCGGGAAGGTGGATTCAAGCGAACCCACTGAACCCCCTCTGGATCTGCAACTGATACTTCTGTAATTACTTCTGACAGCTGACTCAGCTCATTTGCATGTGAAATACACCTCAAACAGCTAATTCACTTGCCAGTAGTGACTATGTATCCGTGATTTATGGCGAGCCACAACTACTTGACATGTGCAAATCAAGCCTATGTCATGGTCTGTTTCATTGGCTGTCTGAATTCATGCTGGTTGTTCCGATATTCTATTTTAAAATCCAACAAAATTGTTAACATGATTAAATACAATAAAACCTCAAAATTTTGAAAGTTGATTTTTCGAAATACTCGCTAATTCGAATTAAATAAGGGACACACTGAATTCAGTGAAGAGGAACTATTCATGATCTATTTACATGTAAATAACTGTCTATAATAACATATGTTTTGGATGTGTAAAAGAAACGTCTCTTTGAGATGTAAAAGAAACGTCTCTTTGAGACGTTAAAAGAAACGTCTCTTTGATACGTTTCTTTTACGCATCCAAAACTTATGCCTGCCAAAAAAAATGATGACACTTATTTTTGGGGATTATATATTTTATGTCTACCTCCCAAAAATTTGAACTACTGATACTTCAAAATAAACCATCTGGCCTCAAGGACTTCAAATTTATGGTATTGTAATTCATCATGAAGCACAAATATATTCTATATTAGTTATTTCATCCTTTATCCACTCCCATTGAATATTAGGTTTCCATTACAAAAATGAAAATACGAATGATGAATTTTGCTTTTCAACAGGGCTCCAGATAAGAGGGGGTAAAGGGTATTTCAGCATTGATTTTTCGGAAATTCAGCATTGAAAATTAAATTGAAGGGTAAAAATAACCTTTGCAGTTTGAGGTTTCAGTGCTGATATTCAATTTATGAGGCGAAATCTTTTATTCTTAGAAAGAAAAAAACTAATTAATATACACCAATTGTATAAATCATGGAAGTTTTTCTGAAAACACAACATGTATTTGATACAAGCAACTTTCTTTAAAATATGTTAAGCAAATATTGGGTCTTTTTACAAGGCTTTGCATTTTCTACAATTTGGAGTAAAATACTCATTAAATTAAAAAGTAGGGGGTGAAATACCCATTGGTCCAAATCTTTATCTATACCACTGTTTTCAACATGCATGTTCACTTGAAGTTCAAAGTCAAATATTTACATTTTCGATGCAATCCTAAAATGAACATTTAGATTTTTGCAACCGTTCATAGCCTCATAAATTACACAAATTTGATTGACAGCTGCCAAGCTCACTTGCCAGTGCAGTATGCCTCCAACATGGAGCTCATTCGCCAGAAGCGATACTGGTGTTATGATTGACCGTGAGCCACACCAGAGTCACAGGTGCAAAACAAGCCTTTTGTTTGCTCCATTGGCTGTCCGTGTTCAAGCTGGCTGTTCCAGTTTTCCATTTTACACTCCAACTAAACTGTTAATATGATTATATTTTAAATACAAAACTGTTTTTTTTTCCTAAATTAACTTTTTTTTATAGTTTACAGGGTTCGCGCTACCGATCGCCATTGTCGCAAAATGCGAAGAAATAATAAATTTGGCGCAAAAAATATTAATTTGGCGACAACTATTGGCGAAAGAAAAATCGCAAGTAAATTTTTCTGTCTGGCGTCGGAATCGTCACCTCCGGCTACAAGTCATTGCCTCGTGCCGCTTAATGGTCATCAATGTGTATCTTAATTGTCAATTAACACCCCAATTATCGACCACACAATTCAGTAGCTGATCGAGTCAAACCTGGACACGCGTTGATAACCTCGGACCCAGTATAAATGTTTATAACCTACGGCGATCGGCACACACTTTTAACAGCTGCTACCGGTAACGGTCATAATTACAGACTATAATATACATGGTGCCATGCTGTGCATGAAATAAACTGCACCATCATCGTGACATCTTTGCTTTTTGTGGTCAATAATAGGCCTAATAGTCATTACATAGCTTTCTGATTTCGTAACTTTAAACATGTTGAAAAGACCGCTATTTCGACGTCCACGAAGAAGAAAAAATCAAGTGTCACTTGCAAGCTCACTTTCCACTCGTAAGAAGATAGATATATTGCTTCGAGCTTTCCATCAAGCTTTGTGAGAAAGGAGAAAGATTTGCATGTGCCATTCTTTCATCTGACGGCATCACTCACTAGACATTACCAGGCATGCGAAAGAATCCGCGCAACTCGCAAAGGCCGACAGTAGCATTGCTTCTCTTTTCAAGACAGCAACTGCACACGCTGTTCAAAGTGCTTTTCTCGACAGTTTCAGATATCTGAACCTATCATTTCTAAACAGAAACCTTTTTATTTAAAAGGTAGATGATGTTATGGCTCACTTGATTTAAATTTGTTTTGTCAGAAAAATTCGGGCCTGTATTCCGAGGTAAAAATTATGCAATTGTGCTCTCCCCTAATATTTTTGAATTAGCTCCCTTGTTGCAATATTTAGCAAACTACTTTGGCAATGCAGTTATTTGTTCTATTTAACATATAATTTCCCAATTTAAACATTTTAATCAAAGTATTATATGATCTTTTATAATTTCATATTCACGCGAGAAAAACATTGATTGCAAACTTTTAATCTTCTAAAATCAAATACCAAAAAAATCGAGAGAAAAAAGCCATTTTATTTTAAAATTGGCGTCATACATATATTAGCAATTATTATTAATCTAATATGTTAAATATATCCTGTCTCACGTTCAGGTTTGCTCACGTTCAGGTGTTCAAACCTGAATGGAGGTTTTCCATATAAACTCTATGGAAAGACTGACAATTTCATCGAAAGTCTGATCATGATCATCCCTGTGTATTATTTTTTGCTTGACACCTTAAACGTACAATGTTTGTTAATCCTATTTATTCTGAATACTTGCAAACAGGTACTTTGGCAAGCAGTGAATACCCAAACAGCATTTCATCAGTGTTTGCTCTGTTTGTTAAGAAAAATCAACAATCCCCAGGTACAAATATACATAAATATAAAGACTGTCAACCGCTTTAAATACAAAATGGACTATTCCTTGGTTGTTTTATCAATGTGTGTACAATAATCCACCAGAATTAAGGGGGTTAAAGACAGAAGACATTTTTTGCGAAAAAATGCCCCCAAACCTGGCTCTTTTTGGGCGACAAATGGCCAAAATCTGGCTCTAAGTTTGAGAAAATGGCACAAAAAAAATCTGATTGGCGAAAATGGTGGCGAAAGAAAAATAAATCCTAGCGCAAACCCTGGTTTAAATATTTAACATTAAAATGTAAATACAGTATAAGCAATTAATTCAAAAGGGCTTCACGTTAACTTTGCAAGAGCCATGAACATTCCAAAAATTGAATTCATTTCTTAACATATGACACCCTTACGGTAAATGTCCTAAAATTTCAAACACTTTCTCCGTCTATCCTCAAATAAAATGTTGGCTCTCATGGCTAGAATTCACAAAATGCTTGTCAGGATAACAAAGCTTGTGAGGATAACAAACAGGGAAGACCCTGATCAGACTGCTTCTTCAGAAGCAGTCTGATCTGGGTCTACGCTGTTTGTCCAGGCCCTATTTGGCAGGCAAACTAGTGTTAGAAATTTTAGAACATTTACCGTACTAAGTTCACCCTTTCATGAACATCTGAAAAATGAAATTCAATTCTAATGAAAAGGGATCATACATACTGGTCAATATAGAGAGGTTTACTATACATGAATTTATTAAAACAGACATCTTCCCCCAATAAGTGCCTTGTGACATTGTGTGAGGTCCAGATACTTGTCATAAATCACACTTTTCTCCAAACTAAGATAATGAAGGAACGGTGAGCTATATGCGCGATCCAGGAATTTTTTTTCAGGTGGGATCCAGGCCTGACGGCCAGAAAACAGTCTGGACGTTTTTTTTTTGTTTTTTTTTTAGTCCTCAACTTATTTTACTGTTTACAGAGGGGGTGCAACGGTTTCATTACAGAGAAAACTATACTTTTCCAAGGATCCAGAGGGGGTCCAATATTTTCCAGGGGGGTCCAACTTTTTCCAGGGGGAGGGGGTCCAAATGCTAATTTCTATAGAAACCCATATAACTTGTGATTTTCCAGGGGGGGGGGGGGGGGGGGGGGGGGGTCCGGACCCCCTATCCCCCCTCTGGATCCGAATATGTGCTATTAATTGCATGCAACTATTGTGATAGCCAAGGACATTAGAACTGCCCACACAAAGGACTTACAGTCAATGTATGCTGACTCTTCACTGCCGTCTGACTTAGTACTGCCGCCTGTAAACAAGGACTCATCCTGATTCTCTTTGCCTGAAAGGAACATTTTATAGTGTCTTATTAAAACATGTATGGCACTGACTCAACCCAGCCATTTTCATAATGTTCAGTTAGAAATCACACAATAATATACTGTTATATTTTTTTAAATAAAAGTTAAACATATTTATTACCCAACCGTCTATTTACGGAGTAAGTGTCTATTTTTTTGCTATGTCATGAGTCACTGAACTATTCCACCCTTCAATAAATTTAAAATTGACTATTGACTGGCACTATACCATGATCTGGTTACCCGCATCCCTGTTAAAACACACAGGCGCGTATCGACATGAGCAACAACAATGCGTGCACGGCTCGTTTATGAAAGGAGACGATATGCAACAATGGTGAAAATAAGGTATGGTTTGGCAACTTTAAACTCCAATAACTCTGTTGTTTATGGTCAGAAACATAAAGTGTGGGTACTCGTTTTCTTAGTTAGACGGAGTGGAACATTTTGAGACCAAAATTAAGCAGATTTGTTGAAATTTTCTGCTTTGCAACAAAACCGCATTGTCTACACCAACTCCATGCAAGAAACGCTGCTAAGTGTTTCATCAATGGGTTGGGTAATAAAACAGTTATTTCATGCCTGTTTGTAGTATAGTCAAACTATTACCCCTCGGTACCGTGGACAGCCTGATGCACTATTGCATCAGGTCTTCCACGGCACCTCGGGGTTATAGTTTTGAATATACTACAAACAGGCATGAAATAACTGTATAATAATATACTTTTACTGAGAGAAAAGGAAAATTAAGTTTTGTCAATCTACAGTATATGTGCCCTTTACCTTTGACTCCAAGGTCATATCTGTGACCTTAATCCAGATTCAGTAGCATATTCTGTTAAATACAAATATTAATCTAATTAAAACAATCATACATAACACTCAGGGGAAAAAATATTTCAATATTGCACTTGTCCTGTAGGACCAGTGATTTACAATTTTCACTTGTCCTGCAAACACATGCACTCGTCCTTTAAAAGTGTATGCAATAAAGAACATAAGGGAGTAATGTAAACTTATAAAGTTCATTATATCACTGCTAAAATTATATTTACCCAATCAATTTCATACCTGCATCTCATACACTGACAAAAAATTGTTCACAGTCAATACTCATCCAGTTCAGAAAGTGCTAGTTTAAATTCACTCTCAGATTTTAGCACTCACCCAGGACATCTAAAAAGGACGAGTAATTCTTTTCAAAGCACTCGTCATACAGGACGAGTGCTTTGGGAGGAATTAATTGTCTTTTCTAGATTATTATTATCATTATAAAGGAAAAGTAATTCTTCCTAAAGCACTGGTCCTACAGGGCTCGTAATTAAGAGCGGTCGAGTGGAGTTTTTGTCCCTTATCTTTCTATCTATCTTTCTATACTGGCCTCGCTCATACTTGAGCATTACGCCAGGGAGTGCTAACTCTGATAAAAAAAAATAAAATAAAAAAAAAAACTTTTGGCTAAACTATTATTTAAATAAGGAGTGCCCAAAATTCCTCTGTGGACTAGGTAATGGCCACAGAAGGAGACAGACTATTCCAATGTCGAATAGTTCAGGGCATCACTGTATGTCTGGTGTATGCGGTATTGAGCACTACATGTATGTGATGACCTATTAGTTTACAAACTGTGAGCAGGGGTCATATACTTGTCTTTTTCAATAGACACTGCTCCAAGGGGAGCATTCTGCAATACTTTCGACCTTCATTTAGCTACCATTTGTCATTAAGATCTTTGTTTTGTCTATTTTGAGTGGCTGTTTTACACAGGTTTTACTGTATATTGAAAACAATTGGTCCAGATCAGACTGCTTCCTAAGGAGCAGTCTGATCATAGTTCATAATGTGCATTTTAATATATGCAGCAGATGTAACTTAAGCGGACAACATTTCCTAGACAAAATATATTAGCATGATAAGGGCTACTCCTTCTTTTCTCAAAGCATATTTCTGATTTATTGCTCAAGTAAATACAGTAAATCCTTTATAAAACAGCCACTCTCAAAAAGACCAAAAATTGATTTTCAAGACTGATTATTGCTTAATGCAAGGGGAGCATTCTGCAATACTTTCAACCTTCATTAAGCTACCGTAGCAGGGATTCAGTTTGGCGTCGGCCATCGGACATAGTCCGAAAATAGTTCCAGATGTCTGAGAGTTTGCTGTCCAATTTGGACAGTTTGTCCGAGACGATTTTCAGAAGTGCACACTGTACGGTAATGCACAGTGATGCAATAGTATTTTTGTTTTATAAAACGATCGTTGATTGGTCAAATTTCTGTAAGCTTCAGACTGGTTCGCCTTATTTTACTCAGCAAATACTTATTCACTAAAGCAAACCAGTCATAGTGTTTTGTTACGCCGCATCTGATTGGTCTATTGCATCCTTAATTTTCTTCCCTCCATTTCATCTCTAAGCGGATAGCATATTTGCATTGGCATTTACCGATAAAATGACTTAGAAACTTAATTGCCACCAAGAAACAACAAGAACTCAAGTTTTTAATGCCCAAAAACAGTTTGCCCGCTCCATCATTACCTGAACAGCCACTTTCCCTGACTAACGAGTCGTGCAGCGGCTGCAAAAAGCAGCAAAAAACAGCACCCCACCCACTTCCACCGATCAACAAGCTGGTCTCCTCAATCAATCAGGCCGCACTTAACCCTCGGAAATGGTAGCAAAACTACTCCTTATTTCAATTTAAGAAGGGCAGATGGCGATTTCTTTTTATGGTGGTAAAAATGAGTGTTACAAAAATGTCCTAAAAAATCCAAATGTCGGAACAATATTGGGGCTCCTTGGACAAAATGTCCGAAGTAAATTTCAGTCCAGCTGAAACCCTGCTACCATTTGTCATTAAGATCTTTGTTTTGTCTATTTTTGAGTGGCAGTTTTTCACAGGTTTTACTGTATATTGAAAACAACTAGGACCAGATCAGACTGCTTCCTAAGTAGCAGTCTGATCATAGTTCATAGTGTGCTTCTTTGATAAAACTAGTCAGGATTGCATTTTTAATTTAATATATGCAGCAGACGTAATAAGCGGACAACATTTCCTGGACAAAATATATTAGCAGGATAAGGGCTAATCCTTCTTTTCTTAAAGCATATTTCTGATTTATTGCTTAAGTAAATAATATTATGTGAATGCTAAAAATAACCAATTAAATTAATCAAAGCATTAACTTAAAAAAAGAACTATCTCACAAGCACCTTTAGATGTGTCCACTGGTGTAACTCTCAGATAAGGATTTTCTTCGAAGAGCTTGGTGAGTTTGTCAAGAATCAGCTGTCTGTGCTCCTGAGCCTTCTTACTAAGCTTCTCAGCTTTCACTGTCTCTTGGAAAAACTTGTCAACCTCTGAAAATAGAAGGACCAGCAGGATTTTAGTTAAGAGTGCATAACGAAAATATATTTTTTATTTCTCAACCAGAACATATGTTGTGGGTACTCAAAAGAACCGTCTCAATGAGACAGTTCTTTTGAGCACCCAAAACATATGTTAAAACTGATGGGTAAGAAAATATTTTAAAATTTACGCTTAAAATTTTTGTTTAACTAAACCTATGAAGACCAGTATATGTGATATGGTACTTATACATTTGCATAAGCATACACTGATCCAGAAAATTCAGTCAGGGGGTCCTGACAGCGTTTTCTTTATTCATTAATGTATTTCACAGGGGGCTGTCCAGTTGCTTCTCTAGGGTCAGGGTGGCTAGTGACCAGTTTTATCACAGAAGCCAATGACTTCTATTTGTAGCCACTCAACATCTTGTAGCAAATGGCTACATAATGGCAGGGTCACAGGGAATGGTGTATGGCCAACACGGAAGTGTACACAACCAGCCGTGAAAAGATGTCTGATGGAGGTGAACTGCGGAGTTCGGGTTTCATTTACATACCTGAGAGATTTTACTAGGAGTAGCTATATTAGCGAGAACTCAACATACCTGAGAGATACTTTGGCCAAAGGGCAAATAACAACAACAACAACAAGGGTGAGCCCTGCGGATCAAGGTTGGCAAAATGCCTGCAAATAAGCATATTTGCCATGGCAGTGGCATTTACTGGGAAATGCAGGGAAATACTGGCAAATATGATTTAGAACCCTAGAATTTTTACACTCAACATTTAGATTGGTAAGGACCTCTGACGGTGGTAATGGGAATCACAGTGTATCGCTGCCTATTATTTTGATAAAAATTACATCGATCAAATGCTTCCATCTTCATATATAAGCTCGCTGTTGGTCTCTATTTTATGATTTTGAATTTGATTTCCTCTTTCCATAAATGTACGGCTTAATTTTGGGGCTAAAATGGTCACTTTTTGTATTATACATATAGGAAATAGAAAACTATTTTCAAAACCTCATTCCGCCCCCGAGTTCCAACTAATCCTTTTGCACGTAAGTGTGTTCTCATATTTTACATAATATATGCGAAAAGCTAGTTGGAACTCGGGGGGAATGATATCCCACAGCCCAAAATGTGACGTCTGGGCGAGCCCGAACATTAGCATTTGGATTTTTGGTGTGCTCTCTTGAAAACCGTTTTTTCCAGTATAATGAAATAATTAGTACAAGTAAGTTTCCTTTTCATAACCCCTTAGTCATGAAATATTAAAACGTTTTAGCATATTTTTCTTTAGATTATGAAAAGTGTCCCTTTACTAAATTCAGTTGGTAGATTATTTTGCACATATACTGTATCTATCCAATACACATAAACTTCATGGCCATCGACTAGGTGTACTTTACGCATGGATGAATGGTTATAGTACATTGCTGCATAATATTGCACCAGGTAAATACATTGTCATCAAGGTTGAATATGGACTACAGTTGCACTTCAAAATATTTCTTAACAAATCAGATAGAAAAAAACAACAACAAAAATAATCATTAAAATGCTCATGATTTCGGACTTTAAAATACTTTCACTGTGATTTGTAATGGAGTATTGATGATATAATACCCTTACACGTGAAAATAATTGATTTCTAATGTTTTTGGTGAAGTCAAATTTTGCAACCCCTACCCCCTTTGGTAGTCTCCTTTTTTTGTTGTAGGGATCTGCCTGTCTTATTATAACCTTAATTCGTTCCTAAGACATCAAGCGTCCTATTCAAAAGGATACCAGTGATATCTTATGCATAGGGAAGTTTTGGGAAGCATCTGAAAAATAGGCAGATACCCTATCAAAGCGTCAGAGGTCCTTTCAGCAATAATGTTTTTTTACTAAATATTTCAATTCTACTTGTTTTTCAGGCTATCAGCTCAATTATAAGTCTAATTCTTTAAACATTAATTTTAAAAAAGTGAAATTTAGAAGAACCCCACCACCCCCTATATCATACCCGCCAAAGTACTCATCAGTTGGCTTGTGCATAGGTACAGATGAGGTTTGGTATTTGGATAAGTGTTTAAAGTCATGATGATAAGTTTGGTAATGGTGTCTGTGAACAGTTTAGTTTCAGTACTGTTAATGACAATATTTTTCTGACGTCCAGGGTATACATGTACAGTACCTGTAGTTTAAAGCCATACTATAAGTCAATTAAAGACACCTCTGTTTGTGGTCACCAGGACTTTTATTGTTAAAATATGAAGTCAATCAGGACATCCTACTGTTCATCCTTGCCTCTGGTTATTCTGTGTCTCTTGAATAAGGGTCAGGTGTGGTACTTGATTGTTTCGATTCCTGATCTTTGCACCCTTATTGACTTTGCTTGGGATGTGTTTATGAGAATATGACAGGGACAATTGCCAGATACACAGGTACATCTTCTCCCCATTTAAAGTTCAAATTAGAATTTACCCTTGTCCTGCCAAGCCAGAATTAGACCTGGTCCTGTTGAATCCGTTTTTGAAAACACTAGATCCTGGTCAGCTGGTCTTATCAGGATCAACACTGTTTTCCACACTTATTGAAAGTACGGGTTTCAGCTTAACTGGATAGAATTTGGGAGAAGCTTAAGTGTAGTAAAATATTCAGCATGATAAGGGCTAAAGATACTATTTTTTGTTAGAAATTAATTCAGAATTTCAGTCCAAGATTCATATTTGGCTGTTCTAACATGTTAAAATCTATTCAAAGGTTGTATACTGAGTCTGATAACCTCATATTCAATATTTACATTTGTACTCATTTGGTTAAATTATGCTATCTTTAAGTCAACTTCCTAAAGTCTGCATTTTACAGATAAAAATCATAGTTGCCAGTATTTCACAGCAAAAAAGTTATCTTTGCCAGTATCTGCCACTTGAGCATTATTTGCCATGCCGGGAAATACCGATAAATGCCACCGGTAAATGCCGGGGGTGGAATTTGCCGCCCATCCTTGCTGCGAATGATATTGATTTGTGACCTAGTGTTTGGACTCCTCTATATTAGAAGAATTATATCTACAAAAACAACAACATGGCGGTCACCAGGGTATCTCATTCTCGTTTAAGTGTTTGAACTAGGGCCAATCTGTAATTCTATCTGTCTATGGCAGCATCAATGTTCTTTAAGAGTTTTGAGGAATACAGCTTACTTAAAAGCTATATTGTAGGTCTATGGAAAAACATTTACAGGTCTAGGCACATAAGCCCAGATGAAAACATTGGAATGGAAATGTCTTCATGCAAAACCGTAAACTTTTATGGATAAATTTCACATGCCAAACCTTTTCCTTCCTGCAGTTGCAAAGTAGGGTAAAAACATCGAATTTCGGACGGACATGTAAAATCGGACACTTTTCTACCTCCCCTGACATAACGTCAGGTGCTCTAGACTCTCAACCAATTGTTAAGTCTTATTTCAGGTTCACTGTACAGACAAAATATTGTCTTACCCACTTCCAAACAGTGAAAATGGAACACGTTACATTATAATCGACAAATTAGATATCCATTCCAGTCTGGTGACCTCCAGCTCCGCACAGTTTAGAGAGCACGTGGTTTCGATGCTTGTCACAACTATTTTTAATTCCATCTTTTATAGTTGAATATTAATGCACAATGAAATATTTCTGCTCCCTAGTATCTTCGATAGTTATATTTATATATGAAATGAAAGGTTGTTTTTGCATATTCACAAAGATTTGAAACGAAATAACGATAAAATAATGGGTGTCAGTATTTCCCTTCAGGAAATTTAATTTCGGACACGGCATTGAACAAGACGTTCAGACGATGATTTTGACCCTTTCATGTGTTTTCTTTCCTATCCAGCTGTTTGTAAATAAATGCATTAATTCTATTTACGTTTTAGAAAAGATTATTTAAGATTATTGTTGGTATATCGATTGAAAGACTGGAGTGCATCACCGCGGACCCCCAAAATTGAGCAAGAGTTGACTGCGGGTTGAAAAGATTCTGTAGCTTTGCATGCTGGTTGACATTTCAGCACTTGATTTTAGAAGCAAATGAAATCGATATCTTAAAAGACCTCGGAAGTTTACTCATATGATAAATGAAACATATTGACAGAATAAAAACATTTAAAGAGCTTTATTTTTTAAAAAGAAACAACTGTCCGATTTTCCGTCCGAATTTCCCGATAGCCGTCCGAATTTTCATGTTCGACCCTAGGTCACTTTAAGTGCTAATCAAACACATTTAAATGCATTAACCAATGAAATTACAGCTTTATTAAGTCAATCGAGCATGTTTGGTAGCTACCAGCTAGATTTAACCCGGTGACGTGTCTGGAGCAAAGCACAAACCGTGCGTTGAATCGTTGAATCTATGTCTTCACGACAGAATTAGTCTCTCTTGTAATATGCATCATCTCTGGTATGTATTCTCTTGGTTTTCTCAGGTATTATCTTCTTAAGTAAATTGTCTCTCGGTATAACTGTTAAACTGAAGTAGTGACACAGCGAAAAAGCGTCCGAAGTTCGATGTTTTAAACCCTAATTACCTGCAAGGATCTGTTTCACGCTTTCATTTACTAGTGACATCTTGTATGGTTGATAAAACCCAAAACTTCCGCGTTAGGTCAATTTTAATCCCCAAATTTAGGCATTTTGTTTCAAACTTCCTTGTTCATTATCCGGGCATTGTACTGCTAATTCAGCCTTCGTAAATATAAAAAACTACTTTTGATTGGACACTTAGTTAAATATATCCAATCAAAATGCATCTTGTAGAATCTTTCAGAACTTCCTATGATGGTTCCCAAAATAGCTCTGGTTTTCGGCCTTAAATGGTTTCCGCTTTAATCGCTGAGGTTACATGTGAGCAGGAAACCAGTTTGCCAGAAACGTTGCTTGTAAACACGAACTTGACGAAGTCATGGAAGAAGATTCTCCTTCTATTCTGCGTCGAATAGGTGCAGCTGTATTCTATGGAGTCAGCTCATTTATGATTATAGTTGCAAACAAAATCGTTCTGACGTCCTACAAGTATGTATATCTCTGAAGTTTCCAAACTTCAGCAAAGATGAGAGACTCTTACTCAAGCCTGGTTCCAGACTCTATATCTATCTTGTAAATTATACAGTCCTCAAGGCTGGACCCAGAGGGGGGGAGGCATTTCAAGCCTTTGGCTTGAACGTAGGGACGCAAGCCGTGAGCGGGGGGAGAGGGTAACTGGACATCTCGGCCCCTAACAAGCTCGGCCGCTAACAAACTCGGCCCCTGACCAACTGGGTCCCCACAAATGCGGTCTGTGTATTCACCGGATTGGGCCAGAAATTGGCCTCTTTGCTCTATTTTAAACTTTTTTTTTTTATTATTATTTTTGTAAAGTATGTATATGATCAGAATAATGCTGTCTGGATCATGGGGTAGGGCTTAATTTTTAGGTTGCAGCGACCATTATTACAAGAAGCGAACAATAATCATTTCTCTAAAAAACATTATTCCAATGCATATACTATTTTCATTAAGAACTATAACTTGCTTACATTAATCTTTCTAGTAAAAAAGAATGTTCAGTAAGCAAAGAATATATGTCTTTTTCAGGTCCGATCCGGTCAGATACAGAGTGTTGTAACATGCAAAAAAGAGTCTGTTGTGTATTGGGTGTTTGCCGTTTTTATCAATGATAATATATTCAAATGCATACAAATTGCACTAAATACATTATTTTTTCCTATACATCATTCTTGTAAAGAAAAAAAATCAGTTAAGCATAAAGGAATAGGCCAATTTTGGGCCCAATCCTGTCCGATCCGGTGATTAGGTCCGATCCGGTGAATACATGGACCCCCACAAACTCGGCCCTCAAACAACTTGGCCAAAAATATCAATTAATAATCACCTATGTATAAAAAATGAACATATAATTGTGAGTTAGTATATTTAAAAATTTATTAAGTGCCCTTGCTTTGGGATTCACAATCACCCAATATGCGACAAGCGAAGGCTCAGGCGCAATTGCACATCTAGAGCCTTCGCCATTCATGCAGTTCAAACATTCATTATTTAAACCCTTAGCCCACCAGTCCTGACTTTTGTCATCTACTAACCTCTTCTATCACTCATTTTTACAGAAAAATAAGCCTCTATGAGACATCCCATAAAGGACTCCAGGAAAGGGGTTGCACTGTGTCTATGTCCTTAATTGTTTCATACCCATTAACTCATGCACAATGAGAATGAAAGATTGAAAAAAATGAGATTAAGGACATGTGCAATGAAACAATGCAGCCTCCTGAAACTAATGGCACAATATTTCTATTCAGTATTGGGAGCCAAGTTTGTCAGGGGGCGTGTTTGTCAGGGGCCGAGATATCCCGGAATCGGGGAAAGTATGAGAGGGGGGGTCCAGGGGACCTGCCTCGTTTTTTTTTTTTTAAATCTATGTCTCTGAGAATGCATCTCAAGCCATTTTGAAAATAGTGAGTATGAATAATGATTAGGAAATACCACAATCACAAACCGCAGACAACCCTATGGCACCTCGAGGAAGAGCCGCTCAACCATCATGAGACACCAGGAAGACAAATCAAGCAAAGCAACCAGCTCTCTCTTCCCCACCAAGATGATTGCAATACTAGAATGGACATAAAGTAACGTACAACAAAACATAGAACAATTACAGACTCACACAATGGGAGTAACAATAAACAAAAAGTCGACTACAACAGAACCACCGCCTTAGAATGGACAGCAGCCTAAGCCACCAGGGGGCTCAAATGCATTTTACTGGTACCAAATCTTCGCCCTTGCTTCTGCTGTTGTTGAAGTACAAGAAATGTTCAGCTCGCATGGAGGCCATCTAACTAATTAAAAATGCAATGTATCATCATCGAGAAACACTCTAATCAAATTAACACACCAAGATGAAACAAAGAAAAGAGCTCATGACTCAGAATGAGATAGTCAGAGCTAAAGAAAACCTCATGTTGAGCCACGGTGGGTCCAGCTACAGATAAGTATCAGGCACCAAGCCCATTAATGATTTTTCCATATTCTATAATATCTATTTTAAGTAAGGTAAGACACTCAAACACCTTGTTCCTAACTATTATTTTGCATTTCCTTGTCATCCTCTTGTTGCTTTGGTAAGGTTCCCATGTGTGTGTGAGTGTGTGTGTGGGGGGGGGGGGGGGGGGGGGGGCACAACAATTGCAATGCAAGTCTGAGTCTGCCCAATGTACAGAAAAACAGCAGAGCCCTTGTGAGGAGGATGGGAGGGGCTTAAAATTTGAAAAAATATATGCTGGAAAAACAATAAAGTCAGCACCTAAGGAAAAATTGGGCATAGGTTCCCCTTTATTTTGTACTTTTTCATTCACCCCCAACACAATAACAATGGCCCAGCATGGCAGCAGCCTAGGGACTGGGGCTCTCTTTGTGACTACTAGACTACATGGGATTTGCAATGGAAGCAACAAAGGAATGGAAAATGGGGGTGGGGGGTGGTGGCACACACTGCAGACACGTTCCCGACTGCGCTACGCAGCCAGGCAACCAGCCCATGTGATAATGATGTGAATATCACATACAGTAAATATTCTAAAATTTCAGTCGCTTTTCTCATTCTGCTCTCAAATACATGTAAAATGGTGATTATCAAGACTGGAATTCACAAAATGCTTAATATCAGAAATTTAAACAGTGAAGACCCTGATCAGACTGCTTCTTCAGAAGCAGTCAGATCTGGGTCTGCACTATTTGTCAAGGCCTTTTGGTAGGCAATTAGTGTTCGAAATTTTAGAAAATTTAACCTAGATATAAAATGGGCCTGTCTTCGGAGGGTTGCGAACAACACAGGCGCAGTCTGATCAGCGCCTCTGGTATTCACGTATTGGAAAGTACCATATCTAAGCTTGCTACAAGCGAAATTTCATTTTTCTAGCATTTTTACTCTTTTCTTGCCAGAGGCAACTATTGTCGTCTACCTTGCAAACAGTTTGGACCTAGATTAGGATTGACATAAACATACTGTTGGTCCTGATCTAGTTCCAAACCATTTTACAAACTGATAGTGTTCCTGAAACCATTTTTTGAAAAAGTTAATTTTGAAGAAAGTCAGCAGACGACAACTGCATGAAAAATAACTTTGCATGCAAACAGGACTGGATGAACAGGCCTTTCTAAGTCTTTCATGGTAGGTTATACCGGTATGCTATAAGGAACAAAATCTCATGAGCCGGTCAATATTGTTGTTGGTCCATAAGGGAACACTCACAGTGAAATATTTCATTTTTGTTTGGCTGAGTGATTATATTGAGAAATTTGTAAAACACAGCATCACCTATTGGATCTTAGTCCAGCTGTTACTTGAAAACATAGGGCCAGCTAAGCAAAATTTTTAGCATAATATTGCGATTATTTTCTTACCTATCAGTTTAAACATCTGTTTTGGGTGCTCAAAAGAACCGTCTCATCTAGACGGTTCTTTTGAGTACCCACAACATAATGTTTTGCTTGAGACTTAAGAAAAATAATTTTCTGTTACACACTCTTATCTGGGGGCCTGGAAAAAAGAATAAATCAACAACTTTGCGCTAACAAAAGAAGTAGAAAATGAGCAGTGCAGGTAGCAACAGATGGCCATTTTTAATTCTCTGCATGCTGTGTAATTTTTCATGATTTTTTGTTGTCTGTGGATCTTTTTCAAAATCAAGTTTTTCAAAATTTTCTGTCATGTATATCATCTGGGTGTCAAAAAGTTTGGATCTAGGTCAGAATGATGTTTTGTTTGGCTGATCTGTGTCTAAATTGTTTGCAAAGATCAGCAGCAGACGACAAAGTTTGCAACTGGCAGGCAAAGAGTTAATTCTTTTTAGCTTTAACCCTTTACCCAACTAGTGTTGTATGTAGAATACTGCTTGATTAATCAATATCCAGCATTAATCAATTAACTTTCGATTTTAATTGATCATCTGAATTGTATGATCACTTCCAAATGGTTTAAATCCTTGCATACTGAGTAATTTTACAAGCTTTTTGTCTTCTACTGGTCTACTGATTTTTGTTCAAAATCATCCTTTTCAGAAACATGTTTCAGGAACACCATCAGAATGTCTAACAGTTTGGATCCAGAGCAGGTCCCTGATGATGACTGTCCGACCTGATTTATGCGGAATCGGTTTGCAAAGGTTGTCAGCAGATGGCAAGTCATCTCTGAAAGAAAACTGTATCATCAAATAAGAGTGCTTAATTTAAGAGTTATTTTTCTTATTTCTCAACCAAAACATGTTGTGGGTACTCAAAGGAACTGTCTCATTGAGACGGTTCTTTTGAGCACCCAAAACATATGTTTAAACTGATGGGTAAGCAAATTATTTCATTTTCACACCAAAAATTTTGCTAACCTCGATGGACGTATGATGCAACATCTCTTTATTTATTTTCAGATTTCCATCTTATCAGGTTCTAGGAATTGGCCAGGTGAGTACTGGTTGGGTTGCAGCAATGTTGACTTGGTAGTTAAAAACTCCCCAGTTCAGAAAACTCTAATGCTAAAAGTATTCACTTTAATACACATTTTTCACCCCGACAAAATCATAGAATTGGCGTCAACGTTCTGTCCATCCGCCGATTCAGTCTGTCACCTTTGTTATTCCCTTATTGGAGAGTGTATTATTTTAACTTGCTTCATGTAAAATTTAAATATTCTAGCTCGTCAACGGTTTGAGTCTTGAACTCAGTCTAAAACACCGAAGACGGGTTTTCTCGCGACGAGGCCAATACATACATATAAACAGGTTTTTATTTAAGAGTGTGTAACAGGAAAATTTTTCTTATTACTCAACCAAACCATATGTTGTGGGTACTCAAAAGACAAGTCATCACTGAAAGAAAAACTGTAACATGAGATATGCCGTCAAATAAGAGTGCTTAATTTAAAAATTATTTATCTTATTACTCAACCAAAACATATGTTGGGGGTACTCAAAAGAACCGTCTCATTGAGACGGTTCTTTTGAGCACCCAAAACATGTGCTGAAAATTATATGTGTGAAAATATTTACAATTTAACGCAGAAAATTTTTGTTTATCTGATAAGCTGGAGGTCGTAGCTTCCTTCTGCTTCTGGGTGACATGCTTTCTGCTGGTGGAGGCTGTGAAATAACGGTCACTACTCGTGTGAAAACCGCCTGGAAGAAGTTCAGGGAGCTACTACCAGTTCTCACATCCCGCCGCCTCTGTTACAAGACCCGTGGCCATGTGTACAGCTCTTGCATGCGGAGCGCCATGCTACATGCCAGTGAAACTTGGCCACTTACCAAGACGAATCTGCAGCGCTTGCAAGGCAATGATAGGGCCTTGATCAGACAGATCTGCAGTATCAAGCCAGAGGATGTGGCCACGGTAAGGTCAAGCAAACTACTGGCAAAGCTTCAGCTTGAGGACCTCGACCTCATTTTGAGAGAGAGAAGGCTTCGCTGGTTTGGGCATGTGGAGCGTTCAAGTGGTGCAATCAGAACAGCATATGATAAAAAGATTGAAGGCAGGCGGGGGGCAGGGAGGCCCAAGCAAACATGGAAGAAACTGACAGAGAAAGACTGCTGTGAGTGGAAGCTCACCAGTTGACCCTCAAGAAAGGAGCAAGTGTGAGATCTGCTATGCACGCAGCTAGCCAGTTACCTGAAAAGGGGCCCACTGATGTGAATGATCCCCTGCACCTGCATGTTAATCAAAAATCCGATTATGATGATGATGATCTAAACCTGTATTTTTTCTGTTTATTTCAGATGGTGACAGGACTGGTTGTGCTGTTTGTGGCCAAACAGATCAAACTTGTCGACTTTCCTGGATTTTCTCCAGATATTTTTAGGAGGGTAGGACAACTGTTCTAAAACTTCTAACGCTTATCAGACTGATCTCAACTAATACTTGCTACAAGATGTTTGATTCACAAAAATGTTGTTTGAGAAGCAAACAGTGAAAACTGTGTTTAGGAGCAGTCTGATATGGGTCTGCATGATAAATGTTTGTGAGGTATTTAGCAGGGAATAAGCTAGGGGGCGACTATTTCGCCCTCTGTGCCGAAATTCCACCTTAAATTGGACCCAGGGAGAAGTGAGAGTCTCTCTCTAAAAAAAGTTATTTTTTTTAGGGAGACGCATTTTCATACTGTCAACATACAAATGCAAGCTGTAGTGGCAATCTTATACCACTGCATCATGTTTTTCCTTCCATTTAATGGCAATAGTATGTGTAATGGCTAATTTGCTTCAAAACTGACAGAAAATGCCGTTATTTTGCGCTATAACTTCTCCCTATCTGGCTTCACTTGTCCCTAATTTTCCTGGAGGGAGACGTCACTTCTCCCTATAACTAGGGCCCAGCTTGAACCCAGAATTAGGGCTTGAAATATTTACAATCATTAACCCCTTTATTATATAATCTATGAATAAGCATCATCTGATTAGATCAGAAGCCTGTATCAAAGAGGGGCTTAATGTTTTTGGTCTTCTAGCATGCTTACGAGTATAGTTCACTCTTCCTCTTCCTGTGCTTCACAACCTATCGGTTTGCACAGAAATTAAAAGTTTATGCAAACTTAATCACATATTTTGCAAATATTTGTAATATCTATTAAGTAAAATCATTAAGTCATTAAGTAAATTCGCTAAGTGGTCAGTGCGAACATTTCCAAAGGAGCAGTCAGAAAAGGGGACGAGGAAACTACAAGTAGGTCATAGATCATATACAGTCAAATCTCAGTTATCCGAACATCGATTATCCAAAACTACTGGGTTATTCGAAGAAGGCGGACAGTCCCAACATTTTTCTCTATTCTCTATTGCAATTAAACTACCGATTATTCGAATTTTGATTATACGAAAAATTCAATTTTTCGAAGTGATTCGTTGTTCCTGATTAAAGAAATTGCTATTAAATTACCCTTGAAGATTCCAAGACCAAATGTCACTCATGGTGATCATGATTTCCTTGTTTGGTTGAGTTCGATTTACACACCTGAGTGATTTAGCAAACAAAGTTGCAACAGGTAATTGACACCGGATTAACATTCACACTTTGACATGATGAACCGTTAAGTGAGTAAATGGTGTCTTTAATTATGTATGTCTGCAATGATGGTTTTGTTTGATGTTTTTAATGTCTAATTAGGGGCATGAATGAGCTAAAATTGATTTTAATTTGATTGTCTGTCTCTCATTCTTTGATTTATTCTTGACCACTGTTTACATTAAGCGAACACACCAAGCGCATGAAACAGGTTACAACAAAAATAACAATTCGGATAATAGAAGAATATCACGGACATATATATAATAGGTGCTCAAAAGAACTGTCTCATCGAAACACTTCTTTTGAATGGCTAAAACACCGTGAATTTTACGACTGAGAGAAAGCAATCAAAACCTAGGCTTGGATGCTTAAAAGGACCCTCTCATCAAGACGGTTCTTTTTAACACCAAAATCGTATGTATTCGCTGAAATAAAAGAAAAGTTGCCAGCCCAAAAAGCACACAACGTCAGGCCACCAACAGCCCACCAGCGATAAGCCATCTCAATGGCCTATCGCTGGTAGGCCGTTGAGGGCCCATCTTTGTGTACTAGCGGGGTGGAGACCTTATGACAGTGCGTACGTCCGTCCGTCACGTTTCTTGTAAATGTATCTCCTCCTAAACCGTTAGAGGTAGCAACTTTAAACTTTTGTAGTTGAATAGGTCACATGATGTAGAGGGTACTGGGCAACATTTTGTGTGACCTTGACCCCAAGGTCAAGGTCAAATGTTGTATTTTCTTGTAAATTTATCTCCTCCTAAACAGTTAGAGGTAGCAACTTAAAAACTTTGTAGCTGAATAGGTCACATGATGTAGAGGGTACTGGGCAATATTTTGTGTGACCTTGACCCCAAGGTCAAAGGTCAAAGATTGAATTTTCTTGTAAATGTATCTCCTCCTAAACGGTTAGACCTAGCAGCTTCATACTTTGTAGCTGAATAGGTCATATAATGTAGAGGGTACTGGGCAATATTTTGTGTGGTCAAGGTCAAAGGTCAAATATTGAATTTTCTTGTAAATGCATCTCCTCCTTAACCTTTTGACATAGCAACTTCAAACTTTGTAGCTAAAAAGGTCACATGATGTAGAGGGTACTGGGCAACATTTTGTGTGACCTTGACCCCAAGGTCAAAGGTCAAATATTTGAATTTTCTTGTAAATGTATCGCCTCCCTAAACGGTTTGACCAAGCAACTTCATACTTTGTAGCTGAATGGTTCATATGATGTAGAGGGTACTGGGCAACATTTTTTGTGACCTTGACCCCAAGTCAAGGTCAAATATTGAATTTCTTGTAAATGCTTCTCCTCCTAAAGCTTTTGACGTAGTAACTGCAAACTCTGTAGGCGCATAGGTCACATGATGTAGAGGGCACTGGGCAATATTTAGTGTGACCTTGACCAAGGTCAAAAATGTACTTTCTTGTAAATGCATCTTCTCCTCAACTGTTGGACGTAGCAATTTCAAATTTGCAGGTGCAAAGGTCATATGATTTGGAGGGCACTGGACAACATTTAGTGTGACCTTGACCCATAGGTCAAGGTCATATAGTGTATTTTTCGTAAATATTTCTTCTCCTTAACCATTGGACATAGCAACTTCAAACTTTACAGGTGCATATGTCATTATGTTGAAGGTACTGAGCTACATTTTGTGTGACCTTGACCCCAAGGTAAAGGTTATAGGTCAAAAAGCGGGTATTTGCGATGGTGTACCATCAACTTCTGCTCTAGTTTTCATTGTTGTTATCAATGTAGATGTAAACTCTGATTTTTTTTCTTTTCTGTGCTCTTAGACATGCAAAGCATAAGAGACGATGAGGCCGCTAATTTTCTTTAATGCTTTGACAGATATTCCGATTACTTCACAGAAAACAGGAGTTGAAGTTGCTAACTCTGGCAAAACAGTGACGTTCTATGAAATCCTCCAAGCTTTTTTTCGAAAATATCCGAAAACTTCTGATTTTGATCATTGGAACTACCGATTATTCGTAAGGATTCCTGCAGTCCCTGGCACTTGACTGTATTACAATTAAAAAGAAATTAAGTGGTTCACTCTCTACGCTCGTTCCCACTTAATTCCTTTAAAATTGTAATATATTATCTATAACTTATATATATATATGTGTGCAATATTTGCTAGTTGCATCTGTTTCAGGTGCATTTAGTTTCACAAACACATCTTTTTTAACTCTGCATTTTGGGTATGTTTTTCATGCTTTTGTTGTCGCCTGCTGATTTTATTCCAAGTTATTTTTTTTTCTTCAAAAAAACAACAACAACACTATCAAAGTGTCAAACAGTTTGGATCCAGGTCCGGATCTGGGTTCAAACTGTTTGCCAAGGTTATAAGCAGACGTCAAAAGTCAGTTCTAGCAAGCAAAGACATAAATCAAGTTAAGACCTCTTTCAAGCTTTTATCTCAATTGTTTTTGCTTTAGTTGATCAGCTGGATTCAAATACCTAATGATCAGACTTATACGGTTTGGGTATTATAATCAGTCGTGCATAAAGTCTCTTTTTGTTTTCTAGATATGGCCTTTACCATTAATCTTCTGTGGCAACTTGGTGTTTGGTTTAGGAGGAACAAAGAAATTAAAGTGAGTATCTGGTGTTTGGTTTAGAGTGAACAAAGAAATGAAAGTGAGCATCTGGTGTTTGGTTTTGGGGGAACAAATAATTTAAAGTGACTCTGGTGTTTGGATAAGGGGAAACAAATTAGTTAAAGTTAAGTACAGTACGCCCGCCGCGAAGGTTCTATGAATTTCGTACTCGCATGATGCGAGAAATTGCGGGTAAAGGATTAAAAATCACGGAAAATCCCTGCGAGACGCACGCGAGAGCCATGAGAAATCCATGCGAAGTTTCTCGAGGTTCCTGCAGCTCTCGAAAATCGGCAAAATTCGCGCGGGGATTTTTACAATTTTCATGCATGATGGGTGAAAATATTCTCCATAGATGATTGATCTACACTGTATTGTTTGTCACTCTGATTGAAAGAAAAGAGCAATAATGAGGGACAATTAAAGAAATCTCCTTACCATGAAATTATCTACCAATTACTCCATAATTATCCATGATTATTATGTCACATTTAAAAAAACTGACACCTTCGAAATGCAAGCCAAATGCGCTCATTAACTTCGCACATGATAGTGACACCAGCTGATAACATTTGCAATCAGTTTGAACCCAGATCAGGCCCTAATCTTCATCCAAATTTGATACTCTGATGGTGTTTCTGGAGCTAACTTAGAAAAAATAAACAAGCCACAAAAAGTATGCAAAGTTATCCCAGCACGCAAAAGGTTAGAGAGGTGTCGTCATTTCCACAATTAGCACCATGACTCAGAAGATTGTGATGATAATTTCCTTTAACGCAACCATAGTTTGAGGGTGCATGTGAAGGATACTCACTAGAATCACACTGGATATGCAATTCTAACGAATATCATCAACATGCATTTCAATAAAAAAAAAACGTTATACGATGCTAAATCATCATCTCCCATGTACATGATGTATGTTGACTTATGCACGTTTATCCAGATGTCTACGTGACTAAATGCATATGGCATCTCGCATGGGTTACCAGAGGGTATTTTTGTTGAGAAAGTTGAGAACCAAGAAAATTAATTGTTAATTATAGACTCTTATCTTGAGGCCCGATGATTTTGTAGAGTTTGCCAATGTGAGGTATAGTATGATTAATCTAGGCGGCGAATAAAAAAAATCTGAAATCAGTTTGCGTAAATCAAACTAAATGCGTAGACGCATCTGCATGCATACGTTTGGTGCATCTGCATGCATACGTTTGGTGGACTGTTTCAAGGGTTTCATATTATTCACGTATGCGAGAAGTTATTTCCGTTACAGACAGAATCTTGAAAATACAATTCAGTATAGTCCTTGTATGGTCTTTGTTTATTTTGACCCTTCCCAGTAAGCACGTAAAACTGGGCCACTGCCTGGCTGCTGCGTTTGTGCACCGTAGTTGCCCAGTTTATGTGCTGGCTGGGTTTATGTTCCAGTTCAGCCATGACGCTCTACTAAACTTACAGAACTAACAAATTGTATAGCGACAACAAACTTTCGTCTTTGCAAACATATTGGACCCAGGATCAGGACCGACAGAACGTCGACCCTAATCTAGATCCAAACCGTTTGACTCTCAAAAACTGTAAGAATAGCAGACAAATGGACGAACCAAATTTAATTGTCGTTTCGAGAAAAATCACTTCATTTGCAAGGTCTGTACCGTTCACTATCACAAAACATCGACACGCCAAAAGAATGACGTGTCAAACAATGAAAAAACAGTTTTTTTCCCATGGTCATTTTATTCAGCGAGATAGTAAAAAATCTGAGCCAGTATTTGCAATCAACGAAGGCTCTGACGAGTCTGCGCACATGTAGATCTACAATTTCCGCTGACTCTTCACTCCTCTCCACCTCAGACGCACAGTACATGTAAGGCCATCGATGAGTGCTCAGGCAAAAACAATTTTTTATCTTCTGCAAATTCGAGATAACTTTTGTATGGGTGTGCTTTTGCGACATGTTCTAAGCAGCAGATAACATGTCTTGCCCAAGGACACAACACAGTGCCTCTGCCAGCGTTGAGTCTCGAACTAGCAACCTTAAGGCTCCACTAACCTTACAGCACCTACAAAATGTAATACAGTATAGCGCCGCCTGCTGATACCATTTGCAAAATTATTGTACCCAGGACCGACAGAACGTCGACCCTGGTCTAGATCCAACCCGTTTGACAAGGGGTAACGGAGGATTGTACGAACCCATTTTAAATAACGTCGGGAGAAAAAGATGGAAGAAAGAATCACATAATCTGCAATGCATGTATAGGCCACTATCACAAAACATCGACGCGTGAAAAGTCACTGACGTGTCATAAAAAAAAAATAAAAAAAAAAAATAAAAAAACATTTTTTTTCTCTCTTTCCCACAATATTTTACTTCCTGCAAGCACATGCAAAATTTGAACAAGCGTATGAGCTTTGTGTACATATCAAATTTGCAACCAACGAAGGCTCAGATGAGCCTGCGCACATCATGTAAAATTTCCACCAAGCCCCCCCCCCCCCCCCCCACACACACAGTGCATGTTTCACGCTAGAGAACCTCTGTACTCGAACATCGCAGTCATCGCGTGGTGTTCGCAGTCGACGGGTGCACAAAATATACTATTTTGGTTTGCTGTGATCCATTCAATGAGCCAGTTCTTTACAACTTTTAATTTTCACGATGTTTTTTTTTCATTTTAATTATTGCTTAGGTATTGTAGTCCATTCTGGCCCAATAAAAGCCTTTAAATTTTAAAACCAGCAGAGTACCAGTCAGTTTCTGGCTAGTCAATGGAATTTTATGTGCCTGAAATGTGTTCAATGACTAATAAATGTGCCATTAAAGTCATCAATTATCATGTTATGTCATCAAATAATAAAGAATACGTATAAGTGGAGGACTAGAAAGTTTGAAATGTTTCTGTTTATTATTTGCGAAGTGGCAAGCCATTTTTCTTCTGTACGCAAATTTTGAGTAGTCAAGTGGACTGTCCCATATGTCGAGTGCCTAAATATTTACTTTGTACGCATTAGTCAAGCTGTATCTGGACGCAGTCGATGGGAGCACCAGCGGTTTTTAACAAAGCCAGAGCAATTGAACTGCTGTTTATTTGTCTCCAGCGATGCCAAACCGTCTCGGCAACAATTTCAAAGCAATGCCAATACATAAAACAAGCTGTGCCACACTCTCTTATAACCATTGCAAGGTTTGCTACTTAATTTATCACTGCTGGACAAGACATACATTTTAGTGCATAAAATAACCAGGGTCACTGGCGAGTGATACGAAGATCAAGGTTACAATTTTACGGATTTCATATAAAAAAAGATATATGCGCTTTACAGAATCATAAAAATCAATGAAACATGCGATTTATGGCATAGTGCGTGCTTGAGGAGTATGCCCAGGACAACAATGACACTTAATATATCTCTGCTGCATACTTTTCTGCAAATGTGGTGTTGATCATGGTATGGGGTCACACATTACAGTGTATGTTTGAAGAGTATGCAAAGGACAATTAAAATGCATGTTTTGACGTACATGCTGTCAGTACTTCAGAGACACAATTTAATATGACGTGTTTACAGACGGATGAACAGACACACAAACTGGTGGATGGTTTGAAAATTGGAACGCTTATGAGATCCTCCTAGGGGGATAACCGTTCCCTTGTTCCCCTGAAATAAATAGGCTTGTTTCCCTGTTCCCCAAGAATCGAAAATTGTTTTCTTATGTTCCATGTTCCCCAGTATTGCCTTTGTACCCTGTTCCACTCAAAATTTGACCTTTGTTCCCCGTTCCCCTGGAATAAATGTCATTTCGCCTGTTTCCCAAAGCCCCTGGGAGGGACTCCATTATATGGATGTCATATTTAGCCATATGCTTACCACTTAGAATAAAAAAGAGGCCAATAGATGGCCAATCTGCGAATAAATGGATGGTCGAACGAAAGCTTGAAATGTCAACACGATCTGGATCTGAAGAGAAAGCTGGTTGCTTTGCTTAGTTTGTCTTCCTGGTGTCTCTTGATGGTTGTGTGGCTCTTCCTCGCGGTGCCATGGATTTTTCTACGGTTTATGATTGTGGTATTTTCTGATCATACTCACTATTTTTGACAAAAAACTTGGAGCCTGATCTGGATCCAAACTGTTCGAGCCTGTACCCAGCAAGTACCTATTATATTAGAAATCAGGCAACTGGTGTTCGCTGGCCCGTGATGGGATGTTGGCTCGATATAGCTGTAATCTGGATATGATGTGGAAAAAAAGAATCAGAATGCAAAACGTTAAAAATGTATTGCTGGAAGCATTTTAAAATGAAAATGTCTGAGAATGATCATACAAACAGTTTAGACCCAGATCAGGCTCAGCAAAACGTCTGGCAGGACCCGAAGGAGAAAGGTCCGTAAGATTTAAGCAATGTTTAGGACAAAAAAAAATGTTACTCAGCATGCAAAGAGTTAAGACAAAAACGTTGCTATATTTGGAACACAATACGTGTTGGGTACGACCACTTTTGCAGTCTTCAGCAAGCTAAAGTAATTCTGTTTCCCCTTTGTACTTTCTCCTAAAAGAGCCACTTTGGCAAACAGTGAAGGCCACAATGAATTGCCGCAAGCATAATACGACTTTTCATCAGGATCTTCGCATTTTTCAGAGAAAAGCATTACATTTTGAAAATAAACAAAACCTCTAAGGCCGAAAAAACGCTAATCACAATAAAACTTGTCTTGGAACATTTTAGAAATATTTTTGCAAACAGTGTAGGCTCAGTCTGTTCTGGGTCAATACTGTTTGCCGCTCTACTGAGCAAAACTATTTAACGGTCGACCTCGGCAGATGATATGCCCAGCCAGTATCCAATCTCGGGCCACTATCGGCCCGCCAGCAAAACGCCGTTCGGATGGCGTTTTGCTTGCGGGCCAATAGTGGCCCGATTTTACGACGTGCTTATTGGGTATTCGCAAGCTAATAACGAGTTCTTCTGGCACTAAGACAGCACAGGAAATCTTGGACGAACAACCGAGGCTCATGCGAGCCTGTGTATCCGAGCATTCGCTGCTCGCATACTCAAAGCAGGTATGAAGATACAATTTATTATCCCAAATACAGGCATATTCTCATTAGACAGCTATACATGCATGCATTAAATGTAACTTCACAACAAGATCTCGTGTGCTTACCCATTTATACTGAAAAGGAAAAAAATGTAATGCGTTTTAAAGTTCATTGTTTAATATACTTGTTTATTTTATCCTCCGAAAAATTTGGAGAGATATTTGGTGTTGTCCATCCGCTGATACATTGCCATGTAACATTATTATGAAACCGGTGCTGCGTGTGAATATTAGATTATGGTGTGGGTAGTTTGGCCTTACGGGGTTGAAAACTATTGTGGGATTAACCCATAATTTTACTACGATCACGGACCATTAGGAGTTCCAGAATGTAGAATAAGCCGAACTCCTGTAGAGCATAGATCAACATATGTTCAGATTTAATACATGTATGATTAACAAGAAGCATCCTCTATAAAATCTCCAGAAACAACTAATTCGCAATCACAGATCACCTAGCTAACAACTTCTCACCATAGACTGTGACCCAGGGTGACTACTCTCACTTTTTCTTCATACGTAGGATTGGGCCCAGCATCTACCGTTTGCCACAAAAAAATTCGAGAATACAAGCACCCCAAAAAATATTTGAAATTTTTGCCACGCAAAAATTTTCTCATCCTGTACATTTACCTTAAGAAAAGACCCTAAAATACATAGAAGAGACACCTAAAACTAGTCCAATTTTGTCGTGACCCCCCCCCCCCCCAAAAATATCCACAAAATCTTCATACCCCCAAAAATATTAATATTTCTGAATCCCCCCCCCAAAAAAAATGTAATTCTAAAATTAAAACAAAAAGATGCCCCGAGCCTACGCATGTATCAAACAGTATCAGAGTACCCCCCCCCCCCCCTCTTTGTGGACTGTGATCGCTTTGTGGCTGTAATTTAGCAATGGAATGCCAACAAATTTACCAAAATGCGAAAATATTTAGTTCAACGTCCTGACGCATGGAGCTACCTAAGGTTTGCTCCGTTTCCCAGAAGTGAGATACAGTATTACTAGAAACTATACCTACAATTTTAAGGAGCTCTTGACTTGTTCCCCGTGTCGAACCGGCGCGAATGGTCTATACCATGAAAGTGATTTTGACTGTCCGGGGAGCTAGTTGATAACACTCTTTATATACATGTACAAGTACCGCCTGCTGATAATCTTAGCAAACAGTTTAGACCCAGATCAGGTAAAATCAGCAGATGACAGAGCATAAAAAATATCCCAGCATGCAACGAGTTAAATCCACTGGCCATGGATTTGATTGGAAAATTGAACACGTCTGAATTTGTTAATTGGGGCATGTCACCTGCTAAGGTGTCGTTGCTTTGGTCAGTTCAAGACTGTCGACGCATCTAGTTGGACTATAGAGGTCCACATTTTGTTTCGAGTCTTTATCTTCATCCATACTTTGTGTATATTAGTAACAAAGTCCGATGCGAGTCTGCACAGGCTTGCCTGGGTTTTCGTAGGTCGAAAATGCAACACGTACCCCAAAACACATGTGCTGGCTCAAATATAGCATGGACAACCCGCGACATATGCGTACAGTTCTCTTTTATCTAATCCAGACGACTGTGTACAGGAGCACCTGATCATTGGGCCAGAGCACCCGATATAGAGAAATGTGCGTACAGTATTAAAATCTTGAATAACTTTCAAAATGCTCTACCCACAGATTTCAAACTTTTGCACATTAAAGCCATGGTACTTAGCGTTTTATCTAAAGTAAGCATAAATTTCAGAATATAAACAAAAAAATCTTTCATCCTTTTTTTTGGAGAAAAATCACATTCTTTGTATAAATAAGGCGCTGTATTGACTATCGCTTAACCCACACACGTATTGTTACGCAGACTCAAAGCTGGATATATTACTGACAATAATCAGCAAAAAATACTCTCAGAAGTAAAATATTAAGAAATGTATTACGTTTTTCAACAGCAAGGTGCACATAAACACGCCATTTTTTCAACCCGTCGACTGTGACCACCACGCGATGACTGTGCTGTTCGAGTACAGAGGTTCTCTAGCGTGATGTTTGATGTTCAGTTAAAAACAGATAACTTTTTTACGAGATGTTTTGTGATAAAATATTGCGACAAAACTCCACTTTACTTGGGGGGTACCGTCAGTGTTCACATGTCTTTTGGGTGCACAATATGACCATCTCATTGAGACGGTTCTTTTGAGCACCAACAGCATATTTCTGTTGAGAAATAAAACTAATAATTACGGACTCAATATTATCAAGGAATCAGGTCTGGTTGTATTATCAGTTTATGCGGGAACGGCGGTCCGCAGACAGCTCTCCGTATCGTCATCAGCCTGCCATCGGAGTTTGTGACCAATCATGCTCTTACCAGCCTGATAAGCCTCTTATACTGAAAATTTCGCACTACTGAAATATCTAAAGAGCGGTTATCCAATGCGAGGATCAGACTGCGGATGCGCAATCTGGTATGCGCTCTTGTTCGCGTGCAACAAAATAAGGTTTAAAAGATTTAAAACTTGTGTTTCTATCAATATAGCCCCAAAACCAAAGCTCGAGTGGTTACTGGCGGGCCGATTGTGGCCTGCTTTTTTGTTTACTAGGCCCATACCGGAGTTGGGCTTTCGTTCGTACTCCATCTGCGAAAATGCGCATTCTGTCGCAGGTTGCGGACTTGATTGGTGTAAACACGCATGGAGACCGCAAACTGGATTGCTGTCTCAGATTCTCAAAGATCTTAGAACATCATAATCTGGTAGCACTTGTTATTTGCTAATTGGAAAGAATCTACTAGTACTAGCGAAATTTAATTTTTCTATGTAGTCTCTGTAGCCGAGCACATTGGTATGGGTATAACCTTTCCGTAAAGACGCTTCGTAAGTAAGAATCAAAAAAGCCTTTTTAGCTACAGAGACTGGCTAGAATCTTGAAATTTCAATGTTGAGGGTGTAAGTTATTGTTATTACCAGAGATAATTTATCAAGACGCTGATCAGACTGCGCAGAGATTTAGGAGGACAAGTGCGGATCCAGAGGGGGGGGGGGAGGCAGGGGGTCCGGACCCCCACTGGAAAATCACGTTATATGGGTTTCTATAGGGAATAAGCAATTGGACCCCCTGGAAAAAGTTGGACCCCCCCTGGAAAATGTTGGACCCCCTCTGGATGTACCCCTTCATTGCCAATGCGATCAGACGGACGAAGAGACGACTCATCGACATACTGTATACATCGGGGAAAACAATTAAAGCTGCATACTCTGTAACTATGAACATTTTTCGAAAAAATTTATTTTCTTTTTAAATCATTTGTAAAAGTTGAATTAAGTTATGTTTTCACAATAAATCTGTTCACTAGAGCGGAAAACTGCACGGAAAAGTGAATTATCTTATAAAACAGGTGTGTTTTACTCGTGTCGATAATTATTTGCGTCCCTCCAATAATTATAGACAGTTAAATTTAACATAAATGCTGTTGTTTCGATACTGATAATTTGTTAAGATTTACGAAATTGATAAAATGTATACCTGAATTTTAGTTTTTTTACTGTGTTCTTGAAAAATAGAAACATTAGTTCAAAAATTAAAAGATCAAAAGTTGCAGACTATGCAGCTTTAAAGAAATCTCCTTACCGTGAATTTATCTATCATGATATAATCCCATATAAATATCCATGATTATTTATTTATTGTACGCACACATTTACTCCTCACATGCTAGTGGCGCAAACGATCACAGTTGGACCCAAACCAGGCCCGAAAATGTCGGGTCTGATCTGGATCCAAACTGTTTGACACTTTGATGGTATTCTTGAAATCAGCTGACGACACTGTCCGTACTCAATCACTGCATTTTGTCACGTTCAGTATATACATGTCATTTATTAGCTTTGAAGTTTGAAGCCGACAAAGGCTATTTTAACTACAGACATCAAAGGTCATGTCAAACTTATTTCTCGTGTTGTGGGCACTCTAAAGAAACGTCTCTCCAAGGCGATTCTATCGAGTAGACCTGAGGGTACAATGTCAGTTACGACATAATATCTTCCAACCAAATGCCATAATATGTTTTCCCGAGAATAAGAGAAAACATGTTGTTTGATGGAAAAGTAAAAAAGTTACGGATTAATGGATTAGTTAGTAAATCATTTCCAGGTAAGAGGCATGTGCGGATCCAGAGGGGGGGGGGACAGGTGGTCCAGACCCCGCCCCCCCCCCCCTGAAAAATCACAGAAATATAGGGTTTCATTAGCAATAGTGGTCCGGATCCCCTGAAAAAGCACAAGGCTACCAAGCTAGCATTAAATGTTGGGCCACTAGCGGCACGCACGCGAAACGCCATTGCTGGCGGGCCAATGTTGGCCCGCATATTGTGGTATTTGGATCCTCTCTCCTCTTAACAACTAAACAAAAACCTCAAAGTTGGACCCCTCTGGCAAAACTTTCTGGATCCGCGCATGAGAAGATAACTTTTTTTGAGACGACGAAATGTCGTACATGTAGGAACAGTTAGACTCCGATCACATTGGTGGACAGATCCAGGAATTATCGTCAGGGGGTGGGGGTCCGGGACATACTGACATAAATAAAACGATTTTTTTAGTCTAACGATTTTACAGAGGGGTCCAATTTCAAGGGAAACAATACTGTTCAAAGTTCCAGAGAGGGGGGTCAACTTTATTCAGGGTAGATCCAACTTTTTCCTGGGGGGGGGGGCGGGGGGGGTCCGCTTGCTTATTCCAATGGAAACCTGTGCTCTCATGGTTCGAAAATGCAATAAAAAGTTGCGTGTCTACGTCTCCTAAACTTTCTGACGTGGTACAGGCTCTGACGAGACTGCTGTAATGTGCAGACTCTGAGCTTTCGTTGCTCGCACAGGCAATAAAAACGGCCATAAAAACAACCGTCGATTGTGTGTCTTTGTCTTCTAAATGCGCTTATGTTTTGAATGGGAGTTGCAAAGGCTCTGGCGAGACTGCTAATAAATGCGCATACTCGTCAGAGCTTTCGTTGCTCGCACATGCAGTCGATTGATTGCGTGTCTAAACTGTGTAAGACTTCTAAATGCACTTATGTTTTGAATGGGGGTAGCAAAGGTTCTGGCGAGACTGCTCAAATGCGCAGACTCGTCTGAGCTTTCCGGTTGATGGCACATGCAATAAAAACCACCGTTGATTGCATGTCGATGTCTTCTAAATGCACTTATGTTTTGAATGGCTCTGGCGAGACTGCTCAGGTGCGCAGACTAGTCTGAGCATTTGTTGCTCGCACATGCAATAAAAACCACCGTCGATTGCGTGATCTACTTATGTTTTGAATAAGAGTAGTAAAGACTCTGGCGAGACATTTTTGTGCAGACTCGTCCAAAGTTGGCAGCCCGTGAAGAGACTGCGCTTTTTCCCAGAGGTTGAGCGAGCGAATACATTCTTATTTTCGAAAAAAAAAATGTTAGAAAGATACAAAATGCGGCCGTCATTCCCGCCACTGAAACGGTGATTTTTCTAGACCTTTGCGAGGCATGAATAGATTAGCTTTAATTTCCGGGAAAACGTCTACTTTCGCTTTTTGAAGTTGCATAGGGGAAAGCTGTTTATGCTCTCAAGGAAAACGTAAGCTCTTTTTGTAGATCTTAGTAACGCTATTCAATGAATTGATATTTGTAAAGACGCACGCAAAACAATGTCTATTTGTTGATTAGCTGCTTGAGATGTTTTGGTCTTTCAATTAATTCAGCACAGACTGATCAGTTTTCAGTCTGTGATCAGGGACATTATTTTTGCTTGCCATTTTTAGACGACTGATTCTATTCATATTTTCTTTCATTCAAACATGTTACAGGTTGTCATATCGAACGTGAGTCATACATGTATAAAACATATTCCTCGCTTGTCACGAGTGATATTTTTATGTCGGGTTGAATGGTTGAATAAGATCGGTCTTGGAGGTGCAACTGCAACTAATTCCCGTGTCATGCGTGATGACCCGCGAGCGTCTCTTGGAAAGTACCCGCGGCTCGCAATAAAAACCGCGCGGGACTCCTGCGAGGTTCACGCGAGACGCACGCAAAATCCATGCGAATTTTTAGTTTTTCTTCCGTGAAAAGGATTAAAAATCCCTGCAAAACACGGGGTTTATAGAACCTTCCTGGCAACTGTACTGTATATAGTGTGTGATTTAGAGGGGCTAAATAATGTGAGTTTCTGGTGTTTAGTTCAGTGGGAACAAATAATTTAAAGTGAGTACCTGGTGTTTGGTTTAGGGGAAACAAATAATTTAAAGAGAGTACCTGGTGTTTGGTTTAGGGGAAACAAATAATTTAAAGTGAGTATCTGAAGCTCGGTTTAGGGGGAACAAATAATTTAAAGTGAGTATCTGGTGTTTGGTTTAGGGGAAACAAATAAATTAAATAAGTATCTGGTGTTTGGTTTAGGGGAAACAAATAAATTAAAATTAGTATCTGGTGTTTGGTTTAGGGGAAACAAATAGATTAAAATTAGTATCTGGTGTTTGGTTTAGGGGAAACAAATAATTTAAAGAGAGTACCTGGTGTTTGGTTTAGGGGAAACAAATAATTTAAAGTGAGTATCTGAAGCTTGGTTTAGGGGGAACAAATAATTTAAAGTGAGTATCTGGTGTTTGGTTTAGGGGAAACAAATAAATTAAATTAGTATCTGGTGTTTGGTTTAGGGGAAACAAATAAATCAAAGAGAGAAATTTAAGTGAGTATAATTATACATAAACTGAGTACCATATTCTCCCAAATAAGTGCACTGCACTTAATGTATTAAATGTTTCAGGTAGCTAAAGCTTGTAAAATAAATGGTGGAAAACCTTGTTTATGTAAACATTTGATACATTTTATAGCTTATAATAGTCACTTTTAACAGTCAACCCTATGACATAATGTTAATTGAATGTTACATAAGCAAGTCAGCAATTGTTTACAAGAAATAACTCCAGTAAAAACGTTGGTCAGATTATATAATATAAGTATCAAACATGATTTTCTATGCATTAACATCTGCTGGATCCTGAGGGTGTTGAGCAACCTAGATATGAATGACCCTCAGGTAACCCATAACTCGAAAATACAATTGCAAAGATTACCTCCATGAGCAACTCAATGCAAGGCCCCATATTGGCTTAGCTAGTCTTATTTGAAACTTTAAGCCAGGTGCTGTGCAGATAATAATACATGTATAGGAGCATGGGTGAAAGTTTTCAGGATAATTCCTGAATTCAGTATTTGAGGCTGACTTTCCATAGAAAGTCAGGCTCAAAAAACTGAATTAGGGAGATTATAATAGGTTTTCCTGTTTATATACAGTCCATCTTAAGACAACTGATCATTAATTTAAACTTGAAATCCTGGATATTTAGTGGGCATACTGCAAATTTTAAGAGTGGAGTTTCAAAAGTTCAGGATTTTGGAAATTTTGAACTTTCACCCATGAAGGAGTTACAGAGCCAGACATACATCATGCTGATTTGTTCATTTCAGTTTACCTATGTTCACAGTTTTAAGAAGATTCTCAATAGTGTTTACAATGGTAGCAGAATACTGGGTGTTAGGGTAAGATACTATTGATTTTGTTAGTTTATATGTTCACAGTTTTAAGAAGATTCTCAATAGTGTTTACAATGGTAGCAGAATACTGGGTGTTAGGGTAAGATACTATTGATTTTGTTAGTTTATATGCTCACAGTTTTAAGAAGATTCTCAATAGTGTTGACAATGGTAGCAGAATACTGGGTGTTAGGGTAAGATACTATTGATTTTGTTAGTTTATATGCTCACAGTTTTAAGAAGATTCTCAATAGTGTTTACAATGGTAGCAGAATACTGGGTGTTAGGGTAAGATACTATTGTTTTTGTTAGTTTATATGTTCACAGTTTTAAGAAGATTCTCAATAGTGTTTACAATGGTAGCAGAATACTGGGTGTTAGGGTAAGATACTATTGATTTTGTTAGTTTATATGCTCACAGTTTTAAGAAGATTCTCAATAGTGTTTCAATGGTAGCAGAAAACTGGGTGTTAGGGTAAGATACTATTGTTTTTGTTAGTTTATATGCTCACAGTTTTAAGAAGATTCTCGATAGTGTTTACAATGGTAGCAGAATACTGGGTGTTAGAGTAAGATACTATTAGTAAGTAAGTAAGTAAGTAAGTAAGTAAGTAAGTAAGTAAGTAAGTAAGTAAAGTCTTTATTTAAGGAGGGTAACAACATTTAGCATATTGATTTTGTTTATTCATATGCTCACAGTTTTAAGAAGATTCTCAATATTGGGTGTTAGGATAAGATAGGGTTAATGTTCTAAAATTTTTAACACTTAAGCTACCCTACAATGAGGCCTATACAAACAGTGCAGATGCAGGTCAGGCTGCTCCTAAAAGAACAAGCTTTCGGTTGTTGCTATTCTGAAAAGCATTTTGTGACTCTAAGTCTTGAAAATCAATTGTTAATTGAGAGCAAAAATAGAACAGTGTTTAAACCTGTTAATTTAACTAATTAATTTTAACTCTTTCCATGCTAATGACAGCTTTGTCACCTACTGATAACTTTTGCAATTGGTTTGAACCCAGATCAGGCATGACAAGATGTAGGACCTGATCTGGATTGAAGCTTTTATTCACACTGAAGAAGTATTCAAAAGTTAACTTAATTTTTTCTTGATTTTTTTTCAATGTTATCTTAAAGAAGAAAATGATGTCATGATCTAAAAATAGCCTATAGAGTAAAGGGTTAAGAAACTTGTGTATGACATGGTTAAGGAAGAATGAGCTAGCACATGAGATTTTGATGTGTACGGCACAGGTGAGATTCATTGAAGACTGCTTTCATACACAAAGTATGGACGTAGATGAAGGCTCAGTCCAAACATTTGACTTGTAGAGCCACTAGATTGCTACATATGCAGGTTTAACTCTTATCGTGCCATTAGTTTTGTCCTGAAAATGTTGTCTGCTTATTACGTCTGCTGCATATATTAAAATGCACTCCAGATTGAGAATACTTTTACCACCATGGTAGCTCGCAAGGTATCAAACATTATGAACCCTGATCAGACTGATTTGGGTCCATATTGCTTTCAATATAGGCTAGTTTAAAAGTACATAAGCAAACAAGAGTTCAGACTACAATTGTAATATGGAGAGAAAGGGGTTCATACGTAACTTTTCTGATCAAATGCCCATTTATTTGTTGCAGGGTTAAGAATACAAAACTAGTGCAGTTTACAGTATTTTTGATGATGTTTGGTGCCATAATTGCCGGTTCGTAAGTATACATATAATACTGTATATTCCAGAGCTTCATGTCACTGAAGTAGGATATCAGTACAGTAAAACCTGACTGTGTAAACCGCCACACTCAAAAAGCCCAAAATTGGACTTCCAAAGGATAACCTTTTTAAGAACATACTTTACTTCACTACAGCTGGTGATTGGGACTGTGTGGCGGCGGTAGAACGTCTCCCTGCCCTTCACTATAGTGGAGATTTTATTTTCATGTCCTTTGAGATCATTGGTTTCATTGTGGAACTTTGAAACTATTAGAGAGTCATTGATGAGGCCTAAATGGCCGAAACTAGCTAGTCTTGCCCAGAAAATATGCACACTCTAGTTACAGTTCTTCGGTGCAATCTTTGCTTCCAAAGGATAACCTTTTTAAGAACATTCAAGACCAATTATCACTTAATGTAGGTCAAAAGTATTGCAGAATTCTCCAAGTGGAGCATTTCTGCAATACTTTCGACCTTCATTAAGCTACCAATTATTATTAAGATCTTTGTTTTGTCTATTTTTTAGTGGCTGTTTTACTAAGTTTTTATTGTATTTTTATTATGATACTGCCTTACACAGAAAAAGCAATGGTTTGGTGAAATATGCTTGAAGTTTTTTTTCCCATTAGTGGTGACTTTAGTCATCTGTAACAGTGTTAAGGGTCATCCGCAGCACAAGGGCCAGTCCAGCTTCATAATATGATATCTACCATAATATACTGAAATAGACTATAAACTAAACTTATTATAGCTCTGCTTTGAAAAAGTGGGTGGGGGGGGCTATATAGGATTTGGGTTGTCTGTCATTCCTTTTGTTCGTCCGTCCGTTCGTCCGTCATAATATTTTCATTTCTGCTCAATACCTTCAGAGCTCTTTTATAGAATTTATCCAAATTTTGTATGTGCATTGATATTGAAATGATCTAGCTTGGGATTGTTACACATCATTTTTCCCAAATTTGTACCAGAGTTACGGCCCTTTATTTACCCCAAATCTCATTTCCACTCAATATCTTGAGAACTACTAGACAAATTTTCACCAAATTTTATATATGCATTGATAATGACAAGATCCAGCTTGGGATTGTTACACATCATTTTTCAAATATTTGTACTAGAGTTATGGCCCTTGATTTATGCCGTAATTTCGTTTTCGCTCAATATATTGAGAACCAATCGGTAGAATTTCACCAAATTTTATTTTTGCATTCATATTGACAAGATCTAGCTTGGGATTGTTACACAACATTTTTCGGATATTTGTACTTGAGTTATGGCTCTTGGTTTACGCCAAAAGTTTGTTTCCGCTCTATATCTTGAGCACAAATTGACAGATTTTCACCAAATTTTATTTATACATTCATGTCAACAAGATTTAGTTTGGGATTGATGCATGTGATTTTTCAAACATTTGTACCAGAGTTATGGCCTTTGATTTACGCCAAAATTTCATTTCCGTTCAATATCTTGAGAACAAATGGACAGAATTTCACCAAATTTTTATATGCATTCATATTGACAAGATCTTGACAAGATCTATGTTTGGATTGTTACACATCATTTTTCGCACATTTGTACCAGAGTTATATTTTTCGCACATTTGTACCAGAATTATGGCCATTGATTTAAGCCAAAATTTCGTTTCCGTTCAATATCTTGAAAACAAATGGAGCCAATTTCACCAAACTTAATATAATTATTAATACTGACAAGATCTACGTTGGGATTGTTAGCTGTCATTTTTTGCAATTCGTAAGACAGTTATGGCCCTTGATTGATGTTAGAATTACATTATCACTTAATATCCTGAGAAAATCTGGCCTTTTACTGCATGCAAAGCACTGCAGCAGGGCTATAGTCAGATTCTCTGACAATTCTAGTTACTTTTGTGACATACTGTATCTACTGTTTGGCCCCTGTGATCCACAGTACTGAGGGGATGATAGTTGCACAGAAAGGTATGAAACAGTTGTTTTTTTGTTACCCAACTTTAAGGAATATGTATATGGTAGCCAACTTTATGGAATATTTAATTGATAATTGCCACAGGACTGGGAAAATAGTTGAAAATGTTGTCACAGGAAAAAAATCATCTGGACTGGATGAAACTGGCACTTACCTTAAAGGTGTGAAACAGCCAAAATGCTTTAAAATTTCTCCAATCTACTACTATTTGTATTGAAGATTGGATAAAAATGCCATATGTCTTATATTAAGGTATAATAAGATTTCTAAAAGGTAACAGGGCTGCATTGAGTTTTATTTCTGCCCAATTTAAAATACTCTATTCAGAGTTATTGTAAATGTTCTAAAATTTCGAACTCTAAAGGACTAGACAAACAGTGCAGACCCAGATCAGACTGCTTCTGAAGAAGCAGTCTGATCAGGGTCTTCCCTGTTTGCTATTCTGACAGGCAATTTGTGCATTTCAGCCCTTATAACCTAGAATTTAGTTGAGAACAGAATGAGAAATGTGCTCAAAATTTTAGAACATTTACCGTAAATGGCAACCACTTATCTGCTCAAGTAAAAAGTACCTTGTAATTGTAAAAGATTTGATACCGAAAGCGCCAATTTGCAGCAGTCATTTTCAATTTTTGGTTGCTTTCTTTACAAACTAAATAAGGCTTGATATTTCATGTAAATCATCTACCAGCAGACAAACCATAAAGCGCCAAGAAAAAATGCATCTGAAAATGTCGTCTGCTGAAGTCGTCTGCTGCAAATAATTGCCTGACATTACTGACGAATTAAGTAAAGAAGTAAACAGCGTGGACCCAGAACAGACTGCTCCTATAGGAGCAGTCTGATCTGGGTCCACACTGTTTGCCATAGAGGCTTCTTAAAGGTTTCAGCAGACGAGAAAAGCAGGCGACTTTTGTAGCGATTGGCGCATTAAGTGTTTATAAGATATATCTAGGCTTTTTTACCCCTAACATGATGAAATATGTCACAAAATGTGTTTTCTGTCTCAGTTATGATTGGCATCTTGAGTTATAATTTTGACAGAAATGAATGGAATAGTGTAGGTTTAACTCGCTTATACACAGTATGCCTGATCTGTATCTAAATTATTTGACACTCTTATAGTATTCCTGATGTTTTTTTATGAAAAGCTAATTTTGAAAAAAAATCAGCAGAACAACAAAAAACATGCTCGATTACCCAGCATGCAAAGATAAGAACATTTATAAATAACCAGTTATATCTTTATTGCAGGACGGACCTAGCCTTTGATCTCGTAGGATATATATTTATTCTCATAAATGATGTCTGCACTGCAGCTAATGTTGTATATACAAAGCAAAAGTTAGATGCCAAGGTTCGTATAATTTAGTTGGGATCAAATTTAAGATTTTAACCACTTTCCTATATACCGGTAGTCCAGATGAACAAATTTTTTGAGAGTAAAATTGTGAATATTTTATTATCCCTCAGTTTTAACATTTGTTTTGGGTGCTCAAAAGATATGTCTCAATGAGACGGTTCCTTTGAGTACCCAAAACAAATGTTTTGGTTGAGAAATAAGAAAATTACTTTTAATTATACACTCTTATCTAGAGACCTGACTATCTTGAAGTAGCAAGTGATTATTTATTCCCACTTGCTAAAGGGGATTGTCAACTTGCTTTTTCACTTGCTAAAATGGTCAGTTATATCACAAATTTAAAAATTTAACAAATTGAAATAAAATACCTGTATTGAATGGATTGTCTGTCAAAATTTTTGTCTTTTTCCTCTGAGTCCGCATTTGAAAAACTGACTGATCAGGATCTACACTGTTTGCCATGCAGATTTTACTATGCTATGTTGTATGATGGGGTTGACAGTGGTTGAGTGACTTGCATCCACATGCTAAAATCAGCAAGTAATGGTACATTAAACGAACATGCTTTTAGAGAAACTTCCAGCATTTAGCAAGTGCTAAATTTGAACCCTGTCCTGCTAGATAAATAAATAAAGTAAACCCTGTGTAAAATTGCCACTCAAAAATGGACAAAACAAAGGCCTTAAGGATAACTGGTAGCTTAATGAAGATCGAAAGTATTGCAGAATGCTCCCTTTGGAGCATTCTGCAATACTTTTGGCTTGCATTAAGCGATAATTGGTCTTGAAAATCAGTTTTCTGTCTTTTTGAGAGTGGCCATTTTACACAGGTTTTACTGTAATGGTAATTTTAACATGTTTTTTAGAGAAACTTCCAGCATTTAGCAAGTGCTAAATTTGATCCTTGATTTAACCCTGTCTTGCTGTTTTATAAGAATCCGTCATGAGTTTGAGGGTGGGATAGAAAAATCCATCCCAAGTATCAACGATTGGCATCAAAAGGCTTGCTGAGTGATGACAAACAGTGATCGGGAGGGCGGATTTTTCTATTCCACCCAAAATGGCCATCAAAGCCAAAAATAGAAGAAAAAAATTAAATGGCATCTCCTGAACCACTGGCCCAAATTAAAATTCATTTCACACAAATGTTCCTCAGAATGCCCTCTACCAAAATTGCTCAAACTGTTCCGCTCTTACGAACAAAATTTAAAAAGTCTCCAAACATAATCTCCAGACCCAAATTCAAATATTTTCACACAAATGTTCCTTTTTATACCCTCACTTAAAATTGCACAAAGGGGTACGTGCATTAAGAGGCTATTTTGGCCCCCTATGAGGTCTAAAAATAAAAGTTGCTCTTCACAAAATTCTTTGTATTAGTTTATTAGAACAATAGCCAAAGTGTAAAAGTCTGGCATTTATTCGACTTTTACGGTTGCTATGGTAACAATAATGGCTACCAAAATAGGCTGAAAATAGGAAAATGGCTATTTTGGAGCAAATTTGAGACATATAACAGAGAAATTAATATAGAGCACAAGCAAATACCAAAAAAATATTTTAACAGATGATGAGAATTATCACGGCACACAATATATTAAAAGGTTTTTTTGGTATTTGCTTGTGCTGATATCTAATTCTTGATAAATCGGTCTCCAAAAGCCTCAAATTTGGTCTAAAATGTCAATTTCTCTATTTTAAGCCTATTTTGTCGGTCATTTTGGTTACCATAGTAACCGGTAGAAGTAAAATAAATGCCAGAATTTTACACTTGGGCTATTCTTCTAATAAACCAATAAGATGAAATTGGTGAAAAGCAACTTTCAGTTTTTGGCTCTAGAGGGGGCCAAAATAGCCCCTTAATGCACATACCCCTTTTCCCAGGCTACGCATATATATTTTGTTAATTTCCCGTGGTTTTATATCCTAAATCCTTAAAGGACCTGCAAAAAGTGCATCTGAAAATATTGTCTGCTTAAGTCCTCTGTTGCAAATGTTTACTAATATAATTGACTAATGAGACTGTAGAGGCAAACATTGTGGACCCAGAACAGGCCCCCAGGTTATAAAACTTGTCATGCTCAGCTCAACTGAGCATGAAATTTCAGCTACTCATAAAAACTAAAATGATAAAAAATGAAGTTTTTTTCTTGCTTTAAAACTCTCAGATTTTGTATTTATTCTGCTAATAAATGCTAAAATACCAACAATTGTTGGAATTTTAATATTTATGAGCATGTTGTGGTCCTTGAGCAAGACACATTTATCCTAGCTTAGTACTGGTTGAACCCAGGAAGACCCGTCCCTGTTTAACTGAAAGATTGTTGATGGGACGTAAAGAATCAAATCAAACTTACATTTATGAGCAGGGATAAATGTTAAAATGCCAACAATTGTTGGCATTTTAACATTATTGAGCAGGATAAATTTCATGCTCAGTTGACTTGAGCATGGAAAAAAAATTATAACCTCGAGGCCAGTCTGTTCCTACTGGGTCTACACTGTTTGACCAAGAGGCTTCTAAAAATTTAAGCAGACGACAAAAGCAGACGTGTGTCACTGACCTAGTTTTCTTTTTCAGGATCTTGGTAAATATGGGTTGTTGTTCTATAATAGCTTATTTATGTTTGTTCCTATTTTTGCTGTGGCAGTATATCAAGAAGAATTTGAAAAGGTTAGTTTAGTTTATTTGTATGATAGAAAGTGAATCTCAGTTTGAAAAGTATGCTAATAATTGGACCAGTCCATTTCCATTTTAAGGGTTGCTGGGTGGTATTTTTCACTTTTATTCAAATTTTAACAGAACATTCTGTGAGCAAACAGTGGAGACCCTGATCAGACGCTGCATAAGCGGTGTCTGATCTTGGTTTGCTCTGTTTGCCTATGTCACTGCTGAATCAACTTTTTCGAAAAAAAATTTCAGGAATACCAGCAGATTGTCAAACAGTTTGGATCCAAATCAGGTCTGTCAATTTGTCTGGCCTGATCTGGGTCCAAACTGTTTGCAAACATTTTCAGCAGATGGCAGTAGGCAAAGAGTTTAAAATGAATCATCAGTTGCCATGCTCAAATGCTCAGACAATGCACAGTTGAGTTTGCATTGTACCCAATGGATTAATCAGCTGCTTAGTACTGGTTCAACCCAGGAAGACAGGAAATTGTCCCGACATGACTGAAGAATTGTTGATTGGGATGTAGAGAATAACAAGCAAGTGTTCAAATTGATGCTTTATCCAGGGCCTATGTGATACAGATGGGTGAAAGGTTTCAGGATCATTCCTGAATTCAGGATTTTGAGGATGACTTTCCACAGACAGTCATCCTCAAAATGCTGCTTTAAGGAGATTGTATTAGCTTCTCTGATTTGTTTTCAGTCTGTCTAAAGACAATTGATCATTTAATATTGAAATTGTGAATATTTAGTGGGCATAGTGTAAGTTTTAAGATTGAAATTTCAAAAGTTCGGGATTTTGGAAATTTTGAACTTTCACCCATAGATACATCTAGAGGCAAGGTTTAGTTGCCCACCCAAAGTCAGTGAGAGGTCAAAAGGTACATGTAAATAAATTTTGTCCTCTCCATATTTCACACACATCCACCTTTTTTCGTACTTTAACAGGCCTCTAAATATGAGAGCATAATCAAAATTCATTTTCTTATTTTCTGGGGACTCAAAAGAACTGTCTCAATGAGACAGTTCTTTTGAGCACCCAACAGACCTGGGGCCAAATACTTTGAAAAGTTTTCAAATACATTACAATTACTTTGACTTATCAATGATTACAATTACATTACAATTACAGGACCTATAGAAATGTAATGATTACAATTACAATTACTTTAGAAATGTAATCAAATACATTACTAATTACTTTTGAAGTTTTTATTTAAAATTGCAATGCTATATAGTACTCACATTTAAAATCATAAAGACGGATAGGGTCTTTGAAGTTATATATAAAGCCATGTCCTATACTGTTATTTCTTAAATAAATGAATAATAATTAGCTATGAAATTTTATTCAAGTTCTTATTAAAGTTAAACAAATATACATATATACAATATGCGTAGGTTTTAAAGTTTGATACATCATACATTATATCTGCCTACATACTTTATAGATCTATTTCACTATACAGTACCACATAGCAAGATAGATTTATAAAGTATGTAAAATGGAAATTGTCTGTTACACAACTGCAACCTTTTGCTCAGTCAGCTATTTTTAAATTGTTACTTTGATGATTACATTTAATCATCATAAGTTTTTCAAATGTGTCATCTTTGAGGGAACATCTTTCAGGCCTAAAAACTTTGCATGCTATGCTGAATAAGCATTCTTCATTTAACCTTGACACATGTATTTCCGGAAGATTCTGATGGGAATACAAAATGGCTCAAAACTAGTGTTGTGGGTGCGCAGTGGCTCAGTGGTAGACTCAAGACCAAGGGGCCACGGGTTCAAGCCTCACCGGCATCACTGTGTTGTGGTCCTTGAGCAAGATACATTTATCTTAGCTCAGTACTGGTTCAAACCAGGAAGACTTGCCCCTGTTTAACTGAAAGACTGTTGATGGGACATAAAGAATCAAATCAAACAAAAACTAGTGCTGCAATTGTGCATTGATTTAATGATGTGATGGAAATAAACACTTGCAACTCACTATTGGAGGAAAAACAGTTATTTAGCCATTCCACAAGAAAATGTACTTTTGTGTAATAACCTTTGTCCAGTTTGCACACATATACAGGTAGCTTTTAAGAAGGTCATAAGTACCTTTTCACATGAGCTAGCTGTATTCAATGACAAAAGATTTTAACACCTTTGATAGTCTGGATTTTATGAATTTACATAGGAAATCAGCTAGGCATGTCAAAATGAACAGAACTAGTTTTGTTTCTCAAAATTTCTTTAAAGGCCTTCAGCAAATAGGAGAAACAGAAATGCCGTCAAGAGTAAATTTTGGGAGAAAATGTACCTTATTCCATGTTAAGTTGTCTATTGCCATATTTTTTAAATTTTAATTTTTGAATAAAAAAAATGGTTTTTAATTTTTACACAAAATGCAATTAATCTTAAGCACCATGTTAAGTCTGAAGCTGACTAAATATTTTAAAGTGTGCTACTTTATTGTCTACAAAAGTCAATATGCTTTATTTATCCTGTGTTCTTTTTCTCATTCATAGATCTGAATTAAAATATTACCATTAGTCACCATTTTGTTTCTTGTGTTGTTGGGCAAATTTTCTAAGTAAATAGCCAAATGTATTTGAAAAGTATTTGAAAGTAATTATAATTACAGCTAAAATATTTTCAGTAATCATTACAATTACATTACATGTATTTGAAAAAAAAAACATGATTACAATTACATTTGATTACTTTGAAAATTGTATTTAATTACAGATAATTACAATTACTGATTACGATTACCCCAGGTCTGGCACCCAAAACAAATGTTTAAACTGATGGATAAGCAATATTAACATTTTTACGCCTCGAATATTTGTTTATCTGGAGGCCTTTTAAATATTGATAAAGCTGCATAGTCTGTAACTTTTGATCTTCTAATTTTGAGAAAAAAAATCTATTTTCAAGAATACACTAAAAATACTCAAATTCAGGTAAACATTTAACCATTTTCATAAATCTTTACAAAGTATCACTATCAAAACAACAGGATTTGTGTTAAAAATATACTGTCTAGAATTATTGGAGGGACATAAATAATTCCTAACAAGAGAAAAATCACCTGTTTTATAAGATAATTCACTTTTCCATGCAGTTTTCAGCTGTACTGAACATATTTATTTTGAAAACATAACTTTATTCTATTTTTTACTAATGATTTAAAAAGATTTTTTTTTTTTTTTTTCGAAAAATGTTCATAGTTACAGACCTAGTCTCTTTAAAGAAGGAAGCTTTCACTTTGTAACACATAATTGAGCCAGTGCATGAGATTTCCAACAATGTGGTATGTGCGACCAGCAAAGCCTCAGACCAGCCTGTGCATACGCGCAGTCTGATCAGAGCCTTTGCTAGTCGCTTGACTGTTCTATGAGTGTTAAGCTTCTGACTGAACATCATTTGGAGATTCTACGCTTAAAAGGAGGCTGCACAGGCTCGTCTGAGTCTAGACTTGTCAAAATGCCACATTGTTAGAAATCACATGTCACGGCTCAATTGCTTTGCAACCTTATCTAAGTGTACCTTTTCTTCAGATTTAATGGAGACATCTGTTTTTTAATTGGATACAACAGCTAGTTTTGCATTGCTAATTACTTGATATTTCCTGTATTTATTGATTGGTATTGTTAGGGTGATTCATCAATTGAGCGCAAATGCTCATCGATTCAGCGCAGAAAATGCCATCAATTCAGCGCATGATTTCTATAGAGTTCAGAGACCCAGCTCTTCTATTGAGCGCAAATATTTTGGGCTGTTACCTGTGGAGGTACCTTTAAAGAACTGGGTTTTGAATTGGCGTTTAAGCCCACAGCTAATTAAATAATCTGTGTATCTTTTACAGGCATCAATTTCAATCCAATCGATAATTTTAACATGGGCTCTGTCCGATTAATCTATAAGAAAACTCGGTTGTTGTACGAATAATTTCACCCATCTTGGTTAATGACAACCAATGACTACGTTAGAACCGTTACTTGTTGAGTATGGTGCACACAAGCTGATATTGCGCGCCTGGGCTTGTATTTATTAAAGGTAAGCCTATAACAAAAGAGTTATATAGGTGAGTGAACACTGAATCTGCGCTCAATCGATGAGTATGTTTTGCGCTCAATCGATGATATGGAAAAAACATCATCTGCGCTCAATTGATGATAAGCCATTGTTAGAGGTCTTATAAGCAGTGTAAAAGGGTGAGGGCTAAATAAATTAAATTACAAGTACAGTAAAACCTGTGTAAAATGGCCACTCTCAAAAAGACCAAAAAGGTTTTTCAAGACTAATTATCACTTAATGCAGGTCAAAAGTATTGCAGAATGCTCCAATGGGAGCATTTTGCAATACTTTCAACCTTCATTTAGCAGTGTAATAGGGTGAGGGCTAGATGAATTACATTACAAGTTCAGTAAAACCCGTCTAAAATGGCTACTAGCAAAAAGTCAAAAAATTATTTTTCAATACCAATTATCACTTAATGCAGGTCAAAAGTATTGCAGAATGCTCCCTGCAATACATTTGACCTTCATTAAGCTACCATTTGTCATTAAGATCTTTTTTTTTGGTCTATTTTTGAGTGTCCGTTTTACACAGGTTTTACTGTATTCACTATGTTTGTTTTTTTCAGGTCATGTATTACCCTGACTGGTTCAATCCATTCTTCCTTGTACAGTTTCTACTATCCTGTGTGCTAGGCTTTGTCTTAAATTATTCCATTGTCCTATGTACAGCTTATAATTCTGCATTGACTACAACGATTATAGGAGTTTTAAAGGTTTGTACTGCTAAGAGTTTTAAATATACACTCTCCACTTGTCAGCTGTTTAAATTTGTTGTTACTTTGACTAACATATATGTAATTTCACGATTTCAATTTCATAGTTATTTCCTCTGCCATTGTAAAATTCCTTGGTAACAAAAATTTGGGAGCCACATGTCTGTGTTATCTATCCAAATTTGTTTTTAATGTTTTGCATCATAAAGGGATATACACTGTAATGTGTAATTCACGAAAACAGTTTTAGCAAGTTTCATAAATGAGCCGTGACATGAGTTTTCCAACAATGTGGCATTTTGACAAGTGTAGATTCAGATGAGCCTGTGCAGCATCCTTTTAAGCTTAGAAACTCCAAATGATGATCAGTCAGTAGCTTAACAGTCAAAGAACATTTAAGTGACTAGCAAAGGCTCTGATCAGACTGCGCATATACGCAGGCTGGTCTGAGCCTTTGCTGGTCCAACATACCACATTGTTCGAAATCTCATGTTGCCGCTCATATACACTACCATATGAGATGACCATGAGTGTAAGATTCCGTTTGTCATGTGACCATTCTAAAATAAAAAATTGTGTGTTTCAGGTTACCCAACCGTGCCTAATTTTTTGCCTCCCGACCCTAAAGTTTTTAAGCATCTTTAGGGGATTTCCAAGGGATTTCCCAGTTTGGCAATCCATCTTCCCCATGTAAAAACTTTTAACAAAATAAAAATATTTTCCTACTTTTAAAATTTCATGTAACCTGAAACACACATATTTTTTTTTTTTTGGGGGGGGGGGGGGGGGGACCTGATCAGGATTTTAGACTTTTGAAGAAGATAATATTACAGTAGAAATGGTAACATTTCACATACTTTACATTTATATGGAAAAGTGTTATTAACTGCGAGGTCAAATCACTTTCTATGACTTTTATGACAGGATGTTATTCATTGAAGAACAGCCACTTTAAATGATAAAAATAGGTTAACCCTTATCATGTCACTACAGTTATACCCCCCGCAAACTTTGTGGTGGGTTTACTGTTTTCACCTTGTCCGTGTGTGCATCCCTAACGTTTTGTTTCCTTAATATCTTGAAGAGTCATTGCTGGATTTTCATCAACCTTGCAAACATGTTCATATATGCAAGACAACTACTTTAAACTAAAAAAAAGGGCAAGGGACCAATTCTATTAGAGTTATTTCCCTTTTTAGTTCTAAATGGCTTTTTGTGTAGGGTTTTATTTTTTTTGTCCTGAAAATGTTGTATGCTTTCTAAACTGCTGCATATATTCAAGTGCACTTCAGACTAGATTTTATCATGGAAGCAAACACTATGGACCCCTATCAGACTGCTCCCTTCGGAGCAGTCTGATCTGTGTCCGTATTGTTTGCAATATATATAGGCTACCTAAGAGCAGAAACAAGTGACAGAGTAGATAACAAATGTCGTGACTGGCGGGCTAAGGTTTAATACTGTCTCACTTTTTGTTTCAGAATCTGTTAGTAACATACCTAGGGATGTTTTTAGGAGGAGATTATATCTTTAGCTGGCCAAATTTTATTGGCTTAAACATAAGGTATGTTCTTTCGCATTTCAATAGCAAACATTTTTCAAATAGTTGATAATGGACCCCTCATCCAAGCGTTTTGTGTAGGATGAGGGGCATTATTGGAAATAATGGCCTGAGGCCAAGCTTCTTTCTAACAAGCATATTTAATATTGCAGTATAATTCGGAGCGCACTTTTAAGCAAGTACTGTATGTTAAAAAAACCCACGTGACCCAACAACGTGTATAACTTCAGATTTTAAAGAGAAATTTATTACCATTTTATTGTAAACTCACAATCGGGAGAGAAATTGCTTAATACAACCTAAATCTTATTAAGACAGTTAAGAGGTGGGTAGGCAGAAGCTTGGCCTCAGGCCATTATTTCCAATAATGCCCCTCATCCTACACAAAACACTTGGATGATGGGTCCATTATATTCATAATGGCCTTCAGCCTTCGCTTCTTTCTAACAAGCATCTTTAAAGCTCAATCAAAATGGCAAATAGCATAATGTTCAAAGGACAAAACACATATAGCAATTCCTTTCATTTATTGCTTTAAAACAGCTTCTGCAAAATTAATGGCATCATTGGAGTGATTTCCCCGTAAATAAAACTTATAGAAGTTACGAACCCATGACCAGTCCCCAGTCTTTGGATCTGCTGAACGGAGCACCCTTTATTAAAGGCTGCTGATGCTGATGCTCCCCTAAAAGAGTGAGCTTTAAACACAGAAGTGTCAATACCTGACAAATGTAAAACAGTTTTCAACCATCTTGCTACAGTGCTAGTACCAACTGCGTTAAATGAGCAAAATGACACAAATAACTGTCTAGATTTACGTTTATCTTTCAACTTTTCAAGGTAGAAAAGTAATGTATGCATGACACATAACTGTTCTTCCTCAAAATGTAGAAGTTCAAGCTATAACGCCTTGCCGGGTTTAGATGTTTTTAGCATGTTTTCAAACACAAAAATAATTTTATCCTCCTCAACTCTCATTAAGTCAATATTCATGGATACCAATGTCTGAGCATGTGGGGCTACTGCTAATGCTACCAAAGTCACAGTTTTGAAAGTAAGCATCTTAATACTAAGATTCTCTAATGGATATAGTGTTCTTAAAAACTGGATAACATAATCCACATTCCACATAGAATGATACCTAGGAACAGGTTGAATTTTGTTAAAGAGTCCCTTCATAAAACGAGAAATATATGAAGGGGAAACACACCATTCATTACCTAATAGTTTTAACGTTTGGATAATCATGGATTTATGGGTGTTTATTACACTATATGACTTACCCCGCTTCTGTAAATAATTAAGGTAAGACAATACCGTTACTTCAGATGATTGAATCAGATTTCTTTTCCCCGCAAAACACCAAACACACCAGCTCCTCCATGCTGCATTGTACTGCTTTTCTGTATTGGCGCGCCATGATGCACAGATCGTTCTGACAACTTCTTCTGGTAATCCTTTGTTCTGGAGACATTTCCTGAGACAATAACTCCAACCAGAGACAATGAATTTCTCATTGGATGAGGCTGATTGTTGTGGGGTAACTTTAGCAGGTCCTGGTGTCTTGGTAATCTAACAGGAAAATCAGACAACAAGGAAATTAACATAGGAAACCAGGTTTGACAAAGCCAGTTTGGCATTATCAACAAGGCCTTGCTTACCTTGTCCTCAACAATCTTGTTCAGAACTTTGCTTATCATATTAAATGGTGCAAAAATGTATGGAGAAAAATGTGACCAGCATAATGAAAAAGCGTCACTTCTGTATGCACCAGGTTGTGGAAACCAGGAGACAAACTTCTGTATTTGAAAATTTAGCCTAGAGGCAAATAAATCAATATCTGGTTTAAAAAATTGATCAGATAACCTCAAAAAAATATCCTTCTTCAAAAACCATTCTGTGGTATCTGAAAAATGTCTTAGTTAAAGTCTGCACAGTTAACTGACGACGCAATGTAACAGACTGAAATAAAAATATTTCTGGACAGACAATTTTCCCAAATATTTTTAGCCAAAAAATCCATCTCTCTGGAGGCCATACCCCCAAAGTTGTTTATGTAGGCTTTGACATTGGTTGAGTCAGACTGTGTACTAATATGAATATCTTTCATTTCTGAACAGAAAACTTGTAGCCCATAAAATATTGCTAACAATTCCAGATAATTGATGTGATGTCCCTTTTCAGACATCAACCATCTACCACCAACTGATCTTTTTGATGCTATATCAAAGGCTTTCCAACCCTGACAAGATGCATCCGTTTTGTATGCAAATTGAAGGTTTGGGTGGTCTGATATGTTTTCCATTTCTAACCTTAACATTCTTAATCCACCAATTTAGCTCTGACAAACTTTCCTCAGATAAATTGGTAAACTGGTCAAAATCATAGCAATTGTCAAGACCTCTGACTTTGTCTCTTTCTAGAGCCCTGTAATGTAATTGTGCTTCCAATACAGCATGAAATGCGTTTATAACCAAGCCAATAAATGATGCTAAATCACGAATGATAGCTGACTTTTTACAACTTAACTTTTGAGCCATTTTAATATTTTTTTCAATTTTCTCTTCTGGTAAGAAAACTGAATAACACAGAATCCTTAATGAAACCAAAAAATACAATTCTGTGTGATGGCACAAAAACAGACTTTTCTTCATTGATAGAAAACCCCAAAGATTGGAAAGTGTCCACCATTGTCAAAAAATTACTGCCACAAATAGATTTATCTTGATTCATATTGAGAAATCATCTATGTAGTAAGAGCATCTAAAACCTTGCTGCCGAAACCATCTGAATATGGGTTTAAGTAACTTGGTATAAACTCTAGGCGCAGAGCTCAATCCAAAGGGTAAGCAGACAAAAGTAAATAGTTGCCCTTGCCATGGGAATTTGAGAAACTTTTGAAATAATAGTTGAATAGCTATACTGAAGTATGCATCAGATAAATCTAGCTTTGTGAAAAAATCATTTGGTTGAATCATATCTAAAACCACAGGAAAACTTTCCTGTTTAAAATGTCTGTAGGTTACAAATTTATTTAATTGTCTCAAATTAATAACTGGTCTAAATTTGCCATTAGGTTTTGGCACAATAAAAAATATTTGAAATAAATTGTTCTTTTTCGTTTTTAGATGGAAATTGAGTCGGATAATAGCTCCTTTTTCCAACAAGGTTTTTATTTTATTTGTAACCAACTCTTTTTGGTCCTCTGAAAATGATATTTCACTTGGGATTTTATGCTGTATTGGATAAGTATCAAATTCTATTTGATATCCTGCAACTGTTTGCAATACCCATGGGTCATTTGTAAATAATTTCCAGCTGTCTAAACAGAATCTGATTTTTCCGGATTGACTTACCTTATCTATGTCCTGTCCTCCGGACTTGTGACAGTTGAGGTCCTTCTGGACTTTTTCGGAAAGGGGTACCTGTATTGACCAAATTGCCCTGAAGGTCTACTGACACCACCATATGTTTGATATCTATAATAACCACGGCCACCATAGCCTTGATAATTGGATCCTCTGTATGGCCCAGCTCTGCCCCTTGCACGACCTCTCAAATTTATGTGTTGTGGTACATTGAAATATTGCTCTCTTGTTATGGGCAAACCTGTGTCACACTTTTTTATTTATTTGTGAACGTCGTCACCAAAGAGGAATGTAGATACTGGTGTATTGATATTGCAAAGATTTGCATATTTCTTTTTCAGGCTTGGCCTAATCATATATCTACGCCTCAGTGATATATTAAACTGGGCCTGACCTAGTAAGGTAATGGAGTCAGATATTAAGGCCCGAGCCTTCTCATTACTTTGAATTTGTTCCTTTAGAATATCTAGCAACTCAAATATAGGGGTGATACCAGATGCTATGAGTGATTGTATGTCCCTGAAGGCATTATCATATGTCTGTGCTCTTTTATTGATGTCATTCCATATTTTACTATTAACCAATGGAGGTGACATCATTTCACAATTGGATGGCAATTTATATTTAGTAACCAAGTCATCCGTGTCACACTGCGTAGTGCATGCCATATTGATAAGAGATGCTAAAGAAGGTGAAATTGGACTACCTTTAACAGGTTGTTTCAATTTTGGCAGTTGCCACATATATTTATCAGAAGTTACGACTTCGTCCCAACTCTTATTAGGCTGATGTTGAGGTTGGATATCATATAAAGCATTACTAATGTCATTTTCAATAGTCCTCAGTGGAGGCCTGGCTGAAAAACTTTCCCCAGGAATAATTTCTATATCACTGGCCATCCCATCATTCTCCACCTCAACATGCAATTTGGGGGCCAAATGATCCAAAGTGTCCCCATAAAGGCCTTGAATATCATCTTCATAGGACTCATATGGTAAATATTGAGCAGGGGGAACTGTCTCAATGCCAATAACCTGTCTTAATTTTTGTATATCAGCCTCAGACAAGTTGTCTAAATCAATAGTATTTTTCTTTTTTGGAATGGGTTTGGGCAAGACTGAACGCATATCAGTCTTAGCCAAACCCAGTTGGCCTAAATTCGCCGAGACCGAACATGAACTAGAACTTAGCAAAACAACAGTTGCCTTTTTTGATGAGGTTTTTTCTTTTGATTTACCTTTTTTCTTGGGCCGGACTACGTCAGGTCCTTTTGCCACGTCAGCTTTATGAGTATGTGTCAACTCCGTTGACACTGGCATGGCTTCGAATTGTTCGAAACCGGAAAATTCCGACTCTTCCTCGTCGGATTGAAAAAGTGACAGGACGTCTTCCATGCTTATGCTACACTAACTCTAGTCTAGCAATTAAGAAATAATATTAAAGAATAAACTTTCAAATTCAAAAGAATTGAAATGTACCGGTGCGCTCTTGAGTTGCGATGTTGACACATCAACCGCAAAAGTAAATCCGAAGTTATACACGTTGTTGTCTGTGTATTCGGTTGGGTCATGTGGGTTTTTTAACATACAGTACTTGCTTAAAAGTGCGCTCCAAATATACCGCGATAGTAAATATGCTTGTTAGAAAGAAGCAAAGGCTGAAGGCCATTATGAAAATAGTGCATCTATGTGTGTCACTATTTTAAGTCAGAAACTGGTAACTGTGAAGAGTTGTGTCAGTTTTATCCTTGAAGGACTACTTATCATTTGCCAGCAGATGGCATTTGGAGACAAAACAGTATTTTCTTTTTAGTAGCAAATAAGGCATTGAGGTGATTAAACTTTTGTTTGTTTGATTTGTTTTATTTGATTTGATTCTTTACGTCCCATCAACAATCTTTCAGTTATATTAAACTTTTGAGCATGAAATTTATCCTGCTCATAAATGTTAAAAAATGCCAACAGCAATTGTTGGTATTTTAACATTTATAATCAGGATGAATATAACATGTATGTATGAGAGTTATAAGATGAAATATATCATTTTTCAGCATTTTTAGTTTTCATGAGCAGTGGAAATTGTTGAGCATGAAAAAAGTTTTATTACCTCGGGGCTAGACTCAATATAATATGTAGGTTGAGCTGTATGTGTGACTTCTGAATTATTATAGGAGCCAGCATGGTGTAGTGGATAAATCACTCACCTTGTACCCAGGGGTCTCAAGTTTGATCTCATGCTCCTCTAGTCTGTTGGATGAGACTCTTAAGCGGAGGCCCTGTCTCCATATGACCTTAGCTATTGGCAGGATGTTTAACACAAACACAATAACACACACTGAATTATATTATGCCCCGAATTTCAAAAAGATAAGGGGGGCAATAAAATCACTGCTATTGGCCTGTCCATTAATTTGTCACACGTACATTGTAAGCAGGATCTCATAAACTTTTAGAGTGACAGCCTTGAAGCCGGTGGGCTGATAAATAATGATGAGTAGAATCACTACAGTTATTTTTAAAGGAATTCAGAAAACTATCACCAGGATATACACCCTTTTATGCCTAAAATAAAAAGTTGTGTGTTTCAGGTAACCCAACCCGACTGTGCCTACTTTTTTTCCCCAACCCTAAATGTTTTATAGCTTTTTAGGGGATTTCCAATGGATTTCCCATTTTGCCCATATTGTTTCCCATTTTCCCCATGTGAAAACTTATAACAAAATAACAATGTTTTCCTACCTACCATCCCAATAATTAAATTTCACATATTAAGCCTATGGGCAAGTATATGGTTGGGGGTACAGTGCTTTTCAAATACAGTTTCTTGGTTTTTATATTTCTTAATAAAAGATACAGGCATCTCAACAGTCTCACCAGAGACATCACTGTTTGCCCACACAAAATAGGGACATAGAGGAGGGATCGAGCCAAAATTGGGCCTCTAGACACTCAGATAGCTGTACATAAATGTTTAAAAGAGTGATTTAACACCAATGCGTCAGTTACTAAACTCTCATCATAGGGCCAGTTAAGCAAAAATACTGACCGTAAAATTGCGATTATTTTCTTATTCATCAGTTTAAACATGTGCTTTGGGTGCTCAAAAGAACCGTCTCAATGAGCACCCAAAACATGTTAAAACTGATTGGTAAGGAAATATTCACAACATTAGGCTCAATAATGTTTTATTATATTGAACTTAAATTACTTGTATGCACTTGTATATTTTTTTTCAGTGTTCTTGGTAGCATTATCTACACATATGTGACTTTCATACAGAAACCCAAGCCGGAGATCAAAGTGCCTTTACCAGTGAAATCCACAGCAACAGTGTGATAAACAATTTCAAACCCTAGAAATACCAATTTCAAATTGGATTCATCCTCTGATTCAACTGCTCACATAATTTTACTCCTTTTACAACCAGGCAACTACCAGGTTAGCAATAGGGAGCGCAGTGGCTCAAGTGGTAGAGTGCTTGACTCAAGACCGAGGGGCCGCGGGTTCGAGCCTCACCGGCGTCACTGTGTTGTGGTCCTTGAGCAAGACACATTTATCCTAGCTTAGTACTGGTTCAACCCAGGAAGAACCATCCCTGTTTAACTGAAAGATTGTTGATGGGACGTAAAAATCAAATCAAATCAAAACCAGGTTAGCAAAAAGGTAGTTCATGAAATCAAATTTGAAGATATAGCTGTCATCCAAATATAAACAATTTGTGGCATAGTGACAGGCATTATAATACTGATTGGCAGTTTGAGATGTTGAAAAGAGGCAAAAACAATGGACATGATACTGGGTTTAGGTGTTAATTTAGATTTAGTATCCTAATTTTCAGTAACATATGTTGTTGGTACACGTTGGAATTGCCTCAAAGAGTCAATTCCAATGTGTACCTACAACATATGTCTTTCCAATAATTAATTGTTTCACCATAGTAAAGTTTCCTTAACAAATTCTCATCTACTTACGTTGTTTCACTGAAATGGGTATGTAGAAATGAACAAGTTTTTAAAATTTATGTAGTTTTTCTTGTACCTGGATGACAATACTAAAATGCCTGTTTTATGCTTTTGACAGCTTATCTTAAGACGTGGCATTGGAAGATATTGCTAAATTGGTAGTTGCATGGTTGTATGATTAAACTCATCATCTGATTCAAGATGCAAGTTTTCTAAAGGAAAGTACATTATAAATATTTTGCCCTTTGTCATCGGCTGATTACCTTTGTAAACTGTTAAGACACAGATCAGACTCAACAAAATGCTGGGCCTGATCTGGATCTTAACTGTTTGACACTCTGATGGTATTCCGGAAAAACATACAGTAAAACCTGTATAAAACGACCACTCTCAAAAAGACCGAAAATTGGGTTTCAAGACCAATTATGGCTTAATGCAGGTCAAAGTATTGCAGAATGCTCCAAGGGGAGCATTCTGCAATACTTTTGACCTTCATTAAGCTACCATTTGTCATTAAGATCTTTGTTTTGTCTATTTTTGAGTAGCCCTTTACACAGGTTTTACTGTATTTTGAAACAGTTATTTTTTATAAAATAACTGCAGATGACAAACAACATGCAAAATTACATAAACTTGCAAAAAGTCGAGGTATAGTTTATAAGCTAACAGCATTCTTTGCTTACATAATACTCAGAAAAAAACCCTGTGATGATCAAATCCTTCAATGTAGGAACAAAATTACTTAGATAGATTGCGAATCTAGTTATTTGCATTCTAAAAGAGAAGTTAACTCTGTCCCTGCTAGTGGTGACTTCTTTCGCTACTGATAACTTTGCAAACCGTTTGGACCCAGATCAGGCATTGTCACATGGCTTTTTGTTGGACGTGATCTCAATCTAAACTGCTCTACATTGATGGTAGTGCTGATATTTTATTTTCAAAGTTTATATAAAAATCTGCAGAGGACAAAAAAGCATGTTATTACTCGGCATACAAACAGTTAAACTACAAACCTAGGACATAATTATTCGCCACTTTTGGCGTCACCGTTTAAAACAATGCATTTCCAGATTTTTTGTAAAAATTATTATGACGAAGTTAATGGGTGCAATTTTGCAAAACTCACAGATATAAAGCAAATAGAAAATAGCAATATACAAAAAATGTTAAGATAATACGCTTTTGGTTCTCAAGTCCATTGATGCTAACGTTAACGTCACCAATAAAATGAAATGAATATAATTTGTCTTTGTGTTTAAATGACTACCATACAAAAACATTGACACCAGGAAGCTACGATAAAAAAATGTTTATTGTGTTAATCTATTTGCTTACAGTTGGTACTTTTTTCGTGATTGTAGCTTCTATATTTTGCGACAATAATTTTTGCAAAAAATCTGGAAGTACACTAATTTAAACATTGACGTCACATGGTGATGAATGATTATGTCCAGTGACTGTACAACCATAGATGGTCAAGCTTGAATCCATTTTGAACTTGAGTATTGATAGGGTTTAAAGTAGACATAATTATTAAACTATGCACTATTCACAAATGGGCCTTGACATGAGAAAACCTGACTGTATTCCATGCAAACAACAAAGGTGCAGACCAGCCTGCACATCCGTGCATCTGAGCAGAACCTTTGTTATTCACTATCTGCAAAGTATAGTAATCAAGCTTGCTGGATGCTAAATTTCAATATTCTAGCTAGTCCCTGTAGCTGAGCAGGCTGATTTGAGCCGTACATGGTCAGAAACCCCGAAAACAGATTTCTCTTGTCCATGCCCAAATATAAGCACTTGTTGAATTTAGCACCTTTCATAAATTGGCATTGACTTGAAAAAACCTATCTTCAGTGACCTTGTTAGGTAATACTTGAACTAGCATGCTCTGCTACAGTCAGACCTTTAGTTAAGAGTGTGTACCAAGAAATTAATTTTCTAATTACTCAACCAAAACATATGTTGTGGGTACTCAAAAGAACCGTCTCAATGAGGCGGTTCTTTTGAGCACCCAAAACATATGATAAAATTGATGGGTAAGAAATTATTTACATTTTTATGCTACAAATTTGTTTATTTAAACATATGGCTACAGTGACTAGCTAGACTTGAGCATTTAGATCTAGCAAATACCGGTACATGGTAGCTTTTATACTTTCCAGAGATTGAGTGACAATGATGCTGATTACACTGCACGAATAAGCAGTCAGATCTGTGTCTCTCTCATTCCATACACCCCCTCCCCCTTTCAACTCCCCCCTCCCCCACCCAGGTTTTCTCATGACATAGCTCAAATATATGCACTTGTTAAATAAAGCACCCAACAGAGACAGCAAAAGTCAAAATAAATTCATATTATGACAGATGGTGCCATTCTACATGGGAGTCAGCTTAGTTTTTAACTTTATAGACAGGGATTTTCCTAGGCCTAATTTGGGGCCAAATATCTGCCCCTTCCCAAATCAAAAATAAGCAAAATCTTCCAAAAATGGTGTATATCAATCCTAATTCCTTTGAAAAGTTACAGAGGCGTGAACATTTGCATAAAAAATGTGAATGAAAACATGTATTCATTCACATTTTTATGCAAATTTTCATTAGTTCATACAAAGGGCAATTAAAAGCATTCTCTTAAATGCTTTTTAATTCATTTAAAATGGCGGTCTAATTTTTTTAGACTGCATCAATTTTTTCCAATTTTGATGATCCAAATGCTTTTTTCCCAACCTCAACAGGCCCCTGGCCCCAACTTCAGAAAGGTAGGAAAGTCCCTGAATAGAGGCATGTTTTGAAGGTGCTTGGGCAAGTAACGCACCTATCAGCATTAAATGTTCTCCTATGGGATAAATCTAGGTAGTTAGTTGTATCACTCTTATTTGTAATAAAACAAATCTTAGACAGGGTTTGCACAAGCTTGAAAAGTACTTGAATATACAGGACTGTCTTGAAAATTAAATTTGCCTTGAAAAGAACTTAAAAAACACTCAAAGGCCTTGAAAAGTCCTTGAATTTTACCATTTACAGGATTCAACAGTGTTAAGGAGACCTAAATCAGTATAACATTGTGGTACCTTTATTTGGGGCAGCATATGCTGCACCAAATAAACGCACCACAATTTTATGCTAATTTTCTTAAACTAATATCTTTAGTAATGGACTCTAGCATTGAAGTAGAAATTTAACATGTAAATCAGTATTCTTTTAAGTTTTCAGTCCTTGAAAACAGTAGGAAAGTCTTATAAAAGTCCTTGAATTTTACACAATCTTGCCTGTATGAACCCTGATAGAGCAGTTTCTTGATTACATATGTTGCAGTAAATGGTCTTAAATTTTGAACGGTAGTTACCTGCCAAAAAGTCTTAGACAAACAGTGCAGAACCAGATCAGACTGCTTCTGAAGAAGCAGTCTGATCAGGGTCTTCATTGTTTGCTATTCTGACAAGCCATTTGTGAATTCCAGCCCTAATAACCAACATTTAATTTGAGAACAAATAGAGAAAAGTGTTAAATTTATTAGAATATTTACCATATAAGTCAAAGTACTTGCTTGATTCTTTAAAGGGCCAAATTTCTAGAATTGAACATTCCAGTTAATGCTCTGGACTAAACAATCCTGGTTATCAGCCAATAATTTGCCTAAGATAGCTAACACTATTTCCTGGATCAAACTACTCCAGCAGTCTGATCAGGAACTATTTTTGTTTGCAGATATGTTTTTCTGGTGGAGCAATCTGGGACTATTTTTTTTTTGCCGATATGTTTTTCTGGTTGACCAATCTGGGACTATTTTGTTTGCATATATGTTTTTCTGGTTGACCAATCTGGGACTATTTTGTTTGTGGATATGTTTTCTGGTTGACCAATCTGTGACTATTTTATTTGCCCATATGTTTTTCTGGTTGAGCAATCTGGGACAATTTTGTTTGCAGATATGTTTTTCTGGTTGAGCAATCTGGGGAATATTTTGTTTGCAGATATGTTTTTCTGGTTGAGCAATCTGAGAGTATTTTGTTTGCACATATTTATCCTTGGTTGAACAATCTGGGACTATTTTGTTTGCACATGTTTATCCCTTGTTGAGCGACTTGGTTATTGTTTAGTTTAGTTGGAGTAAATTTGTAATAGATTGGATTCAGATTTGTGTGTTCCTTTTGAAATTTATGTTGATTTTGAAGGAAAATTAGAATGCATAATGATACTATACAATTGCTAGTTGTTAAGCTTAGCTATCTAGCCTTTAACATGTGAATATTTTTTGGGCAATGACCTGTGTTATTTTAATTTAATATTTGTGTCACTTCAAGAATGTCACTTCAAGCACATGTAGAAAGTGTAAGCCTAGATCAAGCTATACAAGCAAACACAGCTGATCAAGGTCACTGTCTGTCAATGTAAATACCTTATTAGGTAGGCATATAATTGGTCAGGCCTCAAGGCTATAAGATTTGTTCATGCACAACTCAAACTAGGCATGAAATTTATCCTGCTCATCAATGTTAAAATGCCAACAGGTGTTGGCATTTTAACCCTTAAAGTGCCAAGAAAAAATGCATCTGAAAATGTCGTCTGCTGAAGTCGTCTGCTGCAAATAATTGCCTATCATTACTGACAAATTCAGTATCGGAGCAAACAGTGTGGACCCAGAACAGACTGCTCCTATAGGAGCAGTCTGATCTGGGTCCACCCTGTTTGCCATAGAGGCTTTTTAAACATTTAAGCAGACGAGAAATGCAGACAACTTTTGTTGTGATTGGCACATTAAGGGTTAACATTTATTAGCAGGATAAATACAACATCTGGGAGTTTTTAAGCATGACAAATATTTATTATTCAGCATTTTAGTTTTTATGAGCAGCTGAAATTTCATGCTTACTTGAATTGAGCATGAAAAAAGTTTTAAAACCTCGGAGTTGGTTTGATCAGAGTGTTTACTTTGCACCTCTAATCCGCATTTCGAGCACCTGTGCAGAAAGTGAAATGCTAGGTTGGGTTGTGCAAGCATGCAGTGTTGATGGTGGTCATCATTGTTAATATGAATACCTAATTAGGAAGGCATAATTGGCCAAGTTGATCAGGATCCTTGCTTTTTGCATATGCTTGAGGGGCCTTGTATCTACATTGTAACTAAACACTTTAGATACTAGAACAGTAGAACCAATTTACCGGGAAAATATGAGCAAATCAAAATAGGCCCACACCAGACTGCTGATCAGAGACACTTTGTTTGCTCTCTTTAGCAATTAACTATTCCCTTGCTAGTGGTGACTTTTGTCATCTCCTGATAACCTGTGCAAACAGTTTTGATCCAGATCAGGACCAACATTCTGTTGGACCTGATCTGGATCAAAACTGTTTGACACTCTGATAGTGTTCCAGAAAGAATATTTTGATAAAGTTACTTAAGAAAAAAGTGAGCAAATAACAACAAACGCATGAAAAATTACCCAGCATGCAAAGAGTTAATTCATTTTAACTATGATGGGTTAGTTCAGATGGTCATTACGTTCAATTTGGCGAATTACGTTTGATCAGAAATAATACCGTGACGGAGTGTGAAATGAGCGGAGAACCATACAGTCAAAAGTGCGGATGGATAATTCATTCAAATGAGCCAATTTTCCATATAATGAATTACCTTTAAATAAGTATTCACTCAGTTGAATTACCTGTAATGGCCAATATTGCTCAGTGCTTAATAGGTGATTGGGAGCGCATTACAGTGGCTGATCCAGAGGGGGTTCGCTCCCCCTCCCCGCTTTTAAATATCCTATGAAAATTAAATAATTTGGTCTCACTGAGACCAAATTATTTCATTTTCATGGGATATTTAAGATAAGTGAGATAAAATCATCAAAGAGAACCGCCACACCTTTATACTTATGAACCCACATTCCAGGAATCATTGGTCCACCCCTGCATCTGGATATTTACCTGGAAAATTCGCTCATTTAAATGCTCTTTTGCCTAATGGTTCTCCGCTCTTTCGTAAAAATAATCTGCTCTTTCGTATTACGGATGTGCTCAAACATAAATCTCCCGTTCAATTTTAGAAATTCAAATAAAAGTTAACCCTTTTCATGATGGGTTTTCTCAAACATATTGATACAATAAGTATGGGATAGTCCATTTTGTCTTTTAAGGGATCACAGGTTGAAATTTCTAAATTATGATAAATTTATGTTTATAAAGATTGTTTTCATCTTCGCAAACAGTACAGACCTAGATAAACTGCTGCCTAATAATGAAGCGGCATTTCATTGAGGTTTTCACTGTCTGTCAAAGCACATGTTTATCTATATATAGTATGAAAAGGATATGAAATGGTTTAGATTAAGATTTTCTTGTGTATATTTTGCATGCTTAAGCTGAAATCAGGTTTCATATTTGTTGTAGTAGTTTCAAAGATGCATAGTAATGAGGCAATTCTATTTTTCTTATAAACAGGTACAGTAGGTAAAGCATGACTTTTCACTACATATGCAGTAGTCCTTGGTAGGTTCAATATAATTGTAAACTGAGACTACCTGCACGCCAAAAATCAAGATAACTCGCCAGTGTTTGTTTACAACGATTCTCATCTATCTTTGAAACTACTATATGATTATTTTTTAGTTGTTTATAGTCCCAATCACCACAGCAACGGACAACATTTTTTGTGATTTCTTGACTTTTGGGGTGAATCGAGGCTTCACATGAAATGCCAAGTCTTATATGATATCTTAACCCTTTTGTATAATGAAAACCCCTAAACGGGTACTATGCCGGGCCACGTAGCACAGTCGGTAACGTGTCTGGCTACAGATGCGCGTCTGACTGCAGATTCAGAGGTCGCGAGTCGATCCCGGCCCGAGCCCATACTTTCGGGGAGATTGATCATGAAGTAATTTCTACGGCCATTCTCCTCCCTTCTGCTGATCCATTCAAGAAGGGTTGTTGTCAGTTACAAGCGAAAGTATGTGCATGAATTACTGGTTAACTGCTTGCCCAGGCCTGCCCAGGTGAACTGACCGTCCCACCATGACCAAAGCTGTTGATTTGGGACGTAAAGCAACAAAACAAACAAATAAACGGGTACTATGACAAACAGTGAAGATCCAGATGGAATGCAGCATAATGCTGCATTTCATCTGGATCTGCACTGTTTGCTAATATTCAAACAACCTTCGGTGGAAGAAAAATATCAAAACTTAGAAAATTAGACCTGTGACCCCTAAAAGTACACCATGGGCAGTCCCATACTTATTGTATCCTTATGTATGGAAAAATCCTTTCGAATACAAACAGGCCCCCAGATAAGAGTGCGTAACTGAAAATTATTTTTTTAATTTCTCAACCAAAACATATGTTGTGGGTACTCAAAAGAACTGTCTCAATGAGACGGTTCTTTTGAGCACCCAAAACATAATTTTAAATTGATGGATAAGTAAATGATCGCAATTTAATTTCGAAAAAAATTCCTTAACTGGGCCTATGTACAATGGGTTAAAGTGGAAGAATAATTTCTAAATGTCTGTTGCAAATATATGGTGGCCCTTCAAGGGTTAATAAATTTACATTTAAAAAAAAATAGTATTAGAAAGGGGTTATTGAAGGGATAGTTGCGAATCATTTTTTTCATCAGCACATGTGGGTCTAATTTAGATCAATCCATTGAGTAGTAACACGGGTACCAACTACATAGTCAGGTTGTTATGGTGTTCAAAATATCTCACTGTATCATCATGTTATATATTTTTATGCCCCAGGTATCAAAGATAGGGGATGCATTGGTTTGGGTCTGTTTGTGTGACTGCATGTAACAAATTTAAACTGGTGAATTGTATCTGTTAAGAGGGTGGGGCGCATGGTGTTTCATAAGCACATCTTATTTTTCATAAAAGTCAAGTCCCAGGTGATTTATATTGAGTTCCCTCTGTCTCCGTCTTCATTTGTGCAAATGTTCAGTTTGATCAGTCTTTTCGCTGTTTGTGGATACCTTCCAGTGAAACTGAGTTTTGACTTTTGAAGTCAATCAAAATTGAAACAGTGAGAAATCTCTAATAATCAGCGTTATCAATTTCATGTAACATGCTTTGCAGGCTGAAAACAAGAGCAGAGAAAAGCGTATGCACCCACAAATGGTATCTAACAAAAACACTTTGTACTCGTTCAATATCATATCTTGACAATATTACATGGGTGAAAGTTTTCAGGATAATTCCTGAATTCAGCATTTTGAGGCTGACTTTCCATAGGATTTTGAGGCTGACTTTCCATAGAAAGTCAGCCTCAAAATGCTGAATTGGAAGAATTATAATAGGTTTTATTGTTTATATACAGTCTGTCTGAAGACAGTTGGCAATTTAAACATGGGAGCGCAGTGGCTCAGTGGTAGAGTGCTTGACTCGAGACTGAAGGGCCTCGGGTTCGAGCCTCACCGGCGTCACTGCGTTGTGTCCTTGAGCAAGACACATTTATCCTAGCTTAGTACTGGTTCAACCCAGGAAGACCCGTCCCGCATAACTGAAAGATTGTTGAGTGGACGTAAAGAATCAAATCAAACAAAACAATTTAAACTTGAAATTGTGAATATTTAGTGGGCATACTGCAAAGTTTAAGATTTGAGTTTCAGAAAGTTCAGGATTTTGGAAAATTTGAACTTTCACCCAAGAAATTGTGTCTCCCCCTTTCACTAGATGTATCAGGCAAAAAGATTCATGTGGATGTTTCAGTCTCTACCCCTTCTCCATCTTTCTCATTCCTCGTTTGTCACTTGCTAATAATCTTTGCAATACAAATTGATAACCATGCACAATCATCCTGCACCCATGCACACACTGAATTTACATCATTATTTGCTTATTGGAAAGTATCATATCTAGACTTGCTACAAACAAAATTTCAATTTTCTAGCAAGTCTGTGTAGCTGAGCAGACTGGTTTGAATCTCACTTCGTTGGAAACCCTAAAAACAGGTTTTCTCACTTCACATCCCAAATCACAATTTAAATTTGCATGAACAGCTAACTTGGTCTTCATCTACATCAAAATGGGTGAAAGTTTTCAGGATTATTCCTGAATTCAGGATTTTGAGGCTGACTTTCCACAGAAAGTCAGCCTCAAAATGCTGAATTAGGGAGATTATAATAGCTTCCCTGATAATTTTTCAGATTATCTAAACACATTAAACCATTTAAACATGAAATTATTCATTTTTGTAGGCATCATGCAAGTTTAAATATTTGAATTCTAAAGTTCAGGGTTTTGGAAATTATGAGCTTTCATTCATACACTACTCCCATACTTTTTTTACATGCAGCCAAGGCTCTGGCCAGACTTAAGAATTGTGCAGGCTGGTCAAAGCTATTTCTGCTTGCCTTACAGTAAGTACTAAAATCACATTGTGCTACCTCATATAATCCAACAATGTGGTATTGTGACAAGTGTGGACTCAGATGAGCCTGTGCAGCCTCCTTTTAAGCTTAAAAACTCTAAATGGTGTTCAGTCAGTAGCTTAACACTCAAAGAATATTCAAGCGACTAGCAAAGGCTCTGATCAGACTGCGCGTATGCGCAGGCTGGTCTGAGCCTTTGCTGGTCTCACATACCACAGTGGTGGAAATCTCATGTTGCGACTCAATTATTATACTTGGATTCTATAAAATATGGGGTAAGAACAAAGAAAAGGTATGATATTAACTTAGGAAACTTGGATTCTATAAAATATGGGGTAAGAACAAAGAAAAGGTATGATATTAACTTAGGAAATTTTGAAAAAAAATATTATGTGTATACTTTAATTTGCCTTTTGGTAAGTTTAGTTCACCGTTTATTGGGTGCTTTACATAGAGTTTGGCTTTAATCTGTGTACATGATATAATTGTTGGGTATTTTTACAACTTACATGTATGGGCACATATTGGGCATTTTATTAATTGTTTGGTATTAGAATTTGGTTGTGGTTTTAGAATAGCCAGTAAGGTGTCCATGTGCAAGGATGTCTGTCTGTCTGTCCATTGGACTTCAGTCTCATTAGTTTGAAGCCATATCTATGTAGCCATTGGTAAGATTTGGTGCATTCTTAGCTCTTATTATTAAGCTCATTTGAAATCGAGATCTTTTTAGATTCTTAAGAATATTATTTATGCTGGTTGTACCAGTTTTCGTGGTATTAATGTTTCAAAGTAAATCAAGATATGACAGAGTATCAATTTATGAATAAAAGTATTTAGATATACATATCTCCTTTACATTTGATAATTATTACTCTCCATTGAAGTGCTGACAGGTTAAATCCAGATGGATTCCGGGCTGGGCCATTTTCCAAACAAGCACAAGTTTTCGTAGTAATCATCGCAAATCCACGTTTATAAACTAGATAGTTACAAAATTTCTGGTCAATAATATGCCTCCAAATTATAGTTTTATCTAATCGAATGGGTTGTCAGCCTATTTTTACTGAAACAACCGTTCAACTTATTCATGTGACGATTATTTTAAGCTGCCTGTTGTTATCATTAGCCTTCCGACATTCATAAAATGGCGGCTGTTACGTTCAAAGATAGTTACATCATAATGACATCATTAATGACTACATGTCGCTCGATAGCTGCTGGACGATAAGCAAATTTAATTGATTCGGTCACTGTTGAAATTTCATTGCTAAATTCCTAGGAGTAGATTAATTGTAGCTTTTTTTTTCAGTCATACCACGATTTCTGGAGCTGCCACAAAAACTGGTACATCTACCATACATGTGTTTTATTTTAGCTAGAATTGGTTATTGTATACCACACACTAAGTGGAAGTACATGTAGACTCTCCAAGTGGGAGCAGTCTGGCCCTGAGGTTATAAACCTTTTTCATGCTCAACTCAACTGAGCATGAAATTGATCTTACTCATAAATGTCAAAATGCCAATAATTGTTGGCATTTTAACATTTATAAGCAGGATAACTAACCATCTGACAGTTTTAAAGCAAGACAAATCTTGATTTTTCAGCATTTCAGTTTTAATGAGCAGTTGAAATTTCATGCTCAATTGAGTTTAGCATAAAAAGTTTTTGAACCTTTGGCCAGATCTGTGTTTGCTCAGGCCTGTCGGTTTAATTATTGGAACAATTCCATTTTTCAGCCTAATGAGGGGATGGAATGACAAATAGTGTAGACCCAGACCAGACTGCTCCTGATGACCAGACTGCTCCATCAGGAGCAGTCTGATCTTGGTCTACACTGTTTGCCTATCTGATTGATTGGTTTAAACATATTTCATTAGCAAGAACAGTTGACATTATCAAACATTTGTTATCTGGTTGATTATTGGAATGATTCAATTTTACATCCGAATGGTAGTTATAGAATCATGTCAAATTATATAAACCCTGATCAGATTGCTCCTGCAGGAGCAGTCTGATCAGGGTCTACACTGTTTGCCTATCTGATGAATTATTGGAATGATTCCATTTTACATCCTAATGGTAGTGATGAAATGTCAAATAGTGTAAGCCCTGATCAGATTGCTCCTGCAGGAACAGTTTGATCCGGGTTTACAATGTTTACGAAACTGGTAAAATGTATACCCAAATTTTAGCTATATTATTGTGTTCTTGAAAAGTAGAAAATTATTTCGAAAAAGATTGGATCAAAAGTTACAGATTGTGCAGCTTTAAATAGGGATGAAATAGACCCAAATTACGATCTCAACCAGCAACATGAAGTTTAAATGCTAAAAATAGCAACATAATTTTTTTTTGGACTGCTGTAAGTCAAGGGTACATGTAGTTACTTTATTACATCAGTATTAGTGCATGCAAAGGGTGAAGTTTTAATGGGAAATGTGTACACCTAAATCAGACTTTTTCTTGTCAGATGAAACAGTGTTACATTGTTCAGCAAAGCTTATTCTATCAAATGAAGATTTGAGCCATTACACGTGATTTCCAACAATGTGTCATTTTGACATGAATAGACTCAGACGAGCCTGTGTAGCCTTCTTTTAAGCTAAAAAAACTCCAAATTATGTTCGTTCAGTAGCTTAATATTCATAAAATATTCAAGCGACAAGTAAAGGCTCTGATCAGACTGCGCGTATGCGCAGGCTGGTCTGAGCCTTTGCTGGTCGCACATACCACATTGTTGGAAATCTCATGTCACGGCTCATTTTATAAACTATGCAATATACCGATCTTATTGTTGCTTCCTTAATCCGCCAACTACAATTTGCAGCAGACAATATTTTTTTTCAAATTTCTTGCTAGTATTTTAACACAATAAGGCTTTACATTTTATGTGAATCGTCTTCCAGCAGGGGATTCACATGAACAGTCGGGCCTTGTTTGCCCATAGTTCTTATTTAAAGAAATCACAAACTGTCGTCTCCTGCAGGTGTATTTCTGGCTTTTACGGTTACAACTGCTATTGTGAGTGCTTCCAAGATTTCTTTTCTCTTATTCATTGATTTATTTGATAGACAATGTTTGCATGGTATTATAACTGTTTCATTTATCTGCTATTTATTGCTATTTTTTGCATATAATGATATGTTTTAGATTCTTTTTATTGTTAGTTGTCTGTTATGGTTGTTACGACTAATAAATGATGCACAATAAAATATGGGACGAATTATCTAATATCTGTTTCTTTCATTTTTATTCTTCATTGGTATTTGTTATTTGCTCTTTACCTTAGCTTAACAGGTTCTTTCATGAATATTCATGCTAAGCTCCACCCACTATGATTTGTTAAATAGAACAAAGAAATTACTTGTCAGGTCCATTAGTGTATGATCATATCTAATCAGCAAAAAGAGTTGACCCTGATCAGGCAGCTCTTGTAAGAGCTGCCTGATCTTGGTCTGCTCTGTTTGCAAAAGTGTTAAAATGTGCCTCTATGAGGCAAAAGGTTAAAAGAGAGCTTTTATTGCCTTTTATTTGAGTTTCATCCTCAAAAACAACTAAGCTCCACCCACTATGAATTATTTTATAGAACAAAGAAACTACTCGTCAGGTTCACTAGTGTATGATCATATCTAATCAGCAAAAAGAGTAGACCCTGATCAGGCAGCTCTTGTAAGAGCTGCCTGATCTGGGTCTGCTCTGTTTGCAGAAGTGTTAAAATGTGCCTCTATGAGGTAAAAGAGAGCTTTTATGGCCCTTTATTTGAGTTTCATCCTCAAAAACAAAATAGCAATATTCTTCATGAATACTCATGCTAAGCTCCACCCACTATGAATTATTATATAAGTAAACTTTCACAATTGTAAATAGAACAAAGAAATTACTTCTCAGGTCCACTAGTGTAGGATCATATCTAATCATATTTCGATAAGCAAACAGAGTACACCCTGATAATGCAGCTCTTACAAGAGCTGCCTGATCTGGGTCTGCTCTGTTTGCAAAAGTGTTAAAAGGTGTCTCTATGAGGTAAAAAAGGTTAAAAGGGAGCTTTTATGGCCTTTCATTTGAGCTGAATCCTTCTAAAAAAAACAAAATAGTTTTCTCGCACCCCAGATTGGGATTTCTGTTGTTTTTAACCATGTGAGATCATTTTATTTGATCTCACATAACCGTACCAGCTTGAAGGAAAGATTAAAAGTGAACAGCAACATGTCAGCGGCACGCCTCATGATGCCAATCAGTGATCCTCAGGACGGATTTTTCTATCCCACCCTGACACTCATGATGGATTCTTATTGTCCTTAATATCTTTCTAAAGTGTTTACTGATAGAATTGTTAGTCCAATGACTTTAATTGTGATCCTTTTGTCATGGACGTTGAAATATCGGTACATTGAAATATCAGGTCATGGTTGGTACAAGAGCATGATGCCTTTTCAGCACTGACTTCAGGTCACCTTCATGCAGGTGATGACCTAGTGTTGTTTAATATTATCTTAATTGTTGCTGGTTGACACTGTTCATTTATTGTGATTGTAGAATACCGCTATGAAATGACAGAAAATAGTGTCGACTCAGATGAGGTTCTGTCGTATTTCATCTTGGTTTCAACTGTAAACTTATGTCAATTTGATTCACAAGGCATGACTAGCTAATATTGGAATCTTCTAAGCTGTTGCAACACTCATTCATTTCTATGCATAACCTGAAGCCTCAACATCAACCCAAAACTCCGGCCCTTTAAATGGTATTTCTTTTCTCTCAGCCACGAAAGCACCGTTGGGAGCAGTTATGTTTGGAGGGAGAAGAGCACAGTAGATAACTGTATCTGCACCTGAAACATAATGAAGAGCTCGTCTGTGGAGTCATAACACCTCATGCATGGATGTATTGATAAATTAACTTGGGACGGACTTTGTAAACTGACGGACTTAAATTACGCAACACTAACTTCTCTTGATATTTTTCAAAAGACAGTTGACTTTAAACTTCCTTTGGTTCGATTATGTCATCATCAGTTTCTTTCAGCAGCAAACACTTCAGTTTTAATTGTACAACTAAATGCTTCGTATAAATTTAGGTTACTTAAACATTTCTTAAGTGGAGGATTATTTTAAGCCATCAAATGAAAGTGTGCAAAAACAGATAAACGTCTAATAAGCAAACAAGCTGTATCGCAGGCCTGTCGAACGATATGAAAGTGATTCCTCAATGACTAACGAGGTCCATGACACACATTTGATATGTCTTGTGCTTCTTAATTTTAAGGAGTAGGGAATCTTTGACTGATAATATTTTGTCACATGGAGAATTGGAACACTGGTCCAGCCACTACATATACTTCCATAAAGATTACTATACTTACCAGCAATTCTTGTTAGTTAAGTGATAAAAGTATGCATACACCAAGTGCTGGGTAAGCCCTTAAGTGCATAAAGATAATGAATACACTGATTTTAAGGACTGAGATAACAAGAGATTTGCTACTGCATGGACACTGAAAACTTTGTTCAGAGAAACATCAAAAAGGTAAATACTTACCCTCTTCTACAGACCTAGTCCCTTGGTTGTCATTTAAAGCTGTGTCTGTGTAACCGGGACAGCACTGTATGAAGGAAAGTAACAATAACACTGATAAGATGGCTTTCATTAGAATATATGAGCAGCGACATGTGATTTTCAACAATGCGGTATTTTGACAAATGTAGACTGAGACGAGCCTGTGCAGCCTCCTTTTAAGCTAGAAACTACAAATGATGTCCAATCAGTAGCTTAACATTCATAGAATATTCAAGCGGCTAGCAAAGGCTCTGATCAGACTGCATGTTTGCGCAGGCTGATCTGAGGCTTTGCTGGTCGCACATACCACATTGTTGGAAATCTTATGTCGCTGCTCATATATATTGGCATAAATTATATATGCTTGTTAAGAAATTAGGAAAATGTTTGACTGGAATAGTTTTATCTATGATGATAATGATTTTGAAAGCTTAAACGTACTTTCCACTTGCAGTTAGAGAAGTTACTGGCACTCTGTCATAAGGAGAACATATTTCAAATCTTAATCATTTCATAAATTTGCTTTAAAATTAGTCAATTAAGAGGCAAATTCAGTGAGCTATTTCGACGATGCTGTACTTATCTTGTATTTTCTTGCCAGTCAGATAAAACTAGAGATCCTGAAGTGCTCACCTGATATTGAATCAAAATATGTCCTTAAACTAGGTCAAGGTCAACCTAGGCTTATTATTTAAACAAACACATATTTTCTTTTGCCATATATGGGTATGGCAGCCATTTTGGTCAATTAACCTAAAACAAATGACATCTATATTTATTTACCTAATTTATACTCCATGTGTAGTTTGAGATCAATCAGCTCCCTGTTTTCTGAGAAAAATATTTTTAGATACATATGTGAAAGTCCAAATGAGTGGCCTGGTTGAAAGGTCAAAAGTCAGCTTGACCTTTGATACTTATATAAGAACATTGTCTCAATAGGTTCAACTTATCTTGCAATAATTACTATATCTGCTTTAAAATTTATAGAAAAAAGAACATTTCCAGGCTTTTGCCATTAAAACACATACAGAATCAAGTTTGACCTTGCTGTAAAGTAGGTCATGTACATCCCAGAATCACCATTTGTGCAAATTTGGTAGCGCCCACATCCCAATGCTACATGACACGTCCACAAGGTCACTGGCCTTTGGGTTCCAGAAAAGAAGATTTCAAAGGGTTTTTACCTGATATGGAATTGAGAGCCATATTGTTCATGTGACCATAAACATTTGTGGGGATTTTTCTTTCCTCAATTTACGGAGCCAACAAATGAAACTTGAATTTAATCAGCCCAAATGCTTAGACATGTATGTTTGAAAATGTTGACAGACAGATGGACGGTCACAGACGGAAGCCGGAGTCATTGCTTTACTATTAGCTCACCTAAAACTTTAAGCCAAAATTTGTGACTTAGTGGATAGGGAGCAAATCTTGACAGCAAATCTACTAAAACTTCTGCTGGCAATACCATGCTACTCTAGCCACATTATGAACTAAATAAAGCAGTTTCAGAATTTACGTTGATGCACATTAATTATGGAGCTTCACAACAATATTCTGCAAAAAGCAAGGTTGGCAAAATGCCGGCAATAAGCATATTTGCCATGCCAGTGGCATTTACCGAGAAATAATGGAAAATAATGGAAAATAATGGCAAATATGATTTACAACCTCCCACATTTAGGTTGGTAATTTCAATAATAGGGGTTATTTGTCTTAATATTTCATTTCTACTAGTTTATCAGGCTATCAGCTAAGTAATCTTACTGAGTTTAAGGTATAATTCTCATTCTTTAAACACTTAAATTAATTTAAAATGAATTTCAGAAGAAAAAAACACCTGTTTCGTACCTGCCAAAGTACTCATCAGTTGGCTTGTGCATAGTTACAGATAAGTCTGGCTGAGTGGCCCTTATCTGTACTATAAATCAATTAAAGACACTCTTGTTTGTGGTCACCTGGACTAATTGTCGTAAGTTAAAATATGAAGTATTAAAGTTGGGTGTTTGGATGAGTGACCCTTATCTTTACTATAACTCATTTAAAGACACCCCTGTTAGTGGTCACTTGGACTTTAATTGTCTTAAGTTTAACTATGAAATCAATCATGACATCCTTGCCCCTGGCTATACAGTATACACTTGGGATGTGTTGTTTTAACAGTTTATGACAGGCACATGTGTCAAACAATTGCCAGATACACAGGTAAATTTTCTCCCCATTGAAAGGTCAAATTAGAATTAACCCTTGTCCTGCTGAACCCAGAATTAACCCTTGTCCTGATGATTCCACTTTTCTGAAAACACTAGATCCTGATCAGCTGGTTTCTTTCAGAGGCCATTTTATCAGGATCTACACTGTTTTCAACACTCATTGAAAATACAGATTTTAGCTGTACTGGATAAAACGTGGAAGAAGTGTAACTGTGCAGTACATAAGACATCCAGCATGATAAGGGCTAAAGATACTATTTATTGTTAAAATTATTTCAAAATTTCAGTCTAAGATTCATTTTGGGCTGTTTTAACATATTAAAATGTATTCAAAGGTTTTATGCTGATATTGTAGCCTCATATTCAATATATACATTTTCAATCATTCAGTTAAATTATACTATTTTAAGTCAACTTCCTAAAGATATCTGCTGCATTTTACAGCTAAAAACCATATTTTCCAGTATTTTGCGGCAAAAAAGTTATATTTGCCAGTATTTGCCACTTGAGCCTTATTTGCCATGCCGGGAAATACCGGTAAATTCCACCGATAAATACCGTGGGTGGAATTTTCCGCCCAACCTTGGCAAAAAGGCAATCAGAACAAGTGTTTTATGGTGAGTTGGTTGAATTTTTCAAAAAGAATCATTTAGAAGTTTTCATGTCCGACATATATATGATACATTCTACACAGACGCACAGGCTAATATGGATCCTCATTGTCCACACATTTTCAAATGAGCCACAACATGTGATTTCCAACAATGTGGCATTTTGACAAGTGTAGACTCAGACAGACCTGTGCAGTCTCCTTTTAAGCTTAGAAACTCCAAACGACGTTCGGTCAGTAGCTTAATATTCATAGAATATTTAAGCGGCTAGCAAAGGCTCTGATCAGACTGCGCATGGGTGCAGGCTGGTCTGAGCCGTTGCTGGTTGCATATACCACATTGTTGGAAATCTCAAGTCGCTGCTCAAATGGTCTTGCATATGTGATATGTTAATAACTTTTTTTCTTAATAGTCATCTTTTTAGTGCCATCACCAATATAGGATTGGATGAGCATGCTTTTTATACAAATGGGTTTACATAAGTAATATGTTGGCAAAACCTTGATCTTAAATCTCTTTCTTTAATCGAATGGACAGGCAGAAAAAGTTGATTTTTATTCTGTGATCCAGGTGTTTTTAAGCTGGTAGAAATCGCATAGCAAGAAGAGGGCAAATATCTGGAATAGAAACGATCAAGTACCACACATGACCCAGGATACCAATGGGAAAGTAACAAACCCACAGCTGGACATCACAAACGAGAGCAAAGAGGCCAGCAGGTGACCATAATGCATCAATAAACAGATGGGCGCGAAAGCAAACAAACACAAGACAGAAATAACATGAATGATCCACAAAAGAAGCACCACCTTGGAATGGTCAGTAAAAGTGATGCCATTGTTATGTTAACCCTTCATCTCAAAGAAACACCGTTTAATACTTTTGCAAACAGAACAGACCCAGATCGGACAGAGCTGCCTGATTAGGGTCTACTCTGTTTGCTTATGGGAATATGATTAGATATGACCCTACCTAAGTGGACCTGACAAGAAACTTCTTGGTTCTATGTCCAAATGTGAAAGTTATTTCATATTAGGTGGGGCTTAGAATGAATATTCATGAAAAAAATGGTTAAATTGACAACCTCATGTTATGTCCTATCTCTGATTATTTAGGAACTTAAAATGTGGATTTCAATTATAAGCAATACATGGAATCTATTATTTGTGTGAGGAGGGATAGAAAAATCCGTCCCTTGGGATCATAATTCGTCATCACTCTGCGAGCCTCATGATGGCAAATGGTGATCCTTGGGACAGATTTTTGATTCCCACCCCACATTCATGATGCCATGTGTGTGTGTGTGTGTGTGTGTGTGTGTTAAAATGAATGAGGTGCTCAGGCCAACATTGCGACAGACTATTCAGGAGTTGACATTTAAGATATGTTTTCGGCTAGAAAAGAATATAATTGAAAGACGTTTCTTTGAATTTAAATCATCAGACTCCAGTCATATTTTACTTGAGAATTTTAAGTGTCAATCTAGTTTACAGCAGATAACACGTTATATATAATTTCCTTTGACTTAAGTGAATACAAGGCTTGATTCTCAATATATCAAGTCTTGTTTAGCTGTTAAGAAAGGTAAGCAATATGCAAATGCTGTCTGCTACAATTAATAATGCTATTTCTACTTACAACATTTAGGACAATGTCTTCTCTTGATTCCTTGGCTAACTCTCTGTGCATTGCAAAACTTAATAAGGTGAACCCAAGCTTGGAGTAGAAGTATTGGAGCATTGGTAAGTCTGCCCAGCCTTTAGACACATAATCTCCTTGCTTCACATCGCTGCAACAAAATCATGTCACACCACATATAGGCAATAATTGTAAATGTTGATGAAAGTTGAAAAGCAGGGACCAATACAACTTTAGTAACACAGTTTTTGGGTGCAATTTGTTGTCAGTCAACGCCATTCAATTGCTGTTAGTTTTATTAATGCAATTAAGGAACTTTTGGAGAGCTTCATGGCAACAAGCATACTCTAGTAGATGAATTCTGCAGATGCCTCGTTCCCCATCACTCCTATCCATTTCCCACAATATCACAAAAACGAAAGTTACACGAACTTTTATTTTTCTGTCAAATCTTCACCTTAGGTTCTGCTGCTATTTGTATATACTTCTAAACATATCCAATGTATCACCAAAGAGAAAGACTCAAACAAAGTAACAGAATATACTTAAGGAATAAAGAAACGCAACAAACACTTCGATTCATTGTACGTAAACTATTGATGCAAGTTTTTGTGTAAATGATATTAATTCATGGAAGCAGTATGTATTCGTCAAATTACAACAGGTTCAGAGTAATTACCGATTACGCAATCATGCTGGTATGCGCGTAACCAGCCTAACCCCCGTAGTACTCGTAAACTGTTGAAACATGGCCAAAAAAGCAAAATTTGAATCGACAACCGGTTTTATTGTTTTAAATTTTCTGAAACGGCTTAACGCCATTAACGTCAACTCTGAAAACTGCGTTAAACGCGTAAAATTTCTTTTCTGATTGAGCTTTATTCAATAGAAATACGTTTTCTTCAAGAATTATGACTTGAGACATTAAGAAGTCAAAAAACGTCACTTCTAACGTCAAAATTCGATATTCTAAATTTAATGATTTCCATAATGTTAACGGTTTTCCAATGAGAAAATGGACCAGAGACAAAGTTAAGTTTACAATTAGCAAGTTTAGTGTTCACTTTCGGCATATAATCAGGTGTTTTCATTTGCACTATGTCGTGCTTTGTTTGGCTAACGGCAAGATAAACAACCTGCTAAGATACTTCTATGGTATCTGAAAAGTCATTTTTCCCAAAAAAGTCATATTCTGATGTCTCTAGGTTTATCTTACCCCGTATGTGCACCAGCGACCCATACCTAACGGCTCTATGTGACGTTTATCTTTTATTCACTGCCATTGGGTATCTTGCCATTCAAGTAGCCTGTTTTAACGCAATACTTGACTGTATTGCGAATATGATAGGACGTTTGCTTGATTTGCACATTGTCGAGTCAACACCATGTAACCAAGCAGGCAAAAGACGATGTTTTTTTTATCTTCGATCTGACGTTCACGTCACATTTTACGTTTTCATATGTTTTCATCTTGTAGCGTAAAATCTAGCGTTAAAATGACCTTTTGGTACTGTAAATTCGGAAATTTTCGCGAGGGTTTTATTTTCGCTATGCGAAGTTTCGTGAAAATAAAATTTTCGCGAAATGGCGAATTCACTCTGTTTTTACTGGTATAAGTAAATCAGCCCTAGTCGCGAATTTTTAACATCGCAAATATGTCTTTTAACGCTATTCGCGAAAATAAAATTCTCGCGAAAATTTCCGAATTTACAGTATTTCATCACATGTTTTCCATACTCAATTAGACATTTTCAAAAGAGATTTCACCGAACCGTAATTTAAACACACAGCAATTATGTTTCCGTCTGTTGCGTTTTTTTATTCTTTAAATATATGATAATTGCAAATAACAAAGAAAGGACTCTTAACTGATAGACAATAAGAGTGTAAGAAAACCACTAGTTGGGCCAAAAACTGGGACCAGGCAGAGATACCCACAGATAAACGATTTGAGACCAGATCTCGAGATTATAAAATTTTAGTCCATTCTCAAACTCAAAATAAAGCCCAATGATTGGCTGCTCGCGGACACGTGTCCGCAAGCAGCCAATCATTGCACTTTATTTTAGTCTGAGACTGTACTCAAGTTTTATAGCCTCGAGGCCAGGGTCTTCGATTAGTCTAATGCATGACCAACCACGGTGCAGTTAAAGGAGCAACCATACTATAAACTTTGACTGGGTTTGTAGAATATCATGTACTATTTACATTATGGTCTTCTATTTTATACCTTTTTTTTAAAATTAAGCAGGAAGTGAATAGTGTACATATCCATTTTAATTTATAAACCAAATCTGACATGAATATCGAGAGATACTAGCAATTGTGATTGTGAAACACTACCCCCAACCATACACAGACAATAGAAATTGTAACTTGTGTAACACTGCCATCAACCATACACAGACAATAGAAATTGTAACTTGTGAAACACTGCCACCAACCATACGCAGACAATAGAAATTGTAACTTGTGTAACACTGCCACCAACCATACGCAGACAATAGAAATTGTAACTTGTGAAACACTGCCACCAACCATACACAGACAATAGAAATTATAACTTGTGTAACACTGCCACCAACAATACACAGACAATAGAAATTGTAACTTGTGTAACACTGCCACCAACCATACGCAGACAATAGAAATTGTAACTTATGTAACACTGCCACCAACCATACACAGACAATAGAAATTGTAACTTGTGTAACACTGCCACCAACCGTACGCAGACAATAGAAATTGTAACTTATGTAACACTGCCACCAACCATACACAGACAATAGTAATTGTAACTTATGTAACACTGCCACCAACCATACACAGACAATAGAAATTGTAACTTGTGTAACACTGCCACCAACCATACACAGACAATAGAAATTGTAACTTGTGTAACACTGCCACCAACCATACACAGACAATAGAAATTGTAACTTATGTAACACTGCCACCAACCATACACAGACAATAGTAATTGTAACTTATGTAACACTGCCACCAACCATACACAGACAATAGTAATTGTAACTTATGTAACACTGCCACCAACCATACACAGACAATAGAAATTGTAACTTGTGAAACACTGCCACCAACCATACGCAGACAATAGAAATTGTAACTTGTGAAACACTGCCACCAACCATACACAGACAATAGAAATTGTAACTTGTGAAACACTGCCACCAACCATACACTGACAATAGAAATTGTAACTTGTGTAACACTGCCACCAACCATACACAGACAATAGAAATTGTAACTTGTGTAACACTGCCACCAACCATACACAGACAATAGAAATTGTAACTTGTGAAACACTGCCACCAACCATACGCAGACAATAGAAATTGTAACTTGTGTAACACTGCCACCAACCATACACACACAATAGAAATTGTAACTTGTGTAACACTGCCACCAACCATACGCAGACAATAGAAATTGTAACTTGTGTAACACTGCCACCAACCATACACAGACAATAGAAATTGTAACTTGTAAAACACTGCCACCAACCATACACAGACAATAGAAATTGTAACTTGTGTAACACTGCCACCAACCATACGCAGACAATAGAAATTGTAACTTGTGTAACACTGCCACCAACCATACGCAGACAATAGAAATTGTAACTTGTGTAACACTGCCACCAACCATACACACACAATAGAAATTGTAACTTATGTAACACTGCCACCAACCATACACAGACAATAGAAATTGTAACTTATGAAACACTGCCACCAACCATACACAGACAATAGAAATTGTAACTTGTGTAACACTGCCACCAACCATACACAGACAATAGAAATTGTAACTTGTGTAACACTGCCCCCAACCATACACATGCAGCCACTAGAAATTGTGATTGTGAAACACTGACCCAAGCATACATAAGCATACGGCTGGGGGCAGTGTTTTACAAACACAATTTCTAGTGGCTCTCTATAATAGAAATGAGCCAGTGCATGAGATTTCCAACAATTTGGTATGTGCGACCAGCAAAGCCTCAGACCAGCCTGCGCATACGCACAGACTGATCAGAGCCTTTGCTAGTCGCTTGAGTATTCTATGATTGTTAAGCTTCTGACTGAACACCATATCGAGTTTCTAAGCTTAAAAGGAGGCTGCAGAGGTTTGTCCGAGTCTTCACTTGTCAAAATGTCAAATTGTTGGAAATCTCATGCCGCGGCTCAAATATTAGATATAACCGTATTATGCGTATGTATACCGCGCAGAGACAGCGCCGCCTAGCACAGTCGGTAGCGATTACGACTGCAGATTCAGTGTGTGTGTTAAATCCCAGCCCGGTCCATTAATACTTTCATAGAGATTGATCATGAAATCATTTCTAAGGTTATTCTTCTCCTTTAGCCGATTCAAGAGGGGTTGTTGTCAGTTAAAAAACGAAATTATATGCACTGACAACTGGTTAACAACCATGAAAAATGAGGCATGGTTAACTCGACAGGACCATACATTTAAATGTTGACTGGGACGTAAAGTCTCAACAAATAAAGCATATGTATACAAGGTTGCAAATATTTCCTAAACAAGCGACTTAAATGGTGATCCTTGGGACAGATTTTTTTTTATTTCCTCCCCACACTCATGATGCCAAAATTAACTGTGATAAGTTTATAGATCTCCTGCTTACAAGTTATGAATGATGACAGGAGTGACATAAAAGCAAAAAAAACCCCAACCATTTTATGTCCCTCCAACACACAATCAACTTTATATAAGTTGGAGCATAATTAATTAGGCATCCTCAGATCGTATATTATAGGCTATTATATATTATCTTCTTTACTCTCACTACAGATGACAAATGATTATTATTGGTTTGTTATATCAAACCATCGAATTAATGGGTCCAAGAACACCCGGTTTCTTCAAGTTATCTGTAGTGTTCTGAAGGTATAAGAACAGTTGTGATGCAAATCTTAAAACTTTGGCCATATAGACAGAGAGTAACCTTGCTTTCCAACTTTATGAACCTTTATTAGGAGAAACAATCTGGCTACTTTGGGTTGGTCAACTATGAGGTACCACACATTCCTCTCCCTTATAGACATACGTTTCTTTGACTGTGCCTGAAACTTGTTTGGGATACTCTAGTGGGGGATCTTGAATAACGCATGATCGCAGAGTTCCCTCTGATTCTGAAAGAAAGTTTTACTAGTTTCAATTTACAAAGACTACCTACTACCAAAATTGTAAGTTTACTTGTTGTTCCTGGAAATCTTTGAATCAAATTATTATATCTGTGTATATTTTGAAGGAAGGGTTTTAAATCATTAATTTATTAGGCAGACGTTGTTACCTTACAAAATCCATCATTATTTTTTCAGCGTCAGGTATCATCATGTTGGGGTCATCAAACCTTGCTTTCAATTCATCACTGCATTTCTGTGCTGCCATATGTGACGCCCTGGATGACACATTCACCACCCTGTTTTTAAAGCATGAAATCGAAATTGAATGGAGCCATTCCATGATACAACCAACAAATGAGCCGTGACATGTGATTTCCAGCAATGTGGCATTTTGACTCAGACCAGCCTGTGTAGCCTCCTTTTAAGCTTAGAAACTCCAAATGAAGTTCGGTCAGTGGCCTAAGAATTATAGAATATTCAAGTGACAAGCAAAGGCTCTGATCAGTCTGCGCGTATGCGCAGGCTGATCTGAGCCTTTGCTGGTCGGACATTCCACCTTGTTGGAAATCTCATGTTGCGGCTAAAATGAGAATGAGCAATGGATAACCCCCACGAACTCAGGCATCTGCCCAGTCTGTTCAGTCTTGTTTGCGCTCAGTGTTTGTTTGTTTTTGTTGCTTTACGTCCCAAGTCAACAGCTATGGTCATGGCGGGACGGTCAGTTCACCTAACCACACTTTTTCCTGGGCAAGCTTGAACAAGCAGTTAACCAGTACTTCGTGCACATACTTTCGCTTGTAACTGACAACAACCCTTCTTGAATAATTCGGCGGAAGGAAGGAGAATGACCGTAGAAATTATTTCATGATCAATCTCCACGAAAGTATGGGACCGGGCCGGGATCGAACTCGTGACCCCTGGATCTGCAGTCAGACTCGTATCTGTTGCCAGACACGTTACCGACTGCGCTACGCGGCCCGGTTGCGCTGTCAGTGTACATGTTACTAAGGATCCAAGCTGTCTTCGTACATACAACAAAGACTCTAATCAGACTGAGCGGATGTCTATGTTGATCTGAGTGTTCTCGTGACCACACAGCCACAGTGATGGGTTTCTTACAGTGTGGGTCATAATATTATATAAACTGAAACAAATTAACAAAATATTTACTGAAGTTCTGCTCCACCTTATTGTGTTTTTCGGGTGGCATGTTCACCACCTCAGTGTGTAAAAAACAGTCCATGTAGTTATTTTAAAGAAAACTGACAACTCTTTATTGCAGTTCTGCGCTTCAATCAAAAATATGCTCAAGGCGATCCTGTTGTAGTAATAATAATACTAACAAAAGAAAAAAAAGACTTAATTAACTAACTACTTTTACATATAAGAAATCAACAGGTGTGCCATAAACGAAACTGCATCATTACTCAGGGCCCTAAATGGTATCCTGATTTCAGATGACCTTCAATCAGAATAGGACACAATCTCGACACTATAAGGACCGGTTGATGACAGAACCAACTAATCGACATTTGCTGAGATAAACATGGCTCGAGGTTATACAACTTTTTCATGCTCAACTCAGGTGAAAGCTAAATTTCAACTGCTCATTACAACTAAATTACGACAACTGAATAAGTTTCTTGCTTTAACTCTCTCAGATATTGTATTTATCATGCAATTAGTGGCATTTTAACATTTATGAGCAAGACAAATTTCGCGCCCCATTTATAACCGCAGGGCCTGGACATCAATTTAGTCAGATCAGATATACAAATCTATGATAGAAGACTTGCTTTTCTTATCCACAATATATTGGAGAGCATATATATCACATTATATCTTCTAGGATCTTACATGAGTGCTCATGTTTTATTGAATTTATTAAAGCGATAAAATGCGAATGCTTAGCTATTGATGGGATGGTAGGGGCCTGATGCTTTGGCTGTTTGTTGGGTTCACCAGGGTTTACCTGTTGGATTTCTTTTACTCGGGTATTCAGTTTTATTTACTGTTGAGTCCTTATCTTTGCTTTATCTCCCTTTTATATGTTGATTTATATGTTCTGAGAGATGATGCATTGATAAGCTAGGGGTCTTTCATGCAAACCAAATATCTATGTGTCTTGATCTACATCTGAATTAAGGACGAGGTTGGCGCAGTGAAGCCGGTTTAACCCCTCCACTAAAATATTTTACTGACCGTTCCAAGGTAGTACTTCTTTTGTGGATATTTTATGTTTTTTCTATCTTGTCTTTGTTATGCCTTTGTGCGCGTCTGTTTATTTGTGCCTTGTGGTCACCTGCTGGGAAAGGGCTGACCTCTTGGCTCTCGTTTGTTGTGTATAACTGTGAGTTTGTCACTTTCCCATTGGTATCCTGGGGCAGGTGGGGTACTTGATTGTAACGATTCCTGATCTTTGCACCCTTATTTACTTTGCCAAGCAGTTTATAGTCTTTAATAAATTCAATAATACAAGAGCACGAATGCTATATAGATTCTATTTATCATATGACATTAAACTTACCTTGAAATCAATTTGTTGGGCGTAAAATGTAAAATTTTGCCGTCTCTCCCGCAACGCTATACATAACGTTTCTAAATCTGTAAACCATAGTGATTTATAGATTTAAATGTATGGCGTTTTGTCACTCCCAGATGCGACGTCATATGATAAAGTGTGAATAAATATTACTGCCTTACCATTGGCGAAAACAGTGAAGCAGAATTACTGGGACAAATGAGCAGAAACTGATTAATTGATTTACCGACTGATTGATTGATTGATTGATTGATACTTATTTGACAAGCTCAACAAGTTCTTGTTCAAACATAAAAAATACATAAAGCAAAAGTTTTATCACATTAGAAATTGAAAGATACAAAATTAAAAAAAAATAGATAAATGAATAAGTGTTACAAAAGGAACTATCATAGTGTAAACTCTGTTAATAAAATGTAAGATAAATGGTGCAAACATGTAACCTGCTTTAAATGGATCTGACACAAATACAATAGATCAAATATCACAAAGTGCATTCGCGATATTAAGAGATCACGTTTTGAATTTTTGTGGATCATTCATGTTATTTCTGTCGCGTGTTTGTTATGCTTTCGTGCGCGTCTGTTTATTGTTGCCTTTGGATCACCTGCTGGGAAAGACTCTCGTGTGTGATGTCTAATTGTGAGTTTGTTACTTTACCATTGGTATCCTATGTCAGGTGTGGTACTTGAATGTATCGATTCCTGATTTTTGCCCTCTTATTACCTTGACTATATAGATAGTAATTACTTTATTTGATGAATCAGGTGTCTCAGCGACACTCATGTCATACACTCTTGGACCACATGAAAAGGTCTAAGAATGCGAGGGATGATTGTGAATAAAAATGTAAGACAATATATATTATGTATGATTGTGTATTGAAATAACCCAGGATATATCATGGAGCTCTAAGGCGTATATCTGAAAGGGCCGTGTTTGTTAGAACCAAGACTACGTTTTGTATGAAAAAGTTGAAAAAGCAAGTTATTGAAGTAATTTACCACATATTTAGGAAAAACGTTTTGCCGTCAATTTGCAATACCACAATACTGCTTTCTATCTTCTGATTGCTGTATCCCATTTTTTTCAATTGATTCCATTTTTGTTAAGTTTCCGCTTTTTCTTTCAGTTTTGTTTGCCAGGTAGTTTCTTTTGAATGTTCTAGTTTCTATCTGCTCGATGTTCCTAAGTTGACAACACTTCTATTATAAATCAGGGTCTTTTATTGTTTCTGAATTTATTCAAAGTTACATCATAATGTCTAATATTTTGTAAAATTATCGAGTTCATCCATGCTTTAGTCGTTTGTTTTAACTTTACTTATTTTACAGTCTAAACCCGAATGAAAGGGAGAGAAACTTTTCCAGGCCGTTTCAAAGCCAAAGTACGTTAAGACACCATCACATTGCATGTTAGATAACATGTATCCATTGTACAGGATACCCAAAAATCACGTTGCATGCGTCGATGTGGCGTATTTTAACGTTGGGTATGTGTACAGAATAATATGGCATATGTGGGCTAAATTTCAAGACTAAAGGAATTACATTGGATGCAAAAGTTCAGTGTTAACATGTTCATCTATACACTGTCCACCTATGTATTCTTTCTAAACTGTTCTTGTTATGAAAAAAACGAAACATTGCAATAAATGAAAATTATAGAGGAACAAGGAGATTTAACATGCACTGGCAGATTAATACTGACTTACTCGAGTTACATGATACCTATTGTTAATATGTGAAGGCTAGTCATTCACTTCTAGAACTCATAGAGCGACGAAAGTCAGAAAATACTAGTAGTACATGTATAGAAAAGGGGATTTTTATTGAAGAGAGATGAAAATAGGCCAAATACAGGGAGGATTATCACAGAATAAAACATTCAATACCAAATATTAGTACCAATTGCATATGTCCTAGATGGAGCAGTTTCTGAGAAATCTTTGACAAAATGAAGTGAGGTAAAGAAAGAGATTAGCATTTAAAATATAATATAATGCGGAATAAGAGTGAGTCTCTGTAAAATGATACAAGTTCAACTTACACAATGTTAGTACTACAAAACACAGAGCTACTATAAAATATTTGACATTTGGTTATGATAAACAATTAGAGAGAAAGAGAACTGTAAAAAATAAAGAGGATAATAGGCAGAGAGAAGCTGATTCTGTCTTATTCAGTACCTGGTTCTGCCTTATCCAGTACCGCATGCAATGTCCAGTACTTCTACAAAACAAAGTATTTTTGAGACAGAAATGGGAAACGATAAGCAGAAGGGACTGATTACCCTAACATTTGTCACACCAAATGCTTACTAAATTTCAAATGCCATGATTTAGTAATGCCTATAAATGAGTGATTGCAGGATAAAGCCAGTCACCGTATCTACATTAATTGCTGGTTTCCAGTTTCCAGGTGGTATCAATAAACAAGTAACTAGTACCATACCCCCACACTGGTATTGGCGGTGGTGTTGTGTGTGCGTTTGTGTGTGTGTGCGGGTGGGGGTCCCTGTTTTCAAGTATTGGCCAACTGTAGACGGGGATCAGTAATTTATGTGGATTTGGTGAATACCCAAGACTTGTGCCACGTTTCCAAATCATATAGCTGAATCATTTCCTGAGTCTTGGGAGGGGACATTCTTCCGCCAAAGACTTCTCTTAGAAGTCTTTGGCAGAAAAAAGTCCCCACCCAAATACAGAGCAGTGACAAATTTTGTTCTTTACTAGGGAATAATGATGACGACGACAATAACAAAAACAATTAAAAGAAAAAAAAAGCAAAACAGCTAATTAATTTTAAATTACCTGGCATGTGGTTTAAGCAAGGGTGATAAACTCTTCCACAAGTCCAATTGTGCCCAAACGTTTGTATTGACGGTAATCTCCACTTTCTCAGCAAGTGACTTGTTTGGAATTTCCTGCAAATCATTTACGGACAATGGAATATGTAATAAGATTAACACTAACCCAAATATATTCAAACTTACAATAGCTATCCAAAAGCTACTTTTAAACCCGTTGTTGTTATTATATACAATTTGCATTTTCAAATTGCCTTAATTGGATAAATGAATATTATTGTGGCTCTCCTTTATGCCTTAACTATGTTGTGAATATAAGGACTATTCAGATGAATGTGCCTGTTTAAGCAAAGAGTTCATGTATTGGATTTCTTCTCCATATTGCCCATGACTGAACCTGGTATGTTAAGAAAAAACATAGTTGGAATAATACTAATTAGACAGTGATCCTTTTTTCGAAACTGTTCAGTCATAGTAATGTCGACTGCAGTGGTTGTTGTACTTTGGGACCAAAAATTGGAGCAATCTTTTAAATGATCGTAAAGTATCTGAAACTTGAATAAAATTGTCGTGAAAGCAAAATTATGTAACAGGCGATAAACGGATTTCTATTCATTATTTATAAACATCAGTATTCTGATCACTGATTACATTATTGATATCAAATTTAATCATATTGTCTACTTTTGTCATTTTTTTCTCACCCCGGATATTGCGGCATTGTTGACGAGAACATCCAGCCCACCGTACGTTGTATGCAGGAAATTGCGGAGTCTTTCTATACTTGCTTTATCACAGATATCAAGCTGGTGGAATCTGGGATGAAGGCCTTCACCATTAAGTTTCTTGACAGCTTCTTGTCCTAAAGCTTCATTTCGAGCTAGGTAGAAAACAAAGTACAATAATTATGAGGATGGGATAGAAAAATAAGTCCCGATGACCACCGTTTGGCATCAAGAGGCTTGCCAAGTGATGACAAACGATGATCGCAAGGGACAAATTTTTCTATCCCGTCCTCACGCAAATTCTTTCTCTTGCACACCATTGAAGCGCGCATTTTCAAATTAACCCATTAAAGCGCCAATCACAACTAGGTGGCGCTTTAAGGGTTAAAGAAGACTACCAGCAGTCCCCGAATACCAAGATGCTAGTGACGACAGTCATCTGATATTGACCTTTGAAAACAGTTTGGAAACGGGTCCAACATGACGTCGAGCGTAATCTAGATCCAAACTGCTTTGCACTTTGATGGTGGTTCTGAAAATTATTTCGAAGAAAAAGAGATGTAAAAAAATCAGCAGTCAAAAAAAACAGCATGCAAGTAGTCAAGTATATACGAGGTGTGAGCAGAAAGTTCTTGGTCCGATATGCTTCGGTGAGATTCATTGAATTAAAATCTTTGTCAGTCATTTGATCTAATTGAAGGACATTTAAAAGCATGCGGTCATGTTTGGTTGCTTATGTAAAGCACTTTTAGGAGAGGAGAGTGCGAAACATTTGCAAAATGGAGAAACTTGATATCAGAGCGGTTATCAAGTAAATGTACTTCTGTAAGAAAGGAATGCCTCTCAATAAAATTCATGATGACTTCATGGAAACACTTGGGAAGGAGCCTCCTTCTTATAGCACAGCGAAAAGATGGGCAGCAGAGTTTAAAAGGGGGAAGAGAGAGCGTTGAGGATGATGGACGGTCTGGCCGTTCCAAAGATGCCACTGCTGATGAAAATGTCAAGGTCGTGCACATCCTGGTTATGTATGATAGTTGGCGAGACGAGTGAAGCATAGCTAGCGAAGTTGGCATAAGTTTTGGGGCAGTACAATCAATTCTAACCGACATCTTAAGTATGTAATAGGTTTTGGCAAGATGGGTGTCACGAATGTTGATCGATGATCAGAAAAGGACTCGGCTCAACATTTCTAGGTATCTCCTGTCTCGCTATGAAGATGATCCCGACGATTTTATCGAGCGAGTTGTAACCCAAGATGTGACATGGGCTCACCACTTTGACCCAGAGTCAAAAAGCAGAGCAAACAATGGAAGCACACTGTCTTACCCCCTCCTAAGAAATTTAAGACGGTTCTTTCATAAGGGAAGGTGGTGGCCTCAATCTTTATGGATAGTCAATGGGTGATCATGCTTAATTATCTTGACTGTCGCACGATAACGGTGCATATTATGCAGGCGAATTAAGGCGGCAACACCAGGAAATAGCAAGAAAGAGGCGAGGAAAACTGACTTGCGGTGTTGTGCTCTTGCAGGACAACGCTCCTTCCCATACGTCACAAGTTGAAATGACTACTGCGACTGAATGAATATTTGAAATCCTTCCTCATCCCCATATTCTCCTGATATGGCTCCTTCTGACCTCTATCTGTTCCCAAAACTGAAATCCCATCTTCGTGGTACACATTATGGAAGCAATGAAGGCGTCATAGAGGCAGTCTTTTTTCTTTTCTTTTCGTCTATAGATTCCTCCTCTGTTAGGAGAACCGCCTCTCAGCGTTGTTTACTGATGAATATGTATATGCCCTCTCCCCACTGTTAAAAGCTAATCTAACGTCGTTAAAAATAACTGGATCATGCATGTGCGATGGGAACCATCACCATAGATTTGTACAGTTTAAAATCACACATAGAAATGTACAGGTTAAAAACACACCATCTTCTCCTTACATGGAAAGTTTATTTATGCATATGCTTAAGCTATTCAAGCAGGTTTAAAGAAAACCAGTCCATATGATATATCAGCAAAACTGTCAATCAGGTAAAATGTTACTGCTATCACAGTATATATAAGTATAACTATATGTGGCTATACACTAGCAAGCAAGGTATTTCTCTGCACATGCAAAGCATAACATAGTCCTCGTGCAAGCGAAAATATTTACGTCTCCCCGCTGTCACTGTTTTCTTCTAACGTACAGGCCGTTGATGGATCCAGAATCAGTCTCAGCAGTTCCTCGTTGTCCTCACATACAACAAGATCACACAGCGCGCTGATAAACGACGCTTTGGTTGACGCCAATTCACTGCAGTGTAATATGAAGTGCTGCATGGTTTCATCTTCTTCCCTACATAACGGGCACAACTTGGAGACTTGAAACTGGTTAAACTTTGCCCTTATACTTTGGAGTACATATGATCCACATGTCAGTTTTACCTGAGCATATGCCTTTAACAGACTGTTTGAGTTATGTTTACATTGTGTCCAAATTGGGTGTACTTTTCCTGGAGCATATAATGCTTTATTTAGGAATTTCAACGTTGATTTTGTTTCTGCTTCCTGAGTAATTTCCTTTTTCCAGTGCTCATTTACATGTCGTCTAACCATAATTTTCCATGCCAGCTTCTCCGGTGGATTATCCAGTAACTCTTGTGCAGTTGGAAGACCGTATTTGTATAGTATCTCACGTAGTGCGATAAACCAGCTCTTGGAAGTGCTATCCTTTACAGCTAACTGTCTACGAGCCAGGTCTTTTTCAACGCATTCCTTCCTCACAATATTCCCATACAATATTAGTCTCCTTTTGTGAATTTCCGCTTCCACCGGTAACTGACCAGACAAGATATACATGGCACTAGAGGCAACTCTTTCAGATAAGTGATGAATCTGTCTAATTAGGGTTCTTTGATATAATTCCAATTTTTGAATGTCACATTTTGATAAGTTTATACTTTCAAGCCCATACACTAATCTTGGCCTAACATATAATTGCCAGATACAAACTGATACCTCGGGGTTGATTCCATTTAAACCATGAAAACCTGCTCCCATTAAAGCATAAGCTGTATTTCTAGCTATTTTTATTCTGTCCTCAATTAATAGGTTATTTGATAGTTTGTTGTTTGATTCTCTTATCAAGCCTAAATGTTTATAACTATGCACACTTTCAAGTTGAGTTTCATTGAGTAAGAAGATTTCATCTGTTAGGTTCTTGACATTATGTTGCATTGTCTTTGTCTTGGTATCACTAATTTGGTAGCGTTCCTGACAGGCATAAGACCATTGGATATTAAGCGCTCTGTAGTTCTTCCGGCATGTCAGCCATAAGCAGTAGGTCATCCGCCACTCCAACGACACCAAGATATATGGACCCAATATACAACCCGACTCGATGCCTTGTCAAACAGTTCATGAATGGATTTACAAAGTGTTTATACCCTGTGGGTGACCATATTCCTCCTTGACGCACACCCTGTCGCTCTGGAAATGGTTGAGAAACATCACCGTCCCATTTTACTGCTGACTCTAAGCCTGTGTACCATTTGTTTAGGAAGTTCCACTTGTGACCACTTAAACCAACGTCGTACAGTTTCATTAACATCGAGTCATGCCATACGACATCGAATGCTTTACTGGCATCAATGAAGGCTGTATATAGTGGTTTTCCATTGTCGACTGACTCTGCAATTGCTTCTGTAAGTAGTAGCGAACCACAAGTTGAAGAAGTATCTTTTGTGAAACCTCTCTGTAGCTTACTCTGGGCCTCATCTAGCATGTTATTTACCAAGTTAAGATGAACTTTTTCTGTATTTTTCCCTAGTATACTTGTTATGGTAATACGTCTATAGGAATTTGGATCATATGTGGGTTTTCCTTGTTTTTTATAAATGGGTGTAATCAGGCCTTCTTTGAAGATTTTAAAAATTTCATTACCATTCATAATATCTTGTACAACGTCTGTTACTGTCTGTACTAATGAATCGCCTCCATACTTAAAATGTTCTGCTGTCAAGCCTTCCTAATCTGCTGCTTTACTGTTTTTCATTGAGTTGATAACTTTTTGAACATCACTGGTACTTATTTCAGTTTCGTTTTTGTCATTTTCACACACATTTTGGATTAAATGTTTCCTAAGTTCTATATGAGCCTTATATTCTTCATCAAAGTTCTTGTTCTCTACTGGAGTTGCTGATGTCTTGAAATAATCTGCCCACCCTTGTTTTTACAGTTTTTAGGTTTTTGCTTCATTTTTGGAGCACATTCCCTTGCAGTTGAAGTAACAATATCTGTTATTTGCCCTACTCTTTCATTTATGTCTTTACTCTTTTCAACTCTCTGTAGTCGATGTGCTAGGAGTGTCTGGTATTTCTCACTATCCACCTTCTTCCAGTTCACTTTCTTTACATTTACTTTCAGACACGATATATTTACTTTACTGGTTGGTATGAGGGTCATTTCAGCCGTCACAGCATTATGTGGTGAGGTATTTGAGCTAGCATCTTTGTTCACACATATTTTGTTTACAAAGTTTGTGTTTGAACAGATGATATAATCAATCACTGATTTCCCTTTGCCATGCATGTATGTATATTCAACGGGATAAAAGTCATTTAGAGTTAGTTTTGATTCTTCAAGCATAGTCTGTAGTTTTTTTATCTCTTGCTAATGGTTGGTCTCTATGCAGTGATGCATTTAAGTCTCCTACTAGAATAATATTCGAGCTGGTAGAGTATTTTTCTATGATTTCACTCAGTTCATCTAAAGTTTCACAGAAGAGTTCGTCTGACAACTTGAGACCTCTACAAGGCATGTACACATTTATGATTGTTACTGGTCCTTTCACAGTATCACACATAACACCACAAATTCTGCTGGAATCATCAGGATTTTTTTTTTATTTTTTGATATATTTTCACGCCATAGTATAGCAACACCTCCTTTCCCTCTAGGCCTTTGGAGTGGGCTGATAGGATCAGAGTCATCGGTTGACTTGATAAATGATTCAAAATTGTTTTCAGCACAGAAGTTGTCTAAAGTTGACTGTTCAAAATTATATAACCAGTGTTCTTGGATACATATTACATCATGGTTATCCATTAGTTCTTTGAGATAAAGTTTATTTGTATGAAAATTTTCTATGTTTAGTGTTACTATTTTCGATACACAATCTGTCTCCCCATTCCATTGCCCTGCGGTATCATTAATTGATGCTGCTGGTGTCTCCATGGTGGGACCTGGGGTACCATGGCCCTGTACAAAAAAAAGGCTGATTATTTCCTGCTACATGTTGCTGCTGGTGATACATAAGGGGTATTTCTTCATGCGGAGAGGGGTGATGCTGAATAGTTGCTCTTTCATCTCCAGCACTGTGTCTTACCTTTGAAGTCTCTGTTGATACAGGTTCGTTCCTTGTTTTGTCATTTGTCATTTTTTTACACACAGGTTCTTCTGAGTCGGAGATTTCTAATACAGATATATCAACATTTTTAGATCTACGCCAGTTTCCCTAAATTTTGGTCCACGCTTGTCACAGTACTTTCCTTAATATTTTTTTCATTTGTGCAATTAATATCTTCAACAGTATATGACTTGGTACCTATTGATTGAATATTGTCCATCAATGATTGTAATGCATTTGATAATTTTCCAGTTGTATGCTCAATATTTGAAAGTCTTGCAATTTATAGGTCATTATTCTCTGTTTTCTGTGGCCTACACATATTTGTGTTAAACTCTGTTTCTAATTTCCCTACTTTCATTTTCAGCATTTCAAATTCTAAGTCTTTCATTCTTTTTTCTATATTGTTAAAACGAGTACTTGGGGGAAAGACCTTCTTTTTCGAAGGGATATGAATATTCGAACAGAGATGTCTAAGTGCATTGCCGTGAGATTATATTGAAAAGTAATGGTCAAATTTGCATTCCCTGGTAGCCCGAAGCACAAGGGGCCCAGAACTTTTTCGTATAGTGCCAAATATAACAAAAATAGGTACAGTGTATTTAGTCATGTAAGGGACTGACAAAATTCTTAAAGCAAAATATTTTAGGTCTTTAACAGTACATTTATTTTTTTTAAGTTTTATATTTCAGATTTTTTCTCCTTAATCATTAATTTTAACCCATAATAATAATTATCAAACTAGGATTTTTGTCAGACCTTTAACATAAGGATTTTTCGTGTGTTTTCCTGCATTACCGAGGCAAGTTCAACAATGCGAGCGCTCCAACGAGCGCTTGTCAGTGTGATCATTACATTATTGAACAGCGAGTGCTCGCTCAATAAAAATGGCTGCACCCAGTAACAAACAAATCAAATCCCGCATTGGTTGGAAATCAAAGCAAAGACACCTTTCTACCTTCAGCTTAAATTGTTCCATTTCATATATCCACACAAAGAAACATACAGCGTCATTCCGAAAATCGAGTCTGAAAATATTGCATGCATAGTCACTCGCGAAAAGCCATTATTGTTTTGGTAGCCATCTTTGATTTTCGGGCGATACACCTATTGACTTGAATCGCGAGCGCCTGCAATCACCTTGGCGAGATAGCACTCCGAGCCCTGGCATTGTTGAACACGCCTTTTCTGTCGGATCTGAACACGAGGCTGCTAGATAAAGGACCAGACCCCCGAGATTAATATGAAATAGGTGCGACCTAACTGCAACCAACCAATAGTTATTTGCATAAATTGGCCTTTAATGATTTGTGTAAGTGTAAACAAAATCTCCCTGGACGCCCCGGCTCATTATTGTATAGGGGTACATAAACCTGGGACACCCATGATTTGAAATGCTGCAAGCTCAAGACTTATTTGTGTTATTTATATGCATTTTTGTGATACAGGCCGTATTTGATTAAAAGGAGGTCCATGCGAGGAATCAATGCACAAAAAGTCAGTCTCCCATTCGCGGATTCAGGAATTATGCTTTGATCTGTGGCTCTTTCGAACGTTACTGTGGGTTGGTCTGCATCGTAAGATTGTGGTATTTCCTGACCATACTGCATGCACGGATGCAGGAAATATCATTAGGGAGGGGGATGGGTCCAGGTCTTCACTGTCAGTGGACTAAGGAATAGTCACAGCAGGATATATGTTGATAGAATATGGTAATTGTATATAAGAAGCATAGTGGCGCAGCTTGTAGAGTTTAAACAAGGGATCGCAGGGTTGCTAATTTGTGAATCACCAGAGTCATAGATTTGTGTCATGGGGCAAGACACTTTATAAGCTTATATATAGCATTGGTTGAAGACAGGAATTTGTCCAAACATGACAAAAAATGTTGATTGGGAGGTAAAAGATCAACACAAACAAACAAAACAAATGGGCGTAAATCAGAGCATTCCCTGACTAGCCGTAGCAAAAACTGAAGGGCACCAGAGACTATACACACATATGCATCCACTGACTCTCTTAAAATGGTAACATCAACAGCAACTTATTATCTTGAGAAGTTGAAAAAAAAGTCTTTGAAACAACGCTGTGTCCATGCATATTTTATAGGTACTGGAACCGCATTACGGCTACCAGGATATGTTTCAATCCTTCTTGTTTGCTGGACCTTACTCTTGGTAGTTCGTCCTCAGATTCTGTTTCCTGTGGGTTTTTCTTTCTCTTTTTTTGTCCATCGTTAAATAATTTTATACTGTCATATTGGTTTGGTAAATTAAAACCAGAAGGCATTGACAGATAAAGCATAACCTCCCCAAACTAGAACGACGTATTATTTGAAAACAGATGGGAAAGCAAATGCTTTGATCAGCCTGTGCGTGTGTGCAGGCACATCAAAGTGTTTACCTACCCGTAGTTACATCATACAAATAGTTTATTATTCAAAGTCTCCGCGTGCATAGCTTAACTAGAGACGTGAGTGACAGCTATCTAACTTCAATAAAGCGTGGATGACGTAACAGACATTGAATACGCATGAATATTAACTTTTCTGAACAGAATTGTCTGACCAGGTATAACTCGAACGTAATGAGAGGTGAAACTGACCCGAATATATTTGGTCATATAGATGTGTAATAAATGATAAGTATTTTTTGTGAACGCCAATACTTGTACGTTTAAGACAATAAATAAAGATAACTCTTACTTTTATAAAAAAAACACACTGGGTTATCTTTTAACACGTGTCCCGTATCACCTTAATGTTTCGGGAAATGTTACAAGGGAGCAGTTTGATCTGGGTCCATATTGTTTGCAATAACAGCTACCTAAGGACATAATTTATAAGCAGGCGAGATAACATGCGACAAAAGAGGTGACTGGCGGGAAAGGGCTTAACAAAAAGCAACCCTCGACCTCATTTCAAAGTTTGTTCACCTGTTAGAAAGACATTCCATTGAACTTGCAAAGACCCCTGACCCACAAAAATAAAATAAAAAAAGCTCACCTGTTAGTAAGACGTCCCCATTGAATTTCTTGCAAAGACCCCTGACCACCGCCAGTCCAATGCCTTTATTGGAGCCCGTGACCTGAAAATGAGCAGAAATGTTAACCCATATAAGCATAACGCCCTTTTTGTGGGACATATGCTAACTGTGCAGACCCTGATCAGACGCCGCAGAACGCGGCGTCTGATCAGGGTCTCCACAGTTTGCTCACAGAGTGTTCTGTTATTTTGCATAAATTTAAAAAATACCAGCCAACAACCCCTTAAAACGGAAATGGACTGGTCCAAATCGGCTTAAATCGGAGTAACTCTTACCACGAATGCAGCTTAAACGAGTTGATGAAAAAAGATAAAATGCGATGCTTTATAATAGCACAAATTTTAGATTCTTTTCATCAGTTGACACAAAATTAGACAAAAAGGCAAAATAACCATTGATATAACCAGGACAAAGAGGGCTGCTTAACTCTTTCTTTGCCTGTGGCGACTTTTTCTCGTTGCAACAGTTTGAAACCGACTGTGAAAAAAGTCAGCAGACTCCGAGCAGCAGACGACAACAAACACATGAATTTTACCCAGCATGCAAAGAGTAAATTAGTTTGCACATATTTTAAAATTTTATGTTGTATCAAATCGTTAAAAGTTCAACTCACCACCGCTAGTCGTTTGGCTGCACTCATTTTCCACAGGAGAATGACCCGATAACACGGATAATTTATGTACGCTTGGTTTACACGAAAATAAAAAAGCCAATGTTCCTGTTTATGTTCTTTATTATAAACTCAAAAAATATCATTGAGGTATACACATGATGTACTCGAAAATACCTGTATAAACTTCGTTTGGAGTAGGGGCATCTGAACTCCGACTGCTAGTGACTATACTGAACGCCAAATAAAACGCCCACAGAGTTAAGTTCGATTAATCTATTTATAGCAGAAAATATAACTATACAAATTAAGCGTCTTACAAAATGAGCCGTGACATGAGATTTCCAACAATGTGGTATGTGCTACCAGCCAAGACTCAGACCAGCCTGCGCATACGCGCAGTCTGATCAGAGCCTTTGCTTGTCGCTTGAATATTCTATGAATGTTACACTACTGACTGTACATCATTTAGAGTTTTTAAGCTTAACAGGAGTCTGCAAAGGCTCGTTTGTGTCTACACTTGTCAAAATGCCACATTGTTGGTAATTACGTGTCACGGCTCATAAATGAAAGCTTGATCAAAGAGTTATCTCAAGTTTATTGTAAGCACCATCGTAGTTAACATATACTCATACAAAAAAGAAACGTCCGATTTTCATGGTACTGTATCTTTTGATTCAGTTAAGATGTCACAACAAAAACAAAACCAACATGTTTATCAAACGTTGGACACACATAAATTGGTAATTATTTAATTTTATCTCCTTATCTTGATGGGTTATTGAACCTAATGTGCACACAGCTTTTTCCATTATCATCAGGAAGTTAATCAGCAAAACGTGACACATCTTACGTTAAATGGCAACAAGGAACATCCGACGATGAAAAAAAATCTAAAAATCCCAAGTCAGCTTACTGAACGAGCGAAATTGCAGTTCAAAACCTTTAATTTACGAAATTTACTGAATTACCTCCCTTTGAATTAAACAAATAACAATTCAAGAACTGCCAAATCTCCTTAACTTAACATCATTTTGAGACCGTTTTTGTTTTAATTTGTTGTGTTTGTTTATGACAACAATTACACAAAAGAGAAAAAAAACAAACTTATGGCAGATGTCGGGCATCAAAGGTTTACTAAATCTGTGTTTATACCCCACCCCTTACTGCAAAGTCATCAGAGAAGTTCCATCATCAGTTGTTATGATGCTGATTAGTCTAAATTAATGTTGAAATGCTTGTTATGACGAAAAAAAACAAATTTGTTCGATTCTATTGATTATCAAAATATTAGACCTAAAATGAATTTTCTGAGTATTTTCACGCACGCTCGTTATGGATATTTTGTGACGTCAGGGTATGTTACAGATTAATGGCTGTGTCATAAAAGCAATGCATACAACAAGCACGCATAACATCTTACTAGAGAGTTTGCTCAGTGATGTTTAAATGTGCTTGAACGGTTCGGGATTGTGACGGACACACACGCTTTTGATGCTGTGACTTTTGATTGTAAGGGTACTCGTGTTCGCTGCGTTGTCAGCGGCTCTACTGATTATCAAATGAATGTCTCGTAGGTGCAAAACGTTTCTACATGATCAGAGTTGGTAATGTAAAAATTTGAATGAAATGCGTTCATACATTTGGAACTGGCAAACATAAACGTCAAGCGGACATAACTTTATTGTTTCAGTATATAGCACATTATTTCCTAAACGCTGCTCCAGTGTGTTGTTGTGAAAAAGCCGTTAAGTTTTCACCCTAGTCCTCTTCTTATACGTACATGGCAGCATTTCCCTTGTAGTTATACAAACAGCCAACTTGGAAGTCTAATAAAATCAAACTTCTGAATTACAGCGGGACTTTTTCTTTAAAGAGTTCCGGCGTCTGTCGGTACACTTTGGTTAGACTAGCCACTAGTCTGATATCATATGCTTTTGAATAAATGATAATTTTATTTTAAAATAATTATTTCTTTATTCTCTGTCTTTCCTCTATGATAGCAAAATTTGTGATTAGGTGAGGATATCAGACTATACACCTTCCACTCACAGACCCACGTGGAAATGATTGGCATTTATTGCTCAGCTGATGTCAAAGAGGGAAGAGATGAGACTAGCTAAATGAAATCAAATTATACTGAATGAAAAGTAAAGTAAAATTGACAAAAACATCAAGGTCTAGGAGCTAGACTACACTTTGGTCTGTCGGAATAGCATAACAAAATAAAAATTAAAGTGCCTCTCCAATAAAAAAAAATATATATGTGCCTCCAAATAAATTCGGCGTATATCGTGTGGGCATTTCTTTTGACGATCGGTATACATTAATCTTGCCGTCAGCTGATAATTGGAGCCATATCATACCCGACAAACACCGAGTCTGATCTAGATCTAAACTGTTTGATACTCTAATGGCATTCCTAAAAGATTGAAAAGTTAATATGTACAAGCACACACACATACACACGCACGTACATCTATACCAACAGATAACAAAAACATGCAATATAACCCACCAGTATCCTTTTGCCCTGAAAATTTTAATGTCTGCTTTGTATTCCACTTCAGAGTATTTTTAACATGAAAGCAAACACTATGGACCCTGATCAGACTGCTCCCTTGAGGACAGTCTGATCTGGGTCAAAGTTGCATGCAATATACTGTATGCTACCTATATATTACCTAAGGAGATAAGCAGATCATACGCGGATCCAGAGAGTTTTTTCAGAGGGGGTACAACTTTTCTTAAGTTAATAAGTGGATCCAAATACCACTAAAATCGGTCCATCATAGGCCCGCCAGCGAAACACCATTTAAATGGCGTTTCGCTGGCGTGCCGAATGATGGTCCAACATTGAATACTTTGTGATTTCTCAGGGGATCAGGACCAGTATTGCTAAGAAACCCTTTAGTTTTGTGATTTTTCAGGGGGGGGGGAGGTCCGGACTCAGTCACCCCTCTGGGTCCGCACATGCAGATGAATAAGCAGTCGACAAAAGTCGTGACTAGCTGCAAACAATATGGACAGTCGGTCGACATGTGTGCAGTCAAACAATACCTAGATCAGTGTTTCACTTGATCGTAAGGCTTGGGACAGGCAGGCGACTAAGTTGGAATGCGCTTAGATATACAGAGCAAAAGTGAAAACGCTACATTACAATATTTTCTTTTTGTGACAAAGTCTTGGACAAAAAGTAGTTACTAAAACTTAGTAATGTTTCCCAGACAACAAGCAGACGGTTCGTCGAAATTCCAACAATTTGTCTCTTTTGATGACTGGGTTATTTTCTTTTTTGTGTTTTAATCTTTTTAGTCACTGAATTTTGCAATTGCGCAAACAAGATCGCAAAACAAGACTGTTTTGCTTATCAGAAATTGGTAATACTCGTGTTGCATTTAAACGCAAGAAGACGGACTTATCACTCGAAACAAGCATAGAAATTAATTTCTAATTTATCAAATTTGTAAATTGTCTCCCTTTGACAAAAACAAATGCTTGGTTATTTATTTGCCAGTCAGTTAGACCTATCAGCACATTGTTCCTACCATTTCTCGACTGGTAATGTCCCCAGACTAAGATGCAACAACACATTTATTTTCCTATGAAGATTTCAGTGATAAAATTGCAAGCTTGGCAATTTGATGAAAATCCCGCTTTTCAAAGTTGATTTTCGATCAAAACACACTTGTGATAAGTCATTGGCATTTGTGGTTGTCGCATGTCCAGACTACCATTTTGTGCAGTCGGACTTGGTTGTTTTTGGATTTCTGAAGGCCTGTACTGTGCGAGATACCAACAAAGTTTTGCAAACTCTGTAGGGTTACAGAAGGCCATCAAACAAAAACTAACATATGTTTATATACAAAAATGGATATCCCAAATAAAAGTAACACCAGAGAGCAATTGCTATAAAATATTCAAGACACATTTTGGACAAAGTAAATATATTTCAACATTGCTTAGATCCCAATGTAAATCACTAATCAGATTCCGCACCAGAAATCATAAACTGCCCGTCGAAGTCGGTCGCTGGAAAAGTGTGCCACTAAATGAAAGACTGTGCATATATTGTAATGAACTGGGTGATGAATTCCATTATCTAATGTCATGCAAAAGTTTTGAGGACGAAAGAAAACAATGCCTTAAGAGCTATTTTTACAAACGTCCAAATATTATAAAATTTGAACAGCTATTAAACTTACAGGACGATAAGCAATTGAAAAAGCTATGCAGATTTATCAATGTGATTGTTAATTAGGTTGGATGAGAGTAAATCATATTACAAATGGCTGACGCATTCAGCTATTTAACATATGCCGTCTTATACGATAATACTCTGCAGCTCAAACCTGCATTTTAAGGTAAATGTGCAAACATTTATGACCGTTACCAACAATCTTTTTATTTCGCTTTCGGGAAAACGTTGTGGTGTTGGTCCATATCTGTTATAAGCTCCATTTGGGTTATTAGTTCCTTCCATTTATAAGAAGAAGCTAAGTCCAAATATGAGTTACAAAATATACTATAACTAAATAGCTTATGCACATAACGCGGGATAAATAAAGAGTTGTTCTTTTCTGCAAAGTCTGGTTGACTGAAAATGTGTACTTCTTTTATTTTGATGTTCTCTTACTTTTACACAAAAACGGCTTGTCTAAACAAACCCATAGACCACATCCCAGCCACATATCTTTCATAGACATGTGGTAAGAAACAATTTTCCAAGGTACCTGGCCCAAGTAGAGCAGGTGAAGTATGTATAACTGGGTCTGCAGCTATATTTTAAGCCAATGACCCCAATTTTGAACAGTAAGCTCTTTCGAAGATCAAACACGTGATGCATCAGTTTGTCCAATAGCAAAATTGGCCCATAACAATTTCGACCCAGGTTTTAATAAGGTATTTGCCTATAATTGGTATATACGAGGGTCATCCAATAAAGAATGAGACTTTCTTCATAGTCTGAAAATATGTGTGTGCATTTAGTTACAATTCACCATAATAATAGGATGACAGCTAAGAAATTCAGGAATAGACACGTTCTGTTTGTGATTGACCAGTTGCCATAGTAACGGGATGTTTTGTGGAAGGACTTGAAGACACATGGCCACGTTTACATAATTTTTGGCATACCCACGGTCATTCAAATTATTTATTTTCGCTCATAGATAGAATTTAACCTCTTGATATTGTTTCTTCTACTGAATAATCTTAGTGCTACATAAAATGCTACAAAAAGAAACAAAAATGCATATCCTTTATTTTGGCTGCCTAGCAACCGATTTACTAGATCGTTTATAAACCCACTACTTTGCGTTGCTATGGTAACTTTGTAAGTGAAGGATATAACACAAAATGAATGGTTGTATGCAGTTGATTGTAATTAAGGGCGAATTAACAGAACCATTTTCACTTTAAATGCCTTCGACTATTTGATTTTAACTTTTAAAGTCAAGGTCAGCGAAAAATACCAGATATTTCTTGAAAACTTGAATTTTTAAGCTTTGTTTCCATGGTAACAGCTCAAGACTGAAACATTACTTTCCCCTATTGGCTATAGACAGATTGCATGAGCATATATAAGTACTAGTAGAAATTAACTATACATCTTAATATGTTGCCATGGTGATAACCTATACTGAGCCGTCTACGAATGTTTTTCTAGTCTTCTGATGTTGCCTAGCAACACAAGTTGGAACTATGTAATATGTTGAATATGGTACATGTGAGCAGCCAAAAAGACGTGCTAGCTTTGAACGAGATTTCATAAGTCACCGCGCTATAGTCTCATTTTTAATTGAATGATCCTCGCATTAGCAAAGAAGTTCTAGCGATAAGGGGTATATTTTCCCTAGTTGGCATGATTGCAAACACCAAATTTTCAAATTGCCCTAATGTTTTTAAAATTGGCGTAGTTTAGCAGTAAAATATGCACAGTAAGCAACAAAATACATTACAATACAGTGAAAACGTGCACTTCCTACAGCCACCCTTCATTTTACGCCTTTGAAACGTATTTTGTTGCCTGCTATGCATATTTTACTTCCAAACTACACCAATTTTAAAAACATAAGGGCAATTTGAAAATTTGGTGTTTCTAATCATGACAACTAGGGAAAATATACGCCTTATCGCTAGAACTTCTTACTCTGACAGGAAAAGCATAAAAAGTCCCAGATCCTAGATGAGCTATCTGATCAGGGATTATTCTGTTTACTTGTAATCCTCATTTGAGCACAGCGGCTCAGTGGAAGAGTGCTGGACTTGAGACCAAGTGGCCGCGGGTTCGAGCCTCAACGGCGTCACTGCGTTGTGTCCTTGAGCAAGACACATTAATCATAGCTTAGTACTGGCTCAACCCAGAATGTCCAGCCCCTTCATAGCTGAAATATTGTTGATGGGACGTAAAGAATCAAATCAAACAAACAGGTTACACAAATCAGACATCCCCTGCGCATTTCGGATTGAAAAAAAAAACGTATACAAGAGGGCCAAGTAGCCCTGAAGCACTCACCCCTGTTTTGCATAAAGCTTAAATTTGTTGAAGCTGGCCACTTCCCTGGTGACACATAGTGGTCATTTTCGGCCACATGGCCATAATTTTAACAAACTTGCCAGATGTCCAGTAGATGATGCTACATACAATATATCAATGCTCTAGCCTTGCGGTTTCAGACAAGAAGATTGTTCTTGTTTTTCCTATATAAGCCTATGTAAAACATGTGACAGCCTGGCTGGCCATTTTTTACACCAGGGGCATAATTTGAACAAACTGGGTTAAGGACAACTAGTATAGGTGATGCTTCATAACAATTATCAAGGCTCTAGGCCTTGTGGTTTCAGACAAGAAGATTGTTTCAGGTTTCTCCCTATATAAGCCTATGTAAAGCATGTGACCCCCAGGGTGGGGCCATTTTGGCCCCAATGGTATAACTTGAACAAACTTGGTAGAGGACCACTAGGTGATGCTACATACCAAATATTAAGGCTCTATGTCATATGGTTTCAAACAAGAATTTTTTTACATGTTTTTCTCTACAATGAAACGGAGTTCTAAGTGGCTACTTTTCTGCATTAACGCTAATGATATTGAATTGAATTTTTGCCCAAATATGTGCATTGTAATGGACTTAAGTTAAGAGGTGCTTTGGAAGTTTTCTATAAGACTAAAAAATCCAAAAATCAAATTTTTGAAGAAAATAAGGGCTTTGAGTGCAGTTTTTTTCGAATTGAAGTACAGGTGATTTCAACACGTCTAGCCGACTTGAAAAAACACCGAACCCCTGAATTTTTGCTTATGAACGATTTTTTTTAAAGAAAAACTCATTTTCCGCATTTTCAAAAATAATCAACTGCACATACTAAAATCATTGTATGCATTTTATTTTATGAAAACATGTTAAACCAAACACAGTGCAACTTCATCAGCCCACTTTTTTTAACATTTATTCTTTCAAGCCTGATGTCCACTTCCTGTTTTAACATGAAACTTAAAAGATCATTTGAATGGCATATGCCAAAGATATTTTTGATTTTTAAGTAAAACAGTGAAGCCTATTCATAATGAATAATCACTGAAAATTTCAATGCCGTGCCACATATAATAAAGCGCACAGAGCAATGCTAAGTTGACATGCAAATAGCATGGTTAAAGCTAAAACTCTTTGATTAAGCTGCTGATAGTGGCTTCCTTCATGTTAACGTAGAAGAGAAACGGAGAGTTCAATTGTCACAAAACTTTGATTCTTTTTCATCTTATATCACAACTGTTATAACAGCTTCAAACTAATTAAAATATGTAAGGATAACATATCGGAGGAATATTTTATATCACAGTAAAGAGTGTGACTTTTTGAAATGAAGGTATCTTTACTCTGACTTCGTCTGAGCAAGATCTACCAGTCATTTTGAAATGGCATAATTTTCAGATTCTCGAAAAAGCCTTGAATTTTTTTTATGGAATAAAAATTTTGTAAGAGCAATGTTTACTTTCTGAACAGGCGCAAAAAATATGTAGGTAGCCACTTATAACTATGTTTGATTTGATTCCATACGTCCCATCAACAATCTTTCAGTTAAACAGGGACGGTCTTCCTGGGTTTAACCAGTACTAAGCTAGGATAAATGTGCTCAAGGACCACAACGCAGTGATGCTAGTGAGGCTCGAACCTGCGGCCCTTCAGTCTAGAGTCAAGCACTCTACCACTGAGTCACTGCGCTCCCTTATTATAACTTCGTTTCAGTGTATATAAGCCTATGTAAAACAAGTGAACCCCTGGGCGGTCCGTTTTTGGCCACAGGGGCATAATTTGAACAAATTGGTAGAGGTCCACCAGGTCATGCTACATACCAAATATCAAGGCTCTATGACTTTGTTTCAGACAAGATGATTTTTTCATGTTTTTCCCTATGTAAAACATGTGACCCCGGGGCGGGGCCATTTTTGGCCCCAGGGACATAATTTGAACAAAGTTGGTGACATAATATGAACAAACTTGGTAGAGGTCCACAAGGTGATGCTACATACCAAATATCAAGGCTCTAGGCCTTGTGATTTCAGACAAAAAGGTGTTTTTCATGTTTTCCCTATATAAGCCTATGTGACCTATTTGGCGAGACCATTTTGGGACCCAGGGGCATAATTTGAACAAACTTAGTAGAGGTCCACTAGGTGTTGCTACATACCCAATATCAAGTCTCTATGCCTTGTGATTTCAGACAAGGAAAATTTTTCATGTTTTCCCTATAGCCGATGTTTGTTTGTTTAATTTGATTCTTTATGTCCCATCAATAATCTTTCAGTTAAACAGGGATGGGTCTTCCTGGGTTGAACCAGTACTAAGCTAGGATAAATATGCCTTGCTCAAGGACCACAACGCAGTGAGGTTTGAACCCGCGGCCTCTAGGTCTCGAGTCAAGCACTCTACAACTGAGCCACTGCACTCCCTATTAGCTGATGTAAAACAGGAGACTCCCGGGGCGGAGCCAGTTTTGGCTCCAGGAGTATGATTTGAACAAACTTGGTAGAGGTCCACTAGGTGATGCGACATTCCAAATATCAAGGCTCTATGCCTTGTGGTTCCAGACAAGGTTTTTATCTTTACCCTATATAAGCCTATGTAAAATTTGACCACCAGGATGGGGCCATTTTTGGCGGAGCCAGTTTTGGCCCCAGGGGCATAATTTGAACAAACTTAGTAGAGGTCCCCTAGTTGATGTTACATACCAAATATCAAGGCTTTGGTCTAGGCCTTGTGGTTTCAGATATGAAGAATTTTCATGTTTTCCCTATATTAGCCTATATAAAACACGAGACTACCAGGGCAGAGCCAGTTTTGACTCCAGGGACATAATTTGAACAAACTTGGTAGAGGTCCACTAGATGATGCCACATACCAATATCGAGGCTCTAGACACTGTGGATTTAGACAAGAAGATTTTTAAAGTTTTCATCTCGAAAATCTATTTTAGCCTAATTGACCTAGATATGAAATGGACCCAAACCATTTGAACAAATATTAAAGAGCGCCATATAAGGATCATTCCTGCCAAGTTATGTCAAAATTCAACCAGCAGTTTAGATGTTCTTCCATTGAGGATGCACATCCAATGATCACAATTGCTCACCTTGAGCCTGTGGCTCAGGTGAGCTAAAAAGGAGCAGGTTGCTTACTTTGTGTTTTTGCTGTCCCTTGACTGTGTTCTGTGCCTCTTCCTTACAGTGCTGTTGGCTGGTCTGTGCCAGTGATTGTGGTATTTCCTGGTTTTTGAGAGTGATTAACTAGAGATAAGATGCCAATCAGATCCTCAAAAAGAGTTCATTCCTTATCAGTTATATACAGACTATTGGCCATTTTAGGATCTAGCAAAAGCAAAACAATTTTCAGAATTCTGCTTAAAATTGCTTGAAATAAGTTTATTGGCAAAGAGTTGAGATTATACCTTATTATTCAGGCCAATGTGGGTGTACATTAAATTCAATACTAGAGGATCTTTCTTAGTGATATGCATTTTTCTTGCACACCGGATAAGGATATCTGAGATTTTACCCTGGGATAGAAAATCTTATCTTACCCATGCTATCTTACCCAGGCTGTCACGTAAAGACTCTGTACATTGGTTGTATTGGAACTCACGCACATGGTCGTCAAGTGATGTCATTGTTATGTTAAGAATCTATCATGAATGTGAGGGTAGGATAGAAAAATCCGTCCGGAGGATGACCGTTTGGCATCACGAGGCTAGCCCAGGGATGACAAATGTTGATCATGAGGGACGCATTTTTCTATCCTACCCTCACACGAATAATAATTTTTTGCTTATCTGAACCTAGGACAAGAACCAATTAGAAGACGATTTTAATCATTTTAATCGATAATTTTTGATCTATCTGCAAGCGAATCTTATTGACAAATCTAAGAATAAAATATACTACCAGACAATGATATGGGCCTCGGCATGAGAAAACCTGTCTTCAGGGTTTTGCATCCGCACAGTCTGATCAGCACCTTTGTTATTCGCTTACTAAAAAGTATCATATCTCAACTTGCTTCAAGCGAAATTTCAATTTTCTAGCTAGTCCCTGTAGCTAAAGAGACTGTTTTGTGTCTCGCTTTGTAGGAAACCCCAAAGACAAGTTTTCTCGCATCGCGGCCCATATTATGTTACATTTATTTAAGGAGCAAGATCTAATTCCCATTACTCATTTTGACCCGCTGTACACCAATGGGCTTATCCATAAAGTTTGAAACAGTAAAGTCAGGATGATGGTCCATTGAAAATATGGGTCACAGCTTTTTATTGTAGCACACAGTGCTATCATTGGTGAAATGGCACAATCTGTTCGTCGAAATGTCAGAATACAGTTTCCAGTAAAAATAGCAGGGGACAAAAATATTCAATATTGTACTTGTCCTGCAGGACGAGTGACTTACAATTTTCACTCGTCCTGCAAATACATGCACTTGTCTTTTAAAGGTGCATACAAAAAAGAACATAAGAGAGTAATATGTAATACGACTTCCTCAAGTTATTCTTCCCAAAGCACTCATAGGATGAGTGCTTTGGGAAGAATTACTTGTCCTTTCTAGATTTCACTCGTAATTACGAGCGGAAGAGTGGAGTTTTTGTCCCCTGCTGAATTGGTTAACAAGCCTCAAGGTAAGAGCGTATAATCAAAAATGAGCCACGACATGTGATTTCCAACAATGCAGCATTTTGACATGTGTAGAATAGGACGAGCCTGTGCAGCTTCTTTTAAGCTTAGAAAGTCCAAATGATGTTCAGTCAGTATCTTGATACTCATAAAATATTCAAGCGACTAGCATAGGCTCTGATCAGTCTGCGCTTATGCGCAGGCTGGTCTAAAATTTTACTGGTTGCACAAACCAAATTGTTGGAAATTGCATGTCATGTCTCGAATATTTTTTTATTATTTCTTGAACAAAACATCTGCTGTGGATACTTAAAAGAAGTATCTGTGAGACGGCTCTTTAGGTACTCTAAAACATGTTTAACTCTGCCAAATGGGTAATCTCAAACTAATTTTGAATGTTTTTTTTTCAAAATCAACTTTTTCGAAAAATTCTTTCAGGACTAACATCCAAGTGTCAAACAGTTTGGATCCAGATCAGGCCTGATGTTTTGTCGGGGCTGATCTGGGGCCAAACTGCTTACATAGGTGATCAGCAGATGCGCTAGTAGGCAAAGAATTAAGACAATGGATAAGAAAATAATCACAATTTTATGCTCAATTCTTCCTTATCTGCCTCTGTATGAAGCCTATTTGAAGGATCGGTGTTTCTAATCGATGATATTTTTTTATCTTCAATCCAATCTTACGGACAACCCAGAGAACATTGGCGGACCCAGAAAGTTTTGTGTGAGGGGGTCCAACTTTTTTTTTAAGTTGATAAGAGGAGGGAGGATCCAAGTGCCACTGCAAGCGGGCCATTTTCGGCCTGCCAGCTAAACGCCATTTAAATGGCATTTCCCTGGTGAGCCAATTATGGGAAAACATTGAATGCTGGCTTGGTAACTTTGTGATTTGTTAGGGGATCCGGACCAGTATTCCTAAGAAAACCTATATTCTTGTGAATTTATCAGGGGGGGGGGGGGGGGGGGGGGGGGGGTCAAGACCCCGTCCCCCCCTCATGATCCACGCACTTAGAATATGACATTTGTAAGTCAATGATAAGTCACATTTACTTAAGGAGAAGGATCTGAAAAACGTCCATCACTAGCAGCTGTAATTGTTCTAAAATTTCAAACACATTTCTCTTTCTGTTCAAAAATAAAAGGTTCGTTTTCAGGGCAGAAATTCACAAAATACTTGTCAGAATAGCAAACATTGAAGACCCTGATCAGACTGCTTCTTTAGAAGCAGGGGCTGTTTGTCCAGGCTTTCTTATGTTGCTAACTAGTGTTCAAAATTTTAGAACATTTACTTTTTTTTTTGATTGATTTGATTTTTTAAGTCCCAGTCAACAATCTTTCAGTTATATCCGGACAAGTCTTCCTGGGTTGAACCAGTACTAAGCAAGGATTAATCTGTCTTGCTCAAGGACACAACGCAGTGACGCCGGTGAGGCTCAAACCCAGGGCCCTTCCATCTCGAGTTAAGCACCTTACCAATGAGGCACTGCGCTCCCAAACATTTACTGTAGTAATAAATCGATTAATACTTACAGGCCTCCAAATAAGAGTGTAATCAAAATTTATTTTTCTCATTTCTGAACCCAAACATATGTCGTGGATACTCAAAAGATCCATTCCAGATATATGGTTCTTTTGAGCACCCAAAACATATGTTCAGATTGATAGATATTTAACAGACCTCTAGATAAGAGCATGAAGTAGGGAATAAACTAGGGGTGACTAGGGCGAAATAGTCACCCTAGGGGCCAAAATTTTGCCCTAAATGAACCCAGGGAAGTCTCCCTGAAAATATTTTTTTTTTTGTCAAGACTCATTTTCATTCTGTCACCACACAAATGCAAGCTGTGGTGACAATCTACTACCACTGCTTCGTAATTCTCCTTCCATTAAATGGCAATAGTATGTGTAGTGGCTAATTTGCTTCTAAACTGACAGAAAATGCCATAATTATGTGCTGTAACTTCTCCCTATCTGACTGTCACTTCTCCCTAATTTTCCTGAAGGGAGAAGTCACTTCTCCCTACTGTCAGGGCCCAGCTTGAACCCTGTGTAATTAAAAATATTATTCTTATTTCTCAACCAAACATATGTTGTGGGTGCTCAAAAGAACCGCCTCGAGGAGACGGTTCTTTTGAGCACCCAAAACAAATGTTAGAATTGATGGGTAAGAAAATGTTCACAATTTTACGCTCAAATTTTTCTGTTTTACTGGACCTATGTGGATTAGAAAATAATGGATATTTTATCAGGCCTTTAGTTAAGAATCTGTAACAGAAAATGAAATTTCTTATTTGTCAACCAAAACATATGTTGTGGGTACTCAAAAGAACCGTCTCAATGAGACGGTTCTTTTGAGCACCCAAAACTAATGTTAAAATTGATGGGTAAGAATATATTCACAATTTTACGCTAAAAATTTTCTGTTTAACTTGACCTATATGTAAAAGAAAATAATGGATATTTTATCAGGCCTTTAGTTCAGAGTGCGTAACAGAAAATTAAATTTCTTATTTGTCAACCAAAACATATGTTGTGGGTACTCAAAAGAACCGTCTCAATGAGACGGTTCTTTTGAGCACCCAAAAAAAATGTTAAAATTGATGTGTAAGAAATAATTTACAATTTTAGGCTCAAATGTTTCTGTTTTACTGGACCTATGTGGATAGGAAAATATTTGAAATTTTATGCACAAATTGTTTGCTTATGTCGAAAACGGCCACTCAAAAATAGACCAAAAAAGATATTAATGACAAATGGCAGCTTAATGAAGGTCAAAAATATTGCTTTTGACCTGCATTAAGCAATAATTGGTCTTGAAAAACAATTTTTGGTCTTTTTGAGAGTGGTCGTTTTAGACAGGTTTTACTGTACTGCTAAGAACATGCTGATACTTCTGCCTGACCCATATCTGGGGTCACACTTCTTGACCTTTTTGGCCCCTCACTCTGCAACTGTTGAGCATAAGCTTCCCTAATGATTTTAAACGCTTGCAAAGTTGCATACGGAGTCTGTGTGATTGGATCAAAATATTTAGCGGGTAGCCTGGTAACTGGACAGAACTGTTTCACAGGCGCTCTGTGTTTCCTTGTTGGAAAGTAGTCTCTAAAGTTTCTTTCATCAGTGAAGGTGATAAAAGTCCTTGAACACTTTTCTGTGGAAGCGGAATCTGTCTTTGTTTCACTGGTAGCTTTGATGGCATCTTCAGAACTGCAAAAAAGGATGTATGATTATTTTTCTATAATTTTGAAAACTTTTCTAAGCTGTTTTTTGGGGCTGAAATTAACAAAAAGCTTGTCAGAATAGCAAACAGAAAGACCCTGATCAGACTGCTTCCTTCAGAAGCAGTCTGGTCCAGGTCTGTGCTGTTTGACTTGGTCTCTTTGGCAGGGAGCTAGAGAACAAATTTTTTAGAACATTGACTGTAACATTGATTCCATCAGGCCTCCTGATAACAGTGTGTAATAGAAAATACTATTCTTATTTCCTAACCGAAACATATGTTGTGGGTACTCAAAAGAAACTTCTCAGTTGATTCCTACCTCAAATAATGTAGGAGATATGTTCCGGACATGATTAATCTAGAAAGGAGGTCACAGGTCAAGGTCACAGTGACCCAAAACTGGTACACGACACTCAGCTATCCCAAGATGGATTCACAAACCAACTTTGGAATTCCTATCTCAAATTATGTAGGAGATATGCTCCGGACACAATTATTCTAGAAACTAAGTCAGTGGTCAAGTTCACAGTGATGCAGAAATGGTTTGACACTCCGCCATCCCAAGATGCATCCACACACCAAATTTGGAATTCCTACCTCAAATAAAATAGCAGATATGCAACGGACACAATGTGGGATGGACACTACAAACTGACAGTGTGATTACTATATGCCTCCCTAAGTTCCTCTGGGGGCATATTTGTTGTGAAGCCACTGAGTATCCACTACTAATGTTTTTTGGAGAAAAAGGAAATTATCTGGACACACTTTTTATTTAGGGCTATGCTTAAATCTTGGCATGATGGGTAATTTTATATGCTTTTATTAAGTCAATTTTTTCAAGAAAATATTTCAGGAAAACCAACACAGGTTTTTTTGAGTATCACAACATTGTTTTGGTTGAGAAATACGAAAGTTAATTTTAAAATTAATATGCACTCTTATCCTCTAAAGGCCTGGTATACAGTCACCACCAGAGGCTAATTTTAAAGTAAAAAACGAAAATTGCACGGGAAATAATATTTTATCATGGCTTTAAAATTGAGTCCCTAAAAAAGAGAGAAAAATAAATCCCTAAGCAGACCTTGAAATGTCTTAAAATAGGCACTTGCCCTGCATCACAAAAATCATTGGCTTTTATGGAAAAATGTTAATTTACATTGAAAATCATCCAGATTTTCACTTGCCCTGCAGCCCGAGGCATTCGTAAATACAAGCAGATGAGTGGATTTTTTAAGCCTTGCTAGGGATCACTGGTAGTCATCACTTGGCAAACCTTGATATTTGATGCAAGATCAAATGAGCCACGACGTGATTTCCTACAATGTGGCATTTTGACAAGTGTAGACTCGGATGAGCCTCTGCAGCCTCCTGTTAAATTTAGAAACTCCAAATGATGTTCAGTCAGTAGCTAAACAGTTAAAGAATATCCAATCGACTAGCGAAGGCTCTGATCAGACTGTGCGTATGCGCAGGCTGGTCTGAGGCTTTGCTGGTCGCACATACCACATTGCTGGAAATCTCATGCACTGGCTAAATTTTATCATGGCTTTAAGGGGCAGAGAGAATGAAAAAAGTCAATAAGCAATGCTTATTAGATACCCCCCGCACAGTAAGGTTCAATGAAAAAACTTCGTTTTGGCAAGTGATAGTTCAAAACAGCAGACCATAGTTTGAAAAAAAGATTTCGGTAGAATATGTGAAAACAAGATTTCAGTAGAATCTGTGCAAATGATCTTAAAGCTTGCAATCTGCAACATTTGTTAAGATCAAATACACAAAATTATTCAAACCTGAAAGCTCTATATATCAAAGCTTATATCGGAAAAATAATCTAAGTTCTCATAGATGTCATTTTATCAAAAAGTATTTTTTCCTAACCAAACTCTTTCATGCATATGTTGAATGTGTCTTTATTGTATAGGCAACATATCAAATTGCTCCATCAAAAGCTGTGGTAGGAGTTGATCGGCCCATGAAGGTACCATCTATGCATATACAAAAGCCTTGTTAGGGCAAAATTGTCTAAGTTCTAACAGCTGTCATTTTGTAAAAAAATATTTTTCCAAACCAAACTCCTTCATGCATATATGCTCAATATGTCTACATTGTAGCGGCAAAGTATCAAATTGCTCCACCTAAAGCTATGGTAGGAGTTGTTCGGCCAATGAAGGCACTATCCACGCATATACAAAAGCCATAAAGGTGAAAAATTGTCTAAGTTCTCACAGGTGTCATTTTGTCAAAAAAAACATTTTGAACCAAACTCCTTCATGCATATGTTCAATGTGTCTACATTGTATAGGAAAAGTATCAAATCGTTCCATCAAAAGCTGTGGTAGGAGTTGATCGGCCTATGAAGGCACCATCTATGCATATACAAAAGCCTTATTAGGGAAATATTGGCTAAGTTCTCACAGCTGTCATTTTGTCAAAAATTATCTTTTCTGAACCAAACTCCTTCAGGGCTATTCCAGAAAAAAATACCTGTGGGGGAAGACGGCAGGTGATATATTTTTCTATGGGTGGTTGGTGCGGAAAGATTTCAAATTATATGGGTCATTGGTGTCCGACCAAATCAAATTACATGGGTGGTTGGTATTTCGCTGCGTGGAAGGGGAAGACAGAATATTATCTGCCAAAAAAAGAGAGAAGTTTTATCAAATCTAGTCAAAAGAAAGCGTTGAGCTTAGCAAACCGCAGCTGAAACGGCCATTTTTGTTTACACGCAATCGTCAAGCCTTGGATGTTTCCGTTGAATATTGGTAAAAAAACGGTACCGAAATAAACTCCCCAATAGAGGCTTCTGTAGCGGTCATTACTTCGCTTGGGAAACATGTATTTTCAGAAGAATTTACTCAAGGAAACAATGCTATAGGGTAGTTATGCTACTGGTAAAAGCCAATACCTGTAAAAACCTGTACCAATAAAGACTGAAACTGGACATTGTAATGCTGAATTCGCCCGTCGATTTTGGACAATCTCCGTCGTCTACACCCCCTGAGTCCAGAGGAGGCTCCGCGAACAAGCCGCTGGGGAGTTGGGGAGTTCATTGCAGAGATGCGCATGCCTACTTGCAACTGTCTGATATAAACATCCGGTTTGCGACGAAAAAGATCGACCATCTGTATTTTTACCTTTGTTTTGAATTCTATGGGTAGTTGGTTTACGAACCTTTCTAATTACATAGGTGGTTGGTGTCTGAGGAAATTGAATCCCCCCCCCCCACCCCCGGTGTTTTTTTCTGGAATAGCCCTCATGTTCAATGTGTCTACATTGTATAGGAAAAGTATCAAATTGTTCTATCAAAAGCTGTGGTAAGAGTTGATCGGCCCGTGTATGGACTATAATAGCATAAGCATAAAACCCTATATAGAAAGCCATTTAGAACTACAAATGGAAATTACTCTAGCAGAATTGGCCCCTAGCCCTTACTTTTTTTGTTTTAAGTATTTGTCTTGCATATATGAACATGTTTGCAAGGTTTGATGAAAATCCAGCAATGACGCTTCAAGATATAAAGGAAACAAAACGTTACAGACAGACGCACAGATGGACAACGTGAAAACAGTATACCCACCACAAAGTTTGCGGGGGTATAAAAATAAATCCCTAAGCAGACCTTGAAATGTCTTAAAATAGGCACTTGCCCTGCATCACAAAAATCATTGGCGTTTATAAATTTTATAATTTACATTGAAAATCATCCAAATTTTCACTGAGGCACTCGTAAATACAAGCGAATGAGTGGATTTTTTAAGCCTTGCTAGGAATCACTTGGTGTGTCTGGTCTTACCTGTCTTGGTCAATATTTATTTCATTATCTTGTATTTCCTCGATCAGTGGCATTGTGAGAGAATGGTATCTTATAACTGGTCCTCTATACACCGCTTTCTGTATACGACGAGTTTTCTTCTCCAACTCAAGACGCTGGTAATTCTCTAAAAAAATGTAATCAGGCCTCGAGGTTATAAAACTTTTTTCATGCTCAACTCAACTGTGCACAAAATTGATCATGCTCAACTCAACTGAGCACAAAATTGATCATGCTCATAAATGTTAAAATGCCAAATTGTTGGCATTTTAACATTTATCAGCATGATAAAAACAACATCTGAGAGACTTAAAGCAAGAAACCTTTTCATTTTTAGGTATTTTTGTTTTTATGAGCAGTACAAATTTTGTGTCAGTTGAGTTGAGCATGAAAAAAAGTTTTATAACCTCAGGGTCAGAGTTCTGGATAAGAAAGGCATTTTAAAAAGTATTTTTAATAAAAAAAACTTTTTCCCCACTTATCTTGCTTGCTGACAACCTTGCAGATCTTTGAACAAAAAACAGGTACGACAAAATGTCCAGCTTGATCTGGATCCAAATTAACCCGTATTCCTAATAAGTGATTTTTTAAAAAAGATTATAATTTACTCCACCCATTGCTGTGCTTCACAACCAATCATTTTGCACAGAAATTTAAATTTTATGCCAGCTTAATCACATACTTTGTCAATACAAAGTAACATCATTAAGTTAATCAGTGAAGTGGTCAATGCAACCAATTCTAAAGGTGCAGTCACATGGGTGAAAGTTCGAAATTTCCGAAATCCTGAACTTTAGAAATTCAAATTTTCAAACTTGCAGGATGCCTACAAAAATGAATAGTTTCATGTTTAAATGGTTAATTGTGTTTTGATAATCTAAAAATTAATCAGAGAAGCTATCGTTATATCCCTAATTCAGCATTTTGAGGCTGACTTTCTATGGAAAGTCAGCCTCAAAATCCTGAATTCAGGATTAATCCTGAAAACTTTCACCCATGCAGTCATGAAAAAGAGGAGAAAACTTTAAGTAGGTCATAGATCATATATTACAATTATAAAGGAATTAAGTGGGAACGAGCACAACTGTTTGCCTAGGCTTTGCAAGGCATGAACAAGTGTTTGAAATTTTACAGCAGTCTGATCTGGGTCTGGTCTGTTTGTTGAGGCTTTTTTGTTAGGCATGAACTAGCGTTTGAAACTTTAGGAGTAATCTACCGTACTCTACCTAAAGACATGGTGTTAAGCTCCTCAGTAACTTTAGCTTCTTCCAATAATTCTTCTTGAGTCAATCTGCGGACCTCGGCGACCCTCTTCTGAACGGCTATATCTTTCAGAACCTTTGCTCGAGCATCCCGATCTTTTTCTTTCTCAGCAATCTCCTTGGTCCTGTCAGATGTAGTCTTTCGAAGTGTCTTTTTCTCTGCAAGTATGAAAGGGTCAGATCATTTTAAGCAAATAATGTTGAGCACAAAATGGTCTTCATTTTCTTATCCGTCAGTTTAAACCACAGGAACTAGTCACAAACCCTTAGAATAGAAAAAAGTAGGCCTATATTTACTTTAATAATATAGTCTATGTTGACAGATACACACGCCTACTTTTTCATAAAAAAGTTTGTGACAAGTTCCTGTGGTTTAAACATGTGTTTTTTGGTGCTAAAAAGAACCGTCTTGTTGAGACAGTCCTTTTGAGTACCCACAACATATGTTTTGGTTAAGAAATAAGAAAAATAGGTTTTCAAAAACACACTCTTATCTGCAGGCCTCAGTATGACTGGACCTGTCTTCACCCTTAAAGTGTCAATCATGACTGTGGCAGAAGACACATTTGTGATATCTTTTTTCAGGGAATATCGGTAATGTTGTTATGAGCATCATTACATAACATTACTTTAATGTTAACCACCAGTGGTTTATCAATTTTAATAGATGGTGTTATACAACTCTCAGACACAATCAGGCCTTTAGTTAAGAGTGCGTAGCAAAAAAATAATTTTCTTATTTCTCGACCAAAACATATGTTGTGGGTATTCAAAAGAACCGTCTCAATGAGACGGTTCTTTTGAGCACCCAAAACATATGTTAAAAATGATGGATAAGAAAATATTTACAATTGGATGCTGAAAAAATTGCTTATCTAGCCTGTGACAATGTCATGTGATAATAAGAGTTCATCAGTTCTTAGTGTATGCATTCTTTCATCAGTAATTCCCAGGTCACACATTCATGGACTGGACACCAGATTAGCCACGGATACAATCAGGCATCATTCGTGGGAATCCGTATTGGTCCGTAGCTTTCCGTATTGCATCCGTAATCATACGTAGAAGCACTTAATCATATGTATAAAATGCGTCTGTATCGGACTACAGAAATTGACATTTCCGGGGTCATCGGTGAGATTTAATCCGTAGTAGAACCGGCGAGGTGATCCGTGAATGTGTGGCCTGGGCATTACTAACAACTGCCCTACTTAAATCAGCACTTGAGAAGAATAACCTCTATGAAAGTATGTGGCCAGACAGGGATTCTAACTCATGACCTCTCTATTGCAAATCCCATAGAAGTCAAAGTATCAATCTGATTTGCTAGCCACTATGCAACACAGACTGGCATCCAAAGAATGTTTTTGTCTGTTTTGTTGCTTTACGTCCCAGTCAATAGCTATGGTCATTGGGGGACAGTCAGTTCACCTAACCACACATTTTCCTGGGTAAGCTTGAACAAGCGATTGACCAGTAATTCGTGCACAAACTTTTGCTTGTAGCTGACAACAACCCTTCTTGAATGAATCAGCAGAAGGGAGGAGAATGACCGTGATCAATCTCCACAAAAGTATGGGACCGGGCCAGGATCCAACTCGCGACCCCTAGATCTGCAGTCAGACGTGCATTTTAGTCAGACATGTTACCGACTGCGCTATGCGCCCTCGTGCATCTGCCCTACCCTACCTTGCATACAAAGAATGTAATATGGGGCCTGTGCACAGTCTGGTTTTGGAGACAGGTAATAAAGTGTATATTGACAAACAGTAGACCAGCATAAGCTTTCAAGCCTTTCATTCATTATTTACCCATTTATGCCGAATGTACTTTCCCATCCTAACCTTATCAATTGGACAAGTTAATTTTCAATTTTAGGGTTCTTGGGTGGTACTTTTCAGTTTTATTCAAATTTCTAAAAGAATCTTCTCTAAGCAAACAGTGGAGAACCTGATCTGGTCATCTGCAGATATTTTTCAACATTAATTTCTTTCAGGAGTTTAACATCAGTGTCAACAGCTTGGATCCTGATGGGCCTGATCTGGGACCAAACTGTTTGCAAAGATCATCAGCAGACCACAAAATTTGCCCCTAGTAGGCAAAGAGGTAAGGTCTCTGCAAAATTTTGAATATGTATATGAAGAAGGGTCTAAATATCTCCATCAGTTTTCAGGGCTCACATTGCCATTAGTCATTGTCCTACTAAAAATGTATAGTGGCTAGAAATTGCCATTGACTAAAAGTACAGTCTGGGTGGTTCAAAAATTACAAATTTGCAAAAAAGTATATTATGATCAGCTTTTGTATTTTCTAATATTGCTTTTATTATTCCTTCACACTTTATTATTGTGCCATATTTTACTCTTTGGGTGCTGCATTTGTTCAATACCATCCAGGTCAAACCATTTTGGATCCAGATCAGGCCTGACGGCCTGATCTGGGTCAAAACTATTTGCAAAGGCTATCAGCACTGAGCAGACAACAAAAGTTGCTCCTAGCGGGTAAAGAGTTAAATTCAAAAAAACATGTTGATACTACTCTGGGCAGGCTAAAACCTTGGCTAAAGTTAATATCATTTGGCTCCAAGTTTTTCCATTTGGCTAAAGTGTTGGCAACAACAAATTCTGAGTCAGGGTAAGCCCTGGTCAATTGTTTGTCTTGGTATAAAGATAATCTGGAGCAATCTACTGGTCCAGCAAGCCCAGAATGTGAAACGGAACCAACAACTTTCTTCAAGTCAGAAAACAGATGACATCATTAAAGTAAAAGAAGTTTACATTTGATTGTCTTTTGAAAGATATAAAGAGAAGTTAGTGTTGGGGTTTTAAAGTCAGTCAGTATATCTGTATGTATGTTAGAAGGAAGATAAAAGCCAGCACAGGAGATTTTGGTACTTATCCCATATGCACAAAGATTCTTTCAAACACCCATACTGCATGGGTGAAAGTTCAAACTTTTCAAAGTCCTGAACGTTTGAAACTCAAATCTTAAAACTTGCAGTATACCTACTAAATATTCACAATTTCGAGTTTAAATGGCCAATTGTCTTCAGACAGACTGTATACATGTAAATAAGAAAACCTATTATATTTCTTCTAATTCAGCATTTTGAGGCTGACTTTCTATGGCAAGTCAGCCTCAAAATCCTGAATTCAGGTATAATCCTGAAAACTTTCATCCATGTGTATGCATTGAGGAAGATAAAAAGACAGCACAGGAGAATTTGGTACTTATCCCATATGCACGAAAGATTCCTTCAAACACCCATACTGAAGTATCCAGCTCAGCTTAGTATCAAATGTTTGGTTTGAATCTTCGTCTACATCCATGCTATGTTTATGCTCTGGTGAGTCTGTGCATTCCTGTAGGCTCATATGAGCCTTCATTGTTCGACAATGTGATAAGTATCAAAATCTCATGTTCTGACTCATTTGACTTTTTTTCATGTTTGCTCTTAAAATCCTAGCAAAGAGAAATGCAAATTTTGTATGGGTTCGTAAACAGAGAACACTAGACGGGTGTCAAGAGTTAACCAGGCAAGGCTTCTATGACGCTTATTGAATTGTGAGGCTCTGTTGAGCTATTCAAAATGCATTCTCAAAGCCGAGCCTGGTAAACTTTATCATCAAAAGACGCAAAACTGGTATTCTTTTCATCATTTTACCCTTTGGTTCACCCTCCAAACTGACCTAATTATCAACTTTCACAATTCAACATCATTCACATCAACTTCATTCATCATTCAAAAAGTGCAATGTCACGTTGACATGTATTAAGATACGGTAAATGTTCTAAAACTTCGAACACTAAAAAATAATGATTTTTTCCGCTGTTCCTAATTTTAGAAATTACGTTTCTGAAAAAGTGCTAGTGTTCGTAATTTTAGAATGTGGTGTTTATCATGAGCAAAAACGGTATATATGCATGTCAAAATGTGGTAAAAACGTGTTGAAAACACGGCGATATGATTCTGCGCTATCTACTCATTTTTTTTTTCAACCACCAACCACCGCTAAATTCTTGCGGACTGAGTCAGTAAAATGTCAAGCGTGTGTGGTAATTGCCAAGTCGAGAGCCAGGCATGTGCATGTTATGTCACTCAATTTACTTACAAGTCGTAAAAGTCCACTTATTTAACCTCGGACTACTGATGACACCTTCGTTCTTCCTTCAGAAATCCATGATGCTTTTGCCGCAAATGCCGTTTATAATGTAATACAGTCACTCAAGGACATCTCTCTCTCTCTCTCTTTCTCTCTCTCTCTCTCTCTCTCTCTCTCTCTCTCTCTCTCTCTCTCTCTCTCTCTCTCTCTCTCCTTGTCGATCTATCAATGTACTTTGATTTTCCTGAAAGGATGTGCATGTACCAGTCTCTCTCTCTCTCTCTCTTTCTCTCTCTCTCTCTCTGATCCTCTCTCTCTCTACTATCTGCTTTCAAAGTTTGCAAATAGTTTGGATCCACAAGATCTCCGACGTCTTGCCAAACCAAATCAAAGGCAAGCAGGCATACCAAGAATTAATCATGTAAGCGAACGTCCGACTTTACGTCCGATGCCTCGAAAGAATATAATGGAGCCGTGATATGAGATTTCCAACAATGTGGTATGTGGGACCAGCAAAGCCTCAGATCAGCCTGTGCATATGCACAGTCTGATCAGAGCCTTTGCTAGTCGATTGAATATTCTATGAACTGAACATCGTTTGGAGTTCGTAAGCTTAAAGGAGGCTGCATAGGCTCGTCTGAGTCTACACTCGTCAAAATGCCACATTGTTGGAAATCACATGCTCAATTTATGATATTATGGCTTCGAGCCAATGCGTACGATACGCCATCTTCACCAGCGAAGGTTTCGTCGTATCTACCTTTCGACAAATTAGATTAGACAATCGCAACCCTTGGTAGGACAAGATGACGATACACTGGGTACATTCATATCTCAAAGAAAAGGAACAATTCAGACAAGTACCACATATCTAGTTTTTCATGCATGCAGTGCGCCGTTTCATGCTCAAGTTCCTTGAATTTTTTTTTTTTATGCAAACCCATGAATAGGAGACACAGCTAGGCAATTATGTTTTGTGTGCTAAGTCCACTTTCGTGCGCCAAAGCCTTCGCCTGCTACCCGAGTCTTAAAACAACAACAACATGTGGTCTGATAGTCGGCTTCTTTGATCTCAAACATGTCCATGAACCATTACCCTGTCCCTTTGTCTGCGGCTGATACTATTAGCAGTGCCGGACCCAGGGTGGGACCTGGGAGGCACCCCCATAAAGAGACTGTGACAAACTAATTTAGCAGACAGTTTTGGCCCAGATCTAGCCCGACAAAATGTTTTATGTTTTGTTCTAGAAACAAAGGTGCTGATAAGACTGTGCGGTGCGCAGGCTGATCTTCGCATGTAACAAAGTCGGGGTACATACATCTACAGACCTGTGGTAAATAAAGCGAATTCGCGATCATCTCAAGGGCTTTACTGTTTTAAAATTCACAGCCACTTAATGGGGCTATATTACCCAAAATTAAGGCATGCACCTTCATCTACATTCCTTCTATGTGTATGTGGGCAGTTAAGGCGCTGGCGATTTTCCGCGGATGCGCAGGCTCATCTGAGCCTTCGCTACTCGCATATGCGATAGGTATCATAATCTCATGAACTGGCTTATTTCATGAAAGAATGTAAATATTAAATTCATCAAGATGCAGAATCGTGCTATAATCAATCTATTTCTTGGTACATGTATGTGCGTCTGTGCGTACATTATACCTGTAATGCACTCATAAGACCTTCCATGTGCAGTTTAATGAAGACAAACAGACACGCCTCGATCAGCTCAACAGTTTGTTAAAATTTTCCATTTTGAGGAATTGTATGTTTTTGATTAATAGGAATAGCCATTATTACATGTACTTAGAAAACCGCCGACAAGTATTTTAAAGACAACGTACATAGATGTCTAGAATTTGTATTTGGCTAGAGTCTTCATCCACTGTAAACTTTGTTAGTGACGAGATTGTGCAAACACACATGCTCTCCTGAGCCTTCGTTGATCACATCTGTCATAGCTCTGCGCAAGTTGATTTCATGCTCGCGTCCCAGCTGTGTTCAAGAAAAGAGCACACGCATAGAATGATAGAAGTGCCCTGTGTTGCACGCAGCTTGGGCATATTGCCTAACTGGGAAATCCTTTAAAATGTTTAAAAGGGAGGGGAGGGTAGGGGGTGCCAGTCGGATAACCTGAGGATCACACATAGTTAACGGTAATGTACCGTGAATAAAAATCAGATGATGACCACATGCGAGTTCTTGCAGGCATGTCAGTAAATATTAAATATACGGTGGCTTTATTTTCCGCATTGAATGTCTCGGTGAGAAAAAACATGCGACTTGCACTATTTTCTCTGCATTTTGCACGAAACCGAATGACCCCTTGTGTTGCAAACGTCCACATCAATCACAATACAGCAACTTATTTCATTCTCTCTCGCCTAAGTGATCATCTCATTTTCCGCAACTCTCTCTCTCTCTTTGGGGCTGGTATTTTAGAAAAAAAAAAACGAGTATGTGTCACAGCACACTATTGAGAATTGCTCTGCGTGTGTTAACGTGCATAATTCACGTACAATTAGCTGAATCGCAGCCTGAAGGTCAATGTTTGGTCAGTAATAAATAATGATCTCAGCAATTTGAGTGGATACATATACTCAATAGGGTTAGTCAATCGTTGCACGAACTTGTACGTGCATCAAGTTCGTCAATGCTGGTGACCTTGAATAATGTATAACGTACAACGTCGCGCGCTGGCATGGGAAATAGAACGTCACATGCCAGATTACCCATCTAAGTAGAATGGAACTTACCAAATGTCGCTACCGCTAACATGCTGTACAGTAGAAGTATACCGAACACAGATGGGACAAACAGATAAACGGACATCGATTTTCCGCCGAAAATAATGTGTGTTCGTAATTTTAGAAATTCACTTTTCTGAAAAAGGGTAGTGTTCGATACTTTAGGATGTTTTAAAAAAGTATTTTAGGTGTTCGTAATTTTAGAGTGTTCAAAATTTTAGAACATTTACCGTAACAGTGAAATAGACAATGTTTATCAGGTCAATATGCAAAACTGCAGTAAAATATGAAAGGTAACTTAAACTGTTAAATTTCGATTCTATGCATGCTGAGTAAATTTGAATGCTTTTCTGATATCTACTATTTTTTAAAATTAATTTCTGTAAAATAATTTTTTCAGGACTACCATCAGAGTATCAAATCAGCTGGATCCAGATAAGGCCCGACATTTTTTGAGCCTGGGCCCCAAGGTTATAAAAAATTTTCATACTCAATTTGAATTTATCCTGCTCATAAATGTCAAACTGCCAACAAACAATTGTTGGCATTTTAACATTTATTAGCATGATAAATACAACATCTGAGATACTTGAAGCAAGAAACTTCTGCATTTGTCAGTATTTTAGTTTTTATGAGCAGTTGAAAATTCAGGCTCAGTTGAGTTGAGCATGAAAAAAGTTTTATAACCTCGGGTGCTGATCTGGGTCAAAACTGTTTGCAAAAACTATCAGCGGGACTACTGTCGTGCCAACAAAGAGTGACAGTGATGTAATAGTTTGTTTACAATTATTAAGTAAAACATTAACTTGTTCACTCCACTTGAACTAACCCGAATCGATAAATCACTTGTGTATTAATCCTATCCTGTGGATAGGATTAATACACAAGTGATCTATCGATTCTAAGTCCCTGATAACTTTGTAAACAAAACATGACGTCACTGTCACTCTTGGCTGGCAGGACAGTAGCTGCGAAAAAGGTTCCAAAGTTTACCTGGAGTATGATATATCTGGATAGATGGAGTAGGTTTTGACTTTTTCTTCTCTTTAGCTTTTTTCTCCGCTGGAGGTTTCGACTTCTTGGCTGCTGGTTCCTGAATACAAAACAAATTCAGGTAAATGAGTATCAGTGACACAGTATCACTAGATAATATAGGTCAAGATACAATGTAATAAGAATCCATCATGAGTGTGAGGACGGGATAGAAAAATCTGTCCCGAGGATCACCATTTGGCATCACGAGGCTTGCACGAGGGGCGGGGTTTTCTATCCCATCATTACACGAATAATGGATTCTATATCTTGTTCACCACTATATCCCTCATTTTATAATAAAAAAACATGAAAAAGGCTTCCAGAAAATCATGAAAACGCTGAGATGTGACGTGATGTCACTTTAATATTACAATGAAGTCATGGATTGACATACAGCTAGCGTGCCGCTGTTCGTTTTTTTATCTTTCCCACGCCCTGGTACAGGTATGTGAGATAAAGAGTATCCTTCATATGTATTGTTGTGGGACAATGAAATCCCACCCAAGGACCAGAATAATTCGTCAGAAACGAGACTCTGCCAAGTTTCTGACGAAATTATTAAGGTCCGAGGGTGGGATTTCCTTGTCCCACAACAATTCATCATGATGGATACTTTTTCTCGCCCACTTTTTGAGTTTTTAAAGTTTTATATGAATTCTGTCAGTTCAGCATATTTTTTTAGATTTTTTGCGCCTGTTCCAATCAAAAAAATAAGTTCACCAACGAATTTTCCAAATGCAGAAAAGGGTGTAAACATAGTTTAGCACCTAAAAACGGAAGCGAAATAGCATTTCAAGCGTCGGTTTTGTTTTTATTGGGGTTCGAAACTAACGTTGGAATCAGTTTCTATTGACAAAGACGTCGTGGCGCCAAACTGTGCCAATAACGTGTGTCACATTGTTGTTGCATTTTAGTGACGTCAGAAATGTTTTTGACGTCATTTAACGATGCGAAAATGGCGTACACACTAAATATTGCAGTTTTGATATTTCTGCATAATATTTAGGCCTGAATTGCTCTAAAACAGCCTAAATTGTTATACTTTGAAGTCACGTGGATGGGATAAGCAGGTCATGTGGATGGGATAGGCAGGTCACATGGATGGGATCAGGAAATTCAGCACGGCAATTTGCCTATGAAACAGCTTGTCTTGAGCGATAATTGGGCGAGAAACAATTATCTCACATGGGTAAAAACAATGGAAATCCCGATCTGGTGTGCGGGAAAACAAAAATATTGAATTAATTGTAAAATTTTGATTATTTCAAAATGATCTCAGCCTATAGAATATGAAATGGGTGGTCAAAAAAAATGTCTAAGTGAAATGGTTCTTTCGAGTACCCATCATGTATGGGCCTATCTGGGCTTCAGGCTCTAAGTTCAAGGTAAACTACTCCTATCGGACACAACTTTTCTCTGATATAATCTCTCTTCTTTGCTGTGACTCAGACTGATAGCCTTGTCAGAGAGGTAGAATATTAGAGAATAGGACTCCAAATAACAAGGTTTGCAGCAGATTTGTTCTGTAACATGATCAAATTATTAGACTGGGCCATTCCATATGCAAAATGATAATAATCACATATGTGTTAAAAAAAATGAAAAACGTGACTATCTATCTAAGAGAATGTCAAGTTATCAATCTGAGATTTTATCATATCATATACATGTACTAGGGGCATGCTAGTGTTGAAGATTCTGGCCAGAAGGTCACCTTTGGAATAAGATTGATGTTAGAAAACAAACTTATACATTTCTCTGATTCAGGAAAATAAGCAAGGAGGCTAATGAAGACAGCTGCGGTGCATCTGCAGGACTTTTTCCAGTAACTTTGGGAAAAGGCCCCTGGCCAAAACTGGGAAAAAATGATCAACTTAACATTAAAATTGGGTGAAATTAATGACATAGAATATAACAAGGGTAGCAAAAAATATCCTCAAAATCAAGTTATTTTAGATTGTAATATGTCAATCATACCACTTAAGCACAAGTGTTTAAGTATCATTCTGTTTCTCATAAGTAGTAGTGGTATCTGTTTCTCATAAGTAGAAGTGGTCTTTAAAAAAATGTAAAAAAAAACTAGAAAAAGTGTCCATGGGACACGGATACCCCCGCCTATTGTTTTTATTTCATCTGCAATTAAACATTGGGTATACAATAAGTGAACAGGATACCATTTACATACTACAAACTGAATTTATAGCAACATTATTCTTATAAGACTAAGTTCAAACTGCGAAAAAATTATAAAAACTGCGAAAAAATTATAAAAAATTAATCTGAAGATTATATGCAAATGTAAAGCATATATTCCGTTCTTGACAAAACAACTGTAAAGTTTAAAAAGGATTTAGTAAAATTGTAGGAGGATTTGTGCTCACAAGGTATCTAATGTCCATAAGCTTCTGTAGTAATTAAACCCAAAAATGACTAAGTTCAAACTGTGAAAAAAGTGACAAAAAATGATCTGAGGGTTATATCCAAATGTCATGCACATCTTCAGTCCTTGACAAAAACACCAGTAAAGTTTCAAAAGGATTGGGATAAAATTGTAGGAGGAGTTGCGCTCACAAGGTACCTAATGTCCATAAGCTTCTGTAGAAATTTAGCCCAAAATTGACTAAGTTCAAACTGTGAAAAAAGTGACAAAAATTAATCTGAGGGTTATATCCAAATGTAATGCACATCTTCAGTCCTTGACAAAAACACCTGTAAAGTTTCAAAAGGATTGGGGAAAAAATTGTAGGAGGAGTTGCGCTCACAAAGTACCTACCTAAATGATGGACGAACGGAAGGACGCACAGACGGACGGACAGACGGACGGACGGACATGGGCAACGCTTAATGCCCTCCCGCATTCTACGAATAGCGGGGGCATAAAAAATCTTTTTTTTTCTTTATTTGGGAAAACTGGACATGGTACTGGGAAAAAAGGTGGTTATTTTCGATTGGGAATGGGGCCGAAATTCAGCCTCTAGAGATGGGCAGAAAATCCCCTGATCTGCTGTTACAGGTGTCTGGAAACAATATTGAAGACAAGTGAACAAAATATTTTTCGTGAAAGTTTCTGATGTACAAATTATCACTTTTATCTTGCTAGCCGTGACATATTTTGTCTTTCAGAGAGTCAAACTGTTGGGATCCAGATCAGGACCGACATTCTGTCGGTCCTGATCTGGATCCACACTGTTTGAAAAGTTTATTAGCAGACAAGGAAAGTCTTTGCTAGCAAGGAGAGTTAATTACAAATAGCAAGTGCTTTAAATTATCAAAGGGTTTACTATTTCTACAAACAGCATCAATCAAAACCAGTCATCATTTACCCCTTAAAACAATATGAAAGAGCTAATTGCATTAATGGGGCTTTTTTAAACCCCATATGAGGTCGAAAAATAAAATTTGCTTTTCACTAATTTCTTCTAATTGCATTATTAGAACAATTATTGTCAAAGTGTAAAAGTCTGGTATTAATTTGGCTTACTGTTGCTATGGTAACAAAAATGGCTACCAAAATAGGCTAAAAATAGGAAAGTGACCATTTTGGAACAAACTTGAGACTTTTGACAGAGAAATTAACATAAAGCACAAGCAAATACCAAAAATATATTATAACAGATGATTAGAGTTATCAAGGCACACAACATTTATATTAAAAGATTATTTTGGTATATAGCTACATGCTCATAGCTAATTCTTAAAACAACAGTCTCCCAAAGCCTAAAATTTGGTCCAAATGGCAATTTCTCTATTTTAACAGCTAAAACACGGTATTGGTGCTGATTTAATTTTTTATGTTATATCTATGCTACAGAAGAACTGTGTCATAAAGGAAAACTTTATAAGAGTTATGCAGAAAGGCATTGTCAGATCTTGCTTGCTCGAAAATTTCAAGCTGCTAACATTGCCGGTTTTGGAGATATGGTCTATAATGTGCTCCCAAAGTGGCCATTTATAAGCGTTATGCTGTCTCATTTTGAAAATCAAATCATTTAAAGTCCAAATAATTCATGTTTTCTATTTAAATATTGATACAGAACTGTTTGCATCTTATAAAGACACTTAACTTCTACATTTTGAAAATTGAATTAAAGAAATTGGTCAAAAATTGTGGATTTTCTCCTCAAATTCCCAAAGATAGTGTTTTTGATAAAAACTGCAAGAACGACACTAATACACTATACCCATGATTATACAAGACAGGGGTGTGGAAATAGTAAATTTTTCTACTTGTCCAGGGACAAGTAAATGGCCACCATGTACTTGTCCATAGAAATATTTACTTGTCCAAAAGAACAAATTAGCTTTATACCTTTATGTGCTTAAACAATTTACTCTTTCAAAAACAGTATGAAACCAGATTTTAACTCTTGCAAACAGTATGGATCCTGATCAGCTGGCTTCTCTTGTAAACAGTGTAGATCCTGATCAGCTGGCTTTGGCTTCTCTTGTAAACAGTGTAGATCTAGATCAGCTGGCTTCTGAAGAAGCCAGCTTATCAGGATTCACACTGTTTTCTATGCAAGATGTGAGCTTGTAATAATTGCAGAATTGTATTAACTTAATACACTTGTACTTGTCCAAGGACAAGTAAATAGAAATTTTCAACTTGTCCTGAATGAAATGGGACCAGGTCGGACAAGTTGGGCATGGTATTTTCACAGCCCTGTACAAGACATGTGTTAACTTAAGTGAAATTCATTTCCATTATATCATTAAAGACTATAGTTTCCAAAAAATACAGTTTGCATCCAGGCTGGTCCAATGCTTCGCACCATAGAACATTTCTGTCAGGAACAAGAAAGTAAATTTTTGTAGTGTCTGTAACCGTGACAATTCATGAAGCAAAATCTTGAAGATTTTCAATCTCAGAATAACTTCCTTTTAATATTTTATGTCATTCAACATAAATATCAGATAGAAAAAGTTTCATTGTCATGACAATTGGAATCTATGAGAAATTAGCATCAGAAAAAGTTACAGACACTACATGGAACATTGGACCAGATTTAAGTGCATTTTGACAAAGATTATTTTTTGATAGTTGACCTTTTGGACTAACTGTAACTACTTTGATGTCTTTAAGTATGGTTTACTGTATTCAGAAAATGATTTTAAGCATTGAGATATACTTCTGGTAAAAGTTAAGAGATGCAATCTGATAGAGGGCAATTTATGACAAACTCAGCCAATGGTTGTCATAAAGATATGCTTATATTTTGCATCTTTAAGTGTTTATCTTCTTTGTTTGGCCTCTCATACTGTAACAAGTTTCTCCCATTGTTGTTTCAGAGAAAAAGAACTGCAGATATTTATATTTTTGCTCTTATCTTGAATGTTATATCTTAGGTGTAGTGTCCGTAACCTATTAACAGGCAGAAGTAAAAGTATAAAAAAATTATATGAAGGAATATTTTCAAAAACAAAGACTAGTTTTAGGTAACATGTGTAAAAAACAATGTAGAAAATGATAATATATTATCGCATTGAGTGCTTTATTTTTTGCCTAGTGAGACACTCATCAGCACCAATACTGTGTTTTAGCCATAAGCCTATTCTGGCAGCCATTTTCTGTGACTATATAGCAATGGTAAAAGTTAAATTAATACCAAAGTTCAAACTTTTTGGTTATAAACCAATCAGCAGAAATTGAATATTCAGTTTTGCACTTCAGAGGGGTCCAAATTAGCTCCTGAAATGATCATAGCACTTTAACAAACACCAGGCCTTAAGTTAGGAGTGCATACCGAAAAGTATTTTGCTTATTTCTCAACCAAAACATATGTTGTTGGTACTCAAAAGAACCGTCTCAATGAGAGGGTTCTTTTGAGCACCCAAAACATATGATTAACTAATCGGTAATAAAATATTTACAATTTTACGCTCAATAAATGTGTTTATCTTAGCCTATGCAAACCTTACATACCTTATAAGATTTTGTGACGACTCTTCTTTTTCTCAGGTTTATCATACCTTATAAGATTTTGTGATGACTCTTTTTTTCTTTCTTCTATCATACCTTATAAGATTTTGTGACGACTCTCTTCTTTTTCTTTGGTTTATCATACCTTAAAAGATTTTGTGACGACTCTCTTCTTTTTCTTTGGTTTATCATACCTTATAAGATTTTGTGACGACTCTCTTCTTTTTCTTTGGTTTATCATACCTTATAAGATTTTGTGACAACTCTTTTCTTTTTCTTTGGTTTATCATACCTTATAAGATTTTGTGACGACTCTCTTCTTTTTTTTTGGTTTATCATACCTTATAAGATTTTGTGACGACTCTCTTCTTTTTCTTTGGTTTATCATACCTTATAAGATTTTGTGACGACTCTCTTCTTTTTCTTTGGTTTATCATACCTTATAAGATTTTGTGACGACTCTCTTCTTTTTCTTTGGTTTATCATACCTTATAAGATTTTGTGACGACTCTCTTCTTTTTCTTTGGTTTATCATACCTTATAAGATTTTGTGATGACTCTCTTCTTTTTCTTTGGTTTATCATACCTTATAAGATTTTGTGACGACTCTCTTCTTTTTCTTTGGTTTATCATACCTTATAAGATTTTGTGACCACACTCTTCTTTTTCTTTGGTTTATCATACCTTATAAGATTTTGTGACCACTCTCTTCTTTTTCTTTGGTTTATCATCGTCTTCATCACTCTTGACTTCGTCGTCTTCGTCAATACTGATGTCGGAATCTTCTAAATCTGACTCGGAGACTTCTGACTCATACTCCTTGTCGTCTTCTTCCTGTCAAAGCAGTCATAAGGCCAAATAAAAAGATAAGTGTGTTTCTGGTAACGGGTCTGAAAATTTTAGGTAGGGTAGGCTCACATATTTTTTATTTAATGTTTTTTTCTAGAAAAAAATATAATTTTATGCATTTTGAAAGGCATTTTGCCTTTCAAAATGCAAAAAATCATATTTTTTCCAGAAACCCTGAAAAAAACCTCAGCTTCACCAGTAAATTGGGTTGGGTTGGGCTACCCTGAACAGCAGGTGCATTTTTATTTGGCCTTTCCTAAAATTTCAAATAGGGAAAAATTCCAACATATCAAGGGCAGCAACTCTGCCATAAATCATTTAACCAGAGCACCCTTGAGACATTACATAGAAAGCTTGTGTAACATTTGGTAGATATCTGCCAACCAATATCAGAGATTCGTTGTTTTAAAACAGACAGAGGAATTCATTAGTATACAAAGGGTAAATGGGGGAAATGATGTGCAATGATTTCTGGTTTATTATGGCTTTGGACAGCTTTTGGTACGGTGTGATAAGGTAACCAGTCCCTTCATGGCCATTGTTTTTGACTGGGCTATCAAACATTTAACCCATATAAGCCTAGCATCCTTTTTGTTGGACATATGCAAACAGTGCAAACCAAGATCAGACGCCGCAGAATGCGGCGCCTGATCAGGGTCTCCACTGTTTGCTTGCAGAATGTTCTATTAAAATTTGAATAAAAATGAAAAATACCACCCAAAATCCCTTAAAACAGAAATGGACTGTTCCAATGGATAACGGTGGGAAATTCCATTTGGATTAAATGGGTTAAACAAAACACTAACTCCTCCTTCGGGTCTATATGTTTTTAAAGGCAATTTTTGCTAAAATCTAATTATGATACAGAAAAGAACAGATTGAAATTTATGACTGTTTCTGTCTAATCTGTTTCTGTTTAATCCTTGATCAGCCAGCTGATAATGTGTCTTGCCCAAGGACACAAGGCAATGATCCTGGTGAGGCTCGGACACGCAAACCCTCGGTCACGAGTCAAGCACTCTACCATTGAACCCCTAAAAAATATATTTATTGAAGTATTGTGATTAATTTAGAGACTGTTATTAGTTTCTCAACCCATATGAAGGTTAGGCAATATTAAAAGACCATTTTAAAGTATTCATAAAGGTTGTACAATCCCCACTTGGGGCGATTGAAACAAACTTTTTGTAAGTTATCCAGGCCTACAGATAAGAGTGCGTAACAGAAATTTATTTTCTTATTTCTCAACCAAAACATATGTTGTGGGTACTCAAAAGAACCGTCTCAATGAGACGGTTCTTTTGAGCACCCAAAACACATGTTTGAATCGATGGATTAGAAAATAATCACACTTTAACGCTGAAATTTTTTGCTTAACTGGCCCTATGAGTTACCTCATTAAACCCTCCATAAGTGGTTTTATAAAAGTCATCTTCATCTTCAGCCTCCAGCAGAGAGGCCATTTTACTTCCAGCATTGCTACGCTTGTCTCTTGTGGCAGCCATTGTTTATCTGTGACCTAAATGTTTAAAACTACAGTAAAACCTGTCTTAAGGGGCCACTCAAAAAGAAGACCAAGATTGGTTTTCAAGACCGATTATCGCTAAATGCAGGTAAAAAGTATTGCAGAATGCTGCAATACTCTTGACCTGTATTAAGCTACCATTTGTCATTAAGACCTTTGTTTTGTCTATTTTTAAGTGGCCACTTAAGACAGGTTTTACTGTATATCCAATAAGCAGATTCAGAGAATTTACATTCCCCCTTGGCCACATCACATTTTCCCTTAGATAAAATTGTGTACAGTGTAGTTTAACATTAATTTTCTTATTTTCTCAAGCAAAATAAAGATAATTTGTTGTGGGTGCTCAAAAGAAATGTCTCAATGAGACGTTTCTTTCGAGCACCAACACGTAAAACAAATGTTTAACTATAATTGACAGAGAATCTGACTATAGATAGCCCCGCTGCAGCGCTTTTCATGCAAGAAAAAGGTCATGTTCTAATTTAAAAGATATTTAGCAGGAAGCTCTAAAGATATTGAGCGGGAACAAATTCTGACATCAATCAAGGGCCATAACTCTTTTACAAACTAGATCTTTACAATATGTATGCATATCTAAAATTTGGTGAAATTCTGCCAATTTGTTCTTCAGATATTGAGCTAATACCAAATTTTTGCCTAAATCAAGGACCATAACTCTCAAATTTGCGGAAAATGATGTTTATCAATCCCAGGCTAGATATTGTCAAAATGAATGAATATATAAAATTTGGTGAAATTAGTCAATTTCTTCTCAAGATATTGAGCGGCAATGAAATTTTGGCTTAAATCAACGACCATAACTCTGGTTCAAATGTGCGAAAAATGATGTATAACAATCCCAAACTAGATCTTGTCAGTATGAATGCATTTTTATAATTTGGTGAAATTCTGTCAATTTATTCTCAGGATATTGAGCGGAAACGAAATTTGGCGTAAATCAAGGGCCATAACTCTGGTACAAATTTGGGGAAAATGACATGCAACAATCTCAAGCAGGCCTTGTCATTATGAATGCATATATAAAATTTGGTGAAATTATGTCAATTTGTTTTCTTCAAGATATTGAGCGGAAAACGAAATTTTGAGCGGAAACAAAATTTTGGTGTTAATAAAGAGCCATACCTCTGGTACAAATATGGGGAAAATGACATGCAACAATCCCAAGCTAGGTCTTGTCAATATGAATGCATACATAAAATTGCGTGAAATTATGTCAATTTGTTCTCAAGATATTGAGCGGAAACGAAATTTGGGCGTAAATCAAGGGCCATTACTCTGGTACAAATTTGGGGAAAATGACATGCAAAAATCACAAGCTAGGTCTTGTCAAAATGAGGTCTTGTCAAGATGAATGCATATGATATATATAATAGGCCATAACTCTGGTACAAGTTTGGGAAAAATTATGTGTAATAATCCCAAGCTAGATAATGTCAATATCAATGCACATTCTTATGCTACAAACACCATTTGCCTTACTAGACTCTAGTCAAGGTCAGTTTAACATCAAACCCACCTCCCCAGCAGCAACTGTTTATAATATGTCAACTCTCTTCAAAATTGCAAGATGAATTGTTTATACAGTGTGCTCCCTGGGAAACTGGAAGTTATAATACTTATCACATTAATAAACAGTGGAGGAACCAACTCCCCTGCACATAAAAGTAGTTTTACAATCTGGAACTGTGCTATTTCATACTAAACAATGTGAGGTAAACCACATTCTATTGATAAATCCTTTACATTTGTACCAGTCCTGTTAATAGGTGGCAGCTGAACAAGCACCCCTTTTGGTATAACAAGACAAATTCGAGGAATTTATATCCCCCGATGAAGGGCTATTTGAGAGAAAAATGTAAATCACAAAACATGAATCCCATTTATCTAACCCTTAATTCACCTTCAGTATTATTCAGATCATAACAAACACCTGGCAAGTATGTTTTAGTGCTTAGTTTAATAAAAAATATACCTACATCTGCACAATTTCAATATCTGACCTTTAAACCCAACCCCAGAGGTCAAGGTGTTTGTAAATTCAAAGTGTTACCTTGGATGTAGGTCTACACTTCTTCCACTTAAATTTGATATGCAACATGAACACTTTTAGAAAATAAAAATAAAATGACCTTTTTACCCATCCCCAGGGGTCGTTGGTGTGTGTAATGACAGCATACTTGCTTTCATGGTGCTCTGTGCTCAATTCCCTTTAATTTGATATGCAACATGACTATTTCAGAAAAAGATATAGTTTGACCTTTTTACCCCACCCCCTAGGTCCAGGGTGTGTCTGTGGGCAAAATATTTGCTACCATATGCTGCCAGCGTCGTCAGCTTTAATTTGATATGCAACATGACTACTTTCAGAAAAAGATATAGTTTGACCTTTTGACCCTGCCCCCTGGGTCGAGGGTGTGTCTGTGGGCAAAATATTTGCTACCATGTTGCTGCCAGCATCGTCAGCTTTAATTTGATATGCAAAATGACCATATTCTGAAAAAGTATAATTTTGACCTCGGCCCCACCCACCCCAAGTCCATCCAACAGGCTCGAACCCAGGCCTTCAAACTGAACTGAAATCCCATTTGATATGTTTCATATCTATTGCTGCTCTGCCTGTATGCAAAATTTCAGCAAAAATATTGACAATTGCCTTAGTTATTGCAAAATTTAATTATTTGACCTTTGACCCTTTAGGTGGGGTCAAAGGGGGTGGGGTAAAACTTTGAAACTGCCATGCTTATCTACAGGCACTTGGCAATCATGGTCTAATAGTGAGCTGTTAAATATAAAAGCTTTGATGAAATTTGAAGATCATCACACAAAAAAGCTAATATCAAGGGTAACAACCTACGTCATAGCATTGATGTTGTAAACACGTAGTACGGCGCCATCTTTGATTTACAAGGTCAGTTTTCCCCTTCGTAAAATTAAACAAATGAGTGTCTGTACAAACAAAGCAGTGCAGGCGGTGCCTAACATCACACTTGAACAGAATATATAACGGTCACGCCCCGTTATGCCGTTGCCTTTATAATCATTCACCCACAAGAATCGAAGCGGGAGACACCAGGATAATTTTAACAGTCACCCACTTCGATTTTTGTGGGTGAATGTTTACAAAGGCAACGGCATTTCTGGACGTGACCATTGTATATTCTGTTCAAGTGTGATGTTAGGCACCGCCTGCACTGCTTAGTTTTGACAGACACTAATTTGTACGACATTTACGAAGGGAAAAACTAACCTTGCAAATCAAAGATGGCGTCATACTACGTGTTTACAACACCCACGCTATGACGTAGGTTGTTACCCCTGAATATAGGTTTTGCCTTATAATTGCCTATACTAAAACAAGGGCAATAACTCAAGAGTTAAGGGGTCGATTTTGACCAAACTTATAGGATATCAAGAGTCCATAGTACTTATCATTTGTACTAAGAATGAATCAAATCTGACCAATAGGTACTGAGATATGGTTCCGGACAGACAAAAAGTGCAGATGGACGGAATGGACGGACGGACCCAGCCAAAACTATATCCCTCCGACTTCATCGGTGGATAATTACTTACACTTCTTTCGTACTCAAATGAGGACAAGTATTTTCCAATGAAAAATCCTTAACATTTCTACCTGTTTTAGGTGGCAGCTTAGCTGTCAGCCCTTTTGGGTTTGTTTTCGTACTAAAACAATTATGAGATAAAACAAATTCTGGCAATAAATCCTTAATATTTCTACCTTTTATTAGGTGGCAGCTGAACTGCCATCCCTATTGGTATTAATTTACTTATTTTTCTACTATAATCTGAAATATGAAACAATCCAGTGATTAATCCTTAACATTTCTACCCTTATTTTCGTACTAAAACAATATGAGGTAGATATTTCATTGCAGGTATATAGGTTTTATTGTGACATACTTCTGGTGCTATAGATAGATAGATTTGGGATATACTGGCCGTCAACCTTGTATTGTCTAGATAGGGAAAGCCATAGAACTTTCAATACTTTCCACTGGTTTTAAGTTCCCTTGCTACATATTTTATATAAATATGAATTATAATGTATCTACAAATACTTAATCAGATAATATTAACATTTATTGAGATAATTTGTCTGTCGTTAATGTTGGAGGTGAATTAAACGGGTGCCATTAAAAACATATTTCTAGACAATTAAATTCAATTTAACAAGAATTATAAGGCCCCCTGATACGAGACTGCACATGCACGCATTATTGCAAGAATATTTTGTCGAGTCTAAACTGTTTTCAAAGGCTATCAGCAGATGACACTTGTACAGTTGATTGTGGACATAAACTGGACGCTGAATGTTTACTTTCTTCTTGTGTAGCAATCCAACAGCTCCTGAGTGCAGTCTCTCAATGACATCCACTGCTATACAATAACCAATACAATCGAGTACATGATTGGACAGATCTGGGCACTAAAATGTAATAACATTTTCTTCTCGAACAGTGAAGGCTCATTTGAGACTGCACAATGTCATGTTTTTCTGCCTCTTTGATTGCCGCGGGTGGGCCTGCGCAGATTCACGGGAGCATAAGTACATTGTAAGATGAAGATGGAGATTCATAAGAAGATATGGACAATGATCTAGATACGAAAAAAGGGGCTTTAACTATGGCTTTTTTGCATACATGCGCATTAACAGCACGCACAGATCTGGGAATTTTTGTCAAGATGGGTCCAGGCCCGACTCGACTTATTTTACAGTCTACAGTAGGGGTATGGTTTTATTACAGAGAAAACTATACTTTTCCAAGCCAGATCCAGAAGGGGGCCAACATTTTCTAAAGGGTCCAGCTTCCTCCAGGGGGATTCAAATGCTTATTTCTATAGAACCCCATATAACCTGTGATTTTCCAGCAGGGGGCGGGGGTCCAGACCCCATATACCCCTCTGGATCGGAACATGAACAGAGAGGCAGTAAAACTGATAGAAACATGAGTTTGAATATGGGGACAGACTGATAAGACTTACGTACATACGCATTTACAGACATGCAAGACTAAAGGAGAACGAATGCAGTTTTGCTGCATTGGCCACTATGTCAGACTTGTTAAAATGTGTTATGAAACTGTCGACATCCTTATTGATCTTTTATGACCCTCTTTTATTACACCAATGACAGATTCTTAATACATACTTGTGAAAAAACATTCGATAAGGCTTCACTGATTGTCCGTGGAGCGAGTAGTCCATTTATTCAGCAGAGGGTGATGAAAACGGATGTGTTAGGATAGTGTCAACCACAAAAAGCAAACATTTAACATGGAATTATAGTTATTTCTTTCGGACAATTATACTTAAGTGAACTGTTTTAGCCTATTAAAGCTACATTTTGGACTGTCAGGAATCACCTGTTTTGAGATGATATCGTGGGCGCGTGTGTGTGAGAATGAGAGAGAGACTGGCAGACAAGCAGGTGGATTCACTCTGTTAATTAAACAAACCAAAATTTTAAATGTTGAAGTTTTTATGGGTTTTATTGTGAGAAAATATCAGCATTCTGCAATATCAGCATTCTGCTTGACACTTCTGGACTTCCCGCAGCCTCATGCTTTGCCTTTAAAATGAATAAACGTTTGTTTTTCGGAACCTCTATATTTCTTGGAAAGATGTATTTTGACTGAATATCAAAGAAAACAAACAAGTTTTGAAATGACTTTAGCTAAAAAGCACCATTTTTCTCAAAACATTTACTCACATTTAACACATATTCAATGCAGCTGGCCAATGCGTAGGCGGTCAATGATATGCACATGCGCGAGAATGATGTCACTTTGGGAATTCCTAAAAAATCCTATATATAGATAATAAAATATTTTACAGGTACCTCAAGTTAGAACAAGTAAGTTCGGTAAGATAAGATAAGCTTAATAAATGTTTAGTGTTATGTACTATCATGCCGTCTTTTAAGGAGGAAGCCAAATTTGGACTCCTGCTGTCGTCTTCAGGTGTTTTTAAGGAGTTTGAGGCACGTCAGCAGAAAAAAGTGGCGTAAATTAGAATCCCCAGCAGGAAAATGTATACGTACAAAACCAAAAGTTGGCGTAAAAATACGCCTGATTCGGCGTTTCCGAGAACTCTGGTGACGTCCCAGGCTCATTCTGAAAAGGGGATATCCAAGGCAAAAGAAAAGCTGTCTGTTTAGTTGTGAAGCAGTAAGAAAATGCATATCTGCAGTGGTAAAATAATGGTCACTTATCTGCATCAATGTTTTCCTGCCATTTTCACCAATTCTTTTTAACCCCAATCTTTAACCCTTAATGCGCCAATCGCAACAAAAGTCTCTGCTTTTCTCATCTGCTGAAATGTTTAAGAAGCATCTATGGCAAACAGTGTGGACCCAGATCAGACTGGAGCCGTCTGTTCTGGGTACACGCTGTTTGCTTCTATACTTAATTCGTCAGTAATGCTAGGCAATTATTTGCAGCAGACAACTTCAGCATTTTCAGATGCATTTTTTCTTGGCGCTTTAAGGGTTAAATTATGATCCTGATTTGTTTTATTCATTGAATACATCACTTCCTCCATCTTCATTTCTGTTGACATCTTCACGGTGGAGGTAAGAAAACTCAGCCATGTATTGGGGTTCCAAGTGGGGAAATCATTGATTTTATCATAAGGTTGTTCTTATTAATGTTTAAACTCAGAAACAATGGTATGGCTAATAAGCAGCTGTACCGACCATATATCTAAAAGTGATTTTTTTGATAAATTATATCAATCTTCCACCTGCAATGGCTTGATGTATCCCTAAAGTACAAAAAAGAAAGCTTTTATGCCTATTTTTTCATGACTGAAATATTTTTGATTACGATAAATTGAATCGTAGAAGTTTCACAATAATTTATGTTCATTGAATGAAAAAAAAAGGTTTGTCTCATAAAATCTATTGATTTTTTATCTATCTAACCTTTTAGTGTAGGGGCCAAGCTGAGATATGTGGGTTATTTTGCCAGTTTGTTGCACCCCCCAGGAAGAAAAAGTTGGTTACTATTTTCAGTCAGGGACATGTCTGGGGGCCTCAGAAACCCATGTTTTACTAAGTTTTCTGTGGTCAATTTTCTGTAAATGGCCTGTTATCAACGTTACCCCACAAACAATGAAAATAGCAGTACACAAAATACAAGACTAATAATATGTTTTATAATAGTATCAATGAATTTATTTGAGGTTTAAATGTTTGATCTTGTCATAAACATTAATTGCAGACATCTGCGAGATGTTTTACCGCTCATCAGCGTTACGTATGTTACATTTTATACGAAATTGCAGATAATGACTTTATAGATTGCATATAAGAATGAACCATGTTCCCCAGCTACAGGAAGAGAAACTTGGTTACTATTTTCAGTCTGGGACATGTCTTGGGGCTATAGAAACCAATGTTTTTGTAAGTTTTCTATGGCTAGTTTTCTGTAAGTGAAATGTAATCAATGTTACCCTAATTTTGAAAATAGCAGTACGCAAAATACAAGACTAGTAGTATAGTTTACAATAGTATTAATGGAATTATTTGAATTTTATGTTTTAGCTAGACATAAACATCAATTGCAGACATCTCTAATATGTATTTCTGCTCGTCAGAGTTACCTACATTACATTGTTTTATGAAATTGCAGATAATAACTGTATAGATTGCATTTTATAATAAACCATGTTCCCAACCTTAAATGTGCGATAAAGATCCCTAAACTAATGATGAATTTCCATTTTCCATATTTGAGTCTATTTATAATTTGTAATTGGATATAATTTGTAGTAAAATAAATTTTAAAATATGCTTATAAGCATATCATTTCTACTGGCATACAGATTTTCTATTTCAACCATATATATATTGCATCGGAATCGACAGTGTCTTCTTTCATCTCTGTAACAATGAAATAAAATAACAGCATTAAAAACACGTTTTACTACCATGGACATTTAATTTCTGTCAATTTATAAATAAGGTAACGTAAGTAACAACAATGGTGTTTTGCGTAAATGGATATACTAAAAATTGTGGAGAGTAGACTCATATTTTTACCTAAGCCTGACGACACACAGAGTCTACTCTCCACATATTTTATTAACTTCATTAATAGACACATTATTTAAAATAAACATTAATCTAAGAGAGTTTTGTAATTTTGTTTGATCCTGTTACTTTAATAAATGTATGGTTATCTACAGATTTTTCTTTGTCAATGGTTCATAGCAATAAACATGATATTTACTTTATTATTCAAATATTGGACTGAGTATACCGTACCTCAATAAATAAATGCAAAATTGAAAATAGAAATAGAAAAGCAATATTTCCTACATCCGGTGGCAAGGCATGAGGATAGTGTGGGTGTCTTCCGGAGCAGGGGCTTTCTGTCGATTTTACACAGACAACACATCTTAAAACTAGTAAAGGTCCAGCTGAGCCTTCTTAAAATGGGTAACAAATTGGTCAAAATTAACGATTCACTGTTTTGCAAGATATCTACCCTTTACACTATATGAATATATTTGTCAAGCCCATAACATATGTAACAGCACACTGTCATTATTTTAGCTTAAATATGTTTTCCTGCGACAAAATGCTTCTTTTTTGCCAGTAGAAGTATTTTATCATGCCTGAAAAAACTATGTTTACTAAAAAGTGAGAATGACAATGAAATGTCACAATCACAGACTGTAGATCAAACAAAGGTACCGTGATCAAGAAAAACACAACATTTTAGGTCTTGGCTGCATTTTTTTATAATCTAAAATTCCTCTATCTTTTTTAAAATTACAAATATGATATCAATTTAAGTACCTATCAGTATAGAAATAGCATGGTTTATACCAAAATGTCCATGATGCTTTGTAGATCTAGCATTTACTTTCTTTTTCTTGTATGCTTAATACATTAATTTTCAAAGTTGACAATTACATTTTGAAAAAAAAAAATCAACGTATCCCTAGGCCTGTCACAATTGCAATCGTCTATTCTCTTGTCGAACGCGATTTCATTATATCATATTGTAAATGCTTATTATCTTATTATATATTATACATCAATTTCGTAAGAAATTACTTTGTTTGTTAACCAAGAAAGTTTGAGGTAAAGCAATCTGAGCGATACGCATAGACTTAAAAGCATATTACGTGGTAACATTAATTACAAAGCTATTTCATGTTAACATTAATTGCACATGTTATGTCTGTTAGTGAAGCTTTATTTTAAAGCCCATTTTGAGGAGTTATTCTAAAGCTTTAATCATAAACATGACTCGCTGTAATTCAACAACATGGTTTGAATTTCTGAAACTCACAGATTAAATTGCCGAATGAGTGTCTGTTGAAAAAGTTGTGCCAAGACTCACGCTCAGCTGTTAGCTTTCTTACATTATTCACAAGAAAGTTCATTTTCTTTCTTTTTTGGACCTTTGTGTCTTGTTGAGCTACTTGTAACACTGATACATGTTTACACATGAGGAGTAAGAAACTTATGATCAGTTTGTTGGTTTCAAAGATTTACTGAATTAGCCTTATTGTATGCAAAACCATCAAAAATTGTGAGCAATACTGCAGACAACAGCTCGTAAACATAATTTTAGCCATAAACTGACTCATTCTTGCACCCATATCCATGTACAGCAAATATGTGTTAATACTAACATTGTTTGAAGGCTGTTTCTGGTTAAAGGAAAGTATTTCAGTTTTATTTTAAGTGTAATGCAATATTAAGATTACAAATTATGAGTATGTTACAAATTACAAGTGCAAGCTAATCTTGTATATTGCACTGGTTTATACATGTAGTAGATAACTTTAATGTAAAGACCAACCTTATATGCAACGAATCACCGTTTCAGCAAACTAATATGGCTAAAACACAGATGCATTTTTTATATGTAAGGACAGGCGAGTTTCCCGCCTAAGGGATTTTTTGTACATCAAGCAAATCAGACATTAAACCAACTGATTATGTTTGTAATTTTGTATTAGATAAACATTTTGTGATGTAATTTCTCCAAACTTAAACATGACCTCAGATAAACTAATGATAGACTGGGTGTACGCTCAAGCTATTAGCTGGTGCAATACGGTGAATGACAGATTCTTGCATAGCATGTGCATATATCATTGAATAACCTTGTTAAGAGCCTTAGTCACCAAAAGGCCAACCAAGACACACTTACCTAATAGGATATTTTTAATAGTATCATGACCTTATTTTAGCTTTACTTGTTTGAGCTACACATAAACATCAATTGCAGACATCTGTGAGATATGTTTCTGCTCGTCAGCGTTACTTATGTTATGTTGTAAACTAAATTGCAAATAATGAATTTATAGATTGCATTTTAGAACAAAACATGTTCCCCAACCTTAAATTTATAATGTAGATATATATTCTAATGGTAAATTTCTTTTTTTACATATTTGAAGCTGTTAATTACTTGTAACTGTAGTGAAATTAATTTATAAATATGCTTATTAGCATGAAATTTGTACTGGCTTACAAGTTTTCTATCCTCATTGATTAGGTAACGTAGTTTACAGGCCTATTATGAAACTTTGACAATAGGAAACGTAGTAAAACAGACCACAGGAAACATAGTAAAACATTCAGCCCAATATTTGAATTATGAAGTAGATATTCTACATACTGACATGTACAATTGATTAAAAACCTGTTAACTGAGATATCAAAGTAAAATAATCAATCAAAATTACAAAAATCTCTTAAATAAGCATTTATTTAGAATAATTTGTCCATAATTGAAAATATTTAGATAATGTGTGGAGAGAAGACTCAAATATATTCTGAGCCTGGCTTGTTGTCAGGCCAAGGTAAAATTTGAGTCTACTTTCCACACTTTTTAAATTAGTATTTTATCCATTTATGCAAGGGACAATGATGTTACCTACGTTACCTGATATATATTAACAGCAATAAACTATCCATTGTAGTTGAATTTGTTTATAGTTATTATTTCGTTTCATTGTGAAAGTGGTGAAGAAGACATTGTGCATTCCAATGCAATGTAAATTGTCAGATAGAAAATCTCTATGTTAATATTAGAAGTGGCATGCTCATAAGCATACTACTTATTTTTCAACCTCTATTGCCAGTTACAAGTTGTAAATAGCCTAAAATATGTGAAAATGGAAATTCATTATTAGAATAGAGATCTTTAATACACATTTAAGGTTGGTGGAAATGGTATATTCTAATATGCAATCTATAAAGTCATTATCTGCAATTTCGTAAAAATGTAACATAAGTAACTCTGACAAGCAGAAATACATTTTACACATGTATGCAATTGATGTTTATGACTAGCTTAAACATGTAAAGTTCAAATAATTTCATTTATACTTTTGAAAATATCATATTAGTCTTGTATTTTATGTACTGCTATTTTCAATGTTAATAGGGTAACTTTTATTGCAGGCCATTTACAGAAAATGACCAAAGAAAACATAGTAAAACATGGGTTTTGAATACCCTAAGACATGTCCAAGACTGAAAATAGTAATTTAGGATCTCTTGCTGTGGCTGGTGAACATGGCTCATTCTTATATGCAATCTATAAAGTCATTATCTGCAATTTTGTATAAAAAGTAACATACGTTACGCTGACGAGCTGCAATACATCTCACAGATGTCTGCAATTGATGTTTATGACTATGTTAAACATTTTAACCTCAAATAGATTCATTGATACTATTATAAAATATATTATTAGTCTTGTATTTTGTGTACTGATATTTTCAATGTTTTTGGGGTAACGGTGATTACAGGCCATTTACAGAAAGCTGACCACAGAAAACTTAGTAAAACATGGGTTTCTGAGGCCCCCAGACATGTCCCTGACTGAAAATAGTAACAAACTTTTTCTTCCTGGGGGGTGCAACAGAACTCAAAATTTGAGATTTGGCCCCTAGACCATTTTATGAGGTCTCTTTTTCAAGTCAACAAGAGTTGTCGAACTTAGATAACTATTTTCAAGATGGCCGAAAAACAGGTGCACAAACAAAACAGAGTTTTTGAAAATTAAATAACATATTTTTCGGGATATTTTATCTATCTATCTCTTCATAATTCCAAACCCACGTATTGAGTATTATTTAAAATGTGACTTGTGCATGGTGTATTAGTAAGAAAGATTAAAAACAGTGAAGTGAAGGTAAAAGAATGATAGTGATATGAAAATAAAGATGATAATGTTATGTGGCGAGTGAATACTTCAGGATGCTCAAATATGACGGAAGTGGTATGGCAACTAGGCCGTAAACGATCTTATTAAACATAGTGATGCGCATGTCGGTACGTCTGTTTTCTAGGGATCGCCATCCATGGTTGCTCAGCATATCCATCACACTGCTATGTGAGTAGTCATTTGTGACCCATCTGGCTGCCCTTCTTTGTACTTTTTCATTTTTTTTTTATGTTTTCTTTGGTGTAAGGGCTCTAGAGGGCCGATGCATACTCAACCTGTGGAGGGACAAGGGAGTTGTATGCCATAGTATTGATATCTTTATTTTAGTGACAACATTCTTTTGACAAAACCTAGTGTTTTGTTAGCAGTACTGGTAATATTATTTATGTGGGTGTTCCAGCTCAGGTCCTTGCTGCTGGTCACACCCAGATACTTCGCTGCATCCACAGATTCTAGTTCCTGGTTATGCATGAAGTATCTGGACTTAATCGGGCTTTTTGAAGGGGTAATATGGATTACCTGGCATTTGCCCGCGTTAAACTCCATATCCCAGGTTCTCTCCCAATGCTTAAGAGACTCAAGTCGGACTGAAGTACCTGACTATCTTGCATGTTGGTGACTGTCAGGTAAACGGCAGTATCATCAGCAAATAACCTGACCTGGGACTGAATGTTTTCAGGTAGGTCATTGATCATGATGTACAATAGAAAGAGGAGTGGGCCCAGTACTGAGCCCTGAGGTACATCAGAGGTCACTTTGACCTCCTCAGATGACTCCCCATCCAGTACAACAGTTTGAGTGTGACCTATCAGGAATGATGACCGGGCCGCTTAGCGCAGTCGGTAACGTGTCTGGCTACAGATGCGTGTCTGACTGCAATTCCAGGGGTCGCGAGTTCGATCCCGGCCCGGTCCCATACTTTCGTGGAGATTGATCATGAAATCATTTCTACGGTCATTCTCCTCCCTTCCGCTGATTCATTCAAGAAGGGTTGTTGTCAGTTACAAGCGAAAGTATGTGCACAAATTACTGGTTATCCGCTTGTTCAAGCCTGCCCAGGAAAAAGTGTGGTTAGGTGAACTGACCGTCCCGCAATGACCATAGCTGTTGACTTGGGACGTAAAGCAACAAAACAAACAAACAAACTATCAGGAATGACTGAATCAAATTTAAAGTGTTACCTTTTGCACCCAAACAAGAAAGTTTATAAGAGTTTTAGATGATTTACTTTGTCAAAGGCTTTGCTAAAATCCAAAAGTATTAAATCAGTTTGCTTTCCCAAAGATAGCTGCCTTCCTAAGTCTTCTACTAGTTGAATCAATTGGGTCTCGCATGAGCGTTTTTCACGAAACCCATGTTGAAGGTCATACATTTTGATGGTCTAAGGTATCACACATTATTATAAAAGGTTGAAATTTTACGATAAAATTATTTTCTGGCAAGGTTGTATTTTGTTTTTCTATCCTCAGAGCCATAACTGCTTACGTTGGCGAAAACTGACTATCCCAGTATAATTTAGGGCCGCGCAATGTTAGGGGAGGTCACTGTACACAAGAAGCTGTGATAATCTCAATTATGAAACCGAAAGTAATCACAGGAAAATACTTAAGAAATATCAATGTTGAAAAATAATGGTTGACAGTAAAAGAAACAAGAAAGATAGAGATCTCCATCATAAATGAGTACGATTACTGTTTCCTGATATCTTTATTCAACATCTAGAATGATGGAGATCTGAAATATAGTAATACACTTATTGATCATCTTGTAAAAGTATTTGTTATATATGGATAAGGATATCCCTCTAGTTGACATGTAAGTTACATATAAAGCGCATAACACCTAAAAAAAAAACATACTTTTAACCAGTAAAAGACATTAAAATATTAAACTGATTTTACTGACAATTTAGAATTTTGAAGAGTGCGGGGTGTTTTGTGTTTGTGTTTTGGGTGCTCAAAAGAACCCTCTCAGTGAGACGGTCCTTTTGAGCACCCACAACAAATGTTTTTTCTCACCAATAGTAAGCATGTGTTGTGGGTGCTCAAAAGGACCGTCTCGTTGAGGCGGTTCTTTTGAGTGCCCACAGCAAGTGCTTTGGATGAGAATTAAATGGATAGAATGTTTTCCAATGCACGTTTTTACCTGGAGGTCTACTCTCCCTAAGCTCATCTTTTTTGGTCTATCTGCGCCCTATCTAAGTTTTTGTTTTTGGCCTAAGAGCCTTGACACCAGCCATCATGGCGGTCAGGGTCTCTTGAGCCCCGTTCATCCCACCTTTTCGAGTTTTGTCAATTTCTCCCCCTAGAGAGATCGCAACAAAGGATCTTTTGTATGCTTCTATGTAATTTTAACAACCGAAAAATTAACATTTTTATAAAAAATTTATCTTTATAAGATTTTATCTTACATGATCTTAATTTTTAAATATCTGTGCTATATCAATGTAAATTTCTGTGATATTAACCCAAATTTCCTGTGATTTGTTATTTCTTGTACAGTCTTTCACTTTGTTTTTGGTAAAATAGCCTTGACACAAACTTATGTGTTACCAACACTAGAAGTCATACTCCCAGAGAAGAAGTATATGGATATGTTGGAGAGGTCAAATAAAAAGTTCCTAAAACACATTCTGGGCGTCCCAGATACAACTGCTGATCCAGCTGTCTATATCCTCACTGGAACTATTCCACTAGAAGGTGTTATACATAAACGTGCCCTCTCCCTGTTTGGTAATATCTGCCGACTAGACGATACATCGATAGAGGTGCGACTCGCAGAACGACAGTTAACGGTGAAAGATGATCGTAGTCATAGCTGGTACATTGCAGTTAAGAATATAATGAGGAAATACGGTCTCCCGGAGCCTCTGGATCTTCTGCAGTGTCCCCAGTCAAAGGTTGCATGGAAACATAGAGTCAACAAGCATATAAATAATTACTGGGTCAGATTTGTCAAGGAACGGGCAAGCCTTTACCCAAGCGTACAGTATTTGGCGGTGGACAACTATGCCAGTGGAAGAAGTCACCATCTCTTGAAGTCATGTAAGAACGCCAGAGAGACTACTCGTGTGCATACAAAGCTTAAATTAGCCACTGGTACCTACATACTACAGACCAATAGAGCATCTTTCAACCAGAATATGGTAGACCCAACATGTCTCCTCTGTAAAAGTGCAGAAGAAACAACGCAACACTTTCTGTTGGAGTGTCCCGAGCTTGCAGCAACAAGAAATCCTATCATAGACTCACTCCTAGAAGCTTGTAGTGGTGTGTGTAATCCTGCTTATGACAATGTAACCCTGCTAAAATTAGTCATAGACTGTAGTGCGCTTCTAGATATTAACACCCAGAGTAATGAACTGTCAAATGTTGAGTTCCAAGCTAGAAGATTGTGTTTTGCACTCGACTGCGAAAGATATAAGAAACTGTCATTAATTCCTCGTCGAAATAGAAATCTTAAGTCGGAGAAGTCGGTCTGTCACAAGTCCAAGCAGGGTTGCTAATCAATCTTTTTTATCGAGAAGTTTGCCAGAAACGTTTTTAAAAACTATGTGGTTTTAATCTGTGGTGACGGAACTTTAATTAAACGTCGTGTAAAGACTTAATTTTTATAAAAGAATATGTTCTTAACCTGTATATACTGAACTCTTAAAGTGTAAATAGGGTGATGGATTGATAATCATTTTAACCTTGTGTATTCGCTAACAACGTTCCACTCTACGGAGGTGTCCCAACACTGGGAGAATTTATGACTACAACAACAACAACGATGGCTAATGTTTGATATGTTAAAATTGAATGCCGACTTTAAATAAAAAAATAAAGTTTCTTGTAGTGCCTAGTGTAATGCTCATGTATGAGCGAACCAGTAAAGATAGAAAGAAAAGAAAGTGCAATCCAACCAACTTTCCAACTACGAAACGTGTAGTGTACGAATCGTCACTGCACCAGTAAAGCATTCATAGGGAGTATCCAGCGTAAAATGTGTATTCTATGTATAAATGTATAATCAATAACTGTAAATAGTAATCATTACACCTTACCGATGCTTCAAAAATAGTATAATTCCGTTAGTTTTCTTTCTTTTGACATAAAACATTCAAAACAATGTGTTCAGAACTAGCTGCACACTAGTCGTTTCGTCGACTAGATAGTTCACCGACAAGGGCCCAGACCTGTCATACCTGTTATACCTGTTGGCCACACCCTAAAGTGCAGCCTAGGGGTTATCTATCTATCTTTGTATTCTGCCATACGCCCTCGCGGACATTTTAGGCAGTTGCGCGCTGTCGAGCAATGTTAGTAGAAAAAGAAAAAGAATAAAAGCATGATAGTTAAGGGGAATAAAAGATGATAGGTTAAGCGACCGAGTCATAGAAACCCTATGTAATCCTTGAAAATGTCTATCTAGGTTGTTTTTACCTGTCTCCGTTATAGCTTTTAAATAGGCTGTGGTCCCCACAACGCTTCAATCACAATGAGGCTGCCATAGAGTTACAGATTGGACCTACTTCAACCAATAAACAAGAATGAGATACCCCGGTGACCAGCATGTTTTGCCACTTTTTGGCCCCTGAAGGTGGGCACCCTTCATGAGAGGAAAATTCTACTGAAAAAAAATACCAGAATGCAAGGTCCTTTTTTTCTAAGCCACATCAGTAAACTTAATCAACAAAAGCAATGAGATGTTGTTTCAAAAAGTACAGAAAAGATATACCCGTCTAATAAATATAATATATTTCCTAGTTTTATTATTGACCAATCATGAAACACCTTACAACTTAAAAATATCGTGCCGAGCTTCCACCCACCTTTTGAGCCGATCAATGCCCTTTTTACAATTACAGGTCTGTGACCACAAGCGTCAATTTGCAACGAAACACATTTACAACAGTGGCGAATCCAGGAACATTAGTGCTGGCTCAGGGGTGCTTGGTAGACAGACACTGGTAGTCAATAATTTAATACAAACACTATTAATGCAAACCAGAACTGTATATAAAATGAAACTATTTAACAAAATATCAATGATTTTCGTTGGAAAAACCAACCAGAAAACCAAATGGTTTGCCTCTAATTGAAAAATAATCTAGAGAGCATTCATTCATGCCTACTCTACCAGATACAGCAACATCATTTTATGGATGGCTGCATACTTTGAGCCATATATCATGCATTTCATTGAAATAATTATATGTCAAGTATTCCATAGCTAAGTCCTGTCTTTACATAAGGCAACATATTAAGTGATCATTAAGTCGTGCGCTCTTGTATATCTTCATAGTTTTAAGTATGTGATTTAATCCTACTGAAAGAAAATACATATTTGGGGAAAGCGAGGCGAGGCCATTGTTGGCCTCAGGGACATAATTATACCCCGACTTTGAAAAAGTTGAAGGGGCATATTGCTTTGGGCTTGTCCGTCAGTGCTTCAGTCTGTGCATCCGCTACAAAAATTAAGTTACAGTTTTTTAGGGATTTGGGAAGCAAAGGCAAAATACTTTTAGGGAGCCGTTGACATTATTTTAAGGGATTTGGGGAGATCGATGCATTATTTTCAGGGATCGAGGGAGCAAGGCCCCCTAGGTCACTCGAGAATGAATCTCTAGGTATTTTAAATCGTAAAACAATGTCCATGTAGCCAAACTGGATGTTTCATCAAGGTGGATGGATAGGGATTCTAATACATTTTAATATTAGGGTTATTGAGACGCAGGTATGCAAAACGGTGACTAGACTTTGCCAAGAAAGGTATACAAAACGGTGACTAGCTTTGCCAAAAAGAAAATTCTCGGCAAAGCCTAGTCACCATTTTGCATACCTGTGGCCGGACAATACAAAATAAGTACGCACATTTTGATCCAAGTCTCCCATAAGTTTCAAGAGTTATGAAACTTTTCATTAACTGGTAACAGACGGACGGACTCACATAGTGATTATAGTGCAGACCGGAGGGTCGTGCAATTCTACAAGGCTAATGCATTTCTTTTTTACCGTTTTATGCACAGGGTCGCCCCAAAACGGCTTAAATGACTGTCACATTTTTTTACTTATACCCTAGTTAATTTATAGAAGTGCTCAATCAGAACAAAAGTACATTTTAAGATTTCAAAAGCACGCCTACCAAACGATCGAATTCTTAACCGCCGGTTCATAACGAAAACAATCTAATAGACGTCTGGTTCCGCATTGGAAATCGTAAAAAGGTAAACACACTCATTTTAGATAAAAAAAAAAATGAGATAGCTTTTGAAAAATCGGAGAATGTCACGCACCCGCCCAAGGATATCTACGTTTCCTGAGTTACTTTAAGAACACATACTTTGTGCATATTTGCTGAAAAACTTTGGGCGTGGTGAAGGGGTGTCAGCAGCTGTCCCAAAACACATGGACATTTCGGCAACGATCGTTATTTACTCTGCGTTGCGGCCTTGCTAGAAGCTAGGCATGTCATGTTTTACACCGATGGACACATACGGTCGTATATGTATGTATGATGACCATTTTGACTGACAAAGCAGCACAGGTGATAAATCAGTGAGCTAATTGTCTAAAATTCATGGTTACGCATATGATCTATATTAATGATAGGGACATTTGAAAACACCTGTCATTTCTAAATGCCACTTCTATATACCTCTGTGTATATATTCATAGTTTTGAATGTGGCCATGTCTTATCAAAACTAACCAGCATTTCATTTCTGAATTTGAAATTCAGTACAATTTAGAAAACCAAGAGCACACTGTTCAACGGAAACACATCATTATGCTTCTCGAGAAACGCTTAGGCTTGTCAAAATGAACGTACACGCTCCTAGAACAATGGCGGATTGGTGATAGTGAAAACCAGGTGAAATGACATAGAAAGCAGCATTTTATAAGGGTTGGCATTGTTTGCTAAGACAAAATTCAGATAAGAAAATTGAAATTTATTTTGAAATTATAACAATTTGACTCCTAAGTAAGTAAGGGTGCAAAGATCAGGAATCGATACAATCAAGTACCACACCTGACCCAGGATACCAATGGGAAAGTGACAAACTCACAGTTAGACACCACAAACGAGAGCCAAGAGGCCAGCCCTTTCCCAGCAGGTGACCACAAAGCACATATTAAACAGACGTAACACTTACCCAAGTTTATTGTTAGCACAGACAGACTTTGTTTCCAACAGTGCACGAGCATTCGGTGATATATGAAATTTTAATATTCGCTTTAACTGGAATACATGCGCGGATCGAATGTGGGGGTGGGGGTGGGATGGAAACAGAGGTCCCAACTCCACACCACCTAGAAAACTCACGGTTTCCTTTAGAATATTGGCACTGATCCCCATCCCTTACTGTATCATCACAAACTTATAGTGTAGAATAAGTTTATGACTAGAGTTACACTACTGGTATATTGCACCTCAAATTAATGGAACACAGCTTTTCGTTTTTAAAATTTTGCATGAAGGTTTCTTCACCCTGAAAATTTGCATGCGCATAGATATAGCAAAACCCTAACTAGATTTAAATTTGGCGGATAATGATATCAATCTTACTGCTCTGATAGCTTGTAAAAATAAATAACTTAGTTATTGTTGGAATGAAAATACCCATTTAGTACCCATTTTTGTACTGTCAGTGCAATACACCTTGGATAGATATCGTAGTATTTGCTCAGCTATAAAATGTCCATTAGAGATTACGGCAGACGATATTTTTGAAACATCAATTGTGCGGTTTACGATGCAATCCAAGCTGCTTATATTGTTCTACGGATATTGGGTTATTAATGTGTTTCATGCTTACCAATTATCACCATTTTGCCTGCTTCCGTCTGGCTACCTAATTGTATGTTTTGTTCATGTGTCTGTATGTGCGAGCGTACAACTAGAAATGCACAGGCCTGAAAATACGAATAAGATCAAAGATGCATGGGCACTTACATGTACTACATTTCATTTTATATTTAACTTTTACTGCTTCTTTGTATGATGGAAAATATGTCTGTTATGGGAGTGGTTAGATCAATAAGCAGACCCATTCATGGAATAGCTAGGCAAATGGGTGCTTCCATCTAAGTGGGCATTTTAGGTAGAATACTTCTACAGATGTAGCCTTTCGTTTGTGTCACCCTCTTTGTGACATGGTTAGATAACTGAAATATTGTTGACTATGTTTATAAACAGCAACGCAAGCCAATACGCAGCTACATTTAAAACCCACTGATGCATTGTACATTTGTCTTACATCAGGATATACATGGTTTTATATTCAACTGATAGTCATTGATCCATATCGCTCAAGGTACAAGCAGGGAATGTTATTTGGCATAAAACATTAAGAATGTTAAAATTCCATCCTATCCCAGCATTTTTGAAAACGTATACAAACTTCAAAAAAATATTTTTGGCTAGGGTTTTTTGGTTAAAATATATTTTTCGAATTAAATTTAAAATTCCCATTTTCGATTTATTGTTGTTGCCAAAACCAGTGTTCCATTTGAAGGGCTATACTCCAGTAACAAACAAGAGAAAAAAATCAGAACTTTAGGAGCTTGGAACCCCCCCATGACGAAAATGTCTGGATCAGCGGATACAATACATAATTACTCTAAGTCTTAATGAATGCACACTCTGAGTGGCGAAAGTAACTGTTTAAATATTTATCACAACTATACTTTTTAAATATTTCTACTAGCTTGAACGTTGAAGAACAAAAGATGAATGTAAGAGCTTTCAATAATAATTGTCAAAAGTTACAAGCAGCAATGAGTGACCGATCAGGTAACAAACCAACGCCGCCGTTTTTCATCGTGATGTTCAGATTTTAGCTGGCTTTATGAAGAAACGCAGTGCGCATGTTTTAATCACAATATCAATAGATAATACGTTTCTTTTTTTCAATTCTCAACTATTCTAGAAGCCTCAGCGTTTTTTTCTACTTTTGAACTTAGGTGCGTTGTAAAAAATGGGCATGTTCTTATTGTATATGGATTTGACACTAGTAAGGTGGGTATCATTCGACTTTATTATCTTGGTTGACAATTTTCTGAGCATTTTAAATACGCTGCGATTGCATAAGAGGGATATTGGGAATTTATAGGCATTTAAGCATAAAACCTTACGTCAGAGTGTAGATTTTGGTTTATATTTACATTCTGGCATCTAGGGACTAAAACTTACTACCGTTTAATAATGGGAAATGGGTATGGCGGACTTTAAGGCATGTGTCACATTTTACAATAGACGAACAACCGTAAAACAAAAAAGAAAGCATGTCTCATACCGTTTTGACTATCAACAATCCGACATTGTTCCAGGAGCCTGTGCATTCAATGTTAAAAACCTATACGTTTCCGTTGACCAGTGTGAAGAGTTATGTTAGCCTTTGTTCAAATATTGCTTACATGTGTATTCCCTCTCAAATCCTCTGTAGTATTTAACTTTGGCGGCAACATTTTGAAGAACTGTACCTTCTAAAATGTACCCAGCAATGCTCATTTTGGTAAGTTTCTTTGTCACAGCTGAGCTTCACAACAATGTATATCCCTAAATGTATGTTGCCAGCCCGATAGAAGCTTAGGTTCATCCAGATGAGCAATGCTATTTGAACACGAAATATGTTTAAGCATCTTGCAAGGCACACACGTCAAGGAAACCAGACAATAATTGCGTGCAAGTGTCCTTGTATTTTTTCTTGAAAAGCTGACAAATGTTTGCGAGAGACATTTACTTTAGGCTGTCGCCTGTGATTATTAACTTCTAGAAGAGACGAGTGAACATTGTACCTTACTCGGTTGCTAACTCCTTAAGGACATATGCTACTAAATACTTCCCACATTGAAATCTTTTCAATACTTTGCATACAGTTTGTTTTATGCATTGAATGTCAATTTATGAAATAAAAAGGATATGTCACCGTGCTCATTTTTTCATAATCTCATATGGAAATTTTCAGCATTTGGCCAATTTCTTGGACATAACCCAAGTCTTTAAAGTTTGCTAAAAGAATTGTAATTGTCATCCAGCTTCTTTATTTTAATTTTAATAATTGCTCATGACCTCAAGCTTTTTAGAGAACGTTAAAAATTATTTGTTTTCCCAAGCCATAACAAGATACTGCATGATATATTTTGGTAATTCCCCTAAAATAGGACATTGAAAATCTTAAATGTTTGTTTTTAATTCATGGACTATCATTTTACCTTTTAGGAAAAAGAAAAATAATCGGGGGTCACCGAACTGATTTTTTCCAGGAGGGCCAAATTTAACCCCACCCCCACAGATAATGAGCATAATTCAATATAAAACGTTAAGGAGTGATTTTTTGTCATCTATATATCACATATTACTTGTATGAAGTAACTCAAAAAAGAAGAAAAAGAAAACAAGGTATAATGGGTGCCCACCCGGGAATCGACCCTGGTCCTCTGGTTCCAAAGTCAAACACGCTTTACCCAGATTAAAATAAAGTGTATGCTTACCAAGCCTGTAAATAGAAACTGGTTGCATTCATCCTGGCTGTATGCAAACAAACGTCTGGGTGTGGTGTGTTGTGAATAAACTGTTGATGCAGTTCTTCAATCAAACTATTGTGTTGTCGACTCACTCTTTGCTAGTAAAGACTTCACGGACTATATCCAGAATACCCTCTTATTACCGCTTAATCCGGATGACCAGATAAATCAGCATTTATTTATGAACATGCTTTAATAGGGGACAGGCCACGAGACCACAAAACAACCATACGGGACTTTAACGGACATCCAGGTATCTGCGATGCGCTGAAGCGGTAATAGGGAATTATAATGGAAGGTGTTAGTTTTTATACTATATCTTTTGAAATTATAAAAGCAGAATTCCTGTGCAAACAAATGTTTTACCTAAATATCTCACGATTACTCTGATATAATTTTTATGAATTTCCCTCTGCAAACTCTTCGTCCTTTTTGATGGTTTTTGATAGAACCCTAAGAATGATTAAATTATATAGTAAAACAGGCTTTTTTAGATCTGCTCATTGGTAGATATTCTGTCATAGTTATTAAAGTATTCAATATATTTTCTCTGTGCAAACGGGACACTATGCTCAGATCAATTGCGAACAAATTGGTATATTTTTCATACAATTAAAATAAAATTTGATGTAGCCTTTTGAATTTTTCCTGGTACAACCCCTACTACTTTTTCACAAGCTTCCCACCGATTACAGAGGTATAATCTATTTTTAGCAACTGTATCCAAGGTAACAACAGGTATTGACCACACATACACTATATATATAGTTATCGCGTGTCTATAACTTAGCTTTTTGAAAGTTAAGCTTATTTATTTATTTATTTATTTATTTATTTATTTATTTATTTATTTATTTATTTACATAGGTTTAAATAAACAAAAAATAAATTGCGTAAAATTGTAAATATTATCTTACCAATCAGTTTTAACAAATGCTTTGGGTGCTCAAAAGAACAGTCTCAGTGAGACGGTTCTTTTGAGCACCCACAACATATGTTCTGGTTGAGAAATAAGAAAATTAATTTTTTGGTACGCACTCTTAAATGCGAAAGTCCTGATTTATTTATCTATTTATTCTATAAAGTTGCATTTGATCAGGGTATGCACTGTTTGCATAAAGAATATTCTATTAAAATTTAAATAAAAATGAAAAAATCCACACAACTTAATACAAAATGGACTTGCCCTAATGCCAAGAGTGGGAAATTCTATTGACCTAAATTGGTTATGATTCTTCACTTGCTAGTGGCGATAATTTTGGTACAAATAGTTTGGATCCAGATCAGGCCCGAAAAAGCGTCGAACTGAACTGGATTCATACTGTTTGAGTGAGAAATTTTGACACTGTGTTGGTATTTCTGAAATGAAAGGCGAAAAAGATTTTGTAATATTGTTTCAAATGACTTTTTAAAAAGGAATCGATGGTATGCATTACTCGTTCTTGTTGAGGGACATAGAAAAACAAATCATTGCAGACCCAGATCAGACGCGACAGAACGTGGCCTCTGATCAGGGTCTCCGTGGTTTCTTATAAAATGTTCTATTAAAATCTGAATAAAAAATATAAATACCACCATGCAACCCTTGGTTCAAAAATGGACTGGTATAACTGATAAGAGTGGGAAAATCCATACGGCTAAAATCGGTAATTACCTGTATTACCTGTATTTCTATTTCTTATGAATTATGAAAGTACGGCATACATTGTGTATTACCAATAAACAAAGATTAACAGAGGACCCCATACAGTGTGGCTGCGTGAGGGGATTTTTATTGCATGCGTGTGTCTTCTGGTGATTATTTTTCCAAAACAAATGGACCCAGATCAGGCGCGACAAAATACGGAATTTTAAATGAATCCAAACAGATGGCGTATCTGAATATATTTTTTGAAAAAAGTATAATTAAATAAAAACCTAATTATTTTGAAATAATGCCAAATGCTGCGTGTGCAGGCTAATGCTCTCGTATGGTACATGTATTAAAATATTTTAGCTTAATGAGTTTGATTGATTTGGATCTACACGGTTTTCACTGGATTGTTAAATCTGGGTTTTTTACAGCTTTGCATTGAATATCTGGCTTTGGTTACGCTAGCATGGGTGTTCATCAGGGGCATCAACGCATGTGCGATAAGTTCCAACATGAGCATTTTATATTTCAGGGGCATTTGCCAGCGCAACAACATATATCTACAAATATTAACTAAACCTGTAGACGTTGGATCTTTAACCGCTTTAAACTACTAAAAATAATTCAATATTCCATACAGTAAAGTCAGGATGGCCCATTGAATTTCTTGAGGGATTCATGGATCATATAGGTTAACTGATCCATGGAAAAAGCAAACTTTCAGTAATACCACCAGATATCCAGACCCGGATAAGAGGCCACAGAAGGCAGCGTTTAATCATTGTCTATTGTAGAAAGGGGTACGTGCATTAAGGGGCTATTTTGGCCCCCTCGAGAGCCAAAAACTGAAAGTTGCTTTTCACCATTTTTATCTTATTGGTTTATTAGAAGAATAGCCCAAGTGTAAAATTCTGGCATTTATTTTACTTTTAACGGTTGCTATGGTAACCAAAATGGCCGACAAAATAGGCTTAAAATAGAGAAATTGACATTTTAGGCCAAATTTGTGGCTTTTGGAGACCGATTTTTTAAGAATTAGATATCAGCACAAGCAAATACCAAAAAAACCTTTTAATATATTGTGTGCCGTGATAATTCTCATCATCTGTTAAAATATTGTTTTGGTATTTGCTTGTGCTCTATATTAATTCCTCTGTTACATGTCTCAAATTTGCTCCAAAATGGTCATTTTCCTACTTTCAGCCTATTTTGGTGGCCATTTTTGTTACCATAGTAACTGTAAAAGTCGAATCAATACCAGACCTTTACACTTTGGCTATTGTTCTAATAAACTAATAAGAAGAAACTTGTGAAGAGCAACTTTTTTTTTTGACCTCATAGGGGGGCCAAAATAGCCTCTTAATGCACGTACTCCTTTTATTTATAAGATACTACGTCACGAGAAATATATCTTTGACTTATTTGAACAGGTTTAGCGTCCCTTTTGTGGGACATAGGTGAACAGAACAGACCCAGATCAGAGGCTATAGAATCATTTATCCTAGCTTAGTACTGGTTCAACCCAGGAAGACTCGTCCCTATATAACTGAAAGATTGTTGATGGGACGTAAAGAATCAAATCAAACAAACAAGAGGCAATAAAATTCAGCGTTTAATCAGGGTCTTCACTGTTCACGCACACAAGGTTCATCTAAAACTTAAATTGAATATCCTGATCGATGATCAGACTGCACTCGTGATGTAAACTTATCTACGCGTCGGTTAACCCTTAAAATGCATTTGAAAATGTCGTCTGCTGAAGTCGTCTGCTGCGAATAATTGCCTAACATTACTGACGAATTAAGTATAGAAGCAAACAGCGTGGACCCAGAACAGGAGCAGTCTGATCTGGGTCCACACTGTTTGCCAAAGAGGTTCTTAAACATTTCAGCAGACGAGAAAAGCAGACGACTGTTGTTGCGATTGGAGCACTAAGGGTAAATAGCATGCAAGAAAAAGATTTTTTTTTCTTACGACGTTAATCAAATTTATTATTAAATGTATTAAAATTACATTAATAAAATTGACGTTTGTTTCATTTTAAAGTTCAGCATACGCCGCTGAAGCACATTCTGGTCAGTATTCCATCCACACGAACAGAAACCCTTAATTGGCATACTATTCTAATGTAGTCTAAATAATTTCAATAAACTGTGAAAACCAGTCTAGTGGATAAAACGCCCGTAGCTATGGTAACTCCGTTGTCCGCTTAGACATTAGAGATAAAATTAATACAGGTAATGTGAAATTGGTGCCTCCTGGCGGATTAAGATACGAACACGACAAACGGTCAGCTTGGAAAAGCAGATGTCCGTTAAAGTTCGACATGTACTGTCGTGCCAAGCAGGAATGACAGTGACGTAATACTTTGTTGACACTTGCTTAGTAAAACACTAACTTGAGCTAATGCTAATCGATATATCACTTGTGTATTAATCCTATCCTGCGGATAGGATTAATATCGATTATAAGTCCCTGATAACTTTGTAAACAAAACATGAAGTCACTGTCACTCTTGGCTGGCAGGACAGTAAACCAATGTATGGACACTAATGAACCCATGTACCAAAGGCTGCAGCACTGGTAACATTATATTTTTAATGCTGTATTATTTCATCATATTAGTTCCTGGTGTACGAGTGGCATTTCAGAAAACAATAATGTTTTAAAACCAGGCACATATAAAGGGTCTTACACGAGTGATAATTTCATGAAAATTATTAACGAGCCTTTGGCGAGTTTAATGAATTGAATAAAATGATCATGAGTGTAGGATTCTGATTATCATATTACCTTTTATATGCGACTTTATCACCTTCAACGCTTGTTTATTTCATGAAAATTTGCATTGTTGTCTCGAACGTCGTCATGACGTTACATGTTCCCGCCGAAAGTGTTATGTCGTTATTTAAGAAATAATTTCGATTTGTTGAATTTTCATGGAATCATGAAGACTTTGGGTCTCTTGCAAAGTATGAAGGACTTCTATCCACGTTAACTTTGCAAGACCGAAGTATCCATGAACAGACCAAAAAATGGAATTTATTACTTATATTTACATTTAATTGTGAATATCTAATATATAGAATTCATTTATAATTTTGAAAACAAAACAGTTTTGTATTATTTTAATATGTAATAGTATTAACGGTTTTGTTGGAAGTGGAAAAGCGGCACAGAGAGTGTGAACACAGACAGCCAATGGAGCAAACTCGAGGCTTGTTTTGCACGTGCGAATCAGGTGTAGCTCACTGTAAATCACAACATCAAGTGTCACTTCTGACGAATGAATTCTATGTTTAAAGAGTATTGCACGGGCAAGTGAGCTTAGCAGCTGTCAGTCATATCTATGTTTTTATGAGGCTATGAACGGTTGCAAAAATCGGGCCTAGCTAAAACGCTGACTTTCACTGCAGAACTGCTGACCGTTTACCTTATCAAAAGCTGACCAAAAGCTGACCAAAGTGACTAAAATGCTGACCAGAGGCAGTGCTGACCAGACAAATCACCTGGCCATTTATTAGGTTTAATTGGTGATAATTGATGATAATAAGCAGTGTAATAACAATTTTATGAAAATTACCCGTCTAGTTAACCAAGCTTTTACAAAGCCCAGCTGGCTGAAAAACCAGTGATTTTGTTTATCTTACCTGTTTGATCTAAGTTTGTTGAAATTTCATAGTATTGTGTAAAAGGAATGGACTGGTCAAAAAAAACAAAGCAAAGCACCATGCCAGATTTTCCCATATTTGCTTGCCAAAACAATATAACATCAGAAAATTTTTAAATGAGCTCCTAAATAAGTGAAAAAAGGCTAGCTAAATCCATACAAAACTGTACTTAACTAGAATTGTCAGAGAATCTGGCTATAGCCCCGCTGCAGCGCTTTTCATGCAGTAAAAAGGTCAAGTTCCAAAGATATTATGCAGTAAAATCTAAAGACATTGAGCAGAACAAAATTCTGACATCAATCAAGGGCCATTGCATTGTTACAAATAAGCAAAAAATACGGTAAATGTTCTAAAAATTCGAACACTCTAAAATTATGAACACATTATCGCCGAAAATAATTTTAAAAACATCCTAAAAAAACCCGAACACTGCCCTTTTTTGGAAAAATGAATTTCTAAAATTACGAACACAAGTTATTTTCGCTGGAAAATCGATGTCCGTTTATCTGTTTGTCCCATCTGTGTTCGGTATACTTCTACCGTACAGCACGTGAGCGGTAACGACATTTGGAAGGTTCCATTTTACTTTGATGGGTAATCTGGCATGTGACGTTCTGCGCGCGACGTTATACTTTTTGTCTGCTAGATCGAAAGCAAGAGCGCATTAAAAGCACAGACTTTCCTACATGTACGCATAGAAAGACCCTGATGTATGTGACAAAGGCCATGCATGTTATTGGTATCATCTACTCGGTCCGAGGTATCTACACCGACGGAAAACAGTGCATGTTACCTGCAGCGTGTTCAAATAAACCCCTTCATTGTCGAAATTTTACCTTGTTCTGTCACAGACATTATAAACAGACATGCCTCGTGCAAGGATTAGGAGCTACAATTACCACGAGAAAACGCCCATCTAAGCGTATATATGTTCACCATGAAGGACATAGGTCATACGTTGCCTGGTCATCTTCTTGTCCGTTAAAATTAAATATTTGCAAACAGTAGATGTTATTACCTAAAAAGCCATATAAACCACAGCCTTAAACAACCGAGTAAGTGTGCTTATATACAAAAGGGCCTTTCCCAACGGTGTGGTCTGAGTCGTAAGACATAAAATTCATCCATTCAACATAAAAGCGGTGATGCTTGACATACCTGATCTACTCTCCAACTTTACGTGTGTCACGGTGAGTAGTGAATGCACATTTGAGCAGACTCGTCTTGGTCTTAGTCGCATGTTGTAATGACATTATGTCCGTCGATAGTTTTTCAATCGAGCAGGTTCACAAACTTTGATAGCAGGTCGTAAAAGTAGAGAGAGAGAGAGAGAGAGAGAGAGAGAGAGACTGCATGGTGCTTGCTCACGAATCTTTTGTTTTGGCTTGGTTTCTTAGAATCTCGAAACACACCAATCAATCTTGTTACAACTGCTTCCGATGAGGACCCATGCGCGGATCCAGAAAGTTTTGTCAGAGGGGGTCCAACTCTTCAACTCTGACAACGTTTTTTTCTTTTCATTTTTTAGGGGAGAGAGGATCCACATATCACTAAAAAAGTGGGCCATCATCGGCCCGCCAGCGAAGCGCCATTTAAATGGCGTTTCGCTGGGGTGCCGATGATGGCCCAACGTTGAATGCTGGCTTGGTAGCTTTGAGAATTTGAAAAATTCAGGGGATCTGGTCCAGTATTGCTAAGAATTTCTATATTTTTGTGATTTTTCAGGGGGTGGGTCCGGATCCCCTGCCCCCCCCCCCCTCTGGATCCGCGCATGGGACCGGCCAATGCATATACTTATTGAGATATACTGAAAACTATGATCTTATCGTGCGCATCGGCTTTTGTACGACACTTTGTGTACTTTCTTTCGCATGCACAAATTTTTAAATTGGCGAAACATTCTGTCTTTCCTGAATTCCATTCGGATCTGATCTGGATCCAAACCGTATTTGCAAATGTAGAGAGAGAGAGAGAGAGAGAGAGAGAGACTGGTGCATACACATCCTTTCGGGAAAATCAAAGTGCATTGGCGGATCGACAAGTACAGAGAGAGAGAGAGAGAGAGAGAGAGAGAGAGAGAGAGAGCGAGAAAGAGAGAGAGATGTGTGTGTGTGTGTGTGTGTGTGTGTGTGTGTGTGTGTGTGTGTGTGTGTGTGTGTGTGTGTGTGTGTGTGTGTGTTCTTTTTGAATTTCGTCATTTTATTTTAACTCTGAGAACTTGTCTACGTATTTCAAAGTTTCGTGTAGATCTTTGCGTACGAGATGTCCTTGAGTGACTATTACAATATAAACTAGAAGTCGGCATTTGCACAGATGGACAAGAGAGCGAGCGAAAGCGTTTTGGTTTTCTGAACTTAGGAAGAAGGAAAGTGTAGCGATGAATCGGTAGTCCCAGACGAGTGAATATAGGAGACTCTTAAACTAGAAGACCTGAAGGTCCTGAGGCGCTCACCTGACCTCTTTAATTATGTTGAAAAAGGTCATGGTCAACTACAGCTTATAATAAAACATTTTGTTTTACCATATATGGGGGCTGCAGCCATTTTGGTCAAGTGACTTGAAACAATCTAATGAATACTCCATCAAACAGCCCAGTGATATCTGAGAAACCAATGTTTATATAGGTATGTGGCAGTCCAAATCAGTGGCATTGGATAAAAGGCAGCCACAGGTCAGCTTGACATTTGGTACTTATATAAAGCCATTGTCTCATCAGGTTAAACATTTCTCGAAAGTATTATGATTGCGGCTTAAACAGTCATAGAAAAATGAACATTTCAAGATTATTCCCATATAAATACATTAGGAATCAAATTTGACCTTGCCATAAAGTAGGTCAAGCTAGATTCATCATTTGTGCAAACCTGGTAGAGACCACATCCTCAATGCTACATACCAAGTCCCAAGGCCATTGACATTTTGTTCCAGAGAATAAGATATTTAAAGGGTTTTTAGCATATATGGGTGCGGTGGCCTTGACCTTGAGACTTATTCATAGCCATTGTCTCATTAGGTTTCACATATCAAGTGAGAATAATGACTTTGGCTTCAACAGTAGTTGTCTATTTTTAGGCCATGAAATATCTAAGAATGGAATAAGTCCCCCATCTGATAGTCTTAAAGCAGTTTCTGAGTATCCTGTACCAAAGACCACAAAGCAATTGAAACGGTATCTTGGACTCATGAACTGGTTTAAGAAGTACATATCTGGGTACAGTGCAAAGGCGCATTGCTTGTATCAGCTTCTGCGAAAAGGAGTGAAATTTGTTTGGAAGGATGAACAAAAGGCTGCCTTTGATATTCTTAAGACTTCGTTGTTAAATTCCGAAGCCTTGGCCTTTCCTCAGTATGACTTGCCATTTTATTTGGAAGTTGATACGTCTAGTCAGGGCATTGGATATATGCTCTATCAGAAACATCCGTCGAACAGTGGGGATGAGACTGTTCGTGTTGTGCGATTTGGGTCAAAGTCACTTTCTCACTACCAAACATCCTATGGACCCACTAATCTAGAATTATTAGGTGTCGTTACAAGCATACTAGATTGTGCATCCTATTTACGGGGTAGGAAATTCTACGTTGATTGCGACCACCAGGCCTTGAAACCTCTTTTTCAGAAGAGTTTGAAGGGGGCAATATATGAAAGATGGCTTGCTATTTTACAAGAATTTAACTTTGAGATTTCATACAAACCGGCGGAGGCCATGATCGTTTGCGATAGCTTATCTAGAGCCAAACCCATTCATTCTGTTGACTCTGAAGAGTCAAGCCCCAATGAAAATGATCCATATTTCCCCTATGTACCCGAGCCAGTCAATAAAATTCGCCTGCCAAATGGGTCCAGCTTGCAGGAGATTATTTGCACTGAACAGCCCCCTGCACAACAATCAGTTAATCATGTTTTGATACAACCCAGTTTCTTACACAAACTCCAGGATTGCGACTCAGCATATGATGGTGATACTGACCTTCCTCATGTCAAGCGTAGTAAAATCAAAAGTAAGTCAGCTGTCCGTGGGAAAATTCAAGAATGCATCAAATCTGACCAATAGGTACTGAGATTGGTTCTGGACAGACAAAAAAAACAGACGGAATGATGGATGGAAGCAAAGACTATGCCAAAATTATATACCTGTGATTCTGTCAGGAGATAAAAAAATCAAATTACAACAAAATCTGAGAATTACTATAGACTTGATTTATTATTGTTTTATTTTATATTTTCAATCTTTTTGTGATTTTATTTAGGAGTTATGATGTCTTTCATATGCTTCATTTGCCAGAACAATGCTTAATTAAGGCTGAAACCTGTTAATCAATAGCAGTGCAGCATTTGCATGATGTATGTTTGATCTCTACATGGTGCCACCTGTATATACCCTGTACATCTTGTGTATATATTAGATCATTATTAGATAATTAGTATTGACAGAGTGTGAAATATGGAAAATTATCCAGGCCATCTTTGCCTCAATATGTTTTAATAATCTTATTCCTTTGAGATAAAATTGGTACAAATTGATCATATCTACATGCTAATTAGAGCAACTCAATAGTGGATTATAAACTATAAAATATATTTTCGTCCGTCTGTCTGTCCATCGCGAGCTTTTCATATTTTCATCCCCAGGAGTCCTCCCGAACAAAGAGTCAGACTGAGCTGCAACTTAGCCTGTAGAGCATCCGTCACAAAAATGTTGTCTATTTTGCTGTATGCTGAAAGTTTTCGAAGCCTCTCCCACAAACAGTGTAGACCTAGTTCAGACTGCTGCTCATCTAGGTTCTCAAGTTTTTCCCTTTATACTTACATAAGTGAATAAAGTTAGTAAATATATGCAACAGACGACTTAAGTGAACAAAACTTTCTAATGCAGATTTAACATTTATTCTTTTTAGTGAAAAACATGTAGAAATGATATACAAGTCTTATAAAAGAACTTAGTATAAAGCATTTTACTCTACTTAGAGATATTCGTATGATTAAGTTTTCTGAAATTAGATCTAAGCATCTAAACGCAAGACAACAAAAATTCTTGTTTGAAAAAGAGAACTGGGTTTCATGTTTACACGCTGATTAATATTTCATGCTTTTGTCGGCACCTGCTGACTCTTTCAAAGTTTTTTGGTTTGATTTTTAATATCTTCCAAGAACATATTCATGCATAGTGTTAAACAGTTTCGATCCAGGTCAAGCAGGGTCTGATCTGGGCCAAAGTTTCTATTTGCAAAAGCTATCAGCAGATGGCAAAAGTCTCCAACAGCAAGGAAAGAGTTTGACGTGTACACAGTGATATTACACAGAGCTATTTAGTGATTTATATTCCAGTCTCATCCGAAACTCAGCCAAAAATGTGTTATTTACTCCATACGATGTAGAGTCAGGAAGTCATCCAATATTTTTTTACAGTACCCATGAATATGTATAGTCCAGACATGGTTGGTGGGATACATCAATGAACTTTTATAGCATTGCCAAAGAAAGGCAGAATAAAGGACTGTGGAATGTATCCGATCAGGGTAGGGTACCCTGATCTGGTTTGTGCCAGTCAGTCTAGAGGGAGAGAGCCTAGGAATGATTTACCCCAATGACAGTAGATGGTGAAATGTAGGCAATATCCCGTTATCTTCCCCGTGGGGAAGATTCTTTCGGGACTTCAACAAAAATGTGTAAGATATACCTTTTATTAGCGATTCAATTGATCTGGGTCACTAGACGCTTGATTCTAAAAAAAAATAGTATCAAATTAAAATATGTCCCATCATCAGAGGCGATGACAATGCGATTTATTCCGTTTATGACACACTTTTATAGTGACCAGACTCTAGAAATAAAAAAGATCAAATAATACATTGGCACAAATCAGATTCACTGGAGACCAATTTCAATTAAATTAGAGACAAAACGGTTATAACATTTTTCACAACGTAATTGTCAATGGAATGATCCCCCCTCCACGGGGAAGATAACGGGATTATATATACAGCGACGACAGATTCTGTCAAACTAATATGCCATGCAAGGGAAGTATTCCCGGGAAGAGGGTTTCTTCAGGGGGCTTTATTGCAGAGAAATGGGGCTTGGAAATCTTTGGGGCAAAGGTCTTAAATAACTAGATTTTGTAATCTCATTTTTGCAGTAGAATTATCTTCCCTGGGGAAGATTCTTTCATGGTAGTAAATAACTATATACTTGCTTCATAATTAACGTCCCCAGGGAAGATAATGGGACAGATGAAACCAACGGAATAAATCTCATTTGTATGTAACTGCGTTCATGATTACACTCTTAACAACAATGCCACATTTTCCTTGAGACCCCAAAACCATACAGTTCATGAAAGATAATTAAGTGGCTATAAACGCACAGCATGTATTTCCTCTGTGGCAGTATATGCTAATTAAAAGATGCATGCTTAGAGCAGCATGTGGCCACCATCATACTGCTGTTCTTACAGTATCTGTTTTATGCATATAACTAATTTTCAAACATGTAAAATACACTTTATAAGCATTGAACACAAATGTCCTGTTATTAGTGTTTTTGAATATTTTTTGCGTTTGTTTGTTTTGTTGGTTTACGTCCTAGTCAACAGCTTTGGTAATGGGGGGACGGTCAGTTCACCAACATCACACTTTTTTCCTGGGCAAGCTTGAACAAGCAGTTAACCAGTAATTTGTGTTCATACTTTCGCTTGTAACTGACAACCCTTCTTGAATAAATCAGCGGAAGGGAGGAGAATGACCTTAGAAAAAAAATTCATGAACAATCTCTACGCCGTAGTCAGAAACGTTACCGACTACGCTTTTTCGTGACATGGTGGAAAAATGGAATTTAATACAAGTAAACTTTATTTTATTTATTGATTAATTTTCTTGACATTAATTGAGCTGCGTCATGAAAACCTCTGTATTTCCATGCATTAATCATAAACAAATAACATTGTTGCAAAAATGTATTAATCATTATCATCAATGCAAAAATGCCGTATAAAAGTTTTGGTCTCGCCCAATCCAAATATTGTTGTGGATACTAAAAGGAACGGTTCTTTTGAGCACTCAAAACAAATACTTAAATTGATGGGCAAGAGTATCATTACAGTTTTATTCTCCTAAAGTTTCCTTCTCTGGTCCTTAAAGCTGCATACTCTGTAACTACGAACATTTTTCGAAAAAATTAATTTTCTTATTAAATCATTTGTAAAAGTAGAATTAAGCTATGTTTTCACAATTAAAATGTTCAGTACAGCTGAAAACTGCATGGAAACGTGAATTATCTTATCAAATAGGTGTATTTTTCTCTTGTTGGTAATTATTTGCGTCCCTCCAATAATTCTAGACCGTTGAATTTAACGTAAATGCAGTTGTTTTGATAGTGATAACTTAAGATTTACGAAAATGGTAAAATGTTTACCTGAATTTGAGTATTTTTACTGTGTTCTTGAACAATAAAAACATTATTTTTAAAATAAGAAGATTAAAAGTTACAGACTATGCAGCTTTAGGCGTTCTTTAATTTATATTCAATAAGACCGCAAATACTAAGATCTGGGTAGCATGTTAAAATATGAGCCTACATGCTATAAAGAACGATGTTGTTGGATGCGAAAAACAAATGGGAAAAACAGCCTCGCAACGGCCAAGTCTGATCAGCGCATTCATTATTTGTTCTCTGCTAAATTTGATAGCTAAAGAAGCGAGGGTCCGAAATTTCACTTTTGTAACTAGTCCCTGTAGCTGGGCAAGCTGGTTTGAGCTTGACCTGATAAACCACAACTGAGACTGCGCTGTGCAAAATATTCATATCAATCATTTAAAACCCCCATTCCACTGAACGGCGATTCTGCTACGATTCGAAATGTTGGTCAAAATGACGCGGATCGCAGCAGAAACGGCAAGAGCGTAGTAGAAGCGGCGATACTTGCCGTTTGCAAACAGTTTAGATTGGACACGACAGAACTTCTTATATATACAAGGAGCGAACAGACTTTGTATGCGAAATGACTAGATAGGGAAACAACAAGTTGGGAAACCCAAAAGCCAGGATTTTTCGTGACGTGTCTCTAAATACAGTAGAACCTCGAAAATTTGTACTTCGATTTTCCAGAATACTCGAAATGTATTTTGGCCACACTGGATTTGGAATTGGGCCCATTCATGCTCTTTTTGATAACTGTCTATAATAACATATGGTTTGGGTGCGTAAAAGACACGTCTCATCGAGACTTTTCTTTTATGTGCCCAAATCTTATGCTTGATGGGCAAAACTGATAAAAATCATTTTTGAGGGTTGTATGGTTTATGTCTACCTCCCTATAGTTCAAACTACTGAAAATTCGAAATAAAATTTCTAGTCCCTAAGAGGTTCGAATGTTCGAGGTTCCAATCTAGTAATACTGAGAATTAGTTTTTATCGGTATGCGTTTGTTACTATTCTTGTTAAAAAGTATCATGTTTTAAATGCATCAAAGCTTTGGTCCAATCAAAAAAGAATTCCATGTATGAAACATAATAATACTCTTTTGTTTGGGTTGATGCTTAGCGCCCAAGTAAAACAATTTCAGCCATGTCGGGCCAGTTTCCTGGGTATACCTAGTACTTCAAACAATGAGGAGGAAATGTCTTGCTCAGGGACACAATACCGGCCCCCTAGTGAGATTCAAACCCACAACCTTGCGATCAAGAGTCAGTAGCTCTACCGACTAGGCTAACGGTTGTCCATTAATTTAAGCTGCAATTAAATTTGAAAGCAAAAAAGAGCACAAAAAGTACTTTCAAAGCATTGCTGTGTATTTCCCTCTTAATATGAGCCTGGTAGTAAGAAACCTATCTTCTGACCTGTTCCGATACAAATCGATCTGCACAGCTACAGAAGATTGATTGAGGCTGAAATTTGTGATTTGGAAATAAGCGAAGGTTCTATTAAATAACAAAAACAAAGCAAATGGTAAGATGCCTGCATATGCAAAAATGACACGGTTTATATGTTGTATTTCCATTTTTTTCGCATAACAAATATATTTACTCGCAAAGCACCAAAAAACCCAGATAAATCTGTAAATTAAAAAAGAAGCTATAAACTGCATGTTGATGAAAAATCAAAGATTTGAGGACAAACTCTCCAGATCCAGATGAGAACTCATTGTCAGCTGACTCATCGGCATCTACATTGTTTGCAAATTCAGCTATTTTTGTGTTTGGCGCTTTACAGGTTTAATCTTTCAATTTATAATTTATTTGCTCTTCTTCAAATCTTTAGTTTGAATATCCTGAGGAATGCCCATGCGAACAAGAAAGACGCAAAACAGCTTGCGCATTATTGGCTTGTTTTAACATTGAGGCTATCTTGGCCCTACACAGTAAATGTTAGCTGTTATTGAAAGGCCGTCAACAGAGCCAATTTGGCTTTTGGTTCGGAAAGTCGACAGCCGCATTTCTTTTTCATGAATGCATGATTATTGCTATTGTAATTCAAAAGAAGATGTATTTATTCACAAAAAGTTTATGACAGTGACGTAAGCTAAATCCTAAACCGTTATAACTTTCAATAACTGACCAAAACATATTGCGATCTCACTGTCTAATTATAGTACGTGTTATGCGAAATGTTATTACTAGTCTTGACAGAGCAACAGTAATAGATGCAATGTAAATGTGACTGAGCCACTCAATCATAAAAGCAATACCAATGATGTTGATCAGACTGCTCATTTATTTTACAGATTTATAGTTGTTGTTTGCATAGCAGTTTGAAGAGCATTTCTCAAAATCATTATGTATTTTAAATCATTTCTAAGAACACATGATAAGACATGTCAATTTAGATATTTTTCAATTCCATTTTAAATGCCAATGAGCATGAAAGTCCATTTTGCTTTGCCTATGCTGTTGCTACAATGTATATATAAAAGCAAATAATAACTGATAATAATAAATGTTAATTGAACACATAATTATACATCGTCCCCACTTCTTATCTTAAGTTCAGGCCAAGTGCTCTTAATTAGTGACCACATTGGAAGGCGAATATCTGCCCTATCCTGCTGTTATTATTAACTTCCATCAAGAACCTCAGCAGCCTCAATATGAGGCTGGTCAGTGGGTTTGTTTGTAAGACTGATTATGCCAATTCGCTACCTGCATTGTGGCATGCAATTTTTTCCGTGTATGGCGAATCTTTGGTGATGTGTCAATATCAAGATAAATCTTTTTTAAGTAAGATCACGTTTACGGAATAAATCTCAATATTTCTAAATACAATTTATTATTATACCTCATGTGAATTTCCCATACAAAACTTCCATAGACGAACGACTGATATTTTAGTGCACAAATGTGTCATGTGTGGATCCAGAGGAGGGGATAGGCGTCCGGACCCCTCTGGAAAATCACAGGTTAAATGGGTTTCTATAGAATAAGTATTTGGACCCCCCCCCCCCCCCCCCCTAGAAAATGTTGGACCCCCTCGGAAACCTTGGGAAATTATAGTTTCCTTGAAATAACCGTAAAATTGTAAAATAAGTTGAGGACTAAAAAAAAAAAACGAAAAAAAATCGTTGTTGACAGTCAGGCCTGGACCCCCCCCCTCCCCTGGCAAAAAATCCTGGATCAGGGCTTGTCTGTAGAAAGTACGCAAAATAGGTAACTTAGTAAACGGGTCTGGTATTTCCTGATCATACTCACTTACTATTTCTGGTATTGTTCTCGTAAGGTAAGTCAAAAATATTGTTGAAATCACAAAAAGAATAGTTGAGAAAACTATTCCGAAATTTGTATTTGTTTAAATGCTGATAGCATACTTTGTAATTCTCGGACCCAATGGTTTAAAATAGATTATCTACTAAAAAAAACAAAAGAAACAACAACAACAGAATTTCAAGTTCAGAAGTCACATGGTCTATTAGAAATTAGTTTTCACTTGATAACAATGACGAAACCGTTTAATTTTCGTACCCTTCTGAACTCGAAATTCAGACAGTTGAACTTGACTGTAAATTTTCATATTTTAGACTTCTAAACTTGGTTTTATGGAAAATAAGATTGGAATGTCTCAGCCGGCCATGTATTTATGTATGATTTAAATTGATAATAGCTAAACGTATAGAAGCCGGTGCGGTTGCACATACTATTGTGCATAATTTTATATACCCCCCCCCCTCCTTCTTGTGTAGTGGCTAGCCTGGGAACATTCGTCAATATTTTTGCCAGTATTTTCTTATGCACTATTCTAAAGAAAATAAGATTAGAAAGGCATCGGTAGTCCGTTATTAATTTCGGCTGATATTGACTTAGAAACGGAAAAATAAAAAAGGGAAAATGATCAGACTGGAACCATGCTATAAAGTGGTGGCTCTTGTTTCTGAGGAGCACATTAAATTGAATGTTGATTGCAAGTCATCGTTTTATAGCTAAATTTGAAAGATAAAACAAACCTATTTTAAGGCTTAAGCAAATTATTTAAATGCGTTACTGCCGCACACACTTTGATGCATTTCAGTCTCCTTTCATTTGCTCCAGCTATAGGCTTTGTAAAAGCTTGGTTAACTAGACGGATAATTCTCATTTAATTGTTATTACACTGTTTATTATCACCAATTATCACCAATTAAACCTAATAAATGGCCAGGTGATTTGTCTGGTCAGCACTTCCACTGGTCAGCATTTTAGTCACTTTGGTCAGCTTTTGGTCAGCTTTTGATAAGGTAAACGGTCAGCAGTTCTGCAGTGAAAGTCAGCGTTTTAGTCACACCCCAAAAATCTAAAGATTCATTAAAGACATGTTTTGAAAATGTAAATATACAGTGATTATTACATTTCCACTGCGAGTCTTTCAAATGGACCTCACATTTTTGTATATGTCCGCATCGATTCAAGCCACGCTCACATATGCACCATATGGGCGGACCAACTTCAACGCCAGCCAATATCGTTGTTTGTGTTTGTTTACTGGCGTTTGCCTGACGTTGAACATGACGTTAACTTACTTAGGTGCTTAACTTACTATATTTACATTCTCAGTGTAGTTGCCTTAGATGAAACCAACACTTCTGGCTGCTTGCATTTCTCTATGCAAAACATTGAAATGTCATGTGATCTAGACCGCACCTCTAGGCGGAGTAACGTCAACGTCAGCCAATAACGTTCTTTGTTTAACGATGTTTGCATGACGTCATTCACGTATCACCATGACGTTATGTTCACGAGTTTCGCTCCCTGGGTGTTCCAACATCTATGTTACAAATAAATATTTCATTTTATAAGGATAACTATTATAACAGGGGTTGGTGGAAGATAATTATTAAATTTTGATTGATAATCTATAAAAATATTTTTAGCTTGCACTTGATGATGAAAAACATTAGCTTTTTTAATGTTTCCCAGAAACCCTACAAGCTTCACATACATTATAAAAGCTAATGTTTTTCATCATCCAGTGCAAGCTTTAAATATGAATTTCAATCCTTAAATGCTTGAGATCCAAACTATTCATGATTCCATGAACAGGCCAAATATTAAATTAATTTCTTAAATAATAGTAACGACTACGTCATCAGATAAATAGTTGATAGTCAGCATATAATAATGACTTAAACGTTCTAGTATATATCTTGTATAATAGGATTTGTTTTAGATTTAATTTGATTTGTATGACGTAATTATACCTTTATTCTCGCACACCAGATCGGGTTTCCGTTGTTTTTACCCATGTGAGATAATTCTTTCTTGCACCCCGGATAAGGATATCTGAGATTTTACCCTGGGATAGAAAATCTCAACTTACCCATGCTATCTTACCCAGAATGTCACATGAGGGCTACATACAGTGGTTGTATTGGAACTCACGCAAATGGTCGTCAAGTGACGTCATTGTTATGTTAAAGTGAAATTGTATCTTAGCATATTCAGAGCTTTCTGGAAGTTTATTTTTAAAATAAAAATACAATGGTGAGCAAAAAAAAAAAAAAAAAGAATCCATTATTTGTGTGAGGTTAGGATAGAAAAATCCATCCCTCAGAATCACCTTTGTCATCACTCGGCATGCCTCATGATGCCAAACGGTGATCCTGCTCGGCACGGATTTTTCTATCCTACCCTCACACTTATGATGGATTCTTATAATCTCACATACCTGTACCAGCCCTAGGGAAAGATAAAAAAAACGAACAGGTGCACGTCGGCCGAACGCCGTTCCGTGACGCTATTGCAATGATAAAATGACGTCACCATATTGCATCTCAGCGGATTTTAGGTATTTAGTGGTGAGCAAGCAAAAAATCTATTATTCGTGCGAAAATGGGATAGAAAAGTCCGTCCTTCGTTTTCACCTTTGGCATCACGATAGACTGGTTCTCTCCCTTTAATAGCTTGTCAGCATATTAAGACAGGTAACTACTAGCCGCCATTGTGCTAGACTGGTTCTCTCCCTTTAATAGCTTGTCAGCATATTAAGACAGGTAACTGCGCCTACGTATAGCATAGGCACAGACGTCATGAGTGGCGTGGTATTGGAAAATACCCTTGACATAAAGTGCACTTTTAAACAAGCCGTTAAATTAAGTTTATTTTGTTCTGAGAGTTTATATATTTTTTTCTTTTACTTAATTATCAAATTATAGCAACTGAAAAAATACTGTAGTTTGTGTTGAAAATCTTTTCTGGAGCATGCGCAGTCGCATGAGTAGGATTCTCTACTTGTAATTCAATAGGCGTTACCAGTCGTTATATGCGTAACGGAAGTAGAGCTTTATGAACGAGGGAAACCAATCTACCTACGTATAGCATACACACTGACGTCATGAGTGACGTGGTATTGGAAAATACCCTTGACATAAAGTGCTTTTTTAAACAAGTCGTTTTATTAAGTTAATTTTGTTCTGGGAGTTTATATATTTTTCTTTTACTTTATTATCAAATTATAGCAACTGAAAAAAATACTGAAGTTTGTGTTGAAAAATCTTTTCTGGAGCATGCGCAGTCTGATGAGTAGGATTCTCTACTTGTAATGAAATAGGCGTTACCAGTCGTTATATGCGTAGCGGAAGTAGAGCTTTATCAACGAGGGGAACCAATCTAGCATCACGAGGCAAGAGATGCCAATCGGCGATCCTCCGGACGGACTTTTCTATCTCACACTCATGATAGATTCTTCTTATTCACCAGCGCGTCACTGGTGATATACGTTAGTAAACTTCCATTGGTGTTAGTACACAATTACAGTCTTCCGGTTTGGTAGCCCACGAAAATAGTACCTTTAGAAATTTAGCACTTGCCGTTTCTGGGCCCTTTTTGGCGTAAATGGGTGCTTTATTCGACTTTAAATGTACATGTGATTCAACATTGGTCTATGTTTGTCAGGCTGAAAAATGCATCTTTGTGTGGACTATTTTGTCACAGACTCCCCGGCGCACTCCCCAGGTAACGTCTGACGCGGGTCGGATTTCAGCCCGGATTTTTTGACTGTTCCCCAAAGAACGGAGGATGCTGAGAAAACGAGATTATCAAGGTAGGTTGTCTTTTCACTTTTTTGATAGGTGAATGACAGATCTTGCCACTCACAGACAGAAAAAAGTCCAAGCAATGTCCTGGAAAAATTTGCAGATGCTCGAATTCTGCCTTTTTACATGGAGTTGAATCACTGTCTGTATCGAGCTCCGGATCGGCCGTTTTTGGAAGTGGAGCGGACCACCCAAGATGGCGGACCATTCAACACAAGCAAGGTAGGTGTCTCATTGTATCCAATATGATAACTGTTTGAGGCATGCATCAGCCGAACGAGCCAAATTACCGCACGTAGGATTGATTTATCTGCATAAAACAGCAAGTTCTGTGGCGAAAAACATACACAGTTTCTTGCATCGGTTCATTGAAATGTCATTTTCTGTGCTGATAATTTTTGAAGCGATGACCCAAATATTTTCTTGTCATTCCTTTGAAACTGCATTTATATATCCGTATCATATCTATCAACTACGATGCACAATTCAATTTTGATCCAGACGCCAAAAACCGTATTAAAATCCCTTGGCTGGATTTTGAGAAATAGTTGTTTATGTTAGCCGTGTAAGCGGCAATTGTTGACGGATTGGACTAGCTAGTTCAACACAAATTATGCCACTATATGCAGTCATTTGTCAACGGATTGGCTCTCGAAAAATCATGAAAATGTCAACGGATTGGACGAACTTTGGTCTTCAGAGACAACATACTAAACTCTTTTCATGTTGTCTGTTGATACCTTTGCAAAATTTTGGACTCAAACCAGGACTAACAAAGATGACAGACTTGTCGTAGTGTCAGTCCTGCTCTGGGTCCACACGGTTTGACACCCTGATGATACTCCTGGAAGAACGTTTTAAAAACGTTGAAATTTGAGAAACAAATCCTACTTTAGACACCACAAAAGCGTGAAAAAAATACCGACATAAAGACATGTTGCCCGTATTGTTGGGCCTGATCTAAATCCATAGTGCAGTGCCTGATCTTAATCAATCTTGTAGGGCCTGACCTTAATCAATATTGTTGGGCCTGATCTTAATCCATATCGTTGGGCTTGATCTTAACACATATTGTAGGGCCTTATCTAAATCCATATTGTCGGGTCTGATCTTAATCCATATTGCAGGGCCTGATTTTAATCAACATTGTAGGGCCTGATCGTAACCCATATTGTTTGGCCTGATCTAAATCCTTATCTAGGACCTGATCTTAATCCACATTGTAGGGCCTTATCTTAATCCATATGTAGGGTCCAATCTTAATTCATTTTGTAGGGCCTGATCTGAATCAATACTGTAGGGCCTAATCTTAATCCATATCGCTGGGCCTGATCTCAATCCATTACTGTAGGGCCTGATCTTAATCCATATTGTAGGGCCTGATCTTAATCCATATTGTAGGGCCTGATCTTAATCCATATCAAAGGGCATGGTATTAATCACTATTGTAGGGCCTAATGTTAATCCATATCGCCTGGCCCAATCTTAATCAATATTGTAGGGCCTGATTTTTATCAATATTGTATGGCCTGATCTTAATCAATATTGTTTGTCCTGCTCTTGATCCAAGCGGTTTGAGTCTGACCACATTCATTTGCTGATATCTGCATTCAGATGGATACGTTTGATCTGGAGCAAACCACTTTTCAATTCTGGTTGCTGATGTATACTCGATGGGCACTCTAAGCGAATTCGTCTGCTGATAACCTTTGAAAACAGCTTTGATCCAGATCAGGCCCGACATCTTGTCTGTTTGAAGTCGGTTTAAACTATTTTATGTTCTGGTCACATCTCTAAAGAATAATAGCTTCGAGGTCGCATTTAACCTTTGTAAACAGTTTGGATCCAGCTCAGGCCCAATGACATTTGGTGCTGTGCTTTCAACCCATTTATGCCTAATGATATTTCATACCCTTATCATTCGGACGAATCTGTTTCCATTTTAAGGGATGCTGGGTAGTATTGTTCATTTAGGTTCATATCTAAATAGAACATTCGGTAAGCAAACAGTGTCTGTCAGTGGAGACCCTGATTGTATGCTGCGTTTTGCAGCGTCTGATCTGGGTCTGTACAGTTTGCCTATGTCCCACAAAAAAGACGCCAGGCTTATAATGTTAATGTGTTCTTGAGGCCTCCCAGGGGGGAGTCTGTGCTCCCTTAAATAATGCATTGATCTCCCAAAATCCCTGAAAAAAAAATTTCATCAGCTCCCTGAAAGTATTTTGTCTTGCTTCACAAATCCCTAAAATTAATTCAGCTTCTCCCCAATTCCCCCAAAATATAAGCCAATTCTCCTTAAAATGCATCTTCTCTCCGTAGGATTAAAATCACATACTTTTAAACTAAGAAGCAATACCCAAGCACATGACTTAATGTTCACTTAACGACTCTTGGGCGAAGATTTTATACCATTAAAATGTATTTAAGCCTCCCAATGGCTTACACTGCTGTCCGTTCTAAGGCAGTGGTTCTGTTGTTGTTGATTCATTGTTTATTGTTTCTCCCATTGTGTGAGTCTGTAATTGTTCTATGTTTTGTTGTACGTAACTTTATGTCCATTCTAGTTTGCAATCATCTTGATTGGGAAGAGAGAGCTGGTTGCTTTGCTTGGTTTGTCTTGCTGATGTCTCGTGATGGTTGTGTGGCTCTTCCTCGTGGTGCAATGAGTTTGTCTGCAGTTTGTGAGATTATGGTATTTCATGATCATACTCACTTACTATTTTCCTATAATCACAACGTATAACTTCAAAGCCGTGCATTTTATTAATACGCTCGCACGCAAAGGTATGGGCATCTAACTGTTTGCATGCTTTTATACTCTGCTGTGCCTGAAAAATCGTACCAAAAGTCGTAGACAAATAAATCATACGATGCCCGTGGCAAATGTAACTGGGGCATAAAAGATTGAATTATATATATCTACGCAATGCAAGAAATAAGGCCCCGAAGTTATAAAACTTTTTTCGTGTTCAACTCAACTGAGCACAAAAGTTATTATGCACATACATGTTAAAATGCTGACCTTTTTTTTTGCATTTTAACATTTATTAGCATGATACATACTTTAGGTGTATGCAAGATGCAGGGGTGTGGAAATTTAAAATAATCTACTTGTCCAGGGACAAATAAAGGGCCATAATGTACTTGTCCAAAGAAAATTGCACTTGTCCGAAAGAACAGATTAGCTTAAACCTTTCTGTGATTAAACAATTTACGCTTTCGAAAACAGTATAAAACCAGATATCAACTATCTTGTAAACAGTGTAGATCCAGATCAGCTGGCTTCTTCAGAAGCCAGTTGATCCGGATCCACACTGTTTTCAATGCAACATGTGAACTCATTATAATTAATCAAAATATGAAATTCAATGAACTGAATTGTATTAACTTAATTCATTTGTACTTGTCCAAGGACAAGTAAATAGTAATTTTCAACTTGTCCTGAATGAAAATATACCAGTCGAACAAGTCGGGCATGGTACTTCCATAGCCCTGCTAGATGAATCTATTAAATTTGTGCTGCTGCTTCCATCATGCATGCTTACCTCCATTTTATTTTCATAAACATAACTAGGGTAGACCTTTGCAGCATAAGTGTTCATGTAGAAGCATCTACAAAATATATAAACAATGTCTCACAAAGTATTAGATTTTAAACCAATGCGATCCAGTATGATCCGCAGCTATATACTTAGGGAATATTGTCTAGCAGTTATTTTTCAGTTTTTAAGCAGCCAGGGCCCCAGATTACAATGCTTCATTAAAGTTAAGGATGGCTTAAGTGAAGTATTGATATTTAACATGTTACAGAGTACATTAAATGTAAAGAAAATGCCAGGATCGATGCAGTACTTATGGTCAAAGATATAATAGTGATCTACAGAAATAATAAAACTATTTTCATGTAAGGTCGAAAAGTATATTTTTTTCACTTCCAAAAATTCAATTCTTAACTTAAGTCTTCCTTAACTTTAAGGAGGCATTGTAAGTTTCGGCCCAAGTGATTAACTATACGCTTGGGTAAGTAATGGACGTACTAGCTTATGTATAGATTAGTTTAGAGCAATGATCTAATCTAGCTGATTAAGTAGATAATCACAAAACCTATAAGATTTGTCAATCATTTGAGAATGACCATGACATTTAAGTTTGTCATTGACCCTGAGTCATAAATTCTACACATCGTCTCACTGAGAGAAACATTTGAGTGAAGTTTTATGAATTTTTTTCAAAGCGCTGAGGAGATATGAACTTGAAATGCAATTCAATTGTAAATCCCATGACCATGAAGTTTGACCTTTACCTTGAGTCTCTGAGTTCTGCAAACCATCTTACTGAGAGACACATTAGGTTGAAGTTTAATAAAATTCATTGAAAAGGGTTCATGCGATAGGGAGTGGACCTGATTTGAAGGGTAAATACCATATTCTTGAAGTGTAACCTTGACCCTGGGTCTGCGTTGTCAAGTCGTATGTTCTACACAATTGTCTCACTCAGATGAATATTTGGCTGAAGTTTAATGAAATTCGTGACAGGGTTAAGGAGATACAGAGTGGGCACCGACTACAAGGGTAAATCCCATTTTACTGAACTGTGACCTTGCCATTTGAGTCTGAGTATGAGTCATGAGTTCTGCATATTGTCTCACCAGAGAGGAACATTTGAGTGAAGCTTAGTGTATACCAATCATAGAGTCGGGAGATATTGAGCAGACACGAATTAAAGGGGCTTAAACATGATATTGAAGTGTGACTGTGACCTTGAGTCTGCGTAGCAGTGTCATTAATTCTGCACATCGTCTCTTGGATGAAGTTAAGTGAAAATATTTGAAGGGTTCATATATATGGGGCGGCCATGAAATTCAAGGGTAAATCGCGTGTCCTTGAACTGTAATCTGGACCTTGAGACTGTGTAGCTGAGTCATGGATTCTGCACATCGTCTCATTGAGAGAAACATTTGAGTGTAGTTTCATGAGATCGTTCACAGGCTTCAGGAGATATTCAGTGAACAGGCGGACTAACGGACTGACAGAAGAAAGCCATACCTATAACCTCTGTTATAAACCTCCTGTAAGATAGTTAATATAAATACAAGAGGGCACTTGGGCCCTGGTCAATCACCTGAGAGTGACTAATTATAAGGTCATAGGAAAGCATTACTCCTCCAAAATACCAGTTCTTTAATTTTGATAGAACAACAAGTTCTATTACGACTATACATGGAAAAGTGTCCACCATGTAGAACATCGACCTTGCTTTACGATAGTCTATGTAAACCTTGTGAACCCAGGGCCTGCCAATTTTGGTCCCAGGGGCATCATGGTAGGGGATAAATGAATCACGATACATACGCAACATCAACACATTTGAAAAGGCCTAATGACACCATTACGAGGGGGCCCAATACACTGAAGGACTTCAAAAGGCAAAAAATGAAAATCATCATTTATTGCACCCAGAGCATTTTAAGCCTTCTTTAAAGGGTAAAATGGGCTGGTAATGACCCGGGGTAACGACACTCTGCTTCTATCAAAAACTTATACCAACGTTTTTACAAGCACTGGCCGCCACCAGCTACGCATCGCAGCTCTACTCTGTTTTGCATGTACCTATGAATCAATGAAGCCAAATATTATATCATTTCACATGCAGCTTGTACATATACATGTATAAGAAACACTGTAGCTTTAGTTTCATAACTTAATTAAATATACAACGGTTGTCCGAACATGAACGATTTGGCGCATTGGTATGTTGCAAGCTGTAGTGCGTGTTTCTGACGTCACGTGATACTATACTTGCCATCCGTTAACTGTACAGCGCCTAAGAGATCGTTATCAGGCAACAGAACAGTGAAATATCGACCCAGGTGTGGTTAACCAATATGACGAACTGCCAGTTGGGGCGTTACTGTGTTACAGCCTTGTTAACTACGTTACCCTATAACAGCTTCCAATCCTCTTGTGCAAATACAAAATTATACCTAAATCTTATTTATCAACATGCTAATGGCCTTAAAATCACTAAGTTAAACGCAGAAAACAGCTGGTATGCACCAATCCAACTTAAGTCCCTTATATTGCAGTTATATACGTGACTTACTTTCAAATATACTACTATTTAGTGTTGTGCTTCCACTAGACAATGGAATTCCAAAATAAATCTGAGGGGAAGTTTTATAAACTATAATTTTCTAAAACCACATAACATAAGTCACTAAATAATGTCTGTTACCGTTTTATGGGTTGGGGCGTTACCCTGCAAAAGCAGGGTTTAATACGTTACCCTAAAATAATAGGAAAGGCTATAGAATATATATCAAGCTGTTTCTTATTCTTACATTTCAATATTATCTTGTAATTGAAATTAAATTACTAGCAATATAAGTTTAACACATTTAGGTACCTTTTATTACTGTTACATACGTTACATTTCTTTGCATACATTGTTTTAGTGCAATATTAGCATCATATGAGGGTTAATTGCTAGAGGATGTAGATAATTGCCCTTTGAGGGCTCAATTAGATGAGAGAAACAATAGATATTACCTTTTTAACATAAAATTCATGTGGGTTTAAACTTTGACAAAAGTATGGTTGATGAAAAGGAAAAAAACTTGATTTCAAAGCAAATAAAATGCCGTTTCAATTTAAGAGTGTTTTATCAAAGATATGTAACAATCACTTACAGAAAATGCTTAATTCAATGATCAAATAATGTTTCTTAAATGCTAAAATAATATCACTTAACTGTCTTACACTTATATATCTTTAATTATTTTAATACATGAAATGAAACATTGTATATGCAATACATTTTCCTCACTTTCTATAGTTCAATAAGATGAAACATGATATTAAGCATGTAGTAGTTTAGTGTGATCACTTGACCATTATGTAAGCCAACAAAATACATATATAGCTGATCAGCTATTGATTACAACAACTATATTGATAACAATCAAGGAAAGCTACCTTACAATTTCTAAAATTGTAAGTCATTTTAAGCATGGTCAAAATCAAGAAATGAAGAATTAAAACAGGTGTTTATCCTTTGAACAAACGCTGAAGTTTTTATTTTTAAATCATAGCTGTTTCTGACTCAATGGCATATATGACACTGACCATGCCAAACCAATGATTATATCTCCTATGGTAATGAATCTATATCTAAAGCATGTCCAGTATACACTTTATCCCTGTAACATGCATAACACAAATATTTTAGGGGAATATAGCATTTGTCATCTGTTTCATCTGGTTATACAATTTTGTTGTGAGGTAATGAAACATGACAGCATAATTTTTGCTCTAAAGGTTCTATGTTAGTGATAAGTTAAATTAAAAAGGGACAATACATAGAAAAGCTCCCTTGCATTGTTAGTATTGTATTGTACACATGACTAAATGAATGGACTTATATAAATCCATTGGTCATTTTGCTTTGACTTATTTCTGTCAATTATACTTTGTCTAACAGTGAAATTTTATTTTATTCCTATTTCGCATGCCAAATGAAAATATGATCATGGTTACAAAATTACACCCTTCTAATCATTTGCATTATTCCAATCAAGCTAAATAGATTATAACAAGAAACGCAAAGAATAAATCAAATGAGCCAGCATATTCGATTTTGGTACATGAACTTATCACAGTTTCAAGAAACGAAGGCACATGTTAGCCTGTGTATATGTGTAGACTCACCAGAGCCTTTGCTGCCTGCATATACTAAGTATAGATGTAGACCAGAATTAAGACTGCTGGCTCCACTGCTTCATCATGGACGATTAATGCTGGCTTTTACCAATATGTGATAAGTACCAAAATCTCACATGCTGGTCAAATCTTCATTTGAGCACTTTATATATTACATTAAATAAGATTAGCAATTATTGTTTCCGTCCAAATGCAATAATTTTCATACTTTTGCTACTGTCAAAGAACAAATCTGAGATAAGGTTTCAATATTTGGTATACTATATCAAATATACATGTAACACATATGACAATAAATACACTGCAATACATCTGATATTTATGATATATTTTTAATTGTGAAAGAAATATAATTTCTTTTGGATATAATTGAGGAAAAGGCCCATGGAAATCAGAAATAAATACTTATCAACAAAATCATGTATACTTTGTTAACATTGCATGTAAGTTTATCATGGTAACACTGTTGATAGTGACTAAGGTGGCCTCTCAATACAATTTTTTGTCAGAACAGTTGACTTTTTTGTATGTGTCCTTTTTCCAAACTCTGGTGTGTTTAACTCATTTTATTAGTTTAATATTCATATAAAACTTTGCTATTGAGAATTCCTGCAATAATTTGGTCATGCCACATTCTGTATAGGGGAAATTAGCATCAGTTGTTTTGACATTTATTTATAAAACTAAGTAAGATCTCAGCACTGTTTTATATAAGTCTTCAGATAAGTATTACAAAATCTAAATCCACCTTTTATTACCATTTCAGACTCAATTTATACTGTCTTCGACATCATTATGGACACATATTGTACCTTATGATATATTTAATATGGTTATATATGTTACTTTTACAGTTTTGACAAAAAATGGGAGTATATTTTTTTATTCAGCTATCACTTCAGAGCTCTAATATTCTATATTAATGAAGTTTAAAAGCTATAAATTTTGCCAAGTTGGTATTTTTTTTTAAAAAAAAGTTCAAAAATATATTATTTTACAAAAGCTAATGTGCTTTGACAATTTGATATAGTCTCTTAATATAAGCTGATCAATTCAATTTCAGACAAATAACTATCTTAATATCCATTAAACGCACAAAAAAGTTTTGAAATAAATTCAAATGCCAATGAAATCTATCCTTTAGGGTATAAATCAATATACAGAACGCACTGAAGTTAATGTAACATACATGACATATTGGCAATCAAACATCAAAATGATATTTTACACCAGAAACAATGTTTAATATCCCCTTTCAGTCTTGCTTATCAATAGAATGCTCATATATGGTGTTTAAAAGCATACAGATAGGATTACATGCTGTATTTTAAAATGAAAAGATTCTTACTTTACATAACATTTTCTTCAGGGTCGTCATATTCAACAGCTTATACCTCTTAGAGTTTTTTTGTGATAGAAGCAAGCTGTTTGCAGTTTTGGAATGTTCAGTAAATTTCTTTCAGAGACTTGTTATTTTAATCTAAGATATGTATTGAACAATTATTAAATAAAACTATTTAACAAAATTTTAATGATTTTACAGGGTGTAGTTGAAAATTTAACGTAAATAACACCATAATGGGCCTAAATAACATTTACAAACATCAATATCTTCAGAGAATTAACGGTTCTTGTAAATTACATGACTATTTAGCCAATTTGAACAGTTCAAGTACTACCTTAACAGCCTTAATTACATATTTTAAAAAACGACAGGTAACGTAATAAACACGCTGTAATACCCAAACGCCCCAGCCGCCAGAGGGCTAACATGGTTCAAAAAGCTCGTTAGATGATACGCTTTATGAAAAACATAATCTACAAAATTCCCCCTGGTGGGGAGCAAAACCCTTAGTAGCTCATAGCCTATTTAGAAGCTAAGGGTATTGCTATTCGATAGACTGTTGCCCTAACAATATTTATTATTTTGGTATGAGCTCTAAAAACATGTTTAGCTGACATGTTGATGTTCATTGTTGCCAAATCCCAATAAAATTGACACATTAAAAATAAGAAATTTTTTATTAATTTCAGTTTTTGTGTTTTTAAAGTCCTTATGTGTATGTGATGAAAGCGCATTCATAATTCAATCTGCAAATGCGTTAGGTTTCTATACTATATGCTAAACAAAAGATCAATCTTGAGCCCAGCAACAATATTTATCGTTCTGACTCATTTAGGTGCAGACTTTAGAAAGGGCATACTCATACACATTGTATAGCAAAGCAATATTTTAACGAATTTAGGAAGGCATTCTGTATTTTCTAAGAAGCATAAATTGCATATCCACAGTTTTTATTTTAATTTCCTTTTAGCTGCTTAAGCGCTGTCCGATTAGTACCTAATTGCTTCCTCTTACGTTGACGTCGTAAAAAAAGAGACCTTAAACTTGAAAGTATATTGGTACAATATGTACGGTCCTTGAAAATTGGCATTTTGTGTTTGAGTCAGAATAGGACAACTTATTTGGTATTTTAAAGCAGACTAGATCACACACATTCCAAAAAAAATGTTTTGAAAGGCAGTCAATTTTTCTGATGTTTTCTCTTCTGTATATAATGAAACAAGAGAGGGTTCTTTTGAGTACCTACAATGCTGTTTTATTTTTAAACACGAAAAATAATTTTCCATTACACACTCTTTTTTTATTTTTAATTAAGACATTAGGTGTCTTATAAGTCGAAAACGAATGGACTTCAATATAAATGTACATATAGGTTACAGATTTGCATTTAAGCCCCCTGTCGGCTAATGCTGCTGTTCGTTCTAAGTTGGTGGTGATTCATTGTTGATTGTTACTCTCATTGTGGCAGTCAGCAATTGTTCTATGTTTTGTTGTACGTTACTTTATTTTCACTCTAGCTTTGCAATCATCTTAATGGGGAAGAGAGAGCTGGTTGCTTTGATTTTATTTTTTGCCTTCTTAGTGCCTTGTGATTGTTGTGTGGCACTTTGTTAAGGAGCCACGGGTTTGTCTGCAGTTGTGATTGTGGTATTTCCTGATCGTGCTCACTTACTATTTTTGAAATGAGAGTTATTATATGATGCTTATTTAATGACTTTTAACAGCATTGACACAATGTAGGTCATCAAAAATATAAAATAAAAATTACAAATGTTTAAAAGAAGGAAAATAGTTTATGATTAATCATACATGTAGACTCAGATAACCAAATGTTAAGTGAACAAATTGTGTTTTTATTTTCTTGCCTACAGATATTAGCACGTGTTTGGTGCTTGATGTAACTACCATAATAATGTTTTAAGTACCCTCAGCATAAGTTTAGATTCTCAAAAGCACCGTCTTTGTGAGACAACATATGCTTTGGTTTGAAAGTAGAAAACATTATCTGGTGGTCTGATTAATGCTTTTTTTTTATCAGTTTTAGGTGTCTTACAAGTCGAAACGGCTAGAAATCTATATTAATGTATTTTATGATATGAATGTCGCAAAAATGTTTTATGAATTAAATTTTCGGAATGTTCATGTAATCATAAATACTTCGGTTCTCTTGCTAAGTGTGTTATTTTTGCAAGGGACCTGAAGTATTCATGATTCCATGAAAAGACCAAAAATTGAATGTATTACTTATATAATTACATTTTATTATAAATATCTAAAATATAAAAATTATTTATCATTTAGGAAACAAAACAGTTTTGTATTTAATGTGAAATCATGTTAACAGCTTTGTCTGAGTATTAAAAGGAAAAGTGAATAAGCCAGCGCAAACACGGACAGCCAATGGTGCAAACAAGAGGCTAGCTGGGCACGTGCAACTCGGGTGTGGCTCGCTGTCAATCACAACACCAGTGTCATTTCTGGCAAATAAGCTAGATGTTGGAAGCATATTGCACAGGCATGTAAGCTTGGCAGATGCCAATCATAGTTGTGTCATTCATGAAACTATGAACGGTTGCAAAAATCAAAAGATGCATTAAAGGATTTCTTCGAAAATGTAAATATTGATGTATGACAGTAAGAAAGTTTTGTTACTGTTTTGTTTTAACTGATAATTTGGATAGAGCAGTCATTTCAGCATTTTTATCAAATCCTTTTTAATCTTAGACTAACAAAATTGATAGCCATGTATCTGGATAGTTAATCTCACGTTAAGGAATCTATATATTAACCCGTAAACCTGGGTATCAGTAATAGATTTAACTGGGTAAATAAAGAGTTACCCCTATGCACTAGCCTGGCTTTCAGACCCTGAGTTTAAGGTAAACTACTCCTACTAAATCAAACGTTTCTCTGTAAAATCTCCCTTCTAAGCTGATAGCCCTATCAGAGAGATAGAATATTAGAAAGAAAAGACTCAAGTTAAGTGGGCCGTTTTTAAGTTGCAGATTTTTTTAAGTATCAGTTAGACAGGGGCCAGTCTATGTATACACAGCCGCAAGCCATAGAGCAGTGTGTTTTCTATGCATTGTAAGAAAATCATTTTGTTATACCGCTTGTCTGTTCAAAGTTAAGTTTGTCCAATCCGTTGACATTTTCATGAGTTTTCGTGAGCCAATCCGTTGACATATTACTGCATATAATGGTATAATTTGTGTTGAACTAGCAAGTCCAATCCGTCAACAATTGCCGTTTACACGGCTAACATAAACAACTATTTCTCAAAAACCAGCCAAGGGATTTTATTACGGTTTTCGGCGTCTGGATCAGAATTGAATTGTGCATCGTAATTCATAGATATGATACGGATATATACATGCAGTTTCAAAGGAATGACAAGAAAATATTTGGGTCATCGCTTCAAAAATTCTCAGCACAGAAAAATACATTTCAATGAACCGATGCAAGCAACTGTGTATATTTTTCGCCACAGAACTTGTTCTTTTATGCAGATAAATCAATTCTGTGTGTGGTAATTTGGATCGTTCGGCTGATGCATGCTTTATACAGTAATCATATTGGATACAATGAGACACCTACCTTGCCTGTGTTGAATGGTCCGCCATCTTGGGTGGTCCGCTCCGCTTCCAAAAAACGGCCGATCCGGAGCTCGATACAGACAGTGTGAATGGGACCGATTAATTGTGCACCGAACCCCATTGGGCGCGTGTTCGATTCGGGCCTGTTCCATTAGCAAGTTGCGGAAATGGATCAGGGGCAGACTTGATTTAGCTGTTCTCTTTACTCCTTCCACTCCGAACAAGCAGAACAGAAATCAAGTGCACTGGAACATCTGTACTGGCGTACGCCGGAGTACTCCGTCTTTCGAGGTGGTGTAGACAGAACAGTCACGTGACCTGTTCCAAAAAAGATGGTGGAGCACTGCCTGCATGCGCGGAAATATTTTGTATCGCTTGATTAATTCCGGAGTACTCCAAAGTGCCCAGTTTTACTTGTTTAGGTGGCTGTTCTGGCGTACGCCGAGTACTCTAAAAATTGCTAAATCAAGTCCGCCCCAGGTGTTAACTCCCCAACAGCAGTGACTTTTACAGTTGTTTCTCATATTCCTCGTCGACCAAGTTACTTCCAAAATTCCATCATTGCGTGAGCGATGTTGATATACTTTATATACTAGATTGCTTCTAAAAGCGAAAAGGCCTATTAGAGACCTTACTACTGAGCGAGAATCCTGATCAAACATGGGCCCTTCGGATATTCTAGACTAAATGTGACGAAATATCTAGATGTAGATGGGTCAGTTTCAATATGCCCCCTAGGCATTATGTGCATTGACTTCGATAGAGTAATACGTTTGAATGACCTTATACATACTGTTAGAGAGGGGGTTAACTCTACAATTATTCAGTGTGTTCATGAGCAGAGTCTTACTGGAATATGCATATTTCCTGTCTTTTATTTGCTCCCAATGGATCACCTATGTACAAATCGTTAACTAAAACAAAAAATACTCAGAGCTTGAAGCCCATGAAATACTGAAAAGAGTTGCTTCAGCAAATGCAATAATAAAATACTACAAAAGTTCTCCTTTAATAACTGTAAAACGCCATGCGATGGTTCTAAGCTTTTTTAAAAGCTAAGCTTGTAATACCTTTAAGCTAGTATTGTGACTCAGTGTCTACGCTTCAGGACCTTGTGGGTATCTTCTTAAGGTGATGTTAAACTATGCGGAATTATAAATGGATCATGCATGTCGTGGGTGATAAAAACCCTGTTCTCGGGGCTATGTCTAACATGAGTGCTCATGTTTTATTGAAATTATCAAACGAGTTGGGGAAAAGAGATAAAATGCGAGGCTTGCCGAACATTTTATCTCTTATTCGCAATGAATTTAATAAATTCAATAATACAAGAGCGCGAATGTTAGATTCTCTTTATCATATGTCATTAAGATTATTCTGAAATCTCATAACTTTGTCACTTTGTACGCGACATTGTAATGGACGTCATAACACCTTCCCGTAAATCTATAAACCACTAGTGTTTTATCGATTTTATTGCATCAGAACGTACGCATAGTTCTGTAGTTCGGGTGTTCTAGTTCAGTAGTCAAAGATTTAAAAAAAATCAACAGTATGTAGTCGACGAACCGACCACTGGGCCAGAACACCCGATATATACACACCTCGCCTATGGGAGCGCAGTGGCTCAGTGGTAGATTGCTTGACTCGAGACCGAGGGGCCGCTGGTTCGAGCCTCACCGGCGTCACTGCGTTGTAGTCCTTGAGCAAGACACTAGACTGCTACACAATCCACTATCAAGATTGTAATACGTACGAGGTCGGTGCACATGTAGCAGTCTATAAAAACAAAAGCCTTTTGCAACCCGGAATACAATATTGAGAAAGGGCCTGCAGACTTGATCATTTTACATACAAGGGTTTGAAAGTCGCTGATATCTCTTACTGCGTGGGCCTAAGGGCCCCACGCAAAAACGTTTCAGCACTTAAAATGTATACGCTCACTTATCAGCGCTTACAATCAATTTGTCTATGAAAGACATGAAGTCAGCTAGCCTCTGCAAAAGGAGAGGAATTAAACTTAGACATTTGCATTTGCTTTACCCCTAAAAGAGAACTGCACTGCATCAGACGCCTGCTGCACATGTTGTTAACATTAATGTTTAATATAAGTATAGAGAAAACCGTGTGGACCCAGAGCAGATTGGACTGATGTGGATCTAGATGCTTCAAAACATAACACCAGACGACGAAAGCAGACGATTTTTTTGATGGGTTCATTATTTCCATTTCGATGTATTTTAGGTTGTTACAGAAAAGGAATATTTTTTAGGATTTGAAATTTTGAAAGATTTTTTCTGGGTATCCCTGATATAGATCTATATACGAGGGGCGTTCAATATGTAATGAAAACAGCCCAGTATATCCCAAAGTTTTATATTTACACACTTCATAATTACTTTCATTAAAAGGTCTGTCTCTTGGCTAAATGAATGTAAAATCACAGCTGTCCAGCTCCTTATCAAATTTACACAAGCCACTTTCAAGAAAGGGTGCTGAAGTACACTGCGATATGAAATAAAGCAATGTTTTCAAAAGCAGATAACTACATGAACGAGGGATGTTTTCAGTCTGCTTCTTTGTGTGGTAAATATCCATATATTAGTGATTTATACCTGCACATTTCTTTCTATAATGCTTTATATTCTATGAAATACTGAGGCTGCCGTTTTGGTTAAAATCCTCCATGAAGCTACATTTTCTGGTATTCAATTGACAACGTCGTTTTTGCGTGAACGAATGCATAGCGAAAATTTATATGAAAATCATTTGTTATATTTTTTTCTGGTCGCTTTGATGTTCATTTGCAAGTATTACAGCCGAATTTGAAATTTTCATATTTAATCTCACCCATAAAGTGCCCCAAATACGTCATTTGAAATAAGAAAATCACTTAAAAGAATGCCATGTCGGGCTTATACTGAAATGGATCAGACAAAGTACCGCGTTTCATCGATGTTTGCATTCGGATGCATCATTTGGACATTGATACACGTATTTACATGTACATACTCTGGCTTGCTTACTTCAGACAATAAAATTATAGGAAACGAAAATGTTATACCACTCAGATGAGATACCCCTAGATATTGGTTACAGTTTAACCGGCCTGCTGCCTATGCACTGTGTGTATTGAAACTTCGATACAATCAAAATTGTCCTTTCCTGGTACAAAGCCACTTTTCCGATTTTCAAGAACCATGCGTATTTTAGTGTTACGTCCATTGCTTTAAACGACGTCAACGTAAGAGGGGGTAACGTAATAAAACCGTTTGTACGAGAAATCGTTACCAGTCAAAGTTTGCATCGTTATGGCAGATAAAGGGGAAATGAGTCAGAAAACTATGGATATGTGATTTGTGCATGTTAAATGTTTGTTTAAGAAAATACAACATGCCTTTCTACCTTTGTTTAAATGAGTCTTTACAATTCGAAGGAAAATATATGCAGTGTATATTAGTGTGCTTTTTTAAAGGACTGTAACTTGTTAAATTTGGAAAGATAAATAATGTTTCTTGCACCATTATAAAGGAGATGCTTTGATCTTTCGTTTGACATATAGCATAAAATTCTAACGCGTTTGGGGATGGAGTAATGAATGGGTTTTCATTACATATTGAACCCCCCTCGTATGTGCATAAGTTGTTTAATTTGTTCATATATCTATTTAATTATTGGAGGGGTGGGCTTGGGGGTAACAGTATATGCTGGTAAATATTGAGATTACTGCCTCCATCCACCTCCCCCTTGAGAAATACCCTATATCAAACTCTGGTCTGCTAAGTTCTTTAACACACACACACGCACCCACGCACAGAGTCCAGTGGCGCTTGACTCGAGATTGAGGAGTTGCGAGTTGGAGTTTGAGCCTCACAAACGTCACTGCGTTGTGTCGTTGGGCAAGATTAATCCTTCCTTTAAATTTGGTACAGGAAGACCCGTCCCGACATAAATGAAAATATGTTGACTTTGACGTAAAGATTCAATTCAAACAGAGAGAGAGAGAGATAGAGAGAGAGAGCAATAGAAAGAGAGATAGAGAGCTCAAGAGAGAGAGAGAGAGAGAGAGAGAGAGAGAGAGAGAGAGAGAGAGAGAGCATATGGTGCCCGTGAAACTTTTTCATAATTTGACTTTCTATGTTGATCAATGTTGTACAAACAGCTGAGCGCGTGTACGTTATTGTTAAACTTGTGTTTACACACTCTGAGTCAGCTGATTCTAAACTGGACAAAAAGTTGACAATGATTACACGGCTATCACGGAACCAAAAACAGAATAAAAGGTCCGTTTTTTTCTTGGGTGTGTTTTAATATATTACACGGCTATCACGGAACCAAAAACAGAATAAAAGGTCCGTTTTTTCTTGGATGTGTTTTAATAAATGTTGGAAAACATGCTGAAACCGAAAGTTTAATAAAAACAAATGCATTTCAAACGAAAGTATTTTCGAAAGATACAAATACCTTCATAAAATGGGTCATGGGGGAAAATTGTAATTATTTTCACTAAGCAGAAAACTTATAGATATTTGCTTTTACACACATACAGTGGGATAATTATACAACAAAACAACACCAAAATATGTTTTTTAAATATTACCGCGGAAGTGTAGTTTGCAATGAGGGTCTGGATTGGGGGGTCTGGTATTCACTATTCATTAAAAATTTAGCCCATTATTCATCTCATTAAAATTTTGGTTTATTCATTAAAATAAGACCAATTATTCATTAAAAGTAAGAAGGGTGGCAAAGAAATCTGATTATTCACTATTCATTATTTTTTTCTTCAATTCATTAAAAAAAAATAGGATTATTCATTATTTTTAGGCTCTCATTATTCACTATTCATTATTTTTTTGGCTCATTTTTCACTATTCATTATAAAAAGGGCCATTATTCACTAATCATTATACCCCATCTAGACCCTCTGCAATGACACTACATGACGTGATTCGGAACAAGGCCAGATTCGAAAATGGGCAATTAACTGTATTATGCCAGGGCTTTGCTGAGTGAAGATCGATTGACTCAATATCCCCCCTATTCCCTTGCCCCAGGGTGGCGGGGGAGGGGGGCTGTGTGTGCAAAATTACCATTTAGAATGAGCTTTTCTAGCCTAGGCCTTTTAAAGGGCGATTTTTTTTATAACCCTGCTCACCTTTCAAACTTAGTTGGCGTTAGGTAGGCCACTGAACAGCCAAAGCTATCCCAATCCCCTTTAATTGATTACATGGGGCCTACTAATTTTTGTGTCAGTGAACGATGCACGACCATTAGCTCAACTTTTTTTTCAAAAAATCTATTAAAAGAAGAATAATTCTTATGTCATCCGTCAGCAGTTTTATTTTTAGGTTTTAACAATTTTCCAAGATTGTGTCTAAATATAGCGAGCGACATAATCTTTAACTATTTGCATGCTTGGTAATTTTTACATTATTTTGTCGTTAAAATGTTATAACATTAATTTCTTAATTGTTAACATCATCGTCAAACAGTTTGGGTCCAGATTAGGTCCGAAGTTAATGTTTTGTCGAGTCTGATATGAGTCCAAACTGTTTACAAAGGTATCAGCAGACGACCTTGCAGGCAAAGAAAATTTATTTTTGAAAAATGGTTTGTTCCGCGCTGTTCTTACACTATCGATTCTCGTACGATATGGGCGAAGGGAACCAGGTTTTCTTGGAAAACCCAACAAATGCTGATCTGTCAAAACATTAAATTCAACGATGGCGGAAACACAGTCGGTAAGTGTTTTCTCGCTCTCTCCATTTTATTTATTTATTTATTTCTTTATTTATTTATTTATATTTTTTTACCATTTATACTGTTAACAGCAGAATACTCAGTGCTATAAAAATGAACTAAAGTAAGTAAGGGTGCAAAGATCAGGAATCGATACAATCAAGTACCATTCCAATGGGAAAGTGACAAACTCACAGCACCCCCTATACCCGATGATACAACCAAATTTTTACATCGAAGAGCTGATACAAAATACAACGTCACGTGAGAGGATGGACTCGAGTAAGTTGACGATGTTTTGATGTTTACAGGCAATAATAGGAGGAGTTGTGAGCCGAGACTTTTGGGAGAAATAAAGTGTACCTACATGTACCTCTATTTTTCGCAATAAGTAGTCTTTTATAAAGCGTCCCCTTGCGATAGATATTCTGTATTTATCGACGGAATTTTCCACCACAGACACGAAAATTGATTACACTCGCTAATTGCTCGAATACTTCTTCACCGATTTCCCGCCCCAAACGTTCTGGATAAACCAGAAGCATTCTTCGTTAAATACCAGCAGAAGAAAATAATGAAATCCAACCACATTCTACAAAAAACGGTGCTAAACACACACAGGGTTGTTCGATTAGGATACTTTCTACATAGATGAGTCTATGTCCGTGATACGACACACTTCAAAGAGGTATTTTTGAAAAATGATACAACAGACATCGAAGAGTTCTACCAAAAATGATATTTGTTACTTTGGAGACTTCTGAATATTAATAAGCATATGGATAAGCTAGCAAAAACGAGTCAGACCAGATATTTTTTTGTATTTATCTCTCTTATAAACATGCCTTGGGTGATGCTAAATGATGAAACAATTAAAGGACTGCAAAACTTACCCTGATCGGTGTTTTCGACAATTTGAATTGTATAACCCCCTTCCACTCTGTTAAGTCCAAAGATAACCCTTTTGTACTGAGGTCAAATTTATACACAGCTTACTCTCTTATTTTTGCAACAGTTGTACGTACAGTAAACAAAGGGTCACTTAATGTACTTTAACTGTTTTGAAACTCAGGTACGACCAGGTCCTGAGGGGGGGGGGGCAGATTTTATTTAAGCCCCCTTATCGAAGTGTCCTCATGGGCGGAAACAGGAAAACCACAAAATATATGGGTTTCTGTAGGGAATAAGCAATTTGACACGACCCCCCTCCTCTGGAAGAAAGTGGACCCCCCTCGGAAAATGTTGGACCCCCTCTGGAACCTCGAAAAAGGATAGTTGATATACCAGATGGACCTGAGCCCCCTCCCCCCCCCCCTAAAGAAAATTCCTGGATCCGCGCATGGTCCTCTGACGATCAACTGACGTTTATAGCAGCCGTGTAAAAGGGGGTTATTTCTGCGGCACATGTGTACGCTTTATATAGGGAGATACCCCCCTCCCCTGTGGGGAGGGTAATAGGATCATGCGCGGATGCAGGAATTTTCTTCAGGGGGGATTCAGGTCCGTCTGAAATAAAAAAAAGCTCTGACAACGTTTTTAGTCCTCAACATATTTTACAGAAGTCCAAAGGTTACTTTCAAAGAAAAGTTTCCTTTTCCAAGGTTTCAGAGGAGGTCCAACATTTTCCAGGGGGGGGGGGGTCAAACTTCTTTCAGAGGGGTGGGGGTAGTGCCCGGTTGCTTATTCTCTATAGAAACCCATATAACTTGTGATTTTCCTGTTTCCTCTCTGAATCCGCCCATGTGGGCACTTCGATAAGGGGGCTTAAATAAAATCTGCACCCCCTCCCCCCTAGGGCCTGGTCGTATCTGAGAATCAAAACAGTAAAAGTACATTTAGTGACCCTTTGTTTACTGTACGTACAACTGTTGCAAAAATAAGAGAGTAAGCTGTGTATAAATTTGACCTCAGTACAAAAGGGTTATCTTTGGACTTAACAGAGTGGAAGGGGGTTATACAATTCAAATTGTCGAAAACACCAATCAGGGTAAGTTTTGCGTCCTTTAATTGTTTCATCATTTAGCATCACCCAAGGCATGTTTATAAGAGAGATAAATGCCAAAAATATCTGGTCTGACTCGTTTTTGCTCGCTTTTCCATATGCTTATTAATATTCAGAAGTCTCCAAAGTAACAAATATCATTTTTGGTAGAACTCTTCGATGTCTGTTGTATCATTTTTCAAAAATACCTCTTCGAAGTGTGTCGTATCACGGACATAGACTCATCTATGTAGAAAGTATCCTAATCGAACAACCCTGTGTGTGTTTAGCACCGTTTTTTGTAGAATGTGGTTGGATTTCATGATTTTCTTCTGCTGGTATTTAACGAAGAATGCTTCTGGTTTATCCAGAACGTTTGGGGCGGGAAATCGGTGAAGAAGTATTCGAGCAATTAGCGAGTGTAATCAATTTTCGTGTCTGTGGTGGAAAATTCCGTCGATAAATACAGAATATCTATCGCAAGGGGACGCTTTATAAAAGACTACTTATGGCGAAAAATAGAGGTAGGTACACCTTATTTCTCCCAAAAGTCTCGGCTCACAACTCCTCCTATTATTGCCTGTAAACATCAAAACATCGTCAACTTACTCGAGTCCATCCTCGCACGTGACGTTGTATTTTGTATCAGCTCTTCGATGTAAAAAATCGGTTGTATTATCGGGTATAGGGGGTGCACAGTAGACACCACAAACGAGAGCCAAGAGGTCAGCCCTTTCCCAGCACTAGTCGAGTGATCTGACAAAGTTAAAGCTAGCCAATTATAGCCTGAAATTAGGCTATTTCATTTTTATATTTTGTTTAGAAATCTTACTTATCTGGGACTCAACGTAGTAGGGTAAAGTCAGGTAAAGTCGATTCATATTGTAATTAATGTAATAAAAAAAAAATCAACTAAGCAAACAGTGATAATCCTGATGAGACGGCTCATAAGGAGCCGTCTCATCTGGATTTTCACTGTATGCAAATGTGTGTCCGAATTTACCTGGTGTCCTAAGTTTCATCACGCGCACGTATGGGAAATGGCATTCGTTCAACGTCTTAATTGGGATCAAAGAATTTTTTATACTAACGTTGTGTACCCGGCCTCCATTTCCTTACATGATCTATCACGCTTATGCGAGAGGCGAAGGTTTCAAATGGCGAGACAGCAAGGAACATGCAAGCTCGTCTGAACTTCAAATTTGTTGTCAACCACGTCGATTTTAATATAGCTGGCGAGAGGAGTGTAACTTTCCTGTTATTGTTGAGGCCTCTATAGGGGGGGGGGGGGGGGTCTGTGCTCCCATGCTACATAACAATAATGCATTGATCTCCCAAAATCCATGAAAAAATCCTCAGCTCCTTGACGGTATTTTGCCGTTGCTCCCCAAATCCCTACAATAATTCAACATCTCCCCAAATCCCCCAAAATATAAGCCTATTCTCCCTAAAATATTTTTTCCGTTACTTGGATTAAAATTACATACTTAACAAAAACTATGAAGCTATACAAGAGCGCATGATTTAATGTTCACTTAATAGTTTGCCTTATACATGTAAAGACAGGGCTTAGCCAGGGAACACACGACATATAATTATTTCAATGAAATGCATGATATACGGCTCAAAGTATGAGGCCATCCTTAACATGACGTTGCTGTACCTGGTAGAGTAGGTAGAGGGGAATGCTCTCTAGACTTCTTTTAATTTGGTTTTATGGCTGGGGTCAGGGATGATTTTTTCCAACAGCTTAAACTAGATTTTTTTCGACAAAGTGAAAGCTTTTACTTTTTGTAACCATAAAAAGTCTTTTCTACAATTGCTATAAGCCCGGTGAACTCCAGTTTCATCAAGTAAATATATATATATATATATATATATATATATATATATATATATATATATATATATATATATATATATATATATATATATATATATATATATATATATATATATATATATATATATATATATATATATATATATATATATATCTGATCAGCATTCTTCAAAGTTTTTTCAAATAAAAATGAGCTAATTATCTAAAGAGAGAATTACATAGCATATGTTCAGGTGGCCCTGTAACAATATGGAGCCACACTCGTGCTAGGGGGTCGGGGGCATGCTCCCCTGGAAAAATAAATGATAAAAATGGTGCGATCTGGTGCAATCTGGGCATTCCAAAGTATCTTATTATCAACCTATAAATCAGTGTCTAGACAATGTTCAAATGTATAGGTATGCAAAATTTGATCAAAATATACCCTGGGGTCTAAGAGTTATAAGCATCTGACAACGACCTGCCGGGCTCATGCTCGGCAAAGTCTTGTCAGCGTCTTGCATATCAGTGTCACGAATGCGCGTGCCGAATAGCCCCCTTTTTCAGCGCCGCCAGGTATATGATAAACCCCCTTTTTAAAAAAGAAAGTTTATGAATGGCCCTATTTTCTGATATTGGTATAAGAAATGGCCCAACACTTTCGGACACCCATGTATATGCGCATATTTTTCGTATGAAATGGTATATTAATTCAAATGACAGTATATGAAAGGTCAACTTTCTGTGAAATCAAGTATATGAATTGAGGCCAGGTATATGCTTGGCTCAGGGGTGGGGGGGGGCATTGAACGAAATGTTTACATATTCATATACTGTTATTTGATTTTTATATACCCTCTTTGCTGTCTGTAAACAAAGTTTAAATATTACAATATTGGTTTCTGAGCTGAATATCTCAGCAAGAATATGAGTATTTTCAAACAAAGACATATTAATGATGAAAAGCTGGGTCAGTCATATATTTTTTCTTAGAAAAAGGGGGCTTATCGTATACCTGGCAGTCTCGAAAAGAGGGCTATTCTACTATACTAAAACCAATCTCTAATCGGTCACTTTTCAAACATATTATTTCTGACCAAACGCTTATAAAAATGAAGTGACTTTTCCCTATATATGTGCATTTTAATGGGCAAACGTTTAGCGGTGCTTTTGAACAGTTTTCTTTAACTTCCAAGTTTTTGGGGTTAAAAATGCAAAAATCGACTTTGAAAAATGGTTTTGAGAGTAGTTTTATAAAATTGACGTTTAGGTGGTTACAAACTGGTCTGTCCCAAACAATTGAAATTTTGCTTATGGTAGAATTTTTACGAATTTTTAAAAATGTTGCATTTTTTCATTTTTTTTTCGAGATTTTTGAAATTCACCAGTAGCTCCTGGTAAAATTGTTAAATGCGCTTTAATTTATTTGAAAACTGTAGGCCAACCACAGTAGAACTTGATTAGTCCATTTTGGCGATTAAAGTTTTACGACTACTGTACACTTCCGGTTTCAATGTGAGAGTTTAAAACTCGATTTGGTAGCATTATATTTTTGTTTTGTTTTTCAATTCTAAAAGAAGAACGGTGACGTCTGGTGATAATGAAAAATCGCTGAAATTTTCAATGTCGTGTCGCGGATAATGAAGCGTACAGAACAATGCAAATTCTCTATGTAAATTGCAAGCTTAAAGCTGAATTTCAAAGATTAACCTGCATTGTCTTATACTGCTGAGTAGCAAAAACGACAAGTCCGATGGAAACAAAACGTTTGAGGTTTATTCTTCTTATATCACGGTAGCCAGTAACATCTTCATTAATTGATTAGGGCTCTGTGATATGGTTTATATCGTAGAAAAAAGTGTGATTTTTTGAAATGAGGATACCTTTTCTCTAACTTCGTCCGTGCAAGAATAACACGTCATTTTATTTGAAATAACTTGGCAAAGTATTGCTTCATTTAAAAGAGCATGAATTCTGTATACCCTATGTTTCACTTTCTGAACTAGCGTGAAAATGTAGTGTTAGTATATGTCATATATAGGTAGTTAACTCCCGAGATGATCGGGGTTGGTGTAAAAATAATGGCTCGCACATCAGTACCAAAACTACCCTTGAGTTACCCGCCCCCCCCCCCCCCCCCACCCCGTAGACTTGATCTCAAAATTTTAAATACCCATTTCACGCAACAATGCTATCGATTTGTGGCGTCAAATCAGATAAATCGATTTTGTTATCAGATTTTTCTACAAATTGAAAGTAGATCAGTTTTTTGTCAATATAAGGTACATGCTGGCGTGTGTATGGATGACAGATCGAAATCAGTTTGCGCATCTGCGCAGTCTGATCAGAGTCAAAATGTTCTGCCTGAAAAAAAAAAACGTTGTACCTTTGACTACCCACAGAGCGCCGATCGAAGACTCTGATCAGATTTCGCGGATGCGCAGGCGGATCCGAGTCTTCGATGGGCGTATTTGTCAGGTTGTACACTTTGTTAGACACCAGCTCAAATCCTTCGACTTCTCCATTGTTGAACTGAAAGTAGGTTATACAATTTTCCGAGAATAGATACAGTATATCTAAATATAGCAACTTACTATACAATTTCCGAGATTTTGTCTAAATATTTTACAGTGGTTTGTTTGATTTGATTCTTTACGTCCCAGTCAACAATTTTTCAGTTATATCGGGACGATTTTTCCTGAGTTGGAACAGTACTAAGCAAGGATAAATGTGTCTTGCTCAAGGAAACAACGCAGTGACACCGTTGAGGCCCGAACCCGCGGCCCCTCAGTCTCGAGTCTGAGCCACTGAATATGGCAGCTTAGACCTTAAACTAGGTTATACAATTTTCCGAGATTTTGTCTAGAACTGAAAGTAGGTTATACAATTTTCAGAGATTTTGTCTAAATATAGCAACTTGGAACTGAAAGTAGGTTTATAACAATTTTCCTAGAAATTAGTGTCTAAATATAGAAGGACGTGTTTTTGGTGGAGGGACGAATTTTACAAATTTTTATGCTATAATATAGCATTTTATGGCGCTGCACTGATTTTAATTGGAACTTTTATGCACCCATATGTGCATTTACATTGGATGTGGTTTTTAAATTGTGTATTTTAACTGTAAACACAGGGTGACGGGCATTTGAAGTATTGACTTAAGAAGACCACTTCGAAAGAAGGTGTCCCTTGACTGGGAGAATTTATAAACTACTACTACTACTACTACTATAGCAACTCCTCATTGAACATCAAGGAAGTAAAGTTGAGTGAAATAGGGAACATGGAGCGAGTGAGAAGCGCCGTAGGTTCTCTTTCATCGGCTATTGGATATGTATTTGGATTGGTAAGTGGCTAATAATTTTTACAAACTCAGTTTCTCTCCACCACTATTAGCATGATTAGCAAAACCACACTTTAGTTAATTTAGGCCAAGTATATAATGTTTCAATAGTCCAACACGTTAGACGTAGGCATGCACTCATTTATTGATTTGTTGCGTTGCGAATGATAACAAAAAATTAAAATGATTAAATCTGAAAGAACGCAGAACTCTAGGGTTTCAGGTGACCCGTATACAAATCTATCGCGACTTTTTTTTATTAAACAACAGAGCTGGCCAGCGTGGTGTACTCGCTTTTAATTTTACACGGGCGATGGTAGCACGACGTTTCACCAGATGCATAGCAGGTTTTCTCATGGTATGGCTCAATTAGTTGAGTGAACAGTCCCAACATCAAACAGAAAAATGCACAGCTTATAATCAAAATATCCCTAGTTTTAATGCAAAATTACTCATTATTTTCTAACACAAGCATTATGGTAATCTGCGAAGGACTTATCACACTTTTTTGATAACATATCAACAAATAAAGATAGAATGGAAGATGAAGCAATTAAGCTCAATGATTTCTTCACTGGCACCCTTGAACTTGAAAAGAAAATTTGAAGATAAACAAGAGATCAAGAAGAGACTTTCATAATGGTTTGTATGCATTTCTGTCTGGATTGGCTGTAATAAATTCAAATCTGAAGGTATTTGTCTACATATGACTTATGTACTCTATACTACATTGCCTCATAATCTAATAAAAGAAAAAAAAATAACTGAATTATTGACCTAACTTTTAACAGAGAGGGATCACTATTGAGAAACGCATGTTTTTCACTTCTAAACAGCCTTAACGATTAAGTTGGTGGTCGTGTCAGAAAATGTGTGATGTTCTCCATTATCTTTTAGACAAAATATTTATAAGATTTAGCTCAAAATTATGTTAGACAAATTTTAGGTATTCCAATGGGTACTAATTGTGATCCTCTTGTTGCAGTTTTGTTTTGTCTTGCTATCAGAGAGAGAGCATGTTATCTCTTCCTAACAAGAATCAAGCTGATGTTATTGAAGCTTTTTAATCTGCTTCAAGATATCTAGGCGACTTATTTAACATTAATAATCCTTACTTCGAGCAAATTGCAGATCAGATATATCCCACTGAACTCCAGTTATATAAGACGAATTCCTTTGTTACTGAAGCCCCTTTTTGGACTTGGACTTGTCCATAACGACTGACATTGTTTTATCTAAAATTTATGATAAACGGGATGATTTTATTTTTGAAATTGTTAATTTCCCAATTCTAGATGGAGCTCTTCCTGATGTATATATCTCGTGACTTAAACAACAGAAACCATTTTTTGACTGCGAAGTTATTAAAACAAGGTTATAGATATCATAAAATTCAGAAAACCTTTTCTAAGTTCTACCACAGACACTCAGAGTTGATTACTAAATACACTATTGGTTTAAAATAGTCTCCTGCAACAGGGACGGGAGAAAGTATTTGATGGTGATTTAGTTTATATAAGTGGAAACCCAAATTTTAGTGATCAATTCAAAAAGATAATCAAAAGTTTAGTTATAAGTGTCGTTGATCACGTGGTATTTATGGTGTATGGACAGAGTTTTTTGTGCTCTGGGAAAATTTGTGAAAAAATGTGATTCTGGTTCTTGTATTATATATGTTATTTGTTATTCTTCTCTCATACTTCTATGCTCTTCTTCTATTATTGACTGACTCCAAGACAGTAGATACCATGAAACACTTACTTGCTTCAGTTGAGAGCGTGTTAACCCGGGGTGGCCACTAGTTCGTCCGAAGATTGCTCGGTAATACTTGCTTGTGTAGATATGAATCATTTTAAATATAATACAGACGGACTTGGTGGCCATTATGGGTTGGCTTGCTCTCTAGAGCTGGGAGTAGCAAGAGGAGTAACCAAGCACAGGTTCCACCTACTGTTCCTTTCCATGATTGTAATGTGTATGGATAGCCTGATGTCTCCCCAAATACCACTACATAGTCTGATTCCAAATATCCAAAGATCAAACGAGCTTTACAAAAACATTAAATTTCCATATATCCGACGTCTTAAAATCCACCAAAACATTTTCTTCAGCAATTTACTAGTTCTAATTCTTCTTACATCAGACTTGATTTTATGGGGATCTATGTTGATTCTTCTAAGCGGTGATGTTGAGGTAAGTCCTGGGCCAGACTCTGCTGAAGACACCAGCCTTCGACAGAGTCTGGCACAAGGGTTTGCTTCATAAGCTTCGGGGTATAGGCTGTTCAGAAAAAATATTACTGTGGATTAGCAGCTATCTTTCAGACCGGAGGCAAAGAGTAGTTCTAAATGGCATATTCTCTGATTGGATGGCAGTTTTTGCAGGTGTCCCTCAAGGCTCAATTCTTGGTCCTTTACTATTTCTTATCTTTATTAATGATATCGTCAAATGTATAGGAGCATCCATCCGTCTATTTGCTGACGACACTTGCTTGTACATATAGTCGATCTACCAGATCAAGCGGCTATAATTCTCAATACTGATCTGAAAACAATTTCTGATCAGGCAAAGTCTTGGCTTCTGTCATTCAATGCAAGCAAAACACTTTCAATGATCTTCTTACGTGAACCAAACCGAGTTGGTCACCCTTCCCTCTTCATGCAAGATACAATGATAAATGAAACCACAAACCATAAACACTTGGGTCTCATTCTCTCCAATATCTGTTCTTGGACAGAACATAGCAATAGCATTTGTGATAAAGCATGGGCAAGACTCAATCTTATGCGAACTCTTAAATTCAGGGTAAGCAGAAGATCTCTGGAAAAAATGTTTATTTCTTATGTTCGCCCTTTGATTGAATACAGCGACTTGTTTCACGGAATCGAAAAATCAACTAGAATCGATCCATATAGAAGCTGCTAGAGTAATAACTGGAGCCACTAAACTCTGTAGCATCGAAAAACTTTTTGCTGACATTGGATGGGAGTCCCTCCAAAAACGTCGCAATATGCACAAACTTGTTATCTGCTACAAAATTCTTCATGGCATTGCCCAAACCTATCTTTCGGACATTGTACCGCCCTTAATAAAAGAAACAACTACATATAACCTTCGGAATGCTGGAAATATTCAGAATAACAGAGTGCACACTAACTTATTCTCCAATTCCTTCTTCCCCTCCACAGTACGCGCCTGGAACGACCTACCAAACGACATAAAGGATGCACCATCTGTAGGTTCGTTCAAATACAAAATCAATAAAAACCTGAGATCTCCTCCAGAATTCTATAATGCTGGAACACGCAAAGGTCAAATACTACAGGCAAGACTACGAATGGAATGTGTTCCCTAAACTCTGACTTGCACCCGAAAAAACATTGTACCTAACCCCTTCCGTCGGTGCGGTGTCTTTGAGAGTCGTAGCCATTTCTTTTTTGCTTGTCCGCTTTACTCACTCGATAGACTCAGATATCTGCCAGCCAATCTTGATAATCTTACTAAATAGCAATGACCTTTTGTTTGGATGCGAAAATCAATGAGATGAATTTAACGAATCCCTTTTCCTAAAGGTACAGGTGTTGTTGACAAGGTCTGGTAGGTTTTGTTGATTCCAGTCTCAAAAGTGTTAAAATTTTGATACGTCTACGTCTGGAGCCAGTCATTCTATAGCACTATGTTTTTGCCTCTAAACACTAAACAGGAGTCTCTCTCTCTCTCTCTCTCTCTCTCTCTCTCTCTCTCTCTCTCTCTCTCTCTCTCTCTCTCTCTCTCTCTCTCTCTCTCTCTATTATACTTGTGTGTTTAAACTCGTCCAAAACCACCATATAAAATGCAGATTTTATAACGTGTCAAGGAAATGATCTAAAGAAGCCACTGGCATACTGTCAGATCCTATTATCTTAACATTGTATTTATGTTGTATATATCGCACTTTATGTTTAAACCAATATTGGATATAACATGGATATCATGCGAGAGGGTCTGGATGGGGGGGGGGAGTCTGGTATTCACTATTCATTAAAATTTTAGCCCATTATTCATCTCATTAAAATTTTGGGTTATTCATTGAAATTAGACCATTTATTCATTAATCGTAAGAAAGGTGGTAAAGAAATCTGATTATTCACTATTCATTATTTTTTTCTTCAATTCATTAAAAATAGGATTATTCATTATTTTTTAAGCCCTCATTATTCACTATTCATTATTATTTTGGCTCATTATTCACTATTCATTATAAAAAAAGGGCCATTATTCACTAATTATTATACCCCATCCAGACCCTCATGCGACAGTGTGCTTGTCTGGTTATAAACCCAATCACGGTTTATAGCTATGTCGTCCTCTTTAATTGCACAACGGTGGGTCAGGCCTCCAGACTCATTGATGTCCCTGGCGTAAAACTTTAAGCGGTTGGTTTGTGCCTGTTTTTTTGCTGGGACCACCGTCTTTAGGTGGAACTATCTGTGCGTCATGAGCCATTTTCTTTGTATCATCATAGTGTGTTAATTTGGTGTTCCTCTGTAATGATACATTTGAATAGTTAGGAAGCCTCCATGCGAGAGCTAAAAATGAGCCGTGACATGAGATTTCCAACAATGTGGTATGTGTGACCAGCAAAGCCTCAGATCAGCCTGCGCATACGCGCAGTCTGATCAGAGCCTTTGCTAGTCGCTTGCATATTCTGAGTGTTGAGCTGCTGACTGAACAACATTTGGAGTTTCTAAGCTTAAAAGGAGTCTGCACAGGCTTGTCTGAGTCTACACTTGTCAAAATACCACATTGGTGGAAATCACATGTCACGGCTCAAATGTGATTTAACAACAACGGAATCTAGGTCGAAGATTTGGTATGCATTTAAGGCCCCAAGTGGCGAAGGTTGATATCCGTTCTAAGGCGATGGCTCTGTTGTTGTTTATTAATTTCTTTATTGTAACTCAAATTGTTTGTGGAGTCTGTGGTTGGCCCTTATTTTGCTATCCAGTACTTTGTGTCTGTCTTGTTTTGCAATCAGGTTGATGGGGAAGAGAAAACGTTGGTTTCTTTGCTATAACTGATTTCCTGATGCCTTGTGACAGTCATTGTTCTGTGGCTCTTCCTCGCAGTGACTTGGGTTCGTCTGCGGTGTGTGATTATACTCACTTGCGTTTTAAATAAACAAAGGTTTTGACGTAAAATTGTGAATGTTTTCTTACCTATCAGTTTTAACATATGTTTTGAATACCCACATAATATGTTTAGTTGAGAAATAAGAAAAGAAAATATGCATTTTTACATGTTAATGATAGAGTTCAGTGACAAACGTTGTTATATTTTCTTTTATAGGGCGTGAATGAACTTCAACTTGAAGCTTCACAGACAGATAACTTGACAAGACTATTAGAAAGGGGCAAACAAGCTCTAGAAAATGGAGATACGGACTTGGCCAACCGATCAGCCTTACAGGCAATGCTGGGGGCGAGAGATGCTAAGGATAGATACCTCAGGGGGAGATCCCAATTTACAAACCAGCAGTTAGCAGACTGGTTTGGGACGTGTGCCTTTATCTTCAATCGAGTGAGTAACACATTCGATATGCATGGAAAACCTTTAAAAATGAGAATTTGCGTAGCCTGACCACGCGGATGTATGAAAAGACTTAACCCATTAAAGCCTAGTGTCCTTTTTGTGGGACATAGGCAAACAGTGAAGACCAAGATCAGACGCCGCTGAATGCGGCGACTGATCAGGGTCTACACAGTTTGCTTTTTTGATTGTTCTATCAAGATTGGAATAAAAATGAAAAATAGCACCCAACTACCCTTAAAACAGAAATGGACTGGCCCAATTTATAATAGTGGGAGAATCCAGTCGGCTTAAATGAGTTTTGTTGAAATGATGTATCTCATATAAGAATTACCATCAATATATTATAATAATGCACATTTTCTATGAAACTACAAATTAAACTAAAATTTATATGGAGTCTGCGTAGAATTGCGGAATGATTCAAAAAGGGCAGTTGTCTTGTCCTGTCACAAACTGTCATTCCCTACAGCTCTGTTGTCCTGATCATAAAGATTATTCTCACCATATCGCTCACTGTCCTGTCACAAACTTCCAAATAAGATATTCTACCGCTCAGTTGACATGTTCTACCACGAACCGTCATATGAAATATTCAGGCTTACAGTACTGATCAGGTGTCCTGCCAAAAACGATCATATTGTGTAATCTTTCTGGCGCTCAGTTGTCCTGTCCTGCCACACACTGTTCTAAAGATTTTTCTCACTCAAGTGTCATGTCCTGTCACAAATTTATTCTCTCACTGTCACTCAGTTGTCCTGTCCTGCCACAAACTGTCATAAAGATTGTTCTCTTTCAAGTGTCATGTCCTGCCACAAATTTATTCTCTCACTGCCATTCAGTTGTGTCAGTCCTGCCACAAACTGTCATATAGATTATTCTCTCCCTACAGTTCAGTCGGCCTGTCCTGCCACAAATTGTCTTATAGATTTTTCTCTCCCTACCGTTCAGTCCGCCTGTCCTGCATAAAACTGTCTTATAGAAAAGTTTCTCCGTACTGCTCAGTTGCCCTGTACTGCCACAAACTGTCCTGTAAAACATTCTCTCCTTACTGCTCAGTTGCCCTGTCCTGCCACAAACTGTCATATAGAGTATTCTCTCCCTACTGCTGAGTGTTCTTGTCCTGTCACAAACTGTCCTGTATAACATTCTCTCCTTACTGCTCAGTTGCCCTGTCCTGCCACAAACTGTCCTGTAGAACATTCTCTCTTTAATGCTCAGATGCCCTGTCCTGCCACAAACTGTCCTGTATAATATTCTCTCCTTACTGCTCAGTTGCCCTGTCCTGCCACAAACTGTCCTGTAGAACATTCACTCCTTAATGCTCAGTTGCCCTGTCCTGCCACAAACTGTCCTGTAGAACATTCTCTCCTTACTGCTCAGTTGCCCTGTCCTGCCACAAACTGTCATATAGAGTATTCTCTCCCTACTGCTGAGTGTTCCTGTCCTGCCACAAACTGTCCTGTAAATTCTCTCCTTACTGCTCAGCTGCCCTGTCCTGCCACAAACTGTCATATAGAGTATTCTCTCCCTACTGCTGAGTGTTCCTGTCCTGCCACAAACTGTCCTGTAGAACATTCTCTCCTTACTGCTCAGATGCCGTGTCCTGCCACAAACTGTCATATAGAGTATTCTCTCCCTACTGCTGAGTCTTCCTGACTTCCTGTGATGCCACAAACTGTCCTGTAGAACATTCTCTCCTTACTGCTCAGTTGCCCTGTCCTGCCACAAACTGTCCTGTAGAACATTCTCTCCTTACTGCTCAGATGCCCTGTCCTGCCACAAACTGTCATATAGAGTATTCTCTCCCTACTGCTGAGCGTTCCTGTCCTGCCACAAACTGTCATATAGAGTATTCATTCCCTACTGCTGAGTGTTCCTGTCCTGCCACAAACTGTCCTGTAGAACATTCTCTCCTTACTGCTCAGATGCCGTGTCCTGCCACAAACTGTCATATAGAGTATTCTCTCCCTACTGCTGAGTCTTCCTGACTTCCTGTGATGCCACAAACTGTCCTGTAGAACATTCTCTCCTTACTGCTCAGTTGCCCTGTCCTGCCACAAACTGTCCTGTAGAACATTCTCTCCTTACTGCTCAGATGCCCTGTCCTGCCACAAACTGTCATATAGAGTATTCTCTCCCTACTGCTGAGCGTTCCTGTCCTGCCACAAACTGTCATATAGAGTATTCATTCCCTACTGCGAGTGTTCCTGTCCTGCCACAAACTGTCATATAGAGTATTCATTCCCTACTGCTGAGTGTTCCTGTCTTGCCACAAACTGTCATATAGAGTATTCTCTCCCTACTGCTGAGTGTCCTTGTCCTGCCACAAACTATCATATAGAGTATTCTCTCCCTACTGCTGAGTGTCCCTGTCCTGCCACAAACTGTCCTGTAGAACACTCTCTCCTTACTGCTCAGTTACCCTGTCCTGCCACAAACTGTCATATAGAATATTCTCTCCCTACCGTTCAGTCGGCCTGTCCTGCCACAAACTGTCATGTAGATTTTTCTCTCCCTACCGTTCAGTCGGCCTGTCCTGCATAAAACTGGCTTATAGAAAAGTTTCTCCCTACTGCTCAATTGCCCTGTACTGCCACAATCTGTCCTGTAGAACATTCTCTCCTTACTGCTTAGTTGTCCTGCTCTGCCACAAACTGTCATATAGATTATTCTTTCTCTACTGCTCAGTTGTCCTGTCCTGCCACAAATTGTCATGTAGACAATTCTTGAACACCGAATAAGGATATCTGAGATTTTACCCTTGGATAGAAAAACCTATCTTACCCATGCTATCTTACCCAGGCTGTCACGTGAATGCTATACATTAGTTGTATCGGAATGCACGCGCATGGTCGTCAAGTGACGTCATTGTTATGTTAAAGTAACGTCATTATGTGAAATTGCATCTTAGAATATTCAGGGATTTCGGGAAGCTTAAAATTAAATTTGAAAGAAAAACAGCGGTGAGCAAGAAAAAGAATCCATTATTCGTGTGAGTGTAAGATAGAAAAATCTGTCTTTCAGGATCACCTTTAGTCATCACTCAGCAAGCCTCGTGATGCCAAACGGCGATCCTTAGGATGGACTTTATATACTACCCTCACATTCATGATAGATTTTTATAGTCTTGGCAAGCCTCATGATGCCAAACAGTGATCCACAGGATCACCCTCACACTCATGATAGATTCATATATTCTCTCCCTGCTGCAACAAACTGTCAAAAAATCTCTCTGTCTCTCTCTACAGCTCAGTTCTCATGTCCTGTTATAAAGATCATTCTCTCTATATAGCTGCTTGTCCCTGAACTGCAGCAAACTGTTATGAAGATTGTTCTCTCTCTTCTACTCAATTGTCCTGTCTTACATCAAACTGTCATAAAAAGTGGTCTCTCTCTAGCACTTATTTGTTATGTCCTGCCACAAACTGTCATATAGAGTATTCTCTCCCAATTGCTGAGTGTTCCTGTCCTGCCACAAACTGTTGTATAGAGTATTCTCTCCCTACTGCTGAGTGTTCCCGTCCTGCCACAAACTGTCGTATAGAGTATTCTCTCCCTACTGCTGAGTGTTTCCGTCTTGCTACAAACTGTCATATAGAGTATTCTCTCCCTACTGCTCAGTTGCCCTGTCCTGCCACAAACTGTCATATAGAGTATTCTCTCCCTACTGCTGAGTGTTCCCGTCCTGCCACAAACTGTCATATAGAGTATTCTCTCCCTACAGCTGAGTGTTCTTGTCTTGCCACAAACTGTCGTATAGAGTATTTTCTCCGTACTGCTCTGTTGTCTTGTCCTGCCACAAACTGTCTTATAGAGTATTCTCACCCTACTGCTGAGTGTTCTTGTCCTGCCACAAACTGTCATATAGAGAATTCTCTCCCTACTGCTGAGTGTTCCTGTCTTGCCACAAACTGTCAAATAGACTTTCTTTCGCTACTGCTGAGTGTTCCCGTCCAGCCACAAACTGTCATATAGAGTATTCTCTCCCTACTGCTGAGTGTTCGTGACCTGCCACAAACTGTCATATTGAGTATTCTCTCCCTACTGCTGAGTGTTCTTGTCTTGCCACACACTGTCATATAGAGTATTCTCTCTCTACTGCTGAGTGTTCCTGTCTTGCCACAAACTGTCATATAGAGTATTCTTTCCCTCCTGCTGAGTGTTCTTGTCCTGCCACAAACTGTCATATAGAGTATTCTCTCCCTACTGCTGAGTGTTCCTGTCTTGCCACAAACTGTCAAATAGACTTTCTCTCCCTACTGCTGAGTGTTCCTGTCTTGCCACAAACTGTCAAATAGACTTTCTCTCCCTACTGCTGAGTGTTCCCATCCAGCCACAAACTGTCATATAGAGTATTCTCTTCCTACTGCTTAGTGTTCGTGACCAGCCACAAACTGTCATATAGAGTATTCTCTCCCTACTTCTGAGTGTTCCTGTCCTGCGACAAACTGCCATATAGAGTTTTCTCTCCCTACTGCTGAGTATTCCTGTTCTGCCACAAACTTTCATATAGAGTATTCTCTCCCAACTGCTGAGTGTTCCCGTCCTGCCACAAACTGTCATATAAAGTATTCTCTCCCTACTGCTTAGTGTTCCTGTCTTGCCACAAATTGTCATATAGAGCATCCTCTCCCTACTGCTGAGTGTTCCTGTCTTGCCACAAACTGTCATATAGAGTATTCTCTCTCTACTGCTGAGTGTTCCTGTCCTGCCACAAACTGTCATATAGAGTATTCTGTCCCTACTGCTGAGTGTTCCTGTCTTGCCACAAACTGTCATATAGAGTTTTCTCTCTCTACTGCTGAGTGTTCCTGTCCTGCCACAAACTGTCATATAGAGTATTCTCTCTCTACTGCTGAGTGTTCCTGTCCTGCCACAAACTGCCATATAGAGTATTCTCTCCCTACTGCTGAGTGTTCCTGTCCTGCCACAAACTGTCATATAGAGTATTCTCTCCCTACTGCTGAGTGTTCCTGTCTTGCCAAAAACTTTCATATAGAGTATTCTCTCCCTACTGCTTAGTGTTCCTGTCCTGCCACAAACTGTCATATAGACTATTCTCTCTCTACTGCTCTGTTGTCTTGTCCTGCCACAAACTGTCATATAGAGTATTCTCTCCCTACTGCTGAGTGTTCCTGTCTTGCCACAAACTGTCATATAGAGTATTCTCTCTCTACTGCTGAGTGTTCCTGTCCTGTCACAAACTGTCATATAGAGTATTCTCTCCCTACTGCTGAGTGTTCCTGTCTTGCCACAAACTGTCATATAGAGTATTCTCTCTCTACTGCTGAGTGTTGTCCTGTCCTGCCACAAACTGCCATATAGAGTATTCTCTCCCTTCTGCTGAGTGTTCCTGTCCTGCCACAAACTGTCATATAGAGTATTCTCTCCCTACTGCTGAGTGTTCCTGTCTTGCCACAAACTTTCATATAGAGTATTCTTTCCCTACTGCTTAGTGTTCCTGTCCTGCCACAAACTGTCATATAGAGTATTCTCTCTCTACTGCTCTAGTGTCTTGTCCTGCCACAAACTGTCATAAAGAGTATTCTCTCCCTACTGCTCTGTTGTCTTGTCCTGCCACAAACTGTCATATAGAGTATTCTCTCCCTACTGCTGAGTGTTCCTGTCCTGCCACAAACTGTCATATAGAGTATTCTCTCCCTACTGCTCTGTTGTCTTGTCTTACCACAAACTGTCATATAGAGTATTCTCTCCCTACTGCTGAGTGTTCCTGTCCTGCCACAAACTGTCATATAGAGTATTCTCTCCCTACTGCTCTGTTGTCTTGTCTTGCCACAAACTGTCATATAGAGTATTCTCTCCCTACAGCTGAGTGTTCCCGTCCTGCCACAAACTGTCATATAGAGTATTCTCTCCCTACTGCTCTGTTGTCTTGTCTTGCCACAAACTGTCATATAGAGTATTCTCTCCCTACTGCTGAGTGTTCCTGTCCTGCCACAAACTGTCATATAGAGTATTCTCTCCCTACTGCTCTGTTGTCTTGTCTTGCCACAAACTGTCATATAGAGTATTCTCTCCCTACTGCTGAGTGTTCCTGTCCTGCCACAAACTGTCATATAGAGTATTCTCTCTCTACTGCTCTGTTGTCTTGTCTTGCCACAAACTGTCATATAGAGTATTCTCTCCCTACTGCGGAGTGTTCCTGTCCTGCCACAAACTGTCATATAGAGTATTCTCTCTCTACTGTGGACTGTTCCTGTCCTGCCACAAACTGTCATATAGAGTATTCTCTCCCTACTGCTGAGTGTTCCTGTCCTGCCTCTAACTGTCATATAGAGTATTCTCTCCCTACTGCTGAGTGTTCGTGTCTTGCCACACACTGTCATATAGAGTATTCTCTCTCTACTGCTGAGTGTTCCTGTCTTGCCACAAACTGTCATATAGAGTATTCTCTCCCTCCTGCTGAGTGTTCCTGTCCTGCCACAAACTGTCATAAAGAGTACTCTCTCCCTACTGCTGAGTGTTCCTGTCCTGCCACAAACTGTCATATAGACTATTCTCTCTCTACTGCTCTGTTGTCTTGTCCTGCCACAAACTGTCATATAGAGTATTCTCTCCCCACTGCTGAGTGTTCCTGTCTTGCCACAAACTGTCATATAGAGTATTCTCTCCCTCCTGCTGAGTGTTCCTGTCCTGCCACAAACTGTCATATAGAGTATTCTCTCCCTACTGCTGAGTGTTCCTGTCTTGCCACAAACTGTCATATAGAGTATTCTCTCCCTCCTGCTGAGTGTTCCTGTCCTGCCACAAACTGTCATATAGAGTATTCTCTCTCTACTGCTGAGTGTTCCTGTCCTGCCACAAACTGCCATATAGAGTATTCTCTCTATACTGCTGAGTGTTCCTGTCCTGCCACAAACTGTCATATAGAGTATTCTCTCTCTACTGCTGAGTGTTGTCCTGTCCTGCAACAAACTGTCATATAGAGTATTCTCTCCCTCCTGCTGAGTGTTCCTGTCCTGCCACAAACTGTCATATAGAGTATTCTCTCTCTACTGCTGAATGTTCCTGTCTTGCCACAAACTGTCATATAGAGTATTCTCTCCCTCCTGCTGAGTGTTCCTGTCCTGCCACAAACTGTCATATAGAGTATTCTCTCCCTACTGCTCTGTTGTCTTGTCTTGCCACAAACTGTCATATAGAGTATTCTCTCTCTACTGCTGAGTGTTCCTGTCCTGCCACAAACTGTCATATAGAGTATTCTCTCTATACTGCTGAGTGTTCCTGTCCTTCCACAAACTGTCATATAGAGTATTCTCTCTCTACTGCTGAGTGTTCCTGTCTTGCCACAAACTGTCATATAGAGTATTCTCTCCCTACTGCTGAGTGTTCTTGTCTTGCCACAAACTGTCATATAAAGTATTCTCTCCCTCCTGCTGAGTGTTCCTGTCCTGCCACAAACTGTCATATAGAGTATTCTCTCTCTACTGCTGAGTGTTCCCGTCCTGCCACAAACTGTCATATAGAGTATTCTCTCCCTACTGCTGAGTGTTCCTGTCTTGCCACAAACTGTCATATAGAGTATTCTCTCCCTACTGCTGAGTGTTCCTGTCCTGCCACAAACTGTCATATAGAGTATTCTCTCCCTACTGCTGAGTGTTCCTGTCTTGCCACAAACTGTCATATAGAGTATTCTCTCCCTACTGCTGAGTGTTCCTGTCCTGCCACAAACTGTCATATAGACTATTCTCTCTCTACTGATCTGTTGTCTTGTCCTGCCACAAACTGTCTTATAGAGTATTCTCTCCATACTGCTGAGTGTTCTTGTCCTGCCACAAACTGTCATATAGAGTATTCTCTCCCTACTGCTGAGTGTTCTTGTCTTGCCAAACACTGTCATATAGAGTATTCTCTCTCTACTGCTAAGTGTTCCTGTCTTGCCACAAACTGTCATATAGAGTATTCTCTCCCTCCTGCTGAGTTTTCCTGTCCTGCCACAAACTGTCTTATAGAGTATTCTCTCTCTACTGCTGAGTGTTCCCGTCCTGCCACAAACTGTCATATAGAGTATTCTCTCCCTACTGCTGAGTGTTCCTGTCCTGCCACTAACTGTCATATAGAGTATTCTCTCCCTACTGCTTAGTGTTCCTGTCCTGCCACAAACTGTCATATAGACTATTCTCTCTCTACTGCTCTGTTGTCTTGTCCTGCCACAAACTGTCATATAGAGTATTCTCTCCCTACTGCTGAGTGTTCCTGTCTTGCCACAAACTGTCATATAGAGTATTCTCTCTCTACTGCTGAGTGTTCCTGTCCTGCCACAAACTGTCATATAGAGTATTCTCTCCCTACTGCTGAGTGTTCCTGTCTTGCCACAAACTGTCGTATAGAGTATTCTCTCTCTACTGCTGAGTGTTCCTGTCCTGCCACAAACTGCCATATAGAGTATTCTCTCCCTACTGCTGAGTGTTCCTGTCCTGCCACAAACTGTCATATAGAGTATTCTCTCCCTACTGCTGAGTGTTCCTGTCTTGCCACAAACTTTCATATAGAGTATTCTCTCCCTACTGCTTAGTGTTCCTGTCCTGCCACAAACTGTCATATAGCCTATTCTCTCTCTTCTGCTCTGTTGTCTTGTCCTGCCACAAACTGTCATATAGAGTATTCTCTCCCTACTGCTCTGTTGTCTTGTCTTGCCACAAACTGTCATATAGAGTATTCTCTCCCTACAGCTGAGTGTTCCCGTCCTGCCACAAACTGTCATATAGAGTATTCTCTCCCTACTGCTCTGTTGTCTTGTCTTGCCACAAACTGTCATATAGAGTATTCTCTCCCTACTGCTGAGTGTTCCTGTCCTGCCACAAACTGTCATATAGAGTATTATTTCCCTACTGCTCTGTTGTCTTGTCTTGCCACAAACTGTCATATAGAGTATTCTCTCCCTACTGCTGAGTGTTCCTGTCCTGCCACAAACTGTCATATAGAGTATTCTCTCCCTACTGCTCTGTTGTCTTGTCTTGCCACAAACTGTCATATAGAGTATTCTCTCCCTACTGCGGAGTGTTCCTGTCCTGCCACAAACTGTCATATAGAGTATTCTCTCCCTACTGCTGAGTGTTCCTGTCCTGCCTCTAACTGTCATATAGAGTATTCTCTCCCTACTGCTGAGTGTTCGTGTCTTGCCACACACTGTCATATAGAGTATTCTCTCTCTACTGCTGAGTGTTCCTGTCTTGCCACAAACTGTCATATAGAGTATTCTCTCCCTCCTGCTGAGTGTTCCTGTCCTGCCACAAACTGTCATATAGAGTACTCTCTCCCTACTGCTGAGTGTTCCTGTCCTGCCACAAACTGTCATATAGACTATTCTCTCTCTACTGCTCTGTTGTCTTGTCCTGCCACAAACTGTCATATAGAGTATTCTCTCCCTACTGCTGAGTGTTCCTGTCTTGCCACAAACTGTCATATAGAGTATTCTCTCCCTCCTGCTGAGTGTTCCTGTCCTGCCACAAACTGTCATATAGAGTATTCTCTCCCTACTGCTGAGTGTTCCTGTCTTGCCACAAACTGTCATATAGAGTATTCTCTCCCTCCTGCTGAGTGTTCCTGTCCTGCCACAAACTGTCATATAGAGTATTCTCTCTCTACTGCTGAGTGTTCCTGTCCTGCCACAAACTGCCATATAGAGTATTCTCTCTATACTGCTGAGTGTTCCTGTCCTGCCACAAACTGTCATATAGAGTATTCTCTCTCTACTGCTGAGTGTTGTCTTGTCCTGCCACAAACTGTCATATAGAGTATTCTCTCCCTCCTGCTGAGTGTTCCTGTCCTGCCACAAACTGTCATATAGAGTATTCTCTCTCTACTGCTGAGTGTTCCTGTCTTGCCACAAACTGTCATATAGAGTATTCTCTCCCTCCTGCTGAGTGTTCCTGTCCTGCCACAAACTGTCATATAGAGTATTCTCTCCCTACTGCTCTGTTGTCTTGTCTTGCCACAAACTGTCATATAGAGTATTCTCTCTCTACTGCTGAGTGTTCCTGTCCTGCCACAAACTGTCATATAGAGTATTCTCTCTATACTGCTGAGTGTTCCTGTCCTGCCACAAACTGTCATATAGAGTATTCTCTCTCTACTGCTGAGTGTTCCTGTCTTGCCACAAACTGTCATATAGAGTATTCTCTCCCTTCTGCTGAGTGTTCTTGTCTTGCCACAAACTGTCATATAAAGTATTCTCTCCCTCCTGCTGAGTATTCCTGTCCTGCCACAAACTGTCATATAGAGTATTCTCTCTCTACTGCTGAGTGTTCCCGTCCTGCCACAAACTGTCATATAGAGTATTCTCTCCCTACTGCTGAGTGTTCCTGTCTTGCCACAAACTGTCATAAAGAGTATTCTCTCCCTACTGCTGAGTGTTCCTGTCCTGCCACAAACTGTCATATAGAGTATTCTCTCTCTACTGCTGAGTGTTCCTGTCTTGCCACAAACTGTCATATAGACTATTCTCTCCCTACTGCTGAGTGTTCCTGTCCTGCCACTAACTGTCATATAGACTATTCTCTCTCTACTGATCTGTTGTCTTGTCCTGCCACAAACTGTCTTATAGAGTATTATCTCCATACTCATGAGTGTTCTTGTCCTGCCACAAACTGTCATATAGAGTATTCTCTCCCTACTGCTGAGTGTTCTTGTCTTGCCACACACTGTCATATAGAGTATTCTCTCTCTACTGCTGAGTGTTCCTGTCTTGCCACAAACTGTCATATAGAGTATTCTCTCCCTCCTGCTGAGTGTTCCTGTCCTGCCACAAACTGTCTTATAGAGTATTCTCTCTCTACTGCTGAGTGTTCCCGTCCTGCCACAAACTGTCATATAGAGTATTCTCTCCCTACTGCTGAGTGTTCCCGTCCTGCCACAAACTGTCATATAGAGTATTCACTCCCTATTGCTGAGTGTTCCTGTCCTGCCACAAACTGCCATATAGGGTATTCTCTCCCTACTGCTGAGTGTTCCTGTCCTGCCACAAACTGTCATATAGAGTATTCTCTCTCTACTGCTGAGTGTTCTTGTCCTGCCACAAACTGTCATATAGAGTATTTTCTTTCTACTGCGGAGTGTTCCTGTCTTGCCACAAACTGTCATATAGAGTATTCTCTCCCTCCTGCTGAGTGTTCCCATCCTGCCACAAACTGTCATATAGAGTATTCTCTCCCTACTGCTGAGTGTTCCTGTCATGCCACAAACTGTCATATAGAGTATTATCTCCCTACTGCTGAGTGTTCCTGTCTTGCCACAAACTGTCATATAGAGTATTCTCTCTATACTGCTGAGTGTTCCTGTCTTGCCACAAACTGTCATATAGAGTATTCTCTCCCTACTGGTGAGTTTTCCTGTCCTGCCACAAACTGTCATATAGAGTATTCTCTCTCTACTGCTGAGTGTTCCTTTCCTGCCACAAACTGTCATATAGAGTATTCTCTCTATACTGCTGAGTGTTCCTGTCCTACCACAAACTGTCATATAGAGTATTCTCTCTCTACTGATGAGTGTTCCCGTCCTGCCACAAACTGTCATATAGAGTATTCTCTCCCTACTGCTCTGTTGTCTTGTCCTGCCACAAACTGTCATATAGAGTATTCTCTCTATACTGCTGAGTGTTTCTGTCCTGCCACAAACTGCCGTATAGAGTATTCTCTCTCTACTGCTGAGTGTTCCTGTCCTGCCACAAACTTTCATATAGAGTATTCTCTCCCTACTGCTGAGTGTTCCTGTCCTGCCACAAACTGTCATATTGAGTATTCTCTCTCTACTGCTCTGTTGTCTTGTCTTGCCACAAACTGTCATAGAGAGTATTCTCTCTCTACTGCAAAGTGTTCCTGTCCTGCCACAAACTGTCATATAGAGTATTCTCTCCCTACTGCTGAGTGTTCCTGTCCTGCCACAAACTGTCATATTGAGTATTCTCTCTCTACTGCTGAATGTTCCTGTCCTGCCACAAACTATCATATAGAGTATTCTCTCCCTACTGCTGAGTGTTCCTGTCTTGCCACAAACTGTCATATAGAGTATTCTCTCTCTACTGCTGAGTGTTCCTGTCCTGCCACAAACTGTCATATAGAGTATTCTCTCCCTACTGCTGAGTGTTCCTGTCTTGCCACAAACTGTCATATAGAGTATTCTTTTTCTACTGCTGAGTGTTCCTGTCCTACCACAAACTGTCATATAGAGTATTCTCTCCCTACTGCTGAGTGTTCCTGTCGTGCCACAAACTGTCATATAGAGTATTCTCTCTCTACTGCTGAGTGTTCCTGTCCTGCCACAAACTGTCATATAGAGTATTCTCTCCCTACTGCTGAGTGTTCCTGTCCTGCCACAAACTGTCATATAGAGTATTCTCTCCCTACTGCTCTGTTGTCTTGTCCTGCCACAAACTGTCATATAGAGTATTATCTCCCTACTGCTCAGTTGTCCTGTCCTGCAAAAAAAAACGTCATATAGACAATTCTATTCCTGCTGCATCAAACTTTCAAAAATTTCTCTCTACAGCTCGGTTCTCATGTCCTGTTATAAAGATCATTCTCTCTATATAGCTGCTTTTCCTTAACCTGCCACAAATTGTCATAAAGATTGTTCTTTCTTCCACTCAGTTGTCGTGTCTTATCATTAGGAGTCTTCACTTGAATAAAACTTTGGTGAGTTTTATGATTTCAAATCAATGTTTGAATTCAGTGCACCTATGATGTTATTTCGCAAGGGACTCATATACATACGCGCGCACACGTGCACGCACGCACACTTGGAGTGAATATTTGTGCAATAACCTGGCATTTAATACCATTGGAAATTCAGGTCAGGGACACTATTTACTGATTTGTTTCAAGATGTGCCCATTCTGAAACAAACGCAAATATATTTGAGCCGTTGCATGAGATTTTCAACAATTTGGTATGTGCGACCAGCAAAGGCTCAGACCAGCCTGCGCATATGCGCAGTCAGATCAGAGCCTTTGCAAGTCGCTTGAGTATTCTATGATCGTTAAGCTACTGACTGAACACCATTTGGAGTTTCTAAGCTTAAAAAGAAGCTGCAGAGGCTCGAGTGAGTCTACACTTGTCAAAATGCCACATTATTGGAAATCACGTGTCACAGCTCATTTTTTCTTTTTATATTTCAGACAGAAAATTTCATGAATGCGGCACGATGCTTTTATACAGGTATGTAAGTGGCAATTGAGTATTTACTGTAAATTCAGAAATTTTTGAGAGGGTTTTATTTTTGAGAAACTTCGGAAAATACAACCCTTGCAAAATGACAAAATCAATCTGTCTTTTACTGATGTAGGTAGATCATGATGAATCGTGAATTTTAACGTCACAAAAGTATCTTTTAACGTTTTTCGTGATTTGTTTTGAATTTACTGTATTTACCTCACGTCAGCGTCCTAGATAGGACAAGGGCAATCTGCACGCACATCAACGAATTCGGTGGAATCAACCTCTGCCGTGCATAGAGGGTCTACTTTTCATGAACATTGATAACGTGACGTTGACGTCACAGAAACCATGCCAGCATAATAACAAGTTTTATTGCAGCGAAACAAACGGTTGCAACATTCTAGAATAAACGTCGTAAAAAAGAAGATGCTATAGCGATATTTTATTGAAAAAATAAACTTCATTTATCCTGCTGATAAATGTTTTTAGATAATTAGAATAATCGATTTTAACAGGACTGAACCCACATGCTACAGAAGTAATTATCACTGCGCCATTCCTGGCGAACAAAATGAAGCTTTTTGGTACATACATAATGTTCCTTACAAACACCCGAGCCATTATTGGATTCTCGAATTGTGGCGGATTTTCCCTAATGAGGACAAGGGTGCAAATTTTTTTGTGCGGTGGACTTTTTGCATTATTAATCTTGCCCTAGCCATGGTTGAGCTTTGAGTTCGTCGGATGTCCAACCAGGCTTGACCCAGGGTGTCGTATATTTTATATAGATTTATCAAGAGAACACTTGTCTGAGACCTCAATACCCAGAGCCCTGATATTTGGTATGCAGCAGCACCTAGTGGTCCTCTTTTAAATTTGCTCAAACTATAGCCCTGTGTTTGAAAATGACACTGTCCGGAAAGTCACATGTTTTACATACATGTAGGTTCATGCATGACTAAATGTATGAAACTTTTATAACAAATAGAACCTTCCATCCTCATAGTTTTATCATTTTGGGGTGGTTTATAATGCATAATAAGTAACTGGTAGACATTAAAAATATTCTCTAATTGTCCTTTATGCTAAATTGAAAAATATGGAAATTGAAATTATCAATAACAACATTTCAAAGACTTAGTATCAAAATTTTAATTCATGACAGCAAACAGTACTGACTCGGATGACATGGCACACTATGATTTAATGATATATTATCAGGTCTACATGGCTTTCTTATTCATCATTTGTGCGAGGTTAGACACAAATGGATTGAAACAAAAAAAACACAAAAACAATACGTTAGCTAAAGTGGTACTTTCCATGGCATTATACAATTATTGACTTCAATTTCGGTAGACATAAGGATTTATCTACCCTAAAAAGTGATAATTCGCAGAGGCCGCTAGGCCGAGGTGAATATCACTTTTAAGGGTAGATAAATCTTTATGGCTACCAAAATTGAAGTCAATAACTGTTTTGTTATATGACTTTTCATTTAAAAATAAAAAATGTTGCTACTTTCACTTTTGTTGTCAAAGACATCTAAGGACTTTCTCACAAGTTTTAGCAACTCTCTTTAAAATATTATACAATTATTGACTTCAATTTCGGTAGACATAAGGATTTATCTACCCGAAAAAGTGATAATTCACCGAGGCCGCTAGGCCGAGCTGAATATCACTTTTAAGGGTAGATAAATCCTCATGTCTACCGAAATTGAAGTCAATAACTGTTTTGTTATATGACTTTTCAACTTAGAATGAAAATTTTCTACTTTCACTTTTGTTGTTGAAGTCAACTTTCAACCTAAGGACTTTCTGACAAGTTTTATCAACTGTTATTAAAATATTTTAATGTAGTATTTTGTAATTTTAAATGTATATTAATTCTCTGAATGTGGAATGTAAAATTTAATCATAAAACTTTTTTTACATTCTGTTTATTCAAACAAAGATAAATGAACAAACAAAACATAACAAAACAGTTGTTAAAATTCATGAAAGTCTTTAGTTTACCTGTTGGGGTGTGAAACAGCAAATCATGTCAATTTCATGCAGCACATGCTAGTTTTATACTCATCATGCTATTTTTAGCTCTCTAGAGGGTGATATTGCAGAAGTGTCAAACATATTAACTTCTGGAAACTAGTTTGAGCTGGATTTCATCCTATATCACCTTCTGAGCCAGTTTAGACCAGTTTTCAGGTAGACATATAGATTTATGAAGACTAATTGGGCCAATCAGGCGACAGGATTCTCTCCAGTCATATAACAATTTAATGTATAGTATTTTGCATTTTCAAATGTATATTAATTCTCCTTATGGGGAATATGAAATGTTATCATAAAACTGTTTTTACAATTTGTTTATTCAAACAAAGATAAAAACAAACTGCTGTAAAAATTCATGAAAGTCTTTAATTTACCTGTTGGGATGTTAAACAGCAAATCATGTCAATTTCATGCAGCACATGCTAGTTTCACACTCATCATGCTATTTTTAGCTCTCTAGAGAGTAATATTGCAGAGGTGTCAAAAATATTAACTTCTTGAAACTAGTTCGAGCTGGTTACCATGCAATATTAACTTGTGGACCTGTTTAGACCAGTTTCCAGGTAGACATAGAGTTTTATGAAGACAAATTGGGCCAATCAGGAGACAGGATTCTCTCCAGTTCTATAACAAACTAAATTATCTTGTCTACACTGCTTGCTTATACCCCATAGTGGTATTCAAATGGTGTTTAAAAATTGTAGTTACTTAAAACACAACATCAAAAGATACACAAAGTATTGTTCATCTGTTTTCATATTATTATTATTATTATTATTATTATTATTATTATTATTGATAATAGGATGATCCAAGGACATTAGAGATAAACCCTTTATATTTATTTATTTATCTAATTATTTATTTGCTGGATGTTACAATCTACATTTTCACCAGCTGGAAAATGATGTAGTGCGCATGGAGTTGACTCCCTAGGGCACCTTTGTCCACTAGGTATTGGACTTCTAGTGCACTTTGATGTCTATTCCTAGTTTAAACTAAGTGAACAAGAAGTGCACTATGTGTAAGGTTTAAGGTCGCAACAGCTGACGTCCTGCTGCGTGGATAAATTTCTCCCAGTACATCGATACAGTGTTGATATTTTTTTCATATTCGGGTCCTTCATGAATATTGGGTTCTGATAAAAACAGACTACCACTTAAGCCGGTGCTAGGTGGCGTGAGAGTTGTTGCACTTTCCATTAGTTCTCATGAACAGACTCAATAAAACTGAGTCTGCTGATTTTTAATATTGTAGGTTCTCTCTATTTCTGAATGATCAGTTTTTCAGATTATTTAATGGTCGCAACAGCTGTCGTTGTACTGCGTAGAGTTGGTAAAACTTCTTACCGTACATTGATATAGTGTTGATATTAGGGCTGCATAGATACAGTTACCTTGCGATATGATACTATCGCAATATTTGCCTCACGATACGATATGTATCGGGATACATTTTTGACAACTTGAGAACCTTAGAAATAACATAGATCTATGAAATTAGGAGAAGTAAATACTCAAATATTAACCCTTGTCATGCTGGATGTTTTATGTACTACACTCTCCAATCCAATTTTTATCAAAATCATTTAAAATATTCCAATTATTAGCATGTATTTACAAGCAGAGCAGAAAAAACATGTATATTAAGATCATCTGGATCCTCAGAAGCCAGCTGATATTGTTCTTCTCTGTTTCAAAACAGGATATATCAAGAGTTTAGCATGAAAAAGGGTTAACTAATTAAAGCAGAAAAATTAAAAGGGAAAATGGTAACATTCATTTTGTACAAAAACATATATCTTTAAAATAAATTTCTAATATATAATACTAAGTGCTGTGTCATTAGCGTATCGTGAAATGACCTCGCGATACAATATGTGTATCGTCAGAAAAAGTATCGCGATACAATACAATTTCAGTTAATCTTTGCAGCTCTAGTTGATGTTTTATTCATATTCGGGTCCTTCAGGAATATTGGTTCTGATAAAAAGCGAAATACAGCTAAAGCCAGTGCTAGGGGGCGTGTTGCACTTTCCATTAGTTCTCATGAACAGACTCATTAAAACCGAGTCTGCTGTTTTCTAATATTGTAGGTTCTATTTCTGAAGGATCCATTTTTTCAGATTATAAGCTTACTTGAGGGATATTGGTTTGGGGTTGTTCGTCCATCCTTCTGGTTTCTCAGTCCGTCTGTCTTTCATCATCAGCCATAACTAGGTAACCAATGGATGGAAGTTCATGAAACTTATACTTAATATATATTATGATGAGGTAATGCACGTGAAGTTTTATTGGGGTTTCAGCAGTTATATTTTGATTGCCTATATTTTATTGGTTTTTCCATCCTCAGCCATAACTTAGTAAGCAATGGATGGAATTGCATGAAACTTATACTGATTATATATGACTTAAGGATGGTTATGTACATGAAGTTTTGTCAGGATATCCTAAGTGCTAGAGGAGTCATTGTCCTTTGATTGCTTAAATTTAAATAATTCATTGCTTCCTCAGCCATAACTTAGTAAGCAATTGATCAAATTTCATGAGTTTTATTTTGAGTATATGTGACCATAATATGATAATGCACATGAAGTTTTGTCAGGATTTCCTAGGCAATAGACGAGTTATTGCCTTTTGGCTTTCAGAATGTCAATGCGTTTTCCTGTCCTCAACCATTAATTAGCAAGCAATAGAAGGAATTTCATGAAATTTATATATGAACATAGTGTGATGATGGATGTGAAGTTTCATTGCCTTAATTTCAATGAAAACAACCTCATATAATTTCTGCGGGGGATATAAATTCGTTATCAAATTTGCTAGTTAAATACTGTATTTGTATAGCCCCTCTGACACGTAAAATATCTTAGCATGCGATTTTAGTAATACAGAATCAATTCACTGGGTAACATAATCTCATTTATATAAGGTTAAAATTGTAATGTAAACCTGTGTTTTGGTATGTAATGGAAAGCTTTTAAAGCTCTTAAAGAATTCCAGTCTTTTCTATTATTTTTCAGCCACAGTATTTGACGACAACTGGACAACAGAGGAACATATCCGTGTAGGCCAAATCTTATGGATGAATATTTTTACAGTCAAAACAGATGAGTTCAGAAGGGACATACGGGTAATTAAGATACCCTTAAAAATTGAGAGAATTTTACATGGTGATCTATAAATTTAAAATTGATGAAACGCTTTTTTAAAAACTGTTCCATAAATTGTAAATGAAACTTCCACAAGTACCATATGATCATTATGTCAGTAGGGAGACATATTGTTTTTCCTCTTGAGGCCCTCTGTCTGCCCGTCTGTCTGTCACAAAATTGTGCCCCCTCTATAACTTGAAATAACTTGTAGTTGTATGACGATTGTATTATATTAATACTCTTAAGCGTGAGCTTGTTGACACTAATGCCTATTGACTGCAGCCTTCTTTAAGTGAGAGGGTGATTGTTGATGGGCATGGTTGTCATACAGCCCTATATTGTGGTTTCAAAGCTAAAGAAAATCAAGACGAAAATCCTACGTTGTATTGGTTGCCTAAACTCCATTAAAAACCCTATAAAGCAAGATTTTTGCTAATTCTAGTTCTTGTATTACAACAGAACTTTCTAAATTGTTAACCTCGTGTCTTACAGCTGTTAAAAAACATGTTATCAAGTATTGTGAAAAGGTATATGAGAGATCCGATAAAAACCTATTTTGGTCTATTAAAAATTCAGGTGAAATTTTAGATAAACTTAAAGCTAGAGATTTCAATGCGACCAGTATGTCTACTTATGATTTTTCTACTCTACACTACTTTACCTCATAATTTAATTAAAGATAAACTTATTGATCTTATTGAAAGAACCTTCCAGAGAGAAGGCTCTCCTTACCTTGCATGTAATGTCAGAAATGCATTTTTACTTCCAAAAAACTTAAAAAAATTCATGCATGGTCGTGTAAAAATGTATGTGATGCGCTGACCTTTTTGTTGGACAGCATTTTTATTCCATTTGGCACCAAGCTGTATTAACAAGTAGGTGGAATTCCTATGGGCATTAATTATGTTCCCCTGTTTGCAGATTTATTCCTGTTTTGATATGAGAGGAATTTTATGATGTATCTTTCAAATGATAAGCAGGCAGATGTTATGGTTTGCGTTTAACACTACATCCAGATATTTGGACGATATTTTAAATATTAATAATGTTTATTAGCTCACCTGAGCCGAAGGCTCCGAGGTGAGCTAATAGTATACCAGTGACTCCGGCGTCCGTCGTCTGTCGTCCGTCGTCCGTCAACATTTTCAAACATCTTCTCCTCTGAAACTACTGGGCCTATTGAACTCAAATTTCATATGGAGACTCCTTAGGATAGGGGAACGAAAGTTTATTCAAATGGTCTTGATCACATGACCAAAATGGCCACCATGCCCAAATATGGTAAAACCCCTTTAAAAATCTTCTTCTCCAGAACCAGAAGGCCGATGACCTTGGGACTTGGTATGTAGCATAGGGGATGTAGGACCTACCAAGTTTGTTTAAATGATGAACCTAGGTTGACCTTGACCTACTTAACGTCAAGGTCAAATTTTCTTCCTAATGCATTTAAATGGGATTTTTTTTAAAACTTGATTTTTTGAAAACTGTTAAAGCCAAAGTCATTATTCTTTCTTGATATGTTAAAACTAATGAGACAATGGCTATAAATAAGTTTCAAAGGTCAAGGTTGACCTTTGCCCTTTCAGCCAAGGTCGCTCATATTGTGGTCCCATCAATATATTCAAGCTTAGTTTTCTCACAAACCATTGGTCCAATTGAACTCAAATTTCATGTGAAGACTCCTTATGATAAGTTAGCCAAAACTTATACAAAACATTTGGTCACATCGCAAAAATGGCCGCCATGCCCATATATGGTAAAAAACTTTAAAAACTTTCTTCTTCAGAACCAGGAGGTGGATGACCTTGGGAATTGGTATGTTGCATCGGGGATGTGAGGCCTGCTAAGTTTGTTCAAATAATGATCCTAGGTTGACCTTGAACTACTTAACGTCAAGGCCAATTTTGCTTCCTAATGTATTTAAATAGGAATTTTTTTTAAAACTTGATTTTTTAAATACTATTGAAGCCAAAGTCATATACTTACTTGATATGTTGAAATTAATGAGACAATGGCTATAAATAATTTTTCAAAGATCAAGGTTGACCGTTGCCCTTTCAGCCAAGGTCACTCATATTGTGGTCTCATCAATATATTAAAACATAGTTTTCTCACAAACCATTGGTCCAATTGAACTCAAATTTCATGTGAAGACTCCTTATGATAAGTTAGTCAAAATTTATGCAAAACATTTTGGTCACGTGACAAAGATGGCCGCCATGCCCATATATGGCAAAATTCTTTTAAAAATCTTCTGCTCTAGAACCAGAAGGCCAGTGACCTTGAGACTTGGTATGTCACATTGGGGATGTGGGGCCTACCAAGTCCGTTCAAGTGATGATCCCAAGATGACCTTGACCTACTTAACGTGGAGGTCAAATTTGCTCCCTTATGCATTTGAATACTGTGGAAGCCAAAGTCATTATTCTCATTGATATGTTAAATCTAGTGTCTATAAATAAGTTTCAAAGGTCAAGGTTGACCTTTCAGCCAAGGTTGCTCATTCAACACATTTAAACATAGTTTTCTCAAAAACCACTAGGCCAATTGAACTCAAATTTCATATGACAACTCCTGATGAGTGGTTAGTCAAAATTTGGACCAATTGTAATTGTCACATGACTAAGATGGCCACCACGCCTATATATGGTAAAAACCATTTAAATATCTTCTCCTCTGGAACCAAAACGACAATGGCTTTGGGACGTGCTATGTAGTATTGGTGATGTGGTACTTACCAGGTTTGCACAAATGATGAATCTAGGTTAACCTTGACCTACTTTATGGCAAGGTAAAATTTGATTCCTAATGCATTTATAACTGGAAAATCTTAAAATTTCATTTTTCTATAACAGTTTTAGCGGAAATCATAATACATGTGAGAAATGTTTAACCTAATGAGACAATGGAATACTAAATGTCAAGCTGACCTGTGACCTTTAATCCAAGGCCACATATTTGGACAACCACATACCTATCTAAACATCTTTTTTTCAGAAATCACTAGGCTGTTAGAATGGCTGCAACCCCAATATATTGTAAAACAAAATATGTTTCATTAAAAGCTGTAGTTGACCTTGACCTGTTTTAAAATTATTAAGGAGATCAGGTGAGCGCCTCAGGACCTTCATCAGGTCCTCTAGTTTTGACTATATGTTTGGTCAAATATACTCTTCAGAGCTCCAACTGAATAAAGCCAATACCTCTGATACCAAAGCCGCATTTTTAGACTTGCATTTGTCAATTTCTAATGATATTGTTTCTACCAAAATATATGATGAACGTGACGACTTTGATTTTGAAATTGTCAATTTACCATTTTTAGATGGTGATGCTCCTCGTCTACATCATATGGAGTCTATATCTCTCAACTCATTCGTTTTGCTAGAGCATCTAGCTATGTTGCTGACTTCAACACTCGCAATAAATTGTTAACTCAGAAACTTCTTAAACAAGGCTATCAGTATCATAAACTTCACAAAACATTTTCAAAATTTTATAGACGATACTATGATTTGATTTCTAAAATCCAAGTTGGACTAAAATCTCTCTTGCGCCAAGGACTTTCGGAACCTGATTTCTATGGTGACTTGGTGTATAAGTTGAAGAAGATTGTTGGCTCTAATAATTTTTCAGCGCAGTTTGTTAAAATAATTTCCCATTATAAAAAGATTGGCTATAACATTAATGTATTGCAACAGACTGCATGCTTGATGGTCAACCCAATTATGGTTGGCAACTTTGCTTTCCTCTTTAATTGCTCACCAGTTGGTCGGACTTCAGACTCTTTGATTGTTCCGACTTAAAGACTTATCTATTGATGAGATGGTAGGGGCCTGATGCTTTGGCTCTTTGTCGGGCCCACAGGGGTTTACCTGTTGGATTTCTTATGCTCCGGTATTCAGTTTTATTTACTGTTGAGTCCTTATCTTTGCTTTATCTTCTTGTTTTATCTTGATTTATATGTTCTGGGAGATGATGCGTTGGTGGGTTTGGGGTCTTTTGTGCGGACCAGACATCTATATGTCTTGATCCACATCTGAATTAAGGCTGAGGTTGGTGCCGTTAAACCGGTTTAAGCCCTCCAGTACAGTAGCGTGTTCATAACCTGTCTAAAACTTATCTCTAACGTATTCAGTATACACCAACGTACTTGCTTAATTTCTCATACGTCGGCATACACTGGTGCTTATGTACCTTAACGTATGCATAACATCCCTGCTGCGTACATCTTGCGTATGACTAACGTATAGAAGCAGTACGTTGCAAACGCTGTAATTCTTAATGGATGCACAAAATTTTAAACCTCTTGGCCGTATGTAAACGTATACCACCTTACTATAGCGTATTCATAACGTGTTTAAAAAAATTTTCTAACGTACTCAGCATGTACCAACCTACTTGCTGAATTTTTTCATACGTCGGCATACGTTGGTGCCATACGTCGTAGTGTGACAGGGTCTTTAAGGTAATACTTGATCTATTTAAATTGGCCAAACATTCATGTAATATAAAAGAGCATTTCTTGACTTACGGGTATTTATATTTATAAAAGTTATTTGGGCCCATTACTTTGTAGTTTATGTTACATCTTAAACTACTCCCTTTAAAATCATTGACATTCTGTTAGATAATTCCTTTGATAAGCTTCTCATTTGGTTTTTATGTTTTAAATATATGTTCCAAAAGACAAATAATGGACCGTTTTATAACTGTAAACAGCTTGTTTTTATCACAAATACTTTAAGAGTTATAAACTATTAAATATGATGACCCTGAATAAAACATTAAATAAGGTAAGAATATTTTTATTCCATAATTTAGCAAGAAATTCTATATAAAAAACCTTTAAATACCATATATGAACATTCTGTTGATAAGCAAGAATGAAAGGCTATATTCAACAGCGTTTCTGGTGTAAAATAATAATTTGTTGTTTGTATGGCATTATGTAACGTATATTAAAACTTTCAAGACAATATATACATTGCTTTATTCCTTATATCAAACGTCATAGGGTATTTTATTTCATCTCAAAACTGACTGTGCTAGTAAAATAGATATGAATATACCAGTCTGTCTGGGGAAAAAAGATTTATCAGTTTGTATTTTTAGTTCCAATAATTATCCATGTACATTTCATTTGCAAAATAGTATATATTTGAACTTTTTATATCTACAAAAATGATTCGCCCAAAATGATAGATTTTAAAACTCATAAACAATGGAAATGATAACATTCAAGTAACAGTATTTAGAAGATTACATTCCCATTTTCTGTAAAATTTGTTAAAATAACATATATTACCGTACAAAATATATCATATGACCATATATGTATTGTTCAGTCTTTATATGTTAATCTTAAACCTTTCTAGCACAGACATAATAAGTTGGGCCAGCACACGAGATTTTGGTACTTATTGCATCAATGAGCAGCGAAAGCACAGAGGAATCTGTTGATATGCACAGTCTCACCAGAGACTTCACTTCTAGCATACACAACGAATGGAAATATAGGAGGACTCAGACCAAACATTTAGACTATGTCGAATGGGCCAAAAAAATGGTCCTGTGTAAATTTCGTGACGATTTTTGGCGACCTATATAAAATTAAACTTTAGGGTATTTGCAACAATTTCAGCCAATTCGCCCATTGAGTTTGGCGTCTGGTCTGAGTAATGACGTCATCAAAATGGCGGCCATCGCACAATTATAATGCATGAGTATGTAAGAAAAATCAAAGTATGTTCGCAAAATAAACGTTTTTGTTGATAGATTTAATACCAGTACTGCTCCAGATTTTAAACAGAAACAATATTACATAGAATTCTTCTTTAAAATGCAATAGGCCATCTTGTCCATGAGCAAAGGGCATGAGTGACATTGTAGCATATGTCGAAAAGGACAAAATTAGGCCCCATTGTAAATTTCGTGACGATTTTCGGCGAACTATATCAAATTAAACTTTGAGGCATAAGCAACGATTTTATCCAGTTCACCAATCTGAGATCCGCTTCTGTCGTAAATAGTGAAGTCATCAAAATGGGGGTCACCACGCTATTGATTCGAATATTCATAGTATATGTATTAAAGTATGTTAGCCAGACAAAGTATTTTATAGTTTAGTGCTTGTGCGGCTCCAGATTGTTAATAGAAACTTCATTATACAATATTGTACATGCCCGAGGGTGTTCATATTTGGCACAGTAATTGGCTATTGAGCGTAGACTATAAAAAAGGTCTCAGATCTGATCATCAATGTGACCTTGAAATCGAAGATCAAAGTCATATATACTTAGAATCTATCTGACTTATGGCTCGTAATACGAACTCCTCTTTTATGTTTTCACTAAGGACGTTCATGTTTGGCACAATGGTTGCCTGTGGTGTGTAGATTACAACAAAAAAATTAAGATCAGCGATATGAGTTTGGAGTCAAAGGTCAAGGTCAAATATATTTAAAATAACAGCTCTTAAAGCAAACTCCACATTCATAAATCCACCAACCCAATGTGTCTATTCATCTGTTTATCCATAAATCTTGTATCTCATTAAACCTTTAAAAATTCTCTAAGCTTTTGTCAAATGTTCACCTCAGTTAGACGTGTGCAGAACCCATGACTCAATTACGCAGACTTAAAGTCAGGGTTACAGTTACAGGTAATGGAATTTAGCCTTCAATTGCGCGTAGCTCCATATCTCCTCAAACCCTTGAAGGATTATCATTACACTTTGATAAGATGTTCAGCTCAGTGCGAGGGTGTGCAAAACACATAGCTCAATCATGCAAACTAAAGGCCAAGGTCACAGTTGAAGGTAATGGATTGAACATTGAATTTCATGTCAATCCTATATTCAATTTTGGTCGAATATTTCTCTAAGTTAGATGATGTGCGGAGCGTGTAATTCAACCATGACTACAAGGTCGTAGTCACCAGTGGTGACCACAAGTTTGAGCCTTTAATTCTATGTCCGCACCATATCGCCTTTACCCTGAAATTATTTCATAAAACATAGGTGAAAAGTCGGGTTCATTGAGAGGGTATGCAAAATGTATGTCAACACTGGCTAAAGCTCTATGTAAAAATTTAAGGTCACAAGTTTGAGCTTTTGAATTCCTTCCTTTATGTCAGAAGGATTTTCATTTTAACTTTAGTCTAATATTCAACTCATTGAGACTGTATGCAAACATTATGTTTCATCCATGCCAACTCAAGGTCACAGTTGAAGGTCAATAATTTGAACATTTGATTTCATGTTTGCATTATGTTTCTTTTAAATTTGCTAAACTAAAATGGTTTCTTCAGCGAGAAGATGTACATAATACATGTCTCCCTTATACGGGCTCAAGGTCAGTGTCCAAACTTCATGCCAAGCCTTGAAGGATATTAATTTAACTCTGGTTACATATTGACCTAAGTTAAGGAAAATGTGCAGGACACATGTCCATGGCCGTTCATGGTACCAGTCATGGGGCTAATGACTTTTGCTCTCAGCAACCAAAGACATGCATGGTTGCCTTGCCATTTTATGTCCTTTAAAACAGTATTTTAGTCATGCTATGATAATGGATGGATGGCTAAAAAGCTGAGTGCAATGAGGTGATGTATAGGTCAAGCAGTAATCGAACCCTGGACGCTGTGATCCATATTAGGGAGCACTAATCGCTCGGTGACGCGGTCACTTCGACAACTACAGGTCCAATCACTCTGTCGTTCTGCGGTTAGGGATATAGCTGCCCTTCCAACTGCCTTCATGAGCTTTGCCTGATGGTGTTCGTATTTAGCACACTGATTGCTTATGATGTCTAGATGACAACGAAGGTTTTCAGATTACTGATATAATTTCGGAGGCAAAGGTCAAGGTCAAGTATACTTGAAACCTATATTTATATAGTATGGTCTCAAATTCATCAAAACAAAGAAGCCGCTGTACTCCTCGCCTTGTAAACCAGGGGTCTTGTGTTTGATCTCCGGCTTCAGTAGTCTGTCAGATGAGAATTTAAGCTGTGGCCTCGTCTCAATATGACCTTAGCTGTTGGAGGGACGTTAAGCACCGACAAACAATCAAATATACAAAAGGAAACAAAAACACTCAATTTCAGCATGATGTCCTATGGGATAACAAGTACGGTAATGGGTTCTGGTCAATTTTATTGAATGGGAAGCCCAAAATCGGGTTCCAGGGATCAGAAAAAAACACGTCATTGTCGTATCAGAAGACACCAAATCGATCAAATAAAGACAAAAAAATTGATTCCAGCAAGAAATTCCCACATTACTAGTGTTTTGAATCTATTTACTTAATATGTATGTATGTGCATAAGTAGCACTTAAGCGGCCATTTTGATGACGTCATCATTCGGTCCAGACGCAGAACTCAGATGTGTGAACCGGTTTAAATTGTTACATATGCCCCAAAGTTTATTTTGATATAGGTCACCAAAAATCGTCACAAAATTTACACGAGATTCCCATTCGACATAGACTATAAGGTCAAATGTCGTGTACGATAACAGCTTCATAATTCGGCTCTAGGCCTATTTCAATGAAATAAGGACCCAAAAAATAGATTTTTTCCATTCTAGTGTTATAAAACCTAATTCACTTCACATTTTGTATAGAATGGCCCCCAAAGCAACTAAACCAGAACAAAAATCACTTAAAAATAGTGAGTATGATCAGGAAATACCACAATCACAAACCACAGACAACCCCATGGCACCCCGAGGAAGAGTCACTCTACCATCACGAGACACCAGGAAGACATAAAGCAAAGCAACCAGCTTTCTCTTCCCCATCAAGATGATTGCAATACTGGAATGGACATAAAGTAACGTACAACAAAACATAGAACAATTACAATTCATTTTAGCACAAACTTTCTACAGGATTACAACATAAGTAATGGGATCTGGGTCAAATTTATCGATTTGGGAGCCCCAAATGGACTCTAGGCGTCTGAAGAAAATGTAACACATCTTTTTCGTATTGTTTGACGTCCAATCAGTTAAATAAAGACGAAAAATCATTTCCAGCAATAAATTCTCCCTCAACTATTGCTTTAAATACGATGTCTTATATGTGTACATAAGTAGCACTATGGCCGCCATTTTGATAACGTCATTACTCGGACCAGACGCAGAACTCAGATCGGCGAACTGGTTCAAATTGTTACATATGACCCAAAGTTTATTTTTGTATAGCCCACCGAAAATCGTCACAAAATTTACAGCGGATGCCCATTCGACATAGACTAATTAGACCTCTAGCCGATCATGATACATCAGCACGAACTTTCAAATGAGGCTATTTTGATATATATTATACGATAAGTACCAAAGTCTCATAGGGAGCGCAGTGGCTCAGTGGTAGAGTGCTTGACTCGAGACCAAAGGGCCGCGGGCTTGAGCCTCACCGGCGTCTCTGCGTTGTGGTCCTTGAGCAAGACACATTTATCCTAGCTTAGTACTGGTTCAACCCAGGAAGACCCGTCCCGCATAACTGAAAGATTGTTGAGTGGATGTAAAGAATCAAATCAAACAAAACAAACAAAAAACCAAAGTCTCATAGGCTGGCCCATATTACTAATAAATTGACTGATGGAGCTGTTCACAAAATTTGAGGATTACTTAGCAAAGTACAGATGATCAATTCCATCGTTGTAGTTGTTGTATATAACTTTGCCGGATTCGACGCACCTCTTGCAGAGTAGAATGTATAATAATCCTCACAACCACTTTGTATATTACATATATTTACACTTGTAAAACCACAGTTAAAATGATGCTAGTACACCACCATATTTTATAATAATTAAAATGTCTTAAAAACACTGGAGTATTTACGGTGTATCATGCATCCAATTTACAGGGGCAAGATTTTCAAAGTTTTTAAGTTTTTTAATTTCTTTGTTCGCCTAACACAGTCGTCTTATGTGGATAATAAGTTCTGAGACAGTCTTTGAATCGATAACTGTAGAACATTCAATCCGTAGCCATATCTTGATATCTCTCTTGTAGAGCCTGATATCCTTCTACCATGAACTAGAGGAAATAGCAGGTCTTGCTGAACAGTTACGGCGATGGAATGTTTCTATTCAAATATGTATGGATGTGATTGGAATATGTGAAGCATATACCATACTACACAGGCCAAAGGGAGGGGAGCACACATGCAGAGAAATCTCAAGGGAGAATTTGATGAGGAGGGCTAGGTGTGAACTTGGTTTGGTAGGTCTACCCTTTCTTTCTCTCAATGAACTTAGGGAGAGAGTTAAGCTAGATGCTAGAAGCTTTCTATATGTATCAAGTTTAGTTATCATACTTTCCAGAAAGCTGATAAGAATGCACAGATCAGACTATGCGGCTGCACCTTAATTATTGAAATAAAACAAAACCATTGTTAGCTCACCAAGTTTATTCAAATTATGCTTCTGTCGGCCAAAAATGGTCCAGCCATGGCTGTCATTTTTTTTTGTTGAAGTCCTACATCCTATTTATTTTGTCAAGATCACCAATGTTAAGTAAAAATGAAACTGCTGATCTATCAAAATTCATAGCTGGACATTGAGAGGAGTTATGATTTCCTATACCTTTATAAACAGTCATTCTCAGGTGGGCTACCAAGGGCTCAAGGGTCCTCTTGTTTTTGAGAAATTGGCTAATTGATCAACGTGGCTCAGTAAGCACATCTTTATATCGTCAGAAGAAAGTCAGCCATCATACAATGTGACTGACTATGTACGAGGGTTGTCCCAGAAAGTCGTAGACTTTTGTTAAAACACAAGACTGTGTATCAGGAATTCTGAAATTGTATGATATTTTTATATACATCACATGAACAATTTTCACATATATGGGTAGAATCACACTTTAGATAGCAACGTAATGAACGTTTACTTGACTGTGTGTCGATGTGTGTGGAGAACCTCAAATTTTTGTAATTCAATTCATCTAGTCCAAATATAAGTCATTCAATTAAATTCCACCGTTGTAATTCACACAAATACCTCCTTGACAAGGGACTACTCAAGGTATAGTGTTGAAATTTTGAAACATTTTCCACCGTGGGCATTGATTTTATAGAAGATATATCATGCCTACTACATTTTTATTTTTCAGAAAATGCAAACGTTTTAAGAACGGTGCTGCGCAAAAATAGACTTTCAATATAATTTGGCTAATTACACTCACAAAATCCTGTTCTTCTTATGTTAACTAATTGGCTTAGTAGTCACTAGTATCGTTAAATGGATTTCGTGTAAAACTATTATAGTAGTACAAAAAAAAAACACATTCCTTTTCGTCATTTTAACTGAACACATGTTATTTTGCTGTCAGTTATTTTAATAGGATGCATGTTTTCTCGTATAAACTATAAAAGATCACGCTTGTTTGTTTGCTAAACATACCTTAACTAAATATTAATTCATTAGTTGAACTAGGAATACTTACCTAACAAACAGACCGCAATGTTGATGCAGTTAGAGCTTATATAAAAGGAGTATAAACAAAACGTTTGACCAACCCTCTCTGAAAACAAAGCAAAATAATTCGCGTCCTGCTTCTCACACGCTGACACAAAGTCAAACAAACGTCCATAACTTTGTTATTTAAATAGTGATTCCATCATACAAATATAAGAGAATTCCTGATACACAGTCTTTTGTTATAACAAAAATAGTAAGTGAGTATGATCAGGAATTACCACAATCACAAACCGCAGACAACCCTATGGCACCACGAGGAAGAGCCACTCAACCATCATGAGACACCAGGAAGACAAATTAAGCAAAGCAACCAGCTCTTTCTTCCCCATCAAGATGATTGCAGTGCTAGAATGGACATAAAGTAACGTACAACAAAACATAGAACAATTACAGACTCCCACAATGGGAGTTACAACAATAAACAAAAAGTCAACAACAACAGAACCACCGCCTTAGAACGGACAGCAGCCTAAGCCACGGGGGGTGGGGGTGCTTAAATGCATTTTACTGGTACCAATTCTTCGCCCTAGATTCTACTGTTCTTCGACTTTCTGGGACAACCCTCATTTGTGTCTGTGTTCGTCACAGCTTAATTTATTACTACACGTACATGTAGGGTCTTAAACATTCCATCTTTACTTCTCTAGTTTTGCACCTATGTATGCTCTTGATAGAATATTGAGCACCCCTGGAATGCATTCTGATTGATATTGAAATGGGGTTAACAGTCCAATTTAGATATGATAATAATACCTTTTTAGCTCGACTGACTTTTTTGGATCAGTCAATGTCCAACATATGTCGTCCTTGGCCCAGCGTCAGCGACCTCCTTTAAATGACAACTCTTATTCTACTAGGCCTATTTAAATAATCTGGAAAAACGGATTCCTCAGAAATAGAGAGAATCAACAATATAAGAAAACAGCAGACTCAGTTTTATTGAGTTTGTTCATGGGCACTAATGGAAAGTGCAACAATTCTCACGCCCCCTAGCAACCGCTTAAGTGGTATTCTGCTTTCTGTCAGAACCCAATATTCCTGAAGGACCAGAATATGAAAAAAATCAACACTGTATTGATGTACAGGCAGAAGTTTTACTAACTCTACGCTGCACAACGACAGCTGTTGCAACCTCTGAATAAATTGGAAAAACAGAGCCCTCAGAAATAGAAAGAACCTACAATATAAGAAAACAGCAGACTCGGTTTTATTGAGGCTGTTTATGAGAACTAATGGAAAGTGCAACAATTCCTACGCCCCCTAGCACAGGACTAAGCAGTATTCTGCTCCCTGTCAGAACCCAATATTCCTGGAGGACCATAATATGAGAAAATATCAACACTATAATGATGTACAGGGAGAAGTTTTACCAACTCCACGCGCAACAATGATAGCTGTCGCAACCTCTGAATAATCTGGAAAACCGAATCCCTCAGAAATAGAGAGAACCTACAATATAAGAAAACAGCAGACACGTAAACCTAGCTTCACAGAAACGTTTTCTATGGGACCCTATACAAATGTAGCAAACATGAACTTGGTTTAAACATATTTTATTCAGATTAATTTGTACATGGTATATACAGCTTGAAACAATATGATGAAGACAACAACGGAAGCATATAGTTCTTCTCTAACATGTCATTGATCCATCAAACAACATGGTCCCAGGGGCGTAGCTTTTTGTGGCTAAAGAAACTGTTTAAATCCTCGCCTGAGGCTGCTGATAAGAATTTAAAATAATGTAGTAGAAATGGTCACCAGGTGACCTTCTACAAAAATAGCGAAACGAAATTGATCTGTCAAAAACACAGTTGCCATTATCCTTACGTACATGGATGTGTTCCCATATATACTGCTATAGGAAACTATCTGGCTTATTGCAGCTGAGGAAACCATTAACACCTCTTAAACCACTGATAAGATTTCAAAATAATTTTGCTGACTTGTCATTAAATGACCTTCTGCAAAATAGCTAAAACAAATTTGATCCTTCATTAAACACGGCCGCCAAGGGGCCCTGACCAGTTTCCCTATGTAAACAAACTTTAAACATCTTCTACTCTTAAACGAATTGTCAAAATTTAGAACAATTTTGGCAGAAATGGTCACTATATGACCATCTACAAATATAGCTAATACAAATTTGATCCATTAAAAAACATGGCCACCAAGGGCCACTGTTCAAAATTTAAAATAATTTGGCAAAAACGGACACACTGTGACCTTCTACAAAAATACCTAAAACCAATTTGATCCATCAGAAAACATGGCGTTTTTAGGCATATAAGAAACTAAAGATGAAGTGTGATGGTGTTTTTGTCTGCAGTAATAGCAGGACTTAAAAAATCTGCATTCGAAAGCTCAGTGACCAAATTTTAGGCAGATATAACAACTATACTTTATAACATGTTTTCTCGCATCAGCTGTCTTATACAACTGTCATTCCAGTGATCTCCATAGCGAAATCGACATGGTGCAATGGGGAGGCAATGGTCAGATCTGCTTATGAATCCCCCATATTGTCTCTTCATGTTTGTTGATGGCTTTGTAAGATATCCGTTCTCATATTGAAAACTGCACTTGAGTAATGATTTAGTCCCTGTTCGTAAATCTCCCAAGTTTCGGCCACAATTATGTGGCAAACAAAATAAATGAACACAATTCGTATCAATAAGTTAATATTTAAACAATAAATGAATATTCATTGCCACATAGAAAACATACATACTAGGATCGTTTATTCTATGATTTGCCTTTGACTTCTGTTCCCAAAAATCCTGATACTGTTTTCTAATTGTTCTCTTTGCCGTCTGTTATGCATCTAGATTGTTCTACTGCTTGCACTTTCTGTTTTCTGATTGCTCTATATTCTATTTGCACTGTTTTCTAATTTCACTGTAGACCGGCTACCTGATTTCCTCACCTTTTCATATGCCTGATTGCTATTCTGTCTTGCCACTGTTATCCTATCTAATTCCCCTCGCAACGACGTCAACGTCAACAACGTCGCGACGTTACGTCAGTAATTATAGGTTAACCCAATGTCACATAATTAAATCGCATGTACATGCGAAAATCACGTCACTTCCGCGACAATTTGGCACCCATGACAAATTTTTCTGGGGGTTCCATGGTAAGCTTAATTGGCCCACAGACTAAAATTTTCTAGTTGCATGGCTTTTATATTTCAAGGTAATGGATAAGGAGTGTAAAATGTTCATGTACTTTATCTCACAGTGGTTTTATGTTCTCTAATTTCAGAGAAACCATGATCTTGTCAGAAAGTGCTGTCATGATGGTAGGTTTTTCTACTTTAATGTTACAATATTAAGTTATCCCTTTATAGCTGATGTTTTCACATTTATCGTTAGATAGAATATAGTTTTGATGTTCCATTATACATTTAATGGTGTCATAAGGTGGGTTTTGTGATTTTCCCCATTTTTTCTGCACATGGTGATTATATTTGTTTAGCGAACAGCAGGACCTATTGAAATAGCATGTTTTGAGCCATTCAATCTGGGCTTCCATATAATATATAAGAATTTATTTTTGGGCTTCAAGTAAACAATGGGTAATTCGTTGTTACCTTTGTCATTTCAAATGGGGGTATATTTTCATGATGTCCGTTTGTTCATCTGTCCATATGTAAGTCCCTTTCATCCCTTTTTTCTTCTCTGCTGCTGTCATTTAAAATGAGGGGGGTGCCTATAGTATCACCACATTGTCTGTAAAGTCCAGCATCTATCAGTATGTATTTCCCTTCATATATCTGTATTTATTTCCTGAATATGTTTTCTGTTCATTATATTTTGAAAATATAAATACATTTGATTCCCATTTTATACATAGGAGTAAACTCATAAAATATATTTCAAATTTAATTTCACGTAAAATCTACCTACTATTATGAGAGTTGAGTCACTATTGGAATCAGACAATGTCTGGCGCCATCGCTATGTCATATATCGTCAACAATTTGCTTAAAATGATAAAACATCCTATATTTCTGGGGCAATTTTACCAAATTTTAAAGTCATGTTTCCTGCATAATCACCGACAAAAGGCTAGAGAGAGTTTGATACGTCCAAAAGTATATCAAACGTAGATAAGTGGCTATAGAAAGTTAAAACAATCTTCTCCAAAACTGATCAGAATACTTATTCAGCAGAAATGGTCTCTGGTTGACCTTCTTTAATCATAGGTGGTTATCTGCAAAATTAGTTAAAATGAAACTAATCAATCCAAACCATGGTCGCCAAGGGTCTTGGCTTATTTTTACTTAGGAATCTGTAAAAATCTTTTCTTAAGTCACTGGGAAAACACTACAGCCTTGATTGACATGGTTTAAAACATGATGATAAAGGGAAAATAAACATTCCCCTTTCTCCCAAGACAGATATATACAGGGAGCACAGTGGCTCAGTGGTAGATTGCTTGCCTGGAGACCAAGGGGTTGGGGTTAGAGCCTCATTGGTGTCACTGCAATGTCTTTCAGCAAGACTTAGTACTGGTTCAATCCAGGAAGACCCCTCCCGACAAAACTGAAAAAATTGTTGACTGGGACGTAAAGAATTAAATTGAACAAACAAACCAGACCAATATTATTTGGTCCAGAGGCTGATATAAGACTTGCAGAATGACAGAAGTATGCCATATAATCTCTATTCGAGCACGAATAAGAGATTTTGGTTTCTATAACATCAGCGAGAAGCCATTTCTTGAACGGTGTTGATGCATTCGTACATTCTTACCAGAGCTTTCAGTGATCCAATTCACAAAGTTTGAAGTAGATTAAGGTTCAGATGAGAACGTAGACCTTTAGACCCACTAGATAGCTGCAAAGTAAGAAAGAGGGTAAAGATCAGGAATAGATTCAATCATGCACTACACCTGACACATGTTTAAGGGGCGACTTTTACGTATATGAATTTATCATGAGTATGAAGATGGGATAGAAAATCTGTGCCATATATCAACGCTTTGCACCACAAGCCTTGTTGATTAATAACAAACGGTGATTCCATGGGATGGATTTTTCTATCCACCTCTCATACAAACACTAGAATATTTTTCTTGCTCAGTTTTTAATTCCACATTTGTAATTTAAGAGAAAACTCTAGTTTGTGAATACGCTGAGATGTGATAGTACACATGTAATGTCGCAACTCAGCGTTTTCACAACCTGTATATATGATGACATCACTTTGAAATAAAAAATGTCATCACTTACAGACCATGTTTATGAGTTCATATGCAACCAATAAACAGCCCACACGTGATAGCCTGGGTAAGATACGAATTTCTGATCCAAGCATAAACCTCCGATATTCATATACCATGTGTAAGACATAAGTTTCTTATTTGCACGATCTGGTTTATATGTTTTAGCAGAATGCATTGTCTCTGTTAACAATAATAGCTCTGCAAACGCATCAACTATAACAAAACAAAACAAAGTTTGCATTAATCGAAAAAGCTGCAAATTTTATATCTGAACATAACGTTTCTATCATAATGTTAAAATAAGATGTTTTTGTTTAAACTTTCTTACAGTTCTAACCAAATTTTGTGATTATGACCATCCTGAAGCATTTGAAGTTTGGGGGAGATCTTTGATTAATGAGAAAGAGTATCCTACAGCACTGAAGAAAATAGATTTAGCTCTGAAATATTCCAAGGTAACAGGTTGAAAGATTTATATGAAAGATCATTTAATCAAATATTCCTTGACATGCCTGTGTATCTAAAAATCTATTTTGTCAATCTCTCTAAAAGTAACAGGCTTTGTGTACTCTATGGTAGCTACAGGTTATTAACTCTTTCCTCGCTAATCAGGTGTACCCCTAGCAACCTACCTCACAGAAACTGACTTAGGTTGCTCATTTGGATAAATATGTCTCAGCCATCTTGTAAATGTAAAAGTCAGTCAGTTTGATCTAGTGATGAAATGAGCGTAGCCAACTTCATGCAGTTAGTTTTGATGGATGGTACTTTGTGGACCAAAGCCTTAAATATATCCCAAACAAAAAGATTTGAAGCAATATGCAAATGCTACGCTAATGCTACACAATACACTACCTGGAAAAAGTATGATTTGTGTAAGATTTCACTTAGTTTTGGACCAAGTGTAGCATTTGAATATTGTTAGACTATGATAAATTTTGAAACGTATCATTACTGTATGACTTAACTTACCTTGCTGCCAGCTAGCTGACCTCTGGGTCAAGTGTATTGTTAGTATATGGTTTTAAGAACATTTCCCAGGATTCAACACAGAGACATAAAGTACTCATTTTCTGCTTTTTAAATGCTAGAAGAGAGCAATGGAGTGCTATGATGATTTTATTTGCGTTTTCAGTGATTATCTTGTTTAATAAATATGAACACTCTAACATCATTGATGGAGTTGATTTCCTTAAAACATCTCAACCAAAAGTACGTTTTTAAAACTTTTTTGCAATAAGTAAGCTGAAGTTATTTTGAATTATACTCACTGCATGCATCTATTTGTAACTATATGTACCTAGTTTGTGCAAATGATGGTCCTAGGATGACCTTGACCTAAGATCAAATTTGCTTTCTAGTGAATTTAAATGGGATTTTTTTTTTGAAAAGATGGTTTTTAGCTCACCTAAGCCATTGGCTCATGGTAAGCCATTGTGATCATTGGATGTCCATCTTCCATGGTGCATCGTCCGTTGTGTGTCGTCAACAGTTGCTTCAAAAGACATCTCCTCCTAAACTACTGTCTGAATTTTGACCAAACTTGGTAGGAATGATTCTTATATGGTTCTCTTTAAAAATTGTTCAAACGGTTCCAGTCAATTGCATATCTGGGTCACACAGGCAAAAAATAGTTTTTCTGGATGAAAATTTAAAAAATCTTCTTCTCTGGAACCACAAGGCCTAGAGCTTTGAAATTTGGTATGTAGCATCACCTAGTGGAACTCTACCAAATTTGTTCAAATTATCCCCATGGGCCATTTTTCCTCGGGTGGTCACATGTTGTACATAGGCTTATATAGGGAAAACATGAAAAAAACTTCTTGCCTGAAACCTTACGGCCTAGAGCTTTGATATTTGGTATGTAGTATCACCTTGTAGACTTCTACCAAGTTCGTTCAAATTATGTCCCTGGGATCAAAAATGGCCCGCCCAGGGGGTCACATTTTTTACATAGGCTTATATGGGGAAAACATAGATCTTCTTGTCTGAAACCATAAGGCATAGAAACTTGATATTTGGTATGTAGCATCACCTAGTGGAACTCTACCAAGTTTGTTCAAATTATGCTCCTTGGGTCAATTATTGCTGGCCCCAGGGGTCACATGTTTTACATAGGCTTATATAGGGAAAAACATGAGAAAATCTTGTTGTGTGAAACCATAAGGCCTAGAGCCTTGATATTTGGTATATATCATTACCTAGTGGACTTCTATCAAGTTTGTTCAAATTATTCCTAGGGACCGAAAATTGCCCAGCCCCTGGGGGTCACATGTTTTACATAGGCTTTTATAAGGGAAAACATTGAACAATTTCTTGTCTGAAACCATAAGGTCTAGAGCCTTGATATTTGGTATGTAGCATGACCTAGTGGACCTCTACCCAGTTTGTTCAAATTATGCCCCTTGGGCCAAAATTGACCCCACCCCAGATTTCACCAGGGACATGGCCAGCTTTTAACAGACACCTATATGTAAGCTTTAAACAAAACTTAGGTGAGCGATTTAGGGCCACTTGGTCCTCCTGTTTGAAAACTGTTACAGCAAAGTTCATATAACCTTTAGATATGTTCAACTTAATGAGACAATAACCATTGATAAGTTCAAAAGGTGATTGTACACCTTTTACCTCTTGGTTAAGGTCGTTCAGTTAGAAGTCCCACCAATATATTAAAACATAGATAACTCAGAAACCATTTTGCCAATTGAACTCAAATTTCATATGAAGACTCCTTACGATAAGTTAGCCAAAATTTCTACAAATTGGTCTGGTCACATGTCCAAGATACACCTATATATGGTAAAAAAAACTCTTTAAAAATCCTCTTCACCGGAACCAGAAGGCAAATGACATGGGGACTTGGTATCTAACATTTGGGATGTGGGGCCTACCAAGTTTTTCAAATGATGATCCTAGGTGACCTTGACCCACTTATCAAAAAGGTCAATTTTCTTCCAAATGCATTGAAATTGAAAAAAATTGAAAAGTCGATTTGAAGCCAAAGTCATTATTCTCACTTGATATGTTAAACCTGATGAGAGAATGACTATAAATAAGTTCCAGAGGTCAAAGTTGACCTTCGACCTTTCAGCTAATGTCGTCTATATTGGAGTCCGTTCAATATATTAAAACTTTGTTTTCTCAGAAACCACTAGGCCAAATGATTTTATATGGATACTCCTTAAGTTCTATTACAAATGTAAATGGTCACATGTCTAGGATGACTGCCATGCCTATATAAGGTGAAAACCCTTTAAATATCTTCTCTGGACCTAAAAGGCCAATGGCATTGGGAGTTGGAATGTAGCATTAGGGATGTGTGCCCTACCAGGTTTGCACAAATTGACCTTTCATCCAAGGCCACTCATTTTGAACTAATGCTTTTATCTTGAAAAAATCATGACACTTTCCTCTTTAAATGCACGCTGGTGGGTTGGACTTCAGACTCCATGATGGTTCTGACTTAAAGACTTATCTATTGATGAGATGGTAGGTGCCTGATGCTTTGGCTGTTTGTCGGGCCTACCGGGGTTTACCTGTTGGATTTCTTTTGCTCCGGTATTCAGTTTTATTTACTGTTAAGTTCTGATCTTTGCTTTATCTCCTTGTTTGATCTTGATTTATATGTTCTAGGAGATGACGCATTGATAAGTTAGGGGTCTTTCATGCAAACCAAACATCTATGTGTCTTGATCCATATCTGAATTAAGGGTGAGGTTGGCGCCGTTAAACTGGTTTAAGCCCTCCAGTAAAATATTTTACTGAGCGTTTCAAGGCGGTACTTCTTTTGTGGATCTTTTTTGTTTTTGTTCTGTCTTGTGTTTGCAATGTCTTTGTGCGCGTCTGTTCATATGTGCTTTGTCATCACCTGCTGGGAAAGGGCGGACCTCTAGGCTCTCGTTTGCTATGTCTAACTGTGAGTTTGTCACTTTCCCATTGGTATCCTGGGTCAGGTGTGGTACTTGATTGTATCAATTCCAGATCTTTGCACCCTTACTAACTTATGTTAATTTCTCTATAACTGTTTAAGCGGAAATTATATATATATTAAGGTCACTTCACTGAAATGGCCACCATGCCCATGTATAGTAATACAAAATATGTTTAAATAATAAGCCTAAATACTCCGCGACTAATTTAGCATTATTAAGGAGATCAGGTCGTAGCTTCAGTGTTATAGTGTTCTAAGTGACATTTTGGTCAAAAATGAGTTATGCATACCGTTGGAAAGGTGATCAAATGTTCTATCTACTGGTGAAAGTTTCATTTGCCTATCTCCTCCCAGTGAGCTTAAATTTGCTGTGTTTTTCTGTTCTATCTACGAAATCCAATTACGTTCAGTGCTATAGTGTTCTAAGTGTTTTTCATCCGATGGCCAATGATGATTATGTCACGTGACTGGGTGAGTTCAGTGTCATACTTTTCTATCTACAGAGTCACTTCCCTTGGAGAAATTGCTAAAAATTGCAGTTATCTCCCTAGCATAAATTTAAATTTACTAAATTGAAGCGGTTTGTGGGTCTTATGATGAACAAATGGCTATATTGGCTACTTTTAGGTCCGAATAATCTGCTCAGTCAAAAATATAACGCAAATTGATCCATGGACAGAGTAATAAGGTGTAGAAACAGATTACCTCCCTTACACATATCTAAACTGCTTTAATTGAAGTAATTTGTCGATGTAATTACAAATCAATGATTAAATCTGCTACTTTTAGGTCCAAATAATCAGTTAAGTCTAAAATATTATACAACTCGACCTCATTGACGGAAAAATTAACTGTAGAAACAGATTACCTCCTTTGCATAAATTTTAATGGCCTAATTGGTAAGGTTTGTTACCGTTATACCAAATAAATGACTAAATCTGCTACTTTAAGGTACAAATAATCACTTTTGTTCAGACAAGTATATATATTGACTCCATAAACAGAATAATAAGCTGTAGGACAATATAAATACACTATAGCACTGAACGCAGTAGACAATTTTTAGGGCATAATGTTCTATTTGCAAACTGCAAAATGCCTGTAAATTCCATATTACCGAAAAAATATCTTCAAACCAAGGTCACTTACACTGTATGTATATATTTTAACCCTCTGGTATGATTCAAAGGTCTATGATAAATAAGGCATCAAAAATCAGGATGCTAAAATTTTCAAACTCATTTTCTCAAAACTTGTGCAATGGTAGATAGAACACTATAGCACTGAAGCAACGAGGTTAGCGCTTCAGGACGTTCAGGTCCTCTAGTTTCCTGATTGGTAGGTAGGTTTTGCTTGCCAAGGTGGACGCTAAACATAGAAAACATAGAAAGGCCTTATAATAGAATTTGATTATTTTTCAATAAAAACTTTTTGTGGCTGTTCCTTGGCAGTAAGGCCAAAATGAAATATATGTGTGGTTCCCGTTTCATACCAACAAAATTTAGGGTAGGTAAGTAGGGAAATTATTAAATTTTGTTATAACATTTAGCAAAGCAAACAGTGACAAAAACGGAAAAAAATGCCCATTTTAGATACTTTTTCTCCCAAAGACCATTTTAATGTTTAGGGAAGGGTTAAAAAAATTAGGGTAGGTAGGGAAGCAGGAACCATACATATATTTCATTTAATCCTAACCAGTACCTATGTTAAACGTTTATATAACGTTTCTAAATGGTTACGTTTAAACAAACCTTCATACAACCAGACACATATGTTTCAGAAACGTTTCCTGTTACCTGGGTTGTTGTTCTCATTTGTTGTTGGGGTTCCGAGTTTGGTGCTTGTTGTGTTATAAAGTACTTCGTGTCCTTTCAAATTACCCAATCATCTTGATGGAGAAGAGAGTTTACTTAACTTTAATTATCTTCCATGTGCCTTGTGACTTTTAGTGTCCTATGACTATTCCTCACGGTGCCTTGGGCATTTCTGCAGTGTGTGATTCTGGAATGTCCTGATCATTCTCACTTACTTCTTTCTGACCGTTGTATGTTGGTCTGTTTTTTCATCCGCAGTCTATTTGATTGTATGGATGTCTGTCTGTTCGTCTGCCTTTTTGTATTGTATGTGGATCTCTGTGTTCCCTCCTTTCACCTAGATGTCTATCTCTACTTGTAGGTTTAGCATGTGTGTGTCTTTTCTGTCATATGTTTTATTTCATTGTTATATTTTATGTAAGGAGACCAACTAAGTATCCTTGAGTTGTTTTGAATTTGTCAAAAACTACTTGGCTGATTTGAAAATAATTTGGCACAAATCGTCATTTGGATAATTTTTATGAGACTTGGTGAAAATCATGGATGCCAGGTAGCCAGGCCAGGTTTTCTAATCAATATGTTGAGAATTATTAAAGGTAAACAAGCATGTCTCAAAAAGGGTGGCTTGGGTATATTGTCTGGAACTCTAGTCCATTAACCATTGATCACATTTGATTTCTGACACTTTCAACTGAGGCTCTATTAGTATTTTTTTTTACTTTCGTCAACATTGCTAAAAAATTTTCTTCCATGTATAGACTCATATAAACTGATATATCAAAACATCATAGCTGGGATGTTGGGAGAGTGCCTTTCCCTGACCTCATAAACATTTGTTCTCAGGTGTGTGATTCAAGGCTTGAATGACCTGTATTATAAAATGAAGGGATACAGGCTATAACCCCCATATAACGTTGATTTTCTGCCCATGAAGATTCATCAAACAGTGGAGACCCTGATGAAATGTCATATTTTACTGTTTGCCAAATACATTTTGACAGGTTTACAAGTATGCAAATGAGCATCACAGCAGGAAGAAAGAACTACAGGTGCTGAAGTTTTCAAACTGTCACTTGTAATCCTAATGCATTTAAGTTTAACTTATGATGTTACTCCTCTTAGCGCTATAGGATGTTGTTATTATCTATAAGTTTGGTAGATATTGTTCATATTCAATATGTTTTTTTTTGAGAAACATGAACAAAGGTTAGATCAGTCGCTACATATGGTGAACCTTACATTTTATCCTATTACATTACAGAATGGGACAGACAAGAAAAGATTGGAACATCTTATAGCAGAGATTAACAAACATATTAAACCACCAGAGGAAACTGTTGAACCTGATCCAGAGTGGCTTGCAGGCACTGGGGCTGATATACACAAAAAGGTACATTTGAGACTGTTTGTGAGATATGGTACTCATTGCAAATGTTTGAATTCTGTTAACTTGCATTTATAGCTGTTTGTTTTGTTTTGATTCTTTACATCCCGGTCAATAGTTTTAGTCATGTCAGGATGGGTATTCCTGGGTTGAACCAGTACTTAGCAGAGGATAAAATGTCTTGCTCAAGGACACAACGCAGTGCCTCTAGTGAGGCTCAAACCTGCTACCCCTAGATCTTGAGTCAAGCATTCTACCTGTCAAATAGGGATTGAGGCTTTAACATTGTGAGTATGATCAGATGCACAAGCTTGGATGATCCTTAGCTCTTCGTATATGCAATAAGTATCTGGCTTATTTTAGCTTAACTGAGCTGAAAGCTCATATGTGAGCTAATAGTATATTCCAAACACTCAGGCGTCTGTTGACCTTTATCTGTCTTTCATCCATCCATGGTATGGCCATCAACATTTTCAAACAATTTCTCTTAGCTCTGAAAAAGCTGGACCCATTGAACTCAAATTCCATAAGGAGATGCCTTAGGATATGAGAATTAGAGTTTGTTCTAATGGTCCTGGTCACATGATCAACATAGCCATCATGCCCATACATGGTAAAAAACCCTTTACAAATCTTCTCCAAACCCAGAATGCTGATGCTCTTGGGCCTTGTCGCATTGGGGTCAAATTTGATTCTTTGAAGAAAAAATGGAAAACATATTTTGCTGACTCTCACCACCCACAGAGAGTACAGCAGTTAAGTGCTGTTTTTATTGTGCTCTTACACCACTTGTAATAGAGCAGGAAAAACATTCTCATTAAAAACAGCTCCATACATTCTTGTTCTGAAATGAACAATTTTACTGGCTAAAGTATATTTGGTTTGTATTTTTGTTTCACATTGGTTCAATCCTTTAGTATACATTACCAATATACACCTCTAGCTAGGGATGTGTGTATCTGTGAACTTTTCTATTTGTAGGCTGCTGTCTGTTCTTAGACGGTGGTTCTATTGTTGTTGATTTATTGTTTAATGTATATCCCATTGTTTGTTGGGGTTCTGTGTTGGTCTTTGTTTTGGTATGAATGACTTTATGTCCTTTCTAGTTTTACAATCATCTAGACGAGGAAGAGAGAGCTGGTTGCTTTGCTTTTTTGTCTTTTGGATGTCTTGTTACTGTAAATGTCCTCTAACTCTTTCTCATGGTTCCATGCGTTGGTCTACAGTTTGTGATTGTGGTATATTCTGATCATATTCACTTACTTTTTGACAGGTAATTTGCTCTAAGAACTTACTTGAGTTGTGCAGAACTGTTTGTTATGTATCCCTAACAAAGAGGGGAGATTAATGTTTCTGTTCCAATTCTCCTTAGATCCTTCTGTTTCCTTCAGTTGTGGTGCTTTTTCCAATGAATTTTGTACCACCAAGGATGCTTTTGATTGAAAAATAAATGAAGTGGATTTTGGCAGGTCTTTGTCTCATCCCCAATGTGCCATGTATTTGTCTGTTATCTGTGATCATGACATTTCCTGGTCATATTCACTTACTGTTTGTACATAAACATGAAACATGTCTTTATAGGGAAACTTATATCTGCTTCCTTTCATGTCTACAGAACGGCAGCCAGTCATTAACCACTGCTCCCTTCAAACCAACAGTTCACTAATGCAGGCTTTCTGTTCGTTCTTTTTTCAGAATGTTAAACTACTAGATACAGGCAAAACAGACAGGCAAAAGAAAAGACACAGACGACGTAAGTTTTTCCATAGTATGATACAATAGATTATTATATATATATAAAGTTATTAACCCTTTATACCGGAATTCATAATGGATACTTTGACAAATAGTGACGAACCAGAAAAATACCTCAGAAAGGGGCATTTTATCCAGGACTGCACTGTTTGATAAGATAAAAACGAACTTAACAGATACTGAAAAGCCCCTGAATTTGATTATTTTAACTTGTGAGCACTTCTTAAAGGATTAAACAATGCAGAAAAGTCTAAATGAACCAGCACATGATATATTGGTACTTTTTGCAATGTTGAACAACAAACTTTCTGGGGAGGCAAAGCAAATGCACTCACATGCCAGAGCCTTTGTTGGACGTATTATCTGATTAAACTATTCAATGAATTGTCTGTCTTTATACATTTTTTACCAAACTTTTTCAAAGATCGCCATCGTTTTGACATTATCATTGTGACACTGGTTAATTTATATTTTCAGCCAAGGCTAAAGAGAGAGGAGCTCAACAAAATGATGAAACAATCCCCAAAATTGAACAGCCGACTGAACTATATTCTAGAAAAGGAGCTATACCAAAATTGGAATCTGTTTCTCCTGCTTCAGAAACTCAAGTAGTTGAAACTGTCTCAGCTGATATAACAACACCCAAACAAAACCACAAGGAAAACAGAATAAGACATGAAAGTGAAAGAAGTGATGTAACAAGTGTTTCTTATGGACATTATAATATATCAGATTTTGATTCTGATTCAGATTCAAGCGAAAACAGTGTGTCAATGACCTCTGATAAATCAGTTGCATCTTCAACTTTCACATTGCCTGAAATCGAAGAGATCCCAGAAGATAACACACAAACCTTCTATGAGCTAAGTTGTAGATTCCATGGTGATGAGGGCAACGAAGATAATTTAGATTCTCCCCAGGATATTAAGCTTTTAAGAGAGGGATTGCAGTTAGATGCATCTTTTGTCCATAAAGTTAAATGTGAACAAAGTAAAGCTAAAGATAAATCATTCTATGGAGAAATGATGACTCGAACAGAATTGGAACATCGGCTTACACGACAACCAAAACAGTTTCAGAGATGCTCACTGCAGATAGAAGGTTCACATCTTTCTTACTGTACACCAATGAAAAGTGATGGAAAAATATCTCTGGTTGAAATTTCTGGCAGATCAAAAGCTGGGCGAACATTCAATGAAGATGAGGTTGTTGTTGAAATTTTGGATGTTGAACATGAAGACCAAGATAAGAGGTATGGCAAGGTTGTTGGAGTGATCAACCGTGAGAGGCATAAAGATGTAAAACACCCTGTTTTTATTTGCACATTGGATGATATGGAATCTCATCTTCTGCGACCTATGTGCAAAACAGTTCCAAAAATTCATGTCCTTCATGATGAAATCATTAAACGGTTTTATAATCAGCGTAAAAACAAAATTGAGTTATATAGCTATAATCACAGAAATGGTACACTAGAATTTACAAACATTATTGACATAAATCCTGCTGACAGAGACAAGTATGTTTTTATGGTTGCGTATCTGCAGTGGGAAAGGAAACAATATAGCATCTATCCTGTTGGTGCAGTTATTAAAGTTCTACCATGTGGAGACACAATATCACGTGGTTTGAGAATATTGGATTTGCAACATGAAGTTCCGTCAGTATATTCAGCTGCTTGTGTTCAACGACTTGAAAGCATCCGTAGAAGACAAAGTGATGAGCCACCAGAGTCTCTAACATGTGATAGACAGGATTTAACCCATTTGCTAACATTTACCATTGACCCTGCAGGCTCCAAAGATATTGATGACGCATTAAGTATAGAACAATTAGAAGAAGGTTTTCGTGTGGGAGTTCACATTTCAGATGTTTCTGTGTATGTACAAAAGGGAGATGACATAGACACAGAGGCCAAAGAACGTGCTACTACATTTTATCCAGGCATAGCAAAACCGAGACACATGCTACCAGAGCCCCTAAGTCAGAACATTTGTAGCTTATTGCCTATGAAAAAGCGACTTTGTATTTCAATTTTTCATGACTTAGACAGAGAAGGTGGTCACAAAAACACAGAAATAAGATTGACTGTTATTGAATCAAAACACCAGTTAACATATGACGAAGCTCAAGGTGTGATTGAATCAAAAATATCAGAAAGCTGTCCTCACACAGAGTTATACACACCTATAAAGCAGTTACACATGCTTGCAGAGAAAAGAAGGAAAAAAAGGTTGGGCAATGCTATGTTTGCATTGGATTTAGAAACTGATAGATTTGGTGAAGATGCAACCGAGGAGACACTTGAAGCACATTATCTTGTTGAAGAATTTATGATTTTAACGAACTGGAAAGTGGCAAATTTTCTTACACGTTCGTTTCCAGAAGTTGTTCCTTTGAGGTGTCAGTCACCTCCTGATAAAGAAAACCTAGATAGTTTCATGAAAAATGAAAGCGTCATTTTAAACCTAGTTCTCAAACTACATGATAAAAGGATATATCCTACTCCATCACTAGAAGCTGTGCCTAGATCTAGAACTGACAATAAAATTCTGATACCAAAGTGGTTGTGGGATTTAATCAACCATGCACCTGAGAAAGCTCTAAGATTCATGAAAATGGACGAACTTTTCCCTCAACAATACCTTGCCTATCAGCATTGGTTGTCAATCCAAGAGCATGCTCTGTACAGATGTTCTGGAAGTCTTAAAAGGGAGAAGTCCGATGGAAAGCACTTTAGTCTTGATTATACCACCTATACACACTTTACATCTCCAATCAGGAGATACATTGACATTTTGGTTCATCGACTTGTTCACTGTAGCCTTAAAAAGAAATCATCTCCATATAATACCAGTGAAGTTGAAAGAATCTGCTTGCATGTTAACTCAGTGGCTAAAAAGGCTAAAGCCTATAAAAAGGGGTGTAAATGCTTAGAAATGTCAGTCAGATTGAGGTCAAACCCACAAATGAAAGTTTGTTTTGTTGATGAGATAAGTGACAAAGGTGTGTCTCTTTGTGCTCGTGACATAAGATATGCTTCTAAAACAAACAGGGAACTCCAATTCAACCTACTGGACATGGGTTTTAAACCTGAAGAGTCCACAGATGCATTTACTGGAAAGCCCTCTATAGTAACCAAGTGGAGAAAGCGAGTCTATGATTTTACTGGGGTACCAACGGTTTCTGCAGGATCAAGCAGAGATGCTTTGCTTCTTAATCAGTATCCTGGAATGGCGCTGTTACCTGCTTGGGAGTGGGCAAAACTTTTGAAAAGTGGGTTTGATTGCCGCTGGAGAGATTTTAAGAAGACTGTGGATACTTGCAATTATATTCTTCCAGACAGGGGCCTTGATGATATCAATACAGAAGTTTTTGATATAACCAAGATTCAGCCTAGTACTACCTTTAGCCTGTCTTTCACCAGAGGTCAGTGTTTGAAAATACAATTGTCTTCAGAACCACAGAAAGGATTGCTCACTCTGAAGCCACAGCTGTTTGATGTAACAAAAAGTTTTAAATGCTGTTTGCAGCACACAGATGACCCTGTAATGCACTTGACATATTATTCAACAAGAAGTACTTTAGATAGGTACAGCTCTGTGAGACAATATCTTGATAGATGGTTGCCATTAATCTCCATGGAAGCTGCAGTAGGCTCAGTATCAAATGAAGATACATGCACTATCAACAATGTACAGGTGAAATTTAGAGGACGGTCAGGAAAATTCATATTGCCACTTTCATTTTGTGGTACCAGGAATATTGAATTTGGAGGCACTACAGATGAAGATGAAGAGGATGACAGCAGGACTAAGTCATACGATTTCCTCTGCCTAAAGCATATGACACAAGCTACTGAAAGTGACAATTTGGAGAATAGAAGACAATCTTTTCAACACTGCTGGATTGGGCATGGTGAAATAACTAAAGTGTGTCGCAAAAAAGACGTAGAAACATCTGCTGAAGTTCGCCAGAGAAATGGACAGACAATCATGGAAAGAGTGAAGAAAGAAACTGGTGATGGGATACTCATTGTCAGCTTTGATCTACACAGACTAGCGCCTGATCCCCCAATTGAGATGGCTGTTAATGGAGTTTTGACATGTGGAGTAGAAATACTTGTCAAATCAGAAGTTGATAGGTATGATTTTGTTTTTCTTTGGAGCTGTAGTCCTCTATTCTTGTTAAAGAGATGATTTTAAAGTTCAAAAGTTCAAATGTTAAACATAAGCTGGTCTTGATTAATGAACTTTAGGTTTTTCTATATATTTTGTGTCATTGAGCAAGCAAGACACATAAATCGCTGCTTAGTACTGGTTCAACCCAGGAAGACCGTCCCAACATAACTGTCTTTGGCGTTGAATCTTTTTAACTGGGATGTAAATAATCAAAGTAAGCAAAATATTATATCAATTTACCTTTATAACCTGTGGTGAAACAAATATTCCAATGCACTTGCTTTTGTAGCGCTACTTCTGATTGAATAACGTCAAACATTAGCGACAGTATATCCTGCAATATACTGCAGGAAACATTTTGACATCATTAATTACGTCACATTTTCGGCATTATGCGTCTTGCAACTCTCAAATTTGAGAAGAAACTGCAGAAGTACATAATAATGGGGATAACCATATTCAAACTTTTCATTTGGGGAGGTTTATCGTCGGATGTACGTTTGGAAATTTAGTTCGCGCGTCGCCGTAAAACTAAATTTCCGACCGTATATCCGACTTACCTCCCAAAATGAAAATTTTGAATACAGTTATCCCCTAAATCAACTAATCGAGCAAAGACAATGAGAACTACAGAAAACCCCTTGTTGTGCCACAGTGGGCCTAGCCAAAGCCAAGCAACAGGTTCCAACTCACTGATGAAAGTTTTTGATCAGGGTTGTCATTCAGTCTAAGGCCTGACCCACTGTCATGCAAATAAAGAGTGTACCATTGGCGTAGCTCCCATTACCCAGTTACGCACTTGCGTTATAAAACTAGTAACATTCAAGGGAGGTCACCTAATGTGGTAAAAGTGATTTTCCATGCCATAAGGAACTGCTCTTAAAGGAAAGAAATCGCTCCCCTAGGAGTAAATTATACCCTTTAAGGGAAATTCCCATTATGGAAATGGACACAGTTGAAGAGAATCACTGCTTGATCTAGTAGTCTCCCTGTGATGTGCATAACTTTTTCAGCGTTCTTACTAGGCCATTGGATACACTGTACCATTACTATTAACTGTTATTGGGTTTACAGCCAGGCATGCAGACTTTCCTGATCCTACTTGCTTACTTTTTATGCATAATATCATAGCCATATCCCATACACTGTACCATTACTATTAACTGTTATTGGGTTTACAGCCAGGCATGCAGACTTTTCTGATCCTTCTTGCTTACTTTTTATGCATAATATCATAGCCATATCCCACTCTTTGATCAATTTTTCGATTTGATTGTTTAGGCCCACAACTACTTTAGAACTTTTTACATTAATTCATGATCACTGACACTCTCTATATTATATTTTTTCATACTTGTTCGATGGATTTTTTGCTAGTTTCTGTGTAAAAACAGTACTGAACCATGTGTAACACTATTGTTGGGGCTGCCAGGGGTTTGGGAATCTGGGAAGAATGGCTATTAATTTTGAGGGAGCTGGGGAGCACTGGTTATTATTTAAGGGGAGCAAGCTAGTAGTTTTGGAGATTTAGGGAGCCCTGCCAAACTAGAATTGTTTTCAACGAATAAACAGAAGGCTCCCACTTTAAGGAATAAAAAATCTCAAAATTGCATTTTGTTATGTTACAAGGGGAATCATTTGAAAAGTAAGCATACTAGAGTTATGGTTTTTGTGCATAACATCTCATCTGAATGTGTTTTACAAATGTATGAAGTTTCCTTGAAATACCTCTAATGGTTATTAAGTTATAGAGCGGACACGAAATAGCATTGCAAATGATCAAAGGGAAATAGCATTGCAAATGATCAAAGGGCAATAACTAAAAAATATCCAAAGCAAAGTTATGGTTCTTGTGCATGACACATTGTCTCATTGTGCTCCAGAAGTGTATTAAGTTTCAACCAAATAACTTTAACAGTGTTCAACTTACAGAACGGACAAATAATTGCATTTAGTTATTGTTACAAGGGCAATAATTTGAAAGAAACCAGCAAGAGTTATGGTTCTTGTGAATGGCACGTTGTCTGAATGTGCTTTACAAATTTATGAAGTTTCGTTGAAATATCTCTAATGGTTATTAAAGCTGCATGCTCTATAACTTTTTTATCTTCTAATTTTAGAAATAAAGTTTCTATTTTTCAAGAATACAGTAATAATACTCAAATTCAGGTAAACATGTTACCATTTTCTTAAATGTTAACAAATTATCACTATCAAAACAACAGCATTTATATTAAAAATCAACTTTCCTGAATTATTGGAGGGGCGTAAACAATTACCAATCAGAGAAAAAAGACTTGTTTCATTAAGATAATTCACTTTTCCATGCAGTTTTTGGCTGTACTAAACACATTTATCGTGAAAACATAACTGAATTCCACTTTTACAAATGCTTTAAAAATGAAATAAAATTTTTCGAAAAATATTCACAGTTACAGACCTAGTCTCTTTAAGTTATAGAGCAGACATGAAATAGCCTTGCAAATGATCAAAGGGAAATAACTCAAAAATATCCAAAGCAGAGTTGTGGTTCTTGTGCATGACATGTCGTCTGAATGCGCTTTGCAAATATATGAAGTTTCGTCAAAATATCTCTAATGGTTTTCAAGTTATAGAGCTGATACCATTTTGGGGAAAAAACAATATGTCTCCCCACAATTCCATTGGGGAGACATAATAAAGGAAAAGACTGTTTTTGTTTGATTGTTTTCAATTTCTTCTGCTTCTGGGGGATAGCCACCTAGACCCCCACCCTTGTCAATTCTAAATGCATTTTATTTTCATAACAGCAAGTGCATCTATATTGATCTAAGAGAAAATATGTCAATATAGTTTTGTTGCTGTTGACTTATCCTTAAAATTGTTGATTTTAGGTTGGTAATAACATACTTTAGGACGTCCAGAGTGTACCAGATTGCACTATTTTTTTTCAAAATAAATTTCTGGGGAGCATGCCCCTGGACCCCCTAGTGCAAATGTGACTCGACATTGTTACAGGGCTACCTACGCATGCTATGTAATTCTCTCTTTAGATAATTAGCTCATTTTTATTATGAAACATTGAAGAATGCTGATCAGACATATAATTACTTGATGAAACTAAAGTTAAACAAGCATATGCTTTCACTTTGTCACAAAAGGAAATCTAGTTAAACTGTTGAAAAAATCAGCCCCTGTCCTTAATTAGAAAACCAAATGGTCTGCCTCTGGTAAAGAAAAATCAAATCTAGAGAGTCTACCAGGTACAGCAACAGCATTTAAGGATGACTTAATACTTTGAGCCATATATATTGCATTTCATTGAAACAATTATATGTCATGTATTACATAGCTAAGCCTTGTCTTTACATGTAAAAGGCAAAATAATAAGTGATCATTAAGTCATGCACTCTTTTATAGCTTCATAGTTTCTAAGTATGCGGTTTTAATCCCACAGAAAGAAAAACACATTTTTGGGAGAATTTTGGGGAGAAGCTAAACTATTTTTAGGGATTTTGGGAGCAAAGGCAAAATACTTTTAGGGAGCCGAGGAAACTATTTTCATGAATTTGGGGATATCAATGCATTATTTGTAGGGATTAAAGGAGCACATCCCCCTGGGGGCTTCATTGTTGTTACGGATTGAACCATTTCATCAGTCACATTCTAGAAATCACTTATATAATATAAATACTACATCTTGGGAACTATCAAACGTTCATGAATGTGTTCATATTATTGATAATGACCACTATAGATGCCTAAATGTGATGTTGTCCAAATATTTGGGCCTATTATAACACCATTTTCAATTACAGAAGTTTATATTCTGAAAATGGAGTAACCCTTTTATCAATACTCATTTATGTATTAAGCCTGCAATGAAAATGTCAAAAATTGTGGGATTTTGTTGATATTTGTATGTACTTGTGCTTTTGGAACATTTGGTATAGGCAAAAAGCAGACTGCATTTTCTGTACTTCTCTAGGCGCCAAATTTCGGCCCCATTCCCAATCAACAATAGCCACCCCTTTTCCCCAATACCATGTCTGTTTTTCCTAAGTAAGGAAAGATTTGTTTTTACTTTTTTAGATACCACTACTACTTATAAGGGTCAATGACCCATATCAGAATGATATTTAAACACTTGTGCTTAAGGTGGTATTATACAATCTAATATAACTAAAATATCTTTTATGTTTTGTTCTATTTTGTGTTTGCTATGTCTTTGTGCACGCCTGTTTATCTGTGCTTTGTGGTCACCTGCTGGGAAAGGGCTGACCTCTTGGCTCTCGTTTGTGGTGTCTAACTGTGAGTTTGTCACTTTCCCATTGGTATCCTGGGTCAGGTTTTGATACTTGATTGTTTCGATTCCTGATCTTTGCACCCTTACTTACTTTGATTTTGAGGATAAATTTTGCTACCCTTGTTATGTTCCATGTCGTTAATTACTCCCAATTTTGCTGTTAAGTCGATCATTTTTCCCCATTTTTCCCAAAAGTTGCTGGAGAAAGCCCTGGTGTCTTCACAAGTGTCTATTAAGTAGGCGAATTGAGATCAATGTGCTACGTGTGTATTTGATGCATAAACGTTGCCAGTTTCATATTAAAATATCCATTTATACCAAAAAATCAAGAAAACAAACAAACAAACATAAATGAGCCGTGACATTAGATTTCCAACAATGTGGTATGTGTGACCAGCGAAGGCTCAGACCAGCCTGCAAATGCATGCAGTCTGATCAGAACATTTGCTAGTCGCTTCAATATTCTATGAGTGTTGAGCTACTGACTAAACATAATTGGAATTTCTAAGCTTATAAGAAGTCTGCACATGCTCGTCTGAGTCTACACTTTTCACATTGTTGGAAACCACATGTTGTGGCTCATTAACGAATGAATAAAATTAGGAAAAAGTCCTGAGAGGCACATTGTTTATCTTATGGTTCTCATATAAATCGAGAATACTAGGTGAATGTATTTTGATATCAAGTTTACCAGGCAAGGCGTTGAGATCCCTTGTTGACATTGCAAGGCTTGTTGAGCGATTCATCATGCGTTCTCAAAGCCGAGCCTGGTAAACTTGATATTAAAAGACACAAACCTGGTATTATATTTATCAGTTTACCCAGTGTTTCACTCCTTAAACTAGCGGTTATGACGTAATTTTCGACTTTTGTTGATTCAGCGTCATTAGCGACGTCATTCAAAAAGTAAGAGAGACAGCAAAGATCAGGAAAAGATACATTCAAGTACCGCACCTGACCCAGGATACCACATGGGAAAGTATCAAAAATACAACAAACATCACCAACAAGAGCCAAGAGGTCAGCCCTTTCCCTGCAGGTTACCACAAGGCATTAATAAACAGACGCGCACGAAAGCATAACAAAAACAAGACAGAAATAAAATAAGTGATCCACAAAAGAAACACTGTGTTCGAAATATTTTACTCAAGGGCTTAAACCGGTTTCATGGTGCGCCAACATCACCCTTAGTTCAGATGTGGATAAAGACACATAGATGTTTGGTATGCCTGAAAGGCCCCTAAATTATCAATGCATCATCTCCTAGAACATGTAAATCAAGATATAAAACGGAGATTAAGCAAAGATAAGGACTCAACAGTAAATAAACCTGAATACTGGAGCAAAAGAAATCCAACAGGTAAACCCTGGTGGACGAAATTAAGTGCGTTTTTATCTTTTTACCTATTTTTCATCCATGCAATCTTTCCGTAGGTTAGAAATAAAGAAAGTAGTATAATCATCCATATCATGGCGACACATATACTGCGCAAATTTAATTCACACATGCATGTTGTACAGACATGGAATATATCAATTGCAAATTTTACGAAGCTGTACTCTGCAAATTTGAAAGAAAAATGTTACATACAAAGAATTCTCCTGCCAAATGGATATGTACTATTTATTGCCTGCTAGTGACAACATTCGTCACCTGTTAGCAATCTTAGCAAACTGTTCCCTGATCAGGTGTGACTAAAGATTTCCCTGATCAAGATCCAATTTGTTTGACACTCTGATGATACTTACGAAAGAAGTTTTTGAGTATATTGATTTTGAAAAGAATCAGCAGACAACGAAAAAACCTACAAACTTATCCCAACAAGTCACAACAAATGACGTCTGTTTTATTGTCTTCTGAAATGTTTGGAAGCCTCCTTGACAAACAGTGTAGACCCAGATCAGTAGCAGTCGGATCTCAATCCATGCTGTTTGTTGCTGATTAGTCAATAATGTTAGGCAGTTATATGCAGCAGCCCACTTTAGCAGTCGTCATTCTCAGATGCATTTTTGTTAGCTCACCAACTGACCCAAATATGTTACAGGAGGACAGAGGGGTTCATAAAGAAACTTCCAGAAGAAGACTCATCTTTGGCTCAAAGTATAGCACTGAACAAACCTATTCCGGAGCTTGGTGGGTATTTCTTGTTACCATGCAGACAAAACAGTAAGTATGACCAAGAAATGCAAACAATCACAGACCACAGGTTAACCCAACAGCACCCAGAAGAAGAGGCACAAGTCACAGACAGCTGACCGACAGCAAGAATATCACAAAAGTAACCAGTTCTCTCTTCCTCAGCAAAATGATTGCAAAACTAGAAAAATGGGAGTAACATCAAAGAATGAATCAACAAATGGAAATAGTAATGAAACAATAAAGCGCAAATAAAACAACTTTGTAGTCTTTTTTTTCAAATGCAAAAAAGCTAACAATACACTATGATACACACACAATACGCTCTCGCAATATGTTAATAAAATGCAAATGAGCCAATAAAACGCAAAATTAATAATGATGTGCTTTAAAAATATAATTGCCAGGCACAAAAAGATGAAATAAGGGTCGCGCATGCATATTACCTAGAACTATGATAACTCCTTTATAAGCATTATCACCACAAACATGATAGATTAAATGAATTTTGAGTAAATATGCTGAATTCAAATCATGACTGAAAGCATGCAGTCAAACTTGTTTTGTGGTTTCCCTGAATATAAATATATACATACAGTATAACTTATATAATTCTAAAAATTGATAAAAAACAATGACATGCAGTTTATTTGAGACAAAACAAAGAAGTCAGTTTATTTAAAAGTACGATAAAATAGATTTGCAAAAACATACCTTTGCTGGAAATGAGAACCTTTTCCTTCAATGTCCTTAAATAATGTTAAATTGATCTTGATCATATTTGTAAAAAAATTCAACTGAAAAATATACTTCAGAGTGCTTTCCCCAATAAATGGCAGCTAATTAAGATAATTGATACGCTTATGATACATTGTAAAATTAATCAGTCTTAACACACTACAAATTAGAGCTGGGGCGATATCATCGATATATTGTGATAATTAGGCTGGTGATACTGTATATTGATACTTTTTTTGGTATCGATACTTGGCGATACTTTTACATCACTTGTAAAATAAACATCCTAAACATGTGGAATGCATTTTTCTGTTGCTTACACTGATACAAATGTTAATCTGAATATCACAACTTATGCACACAATAAAACAGTTAACCATAATGCATTGTTTGCCTTGTCTACCTACATGCACTATAGATTGGTTCTGGTGAGTGAATGGAGATTTATTTGAATTCAGGTTTGTTACTGCTAGAGTCAAAATTTGCCAGGGTCTGAAAGCAAAGTTACTGTTTGTAACTGACAAAAGGTGTCTGTACTCTTCTTCATAAACAGCAATAATATAAGTTTGCTGGCAACACCACTTACATGGTGCTTCTATCCAAATACATTCCAGCCTCTAGTTTGCCAGCAATCAATAGTCATTTTAATGACCAAGCATTGCTTATTGGGTTTTATAGTTTGTATTATAAGCAAATGCATAATAAACCAACACATTATTAATGAACATGTAAATTTTATTTACACTCGTGAAAATAGTATTGTACAAACATATGATAATTTACATAGTATTACAAAGCAAATCTGTACCAATTATATTACGCAATACTGTATCTAGTATCGTGATAGTATTGCAATACTTTTTTGAATGATACCCAGCTCTACTACAAATGATATACTTGTTTGAAAACTAAGTGAAATAGCAATATGTTTCAAGGTTGCGAATTGATAGCATTGCAGTAAGGGCTTTGCTGAAAAAAAAGCTTGAACAACACAAAGAATTGTGCATCAAATGAGAATTGTTCACATGCTGTTTGCTTATTGTTTCAAATTCTTGTTTGTGGGTGGGATATAATGATCAGCAATAATATAATCACCGCCTTAGAACTGACAGCAGTTAATGCCATTTTTAAAACACATAAAAAGACAAAGAGAGTTGTATCACCAGGCCAGGCAAACATACATCCCCACCAAGCGTAGTAAAATATCTCAAATGTTTTAAGATGTAAACAGTGAAGTTCATTCAAGTGAGAAAATTTAAATAGGAAGCAATGGAGAGCTACAGTGCAATCACGTGAAACATTGTCATGACCTGATATGCTTGTCCACCAAATATGATAAAAACATAAAAAAGAGTTTACCCTTTTAAGTTCATTCAAGGGAGATAACTCAAACAGAGAGCAATCAAAAGAAACAATTATTCCACACAGCACACCGTCTTGACCTGATATATATGCCAACCTTATATCAAACTGCCATTAGGGCATAAAAAATATTGAACGCACAAGCAGACAGATGGATGGTTGCCATTTTGATTTCTATATACCTAAGCGTTATATTCGCATGGTATACCTTTTAAATTGCTTCTCAGTCCATTACAGTAACTATTTCCTTGTTAGCAAACAGTTTGGACCCAGACCAGGATCAACGAAAAGTTAGTCCTGCTTTGGATCCAAACTGCTTGATAGTCTGATAGTATTCCCGAACGTATTTTTTTTGGGGGAAAGTAATTTCGTTAAAGTCAGCAGACAAAAACAAAAGCATGAAAAAATAATCGGCATGCAAAGGGTCAATACTAAACTGGTAAATCTCTCTGTTTAGATCAAGAGCACGGACATCTATCTAAGCTGATGGATAGAGATTTAGTCATTCCAGAAGGAGGTCTACACAAACCTTTACCTAGAAACAACCTCAAACAGCAGGAGGCTATCGACAAGGCATTGGGCAGCAGATTCTCATTAATCCAGGGACCACCAGGTAAAATATATACACATTTTGCATCAAGTACCATTTGCAACTAGTTAAATATTGCCTGAAAAAACTTGGTTAAATAAAGTGAACAATGGCAATTTAAAGCAATGCATATTTGATTGCTGAATAATAATAATAATAATAATAATAATAATAATAATAATAATAAATTGACAAAATATATTTAAATCTACTATCAACATTCAACTTAGGTATCATGGCCAATATGATATATAGGGTCCAAGATAGCATAAGCATAGTTTCTGGCTGTCACAAATCTGCATAAATTATCTCCTTCATACCAGATGTTCTCTCATTTGGTGTCGGGTGAGTGCTTTAAGAAGTAGCTCCTCCTGCAGACTTTGTGGTGGGGCATACCATTTTAACATTTTTATCTTACCCTTTCTTGGACCATTGGTTTGTTCTATCTAGTTGTCTGTCTGCAACACTCTAACTATTTCCTTGCTAGTTGCGACTTGTCATCTGCGAGAGCATCTGCAAACAGTTTGGACCCAGATCAGGACCTACAGAAGCACTGCCCTGATCTGGATCCAACATGTTCGAGACTAATTTTTTGTTCTATAATAATACTTATAACTTATATTCTCATGTAATTTTTGAACACATGTCTATCTGTAGGCAGCCTCCTTCATCAAATATATAGTGATCCTCTTACATGAAACAAAAGCATGTACATGTATGACCAGAAAACATCATTATCTTAGACGGCAGGCCAACCATGGTACTTTAATTAAGAAAAGTTACTTCTGTGGTTTGTAGAACTTAGCATGTTTTTATTAGTGATACATACACAATACTGATAAAAGACATACATGGTGTCTATATAAAAGACTACATCTGCGCAGCAACTTGAGATTTCCAACAATGAGGTATTTGCGACCGACAAAGGCACAGACCAGCCGGTGCATATGTGCAGTCTGAACAGAGCCTTTTTTCGTCGCTTGAATAATCTATGAGTGTAAAGCTACTGACTGAACATCATTTGGAGTTTTTAAACTCAAAAGGAGGCTGCACAGGCACGTCTGAGTCTACACTTGTCAAAATACCGCATTGTTGGAAATCACATGTTGTGGCTCATCTTTATTTAGTGAGGTAATAACCCTTTACCCACTAATGACTGCATAGTTCTGTTGTTGATAACCATAGAAGCAGCTTGCACCTGGATTGGGCCTGACAATAGGTCACGCATAATCTGGATCAAAACTTTTGCAAATATTGTGTGATTTTCCTAAAATAAAAACCAATTTTAAAATGCTTGTTAGATGACATAAACATACAATATTATACAGTATTCAAAAGTATACTATTAGACTTAAGTCCAGCAATTTTTTCAAATATGTGAATGTTTTTGATATGCGTTTTATAGGTCATGTTTTACACAATTTCACCTTTTGTGCCCATTTTGTGCCCTTTTCATACATCCACCGTTTGCCACGCAGCATTTATGAAATCATGCCAAACACCTGCCCAACATTACATGTGCAGCTATCATACCACATTATCACACCAGGAAAGAGGTCATTGACTTTTTGACGTCAAGCAGACGTAATCAGTTTCTTAGCATCATCATAAACATAATCAGATTTTTTTTTATTAAAGTGCAGGTGCAAGGGCATCATCCACATCAGTGGCCCCTTCTAGCTACAACAATCGCAGATCTCAACCTGATCTCCAGGTGCTCCTCTTTTGAGGGTCAACTGTCGTGAGCTTCCACTCATGGCAGTCTTTCTCAGTCAGTTTCTTCCATGTTAGCATGGGCCTTGCTGCACCCCTTGCATCAAGCTGTATATCACATGCTGTTCTGACTGCACAACTAGAACACTCCACGTGCCCAATCAAGCGAAGCATTCTCTCTCGGTCCTCAAGCTCAAGCTTTGCCAGTAGCTTGCTTGACCTTACTGTGACCACATGCTCTGGCTTGATAATGCAGATTTGCCTGATTATGGCTCAGGGCATGACGCTCTGCACACAAGAGCTGTATACATGGCCACAGGTCTTGTAAGAGAGGTGGTGGGATGTGAGAACTAGGAGTAGCTCCCCGAACTTCTTCCAGGCTGTTTTCACACGACTAGTGACCGTTATTTCACAGCCTCAACCAGCAGAAAGCATGTCACCCAGGTAGCAGAAGGCCTCTACCACCTCCAGCTATTCAGGTCTGATCTGGACGTCACTCTGTGGTCTGCAGTCAATAGGATGGTTTTTTATGCACTGGGCACACCTATAATTAGGTTCTTGTAGCCCACTGCATTTTTATGCACCCAAATTTTACAGCCATTGCAGTGGATGCTGTTGTTGCCTACTCCTGTACGGCAGACAGCGCATGGGTATTCGCCTGAACTCTGCAAGAGATCCTGGCCTATACCAAAGATCATGAACTTTGTCTTTCCTGCATTTACCCTCAATTCCTTCTTCTCCATGGCTTCTTTCCATATCAAGAGCCTCCTAACACATTCCTCTAGGGAGTCAGCAATGTTGACAAGAACATCTGCGTATAGGTCCTCCCAGGGAACACCAGTCAGGAACTCACGTGACAAGACCCCCCAGCACAATGATGAAGAGCAAATGACTGAGTACTGATCCCTGGTGGGCCCCAACCTTCACCTCAAACTCTTGGCTGAAACCCTTGCCAACACAAACCCGTCTTAGCGCATTAGTGTACATTCCCTGGACTAACCGCACAATCCATTCCTCAACACCTAGCTTTCTCAGGCAGTGGAAGATCACCTGACTTGGTAAGAAATACCTTGGGAACTCTGATTTGTGACAAAACAGTTCAAAGATGACTAAGTGATGCATGATTAGGCTGACGTTCGCCATACGTTGGGGTCCATTTGACTATTTTACATAAACGTGTGAGACTAGACTGAACCACAGCGTATTGTAGGTGTATACAAGACGACATTAGAATGTAGCTGATTTCATGGACAATCGGTTAAATCACCCAACATTTCTTCAATTAAACATTTATGGGATCTCCTTGGACCAAATGTCAGTGAGTGGCATGACGTCAATAATGTGATGGACCTTGAATATGCACTACATCATAAATTGAATCAAACTCCAATGGCCCTTCAGTTGCTTATTGTGAGCATGATGAGACACTGTGTGGCTGCTTAGGGGGTTGATAGAACCATAAAAGATACTGAGTGAACAGTGTACGATGTGATTTTTGAGGCGAGACCCCTAAGTGCAATTTGACGTGGTGTACTGCGTTATGAAAGAGTGACATTCCAATGGAAAGAATTGCAGAACATTTACAGTAGCAAGACATCCTTAAGACAATAAAAGCAAAGAAAGAAACTCTCTCTTCCTCTTTATGATGATTGCAAAACTAGAAAGTACACAAAGTTATGCATATCAAAACAAAGACAAACACAGAGCCCCCACAAAGAATGGGAAGTACATTCAACAATAGATAAACAACAACAGAACGACCCTCTCAAAATGGACAGCAGCCTAAACCACCGGGGGCTTAAATACATTTTACAGACGCCAAATCTTCACCATAGATTCTGTTGTTAAATGACCCCACAATAGTACAACAAATACACTGGCCACAACAAGAGCACATCCAGTCAAGCAACCAACTGCGCACAAGCATAAAATGGTCTCTAGAACAAAGACTGCATAATTCAAAATAAAACTAAGATAAAACACCAACTACCACTCAATTGAAGCAGCAACAACAAATGTGTTAACGGCAACAGAACCTGGACCTTAGAATGGACAGCAGCCTAAGCTGCCACCAGGGGCTTAAATGCATTTTACTGGCGCCATATTTTTTCCCTAGATTCTGTTGTTGTTAAAATGCAAAATTGTTTAGCTCGCATGTAAACTTTCTGCATCATCACAGAGTAAATCAATGGAATCAAATTAACACACTTTTATAAAAAAAAAAAGAAAAGGCCCCATGACTCACACATACTCAGGGCTAAAGAAACCCTCAAAGTGAGCTAAGGTGGGCCCAGCCAACGACAAGCATCAAGTACCAAACCAACGGATTAAAGCTTGACATCATTGCTGTCATCGAGTCTGAGGCCTGACTTACCACCGTGCAATTAAAGAGGAAACCATAGCTATAAACCATGATTGGGTTTACAACCAGGCATTTAGACTGTCACATGATATCCATGATGTTTCACATTTTTTTATAACGTTTAATGATCTTTTTTTAAATTGATCATTAACTTGGTCACATTGATTGGTCTATATTTTGTGCATGAGTGTTTTTTCAGGCACAGGAAAAACATACACAGGAATAAAGCTGTTGTACCTGTTCAACCAGATCAATAAAAACTTACATAGAGAAGGAAGTAAAAGGAAACAGGTTCTCTTTTGTGGTCCTTCAAACAAGTCAGTGGACTTGGTGGCAAGTATGTCAGCTTCATTTCTTTGAACTTATGTTAGATATGGGGATTATAATGGAAATATTTAAAAAGATATGTTTCATCAAAAGGCTATTTGAAGAGAAATATGTATATATTAAACCCAATTAAGTGTGCATGCATCCATTTCAGAATTAATGTAACTATGCTTGTAACTTGATCATCCACGCCAATGATATACTATAACATAGCCTTGGTAGATACACTATTTTCAATTAACGACAAATTGTTTGTCTTAACAGGCCCCAAAAGACTGAAAAAGTAAGTAAGTATGACCAGGGAATGACACAATCACACACTGCAGACCACTTTAGGACATTGTGAGGAGGAGACCAAGAAGACAATTAAAGTAAAGTAACCAGCTCTCTCTTTCCACAAAATTTGTTTAGCTCACGCGGAGGCTTCCTAACTTATCCAATGTATCATCACAGAGAAAAATCAAACCAATAAAAATACTGTGATGAAACAAAGAAAATGACCAAGCCAAAGACAAACATCAGGCATTGACCCACTGATCAAAATGTTTTGGTCAGGGTCGTCATTTAGTCTGAGGCCTGACTCACTATCATTGAATGAAAGAGGAATTCAACCATAGATATAAACTGTGAACTAGACCAAGATGCATCCACATACCAAATTTGGAATTCCTACCTAAAAGAATATAGGAGATATGCACCAGACATGAAGCTGGATGGACAGACAGTGTGATTACTATATGCCTCCCAAAGTTCCTCTAGGGGCATAAAAATTGGTTTCTATTGTTGAAGTCACTTACATTTGAACATAATCTTAGCAAAACAAATTTATTGCTAAATATATACACCATAAGAAGGGGAGTGGGGAACATCTTTCCAGAAATGGGAAATTAACAATTTCAAGGTAAAAATCATTCCATTTATTGTAAGTTTTAGATGATGTCATGTTCACATCTGTGTACATGTAAAACTTTCACAGCTTTTGTTTTTTCCCATTTCTCCAAATAATGTTATCTTAAATAGGGACCATCAATTTGCAGTGGTCTGACACTTTGATCCTATACTTACATTAGATTACCTATGTTGACCTTGATCTTCTTTACGACATGGTCACATGTGTTACTGAATGTATTAATATGGGCTAAAAATATTATTTGATAACTGTTGGAGCCAAAGTCATAACACATACTTGATATATCAATGACTTTTGCTAACCACAAACGGTCGTGATTGACCTTTAAGTCAAGGTAGTAAGAAAGATTTTTTAGATTGCAAACATTTTATTCAGAAATCAGAGGACTAATTGAAATCAAATTTTATAAAGGGCATGCTTTAGACAAGACAAACTTAATATGACTATATTGTCCATGTCACATGGCCGAAATGTCAGTGTGAGGTGAGCGCTTCAGAACCTTAAGTTCTCTGGTATGAGTTTTACATGTATATATGTTGGTTTAGGGTTGTTTATAACAGTCAATATCATATGCTATAAATATATTTCATAAAATAGAATGGGAAATAGTATTCTTAGTAACATATTTGTTATTGAATTGTTTGGTTATGAATAATTATTCAAACCATTGCTAACTGAAGATCCATTTGAGCCGCGACATGAGATTTCCAACAACCAGCAAAGGCTCAGATTAGCCTGCGCATACGCGCAGTCTGATCAGAGCATTTGCTTGTTGCTTGTATATTCTACGAGTGTTAACCCTCTGGTCAGCATCATTTGGAGTTTCTTAGCTTAAAAGGAGGCTGCACAGGCTCGTCTGAGTCTACACTTGTCAAAATGCCACATTGTTGGAACTCTCATGTCGTGGCTCATTTCATTTCAGGATGGATGGTCAATCGACTTGGAAATCTTTGTCCAAATATAGTCCGGGTATATGGAAGATCAATTGAAGCATATGATTTCCCAATTCCTGGCAAATCCTTCTTGTCAAGGCGGAGTACCCACAATGCCAAGGCAGATGAGGAATTGAGATCTGTAGCCCTTCATCACCTGATCAGACAGAAGGGAAAACCCTTTGCAGAAGAAATAAAAAAATATGACACCATGTTCAAGAATACTAACTACCAAAGTGATCAAGCAAAGGTGAAGGTGTACTTGAAACTTTTACGAGACGCTTCTATTGCTGAGCTGAAAGAACATGATGTGATTCTGTGTACCACAGCAGTTGGTTCGAATCCCAAGATTCAAGAAGCAACAGATATTTTTCAGGTTATTATTTTTTTTTGTGAAAAGATATATTGTGTATTTCATCTTATTATGTTCCCTACCAAAGTGGATGGGAACATATTGTTTTGGGTGCTGGTATCTGTGTTGGTGTGACACCTTCTTGAATGCATGAACTAATTGGCAGATTATAAATTTTGGTAAGATTGTCTTAATTTTCAAGGTCACAGTGGAGCTAAATCGGAGCGAAGCTTTCTAGCTTACCTGAGCTGAAGGCTCCGAGGTGAGCTATGAGTATCCCAATGACTTTGACGTCCGTCCTTCTGTACGTTGTCTGTCAGTCAACATCTTCTCCCCTGAAACCACTGTGCAAATTGAACTCAAATTTCATATGGAGACGCCTTTGGATGGGCGAACGAAAGTTTGTTCAAATGGTCATGGTTACATACCAAGATGGCCGCCATGCCCATATATGGTTAAAATCCTTTAAAAAATCTTCTTCTCCAGAACCAGAAGGCCGATTCTTGGCCTACCAAGTTTGTTCAAATAATGATTCTAGGTTGAACTTGATCTACTTAACATGAAGGTCAAATTTGCCCCTAATGCATTTACATGGGGAAATTTTCAAAAAGTTGATTTTTTGAAAACTATTGAAGCCAAAGTCATTATTCTCACTTGATATGTTTTATCTGATGTGACAATGGCTATAAATAAGTTCCAAAGGTCAAGGTTGACCTTTGACTTTTCAGCAAAGGTGCTAATATTGTAGTCCCATCAATATATTAAAACATAGTTATCTCAGAAACCATTGGGCCAATTGAACTCAAATTTCATATGAGGACTCTTTATGTTAAGTTAGCCAAGATTTATGCAAATTGTTTTGGTACAAATCTCCTTCTTCAGAACCATTTGGGATGTGGGGCCTACCAAATTTGTTTAAATAATGATCCTAGGTTGACCTTGATCTACTTAACATGAAGGTCAAATTTGCCTCCTTATGCATTCAAATTGGATTTTTTTTGAAAAGTTGATTTTTATAATACTGTTGAAGCCAAAGTCATTGTTCTCCTTTGATATGTTAAATAAGTTCCTAAGGTCAAGGTTGACCTTTGACCTTTCAGCCAAGGTCACTCTTTTTGGATTAAAACATAGTAATCTCAGAAACCACTTGGCTAATTGAACTCAAATTTCAAATGGAGTTTCCTTAAGTTGAGTGGAGTATATTTGAACCAAATGTTAATGGTCACATCACCAAGATGGCGGCCCTGCCCATGTAAGGTAAACCCCTTTAAGTATCTTCTACTCTGGAACCAAAACGCCAATGACCTTGGGACTTGGTATGTAGCATTTGGGATGTGGGCCCTACTAGGTTTGCACAAATAATGAATCAGGGTTGACCTTGATCTTTTTTACGGCAAGGCCAAATTTGATTTCTAATGCATTTGTATGGGAACAATCTTGAAATGCTCATATTTCTATAACTAATTAAGCAGAAATTATTACACTAGAGAAAAATATTAAACCTATTTAGATACTGATTTTATATAAGCACCAAAGGTCCAGCTGACCTTTGACAATTTTCAACAAAGGCCACTCGATCATATTGAACTGCCTTATAGGTATCTAAGCATCTTTTTCTCAGAATTCACTGGGCTGTTTGACCTCAAATTTCATATGGAGTATTCTGTAGATAAGAAAAATATAAATATGATATTTATAAGTCACATGATCAAAATGGCCATTCCCATAGATGGTAAACCAAAATATGTTTGAATAATAAGCCTAAGTTGACCTTGACCTATTTTAACATTATTAAGGAGATCAGGTGAGCGCTTCAGGACCTTCAGGTCCTCTAGTTTTTAAAACCAATACTTGTTAGGAATTTAAAAGCTATTCTATGTAGTTAAAGTGGTACAGATAATGTGTTCCTTTTCTTAGCAATATTTGTGTATGTGCCTGTAGCATTATTTGTGCATGGGCTGGTTATTTGTTTACTGTTAAGGGTTTTGAAAGTTTGGTGAAAACATGTTATGATAAATTATATAAGAATAAATCAGCCTCCTCCTCCACCTTTCCTTGATTTGCCCATTTTTCTTCCTCGCTGATATTTAAATTTCTCTAAGGAACTACTACACTGTATGTCTATAACTTTGAAATTAAGCACATCACGTTTTAGGTGTCAAACAGCTTCTGTCTGCTTATAAATTCATTTTGTTCATTTACATTACTCTTTTCACTAAAATAATTGAACTAAAGATGTCTTCGGACACTGCTTAACCTTAAATTTGATTTTTCTTTAAATGTTAGGTATGGCAAGTTGTAATGTGTAAGGGAAAATAATTCTCCTCGCATTTACTTGTCCACTTTTGATTATGCCAACACTATGCAAGAGTAGAAGGACATATCTGTCCATGCATGTGTCTATGTGTGCGTCTGTGTATGTGCGTGTGGGTGTATGTTTTATTGGGCTGATAGAAAAAAATGTGGTCTGTTATCTCTCGTGAAGATGCAAAATGATTTTATACTAAGATGATCTATTCTATGAGCCACTCACACACATGATACATGATTATATGAACCACTGACCTCACCAAGTATGGACCAAGCCACAAGAAAACAGATTGTGTTGCATGCAATTGACAAAGGGACAGCCCAGTATGTGTATCCATTCAGTCTGATCAGTCAATGTTTTGTTATCAATATCCCGAAAGTATAATAGTTTAACTTGTTTTATGCAAAACTTTTATATTGAAGCTTATCACTGTGACTGAGCAGACAAGATTGAGACTAACCTTTTTACATACATCAAAATCAGGTCTGATTTCTGCGAGGCTCAAATAAAATGGACCATTTAAAAATATTGGATAGTAAAGGATATTTTGGTACTTATCACCCATGCGTAAATGTCTCAAATAAAAGCCTATGCTGGCGTATCCAGAACAGCTGGAGGGCTAATTGTTGATCTGTGGCATCATCTGCATCCATACTTTGTGTATGCAACAAACGAAGGTGCTGTCTAATCTGCACAGACTTGCCTGAGTCTTTGCTGCTCAGCCATATGATAAGTACCAAAATTATGTTCACTGGCCTTTAAATAACATGCAAGCTTGTGGAAGATGGACAAAGTGATTTTATTCTTTCAGGTCATCATTGATGAGTCCGGCATGTGTCCTGAGCCACATTGTTTAGTTCCAGTGATAGCCAACAAAGCAGAGCAAGTTGTACTGATAGGAGACCACAAGCAGCTTAGGCCCATTATCATGTGTAAAGAAGCAGCTGAACTTGGACTAGAAAAATCACTTTTTGAAAAGTACTGGGAGTCTAATTCTGCTCAAAGTGTACAGAAAACAATGTTAGATACACAGTATCGCATGGTATGCAGTGCAATTTCAGTTATATCACAGCAAAATTGAATGTTTGATATTTTCTCATGAAATCTGATAAAAGTGCATGTATACTGCTCAACAAAAGTTCAGCATGGATGATTAAATTTGAGCAAATGGTTAAAAGTTATAAAATATCTGCTTAAATGAAAAATGATATGTTTTGAAGTTGTGGAAGGCAATTAGCACAGTTGATTTTGTTTTCTACTGTATTGTTTGTTGCTTTAAACAAAAGGATGCAAACGTGTTTCAGCGACATTTTTCACAATAATACTTGATACAGCAACAGTTTATAAACACTCTTGCTTTCTAGTTAAGTCAAATTAGTCATTCTGAAAGGTATGATGACATTTACAAATAAAAAGCAGTGTTGTTTTCGTTGCGTATACATGCTGAATTGAAAATGGAGTTGTGTTTAAGAGGATACCATTGGAAAGACAATGGCTTTGCAAAGTATCAAAATAACGCTATCCATAGATGACATTTTCAAAATATAAGCTACCAGAACTATTCCAGGTGTTTGTGCCACTCAAGCAGTCAAAGAATTACCATGTCATTTCTAAGTGGATATGTGGTTGTTGATTCATTCTTTATTGTTGGTCCCATTGCTTGAGGGAATTTTAAGTTTGGTCCATGTTTAGTTATGTTGACTTAGTGTATTTTCTATTGTTGCAATCATTTTGTTGAGGAAGAGATGGCTGGCTGCCTGCCTTACTTTAATTGTGTTTTGTTGTCATGTGGCTGTTGGTGCTGCGTGTCTCTTACTTAAAGTACCATGGGATGGTCTGTAGTGTGTGATTGTGGCTTTTCCTGGTCATATTCTTTCTTTTCTTTATATTCTGCCAGACCCTCTAGCGAGTATTATTGGCAGGTGTACTTTGTACACTCCGGGTTGCAGGATGAAAGCCTACAAGTAACCATATCTAAATTACCATAGGGTTCTTTAACCTGCTCAGGGGGTGACTTTCCCTGCACAGGGGACATCCAGTAAACGTCCCGATCCGAAGGACGATGCACTTATCTAGCGTCATCTCTGCAAATGACACTAGAGGAAGCATGTTCGGACACCATAATTTTCCTTGTCGCAAGTGGGGGTCAAACCTGGGCACTCTAGCACCAGAGGCAAGTGCCTTACAACTGAGCTACCACGCTTCTATTCACTTACATTTAGAATGGAATCAATGCATCCCTTAAAAAGTGACCAAGCATAAACCAGTATCTTAAATCAAAAACACAAACTCAGTCTAAATGGACCATTTTGCAGATGATCTCCATATTCAAACTTGACCCATGTTTAACAATCATTATGCTAGCTTAGCCCTTCTACAAGTTTTGTTTGAATTTGACGCATCACATCAAAATTTATTGAGCAAAAACCAAATATGACACCACTGCCGCCTGAATGACAATGTTGATAGAAACATGACCCCCATATTTTTCTCATGCTTCACAGGCAACATAGATAAATGTTTTATGAAATTTTGCTTGAAACGTTTTCTGTGCATAATAAAGATGCCCAACATGTTCACAGGTATTACAGTGCACAAGGTGCATGCAGGCTTCCAATAAGTATTTAGAACTTCCTTTTTATTTTTTCTATACTTTGATAAAAGCTTTGTTAAAACTATTTTATATTGATATTGTGTGACATTTTGATCATTCCTTAATAATCTTTCCTATTAAGCATGTCCCCTGACTCCGGTAAACGAAACAGTGTGGCATAAATAGTTCGCTATAATAGGTTACAAACTTGTCATGACTTGAAATATTTACAGTTTAGAAATATCTTAAACAAAAGGGTTTTGTGTTTTAATGGTGCATTAGTAAAGCAATAACAGTATTACATGTATTATAACTTTGTATCAAACGTGAACTTCACATGCACTAATGCCAGGTCCCAAGGGAGATGTTGAAGCCCAAGGTTGTCAGCAACTCCTCATGGACCTTGCAAATTCTGATGCGTTGAATACCCATGACTGATCGCTACATTGCATAAATTTCACAAAATATTTACCACAATTTGCAAAGAATATGACATTATACAAATATTTACTTATGTTGAGGAGGACATTGAGTGTTGAACGGTAGGCTTCATATTGACTAAAGCGAAGCTAATTTTCTGCCATTTTGAACCATTGAAATTATTGAAGTTACTGCTCATTCATGCGAAATTGCTTGATGTTCTGATGTTGCTTCAGGAAAGCCAAGTGACATGCGTCCATGTAAATCAGAAGATGTCTATTTATAAATTATATAAAAATATAAGTTATGAGCATTTCACAGGCATCTAATGGGTTGACGTTTTAGCTAATATCCAAACTGATATATATACTCGTATATTTAATTAAGATTAACAGATTTATTGTCCTAAAATTAATGGTTGCCTTGTAAATACAGGACTTTGTCTTCGTTAATGCATGGCTGTTTAAAAGCATATTTATTTAATATATATGCAGTATGTTTAGTACAGGCTTAAGCCAAATGGCTAAACAATATCACTACTTGATCAAAATGCTATTGCTTTGATTTGGTATGCATTAAAACAATTTGTTTTAGTTTGTCATTAAAAAATGTTTTATTATTTTTACAGAATCCACAATTGTGTCGATTTCCATCCAATGCCTTTTATGAAGGCAAGCTGAAGACAGAATTTGGTCTATGGAAAGATGGAAGAGTTTTGAAGATATGGTCAAAACAGGGTACACAGTTTTACCCACATGTCCTTGTACATATTGAGGGTGAAGAGAAGGTTTTAACAGTATCTACTGAAGATGGTAATGAACAATCAAAGAGTAATCAAGCAGAGATTGAACAAGTGGTAAGTCTGTTAAATTTTATTTTCTGAAGTTTACATCCCTAAATGTAATGTTTTGCTAAAGTAGTGACAGCATAATCTTGACACCCTTCTAAATGCTATTTTTTACTAACCCATATATAAGCCAAGCGTCGTTTTAGTGGAGCATAGTGCGGACCCAGATCAGACGCCACAAAATTTGCCGTCTGCTGAGGGCCTTAAATGTTAGCTTACAGAGTGTTATATCAACATTTCAGTATAAAATGAAAACTACCACAAAAAACCCTTAAAATTTGAAATTAACTTGTCCAATTAATGAAGATGGAAAAATCCATTCGGCATGAAAGGGTTAACATGAAAATGATCTAGCTCATGTGATTTGGGTTATTACTGCAGAGGTATAAAGACACTCGTTTATTGTATGCATTGGCGTAGCTGTCATTATGTACAATTTGCATATATGCATAATGAAAGAATGTACATATTGAAGAAAGATTACCAAAGATGAAGATACTGTTTCCCCTTACAATAATTGACTTCTCTTAAAGGAAAGAATTTGCTCCCTCTTTGAGCAAATTCTTTCCTTTTATTAAGTCACCATTTTGAAAAGTGTCGCATTTGAAGACACCACTGCTCATTTTAGTTGTCCCTTTGATGTGCGTAAATAGCTTGGTCTTCTGGTTACACCCTTGGTATGACATCGCATCTGAGAGTGATATAAGTACATTATTTAAATCGATAAGCTACAAGTAATTCAAATATTTAGTAACATTATGTAATTTGTTACATAACAACTTTGCATACATAAAGACAAAACCTTAAAGGTGTCACGTCAAAAGTTTGATTTCAGAGTAATTTTAATGTATTATTATAAATGGAATGTAACATTCGTTCTCATGTATTATTTAAATTGATCAAACTTGTGGCAAAAAAGTGCTTGGTAAGCCTTGCATTTTATCTTACTTGGGTCCTAGAGGAGGCTACATTACATAATTTATGTCAGCTAAATACCCCCTGAATCACTTGTACAAAATATGTAGAAAAAAATCACTAATACTTTCCCACCACGCTGTCTTGATGTGATAGTGATTTTTTGCAGTCATCCCATTATTAGGTTAGTGCCATAATAGAGGTCAAAGCCACATCTACTGAACTGATATCTGCTGAATATCTCCTGAGTTGGTTTGATTCTGAAAGTATTTCAAAAATGTGCTTCTCAATGAGGCATGTTCACGTAAATTTTCAATCATCTCATTCTTAGGCCAATGTCATAAGAGAGGTCAAGCCACATTTACTGACTTAATATCTACCCAATAGCTCCTGAGTCGGTTAGATTCTGAAAATATTACAAACATGTAAACCTCATTGAGGCATGTTAAAGTGAATTTTCCATTCATCCCATTCATAGGCTAGTGTCATAAGAGAGATCAAAGACACATCTTTTGTTTTGTTTGTTGCTTTACATCCCAGTCAACAGCTAAAGTCATTATGGGACCGTCAGTTCACCTAACCACACTTTTTCCTGGGCAAGCTTGAACAAGCAGTTAACCAGTACTTCATGCACATACTTTCGCTTGTAACTGACAGCAACCCTTCTTGAATGACTCATTCAGCGGAAGGAAGGAAAATGACAGTATAAATTTTTCATGATCAATCTCCACAAAAGTATGGGACCAGGCCGGGACCAAACTCGGGATCCCTGGATCTGCAGTCAGACATGCATCTGTAGCCAAACACGTTACCGACTGCGCTGCGCCGCCTGGTAAAGACACCTCTACTGAATTGATATCCTGAGTCCTTTGGATTTTGAAAATACAGCAAACATTTGAACCTCAATTAGAGGATGTTCAAAGTCAGGACTTTTGTTAAGAGTGCGTAACGAAATTTTAATTTTCTTATTTCTCAACCAAAACATATGTTGTGGGCATTCTAAAGAATCGTCTCAATGAGACTGTTCTGTTGAGCACCCAAAACATTTATGGATAAGAAAATATTTAAATTTTACACTGACAAGTTTTGTTTATCTAAACCTATGAAAGTATAGTGCCCAGTTGTCAAGTGCATGATCCTGTTTCATTAATTGAATTTTTTTGAAAGCAGATATGCTATTGGTCATGTGGATAAATTTTCCTTGGAAATAATTGCTTTCATCAAGTTATCAAGTGAAGAATTGTAACTTATTAACATATACGACCTTATAACCACATTTCGTGCTCACTTAAAATATCAAAATTGCGTAAATGTAAATGTTAAATTTTGGTCTTGGTTTTCATTTACATGCAAGCAGGTACGCAAGCAGCAAAGCTCTGGCGAGACTGCGCAAATGAGCAGACTTGCTGCTAACCTATACAATATGTACCAAAATATTTTTCTAGTTTTTTTTCTTAATGCTGGCTCAAATATTTTTCACAAAGATGAGGCGAAAATGAGTTAATATTAATATCTGCAAAACAAGAAGGTGCAGCAGTAGCAATAATTAGTTGTAAAGTAGAATTGTTATGAATTGATCATGATGCAGAACCGCAAGGAAGAAAGGCAGCACATTGCAACATTGTAGAGTTGACTTTTTCAAAGGGAACATAAAAATGGGGAAAATCATGAGATTTTGATAATATACGATAGGTTAAGGTAACAAATAAGTGAGCATAACACTGTAAATATTTTCATACTGGTCAGTTTTAACATTGAATTTGGTTGTTCAAAATGGTTCTTTTTAAGACCACAGCAAGATATAAGAAAAACAGTCAACAACTACACACTCATATCAAGACCTGTACAGTAAAAGCAACGTAAAACGACCACTCAAAAATAGACAAAACAAAATCTCAATGACAAATGGTAGCATAATAAAAGTCAAAAGTATTGCAGAAAACCATTTTTCAGTCTTTTTGTGAGGGGCCTTTTTCCAGGTTTTACTGTATATGCATATTGGCACTTTTAAAACATTCATATGCAGCTATTCAGTGGGGCTTAAGGCCTATAGCAGGCAATGAATATGTTTTTTCTTCTTTACAAGCACTGTATAGGTCAGTTTCTACTTGGTGTGCGAAAGCAGAGAAAGCTCTGGCAGGACTTCGCAGATACATAGGCCAGTCTGAGAATTGGCCCTGACAAATGTGATTAAAGTGCTAAATTTCATTTACTGGTCAAACAAGCAGCGTTGTTTAATATACTCTTTAGTTCAACACTTAGTAGACAACAAGTTGATCAATGTGACATGTCCTATAGCGTCATGTCAAATTATTATAATCAATAAGTATGTTATGCAATTAATGTTTTTGAATGGCTAATTGGCTTGTTGTTTCAGATCAAAGTGTTCAGGTATTTGATAAACGATGAACAGATTCCAGCAAACCAAGTTAATGTGATATCCCAGTATAACGCCCAATGTTCTGAGATTCGTAGACAATTGGACGCTGAAGGATTTGTAAATTACAAAGTAAACACAGTTGTATCTAGCCAAGGTAAATATAAATATGTTAAGATTTCACACAAAAAAATGTGCTATTTATTAAATAACGTTTCTTTAAAGCGAATTGTTGTTGTTGTTAAAATGGGTTTAAACTTTGATGGCTATACAGTCATTTGTTCAGTTAGTTATCACAATTTTGAAGGACAAGTACTTCACATATTAATCCGTACTTATTCTTAACACATGGTTTTGTAGGTACGTAGCAAATATTTTTGTATGTGTGAATTTATTACGCCATTAATGCATGTCATAAAATGCTGATCACCAATCTAACTCGCTACCAACTTGGCAAACCATAAGCCTTCATGACAGTCAATAATTGCTATTAGAGCATAGTGCTGGAGGCTATATTTTGTAATATCAAATCATAGCGAAACCAGAGTGTATTGATATTCTTACTGTATGACAAGACCACTTATTACTCTATTACCTGTATTGCTCGTGGGATCCAGCTAAACTTATGTGAGGAACATCAGGTAGATACAGATTTGTTAAAACATGTAGATGTCACAACATCCAATATCCTGTATGACCATCTTAAAATATATTTAAGCCTTCATCCAAATTCCTTGTCGTATAGAGATTTTGTGGGGACAGGAAGGTCTGTTGGTAGATTCAGAGTTTATCAAATGTTGCTGTCAGGATACCACGAAGGCCATGTTAAAAATATTTTTTTTTACTTCTGTTGAAAGGTTCGTCTGTTTTTTTGTGAAGCTGAAATTTATTGCTGAATTTTTGGGGTATTATGGAGGTTCATATATTGGCAAACGCATGAGATTTTGGTGCTCATTCCATCAGAGAGCAGCGAAGGCTTATCATGTGAGGTGGCATCATGCAACTCAACCATCCAGACTTGATGTTAATGTCATAGTTGAACTTTGAATTTCATATCCGCTTCATATTTCCTTTATGCCCTTAAGGATTTGCATTAAACTTTGGTCAAATGTTTTCCTTGATGAGATGATGTGCAGAATTTCAATTAAAACCATACCAACTCAAGGTCAAGGTCACAATTGAAGTTAACAAGTTTGACCCCTTAATTTTATGTCCTATTCTCTAGAAGGAAATTTATCAAATTTGGATAAGATGTTTGCACTGATTGGTTGGGCACTCTGTCGCTTCTATAACCATTAATCTCATTCTGCAGTGGGGAATTTAGCTGTCTTTGTTGTCATATCACCATAGAATAATTTAATCACGTTTTAGCACTGCTTTTCTATAAAACTGGATGTTAATATCTGCGTTAATCCTTAACCTTACTAAACTATGTAATTTACTGGTGATTTATTGATTCGAAAAAAGTGGATTTATATCACTCTGATATGCGACGCTATATGTTAAATCACACTAAAATCATACTGCGACAATGGCACTGGTACAGTTGTTGTAGAAGCTGTTTGTTTTATTTATATATAGTTTGTAGAATAAAGTTTCCAAAATTTAAAATGTTTTCCATTTAGGGGATAACTGTATCCAAAATTTTCATTTGGGGAGGTATATCGTCGGATATACCGTCAGAAATTTAGTTTAACGGCGATGCGTAAGCGGAGCCGTAAAAAGTGATTTCGGAACGTATATCCAACGATATACCTCCTCAAATGAAATTTTTTAATATGGTTATCCCCATTCTAATGCACTATTAAAGTTTCCCTAAAAAAAAGACAATGAAAATGTACTTTGTTGCGCCTATACGTCCAGCGTCTGCCAGGATATACTGTCGCAAATCTATGACGTTATCCAATCAGATGTCGCGTTGTATTTGCAAGTGCTTTAGAATTTGTTATAATCCACTCAAAAAGTATTTCTTCTAGGTTAGCAAAGACAAACATTTCATACTATGCTTTAACCAAAACAAAATATTATATAAATAAATCATGCCTTCAGATAAGGGTGTATAATTGAAATTTAATTTTCATATGTCTTATCAAAAACATAGTGAGGATGTTCAAACTAATGGGTTAGACAGATTCAAAACTGTATGCACAAGATTTATTTTTTTGGATGTATTGAGTAGCTGTTTGTTTTATAGTCACAACATGTATTTGTTTTTCCTTAACCCTTTGTATACTGGAAACCCCTAAACAGGTACTTTGGCAAACAGTGAAAATGCAGATGAAATTCAGCATGATGCTGCATTTCATCAGGGTCTACACTATTTGCTATGATTAAATCAACCTTGGGGGACCGAAATACACCATGTATATACATAAGAGCCCATGCATCTACCTGTGTCCCCTTAAAGTACACATTTGACAGTCCCATACTTATTGTATCAATATGTATGGGAAAATTCATCAGAAAACAAAGGGTTAAATACATTTGGTTATTCTTACAGGTGGAGAATGGGACTATGTTGTATTCAGCACAGTTAGATCACTACCCGTGTACAAGATAGAGGAGCACCCAACTCAAGGGTGGTGCAAACAAAACCTTGGTTTTATTACAGATCAGAATCAAATCAATGTGGCACTAACAAGGGCTCGAAAGGGACTGATAATAATAGGTAATATATCAATCAGCCATGAGATTTTCATACTTATCATATGTGTTAAGTATTTCCTATCAAAAACATGTGTCCTTATTAAGTGGGACTAGAAGCATAAAGTGGAGCCTTAGCCTGAATCCATATCGGTCTTTGAGAGTGTGAGAAGTGATTGTGTTGATGTGCAGGCGCTCCTGAGTTTTTGTTGCTTAAGTAATAGTTATACCATGGGTTGTCCGCCTGTACGTGGAGATAATCCATGAGCTTTAGCGAGTGGATTATCTTACGTACAGGTGGACAAACATGGGATAACTATTTTATGCCACCTACATCAGTGTAGACCTTGCACATCAAGTGATATTCCATGTTAAAGTTGGTAATGGTGGTATAAAATGCAATATCTACTAGATTCTCACTTGCTGGCTCATATACATGTTTATTAAATAACATTTAGATATTTTCATTTCTGATTTGGTAGTCTCAACTCCATTTAAACATGTCTCTTTTAAGATAATAAGATGGAAATTGTCACTTAGTGGTCTAGCAAAATAGCCAAAACGAATTTTATTTATTTAAGAAAAAACATTTCCACCAAAAAGTCATTTGGTTTTCTTCAATGCAGAACTGTTAAACAATTTTTTTCAGAAATCAAAAGCAAGACTTCAATTAAGTGAAAGGTATTGTCCTTATATGACTACCATTAATGGCTAGCGTAAATTTTCATTATTTGTAACATATGGCCCCCAAAAGGTGGATTAATTTCCTTTATACCCTTGTATAGAACAGAATGTGCTTACGTTTGTAACGTTTGTTTTCCTTAATATCTTGAAAAGTCACCGCTGGAATTTAATCAAACCTTGCAAACATATTCATATCTACAAGGCAAAGACTTTAAATAAGACAATAAGGGCTTGGGGCTAATTCTATTAGAGCTATTTCCCTTTGTAATTCCAAATGGTGTTTTATATATTGTTTATGTTTATGATATGCTAGTGCATACACAAACTGATCAACTCCTACCGCCGCCTGTTATGAGGCAATTTGATATTTTGCCTTTACAATGCAGACTCAATGAATATTTGCATGAAGAAGATTGATTCAAAATAAATAAATTTAACAAAATGGCAGCTGTGAAAGCTTAAACAATTTTCTCTAATATGACTTTTATATGCTTGATAGTGCCTTCATGGGGCGGTCAACTCCTACCACAGATTTTAATGGAGGAATTTGATACTTTGCCTTCACAGTGTAGGCTCATTTAACATACGCATGAAAGTGTTTGGTTCAAAATAAAGTATTGACAAAATCTTAGGCAATTTTTCCCTAATATGACTTGATTTTGTGAGCGTCTGTTTACATGTGCCTTGTTGTCAACTACTGGGAAAGGGCTGACCTCTTGGCTCTCGTTTGTGGTGTCCAATTGTGAGTCTGTCACTTTCCCATTGGTATCCTGGGTCAGGTGTTGTACTTGATTGTATCGATTCCTGATCTTTGCACCCTTACTTATTTTGTTTATATGCATAGATAGTACCTGCATGAGCCGATTAACTTCTACCACAGCTTTTGCTGAATTCATCCAATACTTTAGCTACACAATGTGACATTTTGTACATTTACATGAAGGAGTGTGTTGCTAGAAATAGTTTGTGACACAGTCACATGTAGGAAAACTCAGACAATTTTCCTGCATAATTGTATATGCATAGATTGTAAATTCATGGGCCGATCAACTCCTACCACAGCTTTTGATGAATTGATCCAATACTTAACATACTCAATGTAGACATATTAAACATACAGAAAGGAATTTGGTGAAAAAAATATTCTTTTACAAACTGACAGCTATGTAAATTTCGATAATCTTTCCAATATAGGCTTTGATATATTCAAAGAACTTTCAGGTTTGATATTTTCTGTGCATTTTATCTGACCATTTGTTGCAGATTGCTAACTTAACGAGCGTTTGCACAGATTCTACTGAAACTCAGTTTTCAAAACTGAGACCTGTTGGTTTGAATCATCACTTTGCGAAAAAAACACTGTTTTTTCGATGACTCTTACTGTTCAGGGTTATCTAATACGCAATGATTATTGACTTTTCATTGTCGTTATATTATTATGAGATGAAAATAGTGAGTCCCTAGGCATATGCTTATACCCCACCAGTTCACTTTTAAAACTTTGAAATTAGTCAGATCGAAACTATTTCACCTTATAAATTATTGGTCCTTTGATTTATAGGTTTAAAGGTAGACTATACAGGATATCCGTGTCCGCTCTCAGTTTTGTATAAGCTAGTGTTTAAGTGTGAATACGCACAGTTCACGGAGAATACGCCAGTTCTACATACCTTTCGTTTAGTTTTGTTACTTTTTCAAAACTTAACTCTTTGCCTACTGGGTAATGTTTATGCTTTTTGTCGTCTATTTGTGTTTTTGTAAAATCTTTTTCACAAAATTCTTTCAGGGATATCATTAAGGGTGTCAATCAATTTGGATCCAGATCATGCCCATGATTTGTCAGTGCTGATCTGCTTGCAAAGGTATACAGCAGACGACACTAGTAGGCTAAGAGAAAGACTAAATGTGGATATGTTTATGACAGCATTAATTCAATGCCTCTCATCAGGGTCGACTCTGCTTCTAAGGTTAAACCCCACTTTTAGAACAAAACATGGTTTAATTTTGAAATTTTAACCGCTGACCTCATACAGTGATCGTATAGGTATGTTTAGAGCATTTAATCAACTAGATGTCTTTATTACCCTTTAACTGTAAATTGACTTTTTCGCAGGCAACAAGAATCTACTCCGATGTGATCAAGTTTGGGGCAAACTAGTCAATCAGTATGAGGAGAGAGATTGCATCAAAAGTCCTGAAGAGTTCCCACCAAAAAGAACTCGACAGGAACGAATGCGAATAGCCACACAGATGTCAGTACAAAGATATGGGGATGAGCGATTTACACCAGGTAACCTACCACAAGAACTTGGTCCATATATGGCTGCAGGAGGTGACACAGGTGAGAGTAGATCAGGTAGAGTCCGCTATCAGAGAGTGAACTCTCATCCTGGAAGCCGTGGACAGCGAGGAAATGTAGATGAGGCTGGAGATGGATGGCAGCAGCAGAGGCGTGGACATAGAGGACGCCATTGAAGGGCAGATCAACCTCCCATCTTAGCAACTATATATGCAAGGAAAAATTGATTAGGTTGTATATGGATGACAGGCTTGGAGACATAGTGGTATTGGACGCAACTGTAGATAACATTAACCCTCTAGATAAGACGTGACGATCACAGTAAAACTTAAAGAATTTGAATTCCATTTTTATTTGAGAGGACAAGAGTGGTCTGTTTTACCACCTAAAACACATAGCTGGACGAATACAAAAATAAGTGCAATTTTGTGCTCAATGCTTTTCTTATAGGACTTTTGGTGCATTGATTTATTGCTGATATGGACCAATTTATGAGGTGTGGGTACTTATCGTAATAGCTCAAGATCACTTTTAAAACAAAATGTATCTGCCTTAATGCTCATCAGCAAGTAACCAAGGTACCCTTTTTAGCTATTTTTGGCACTTTTAGCCGAAAATCATCAGAAATCAACCTTAAAAGATGATAAAGCTTTGATTTTATTTACGGTAACTTGAAATGTAATATTTCAACATGCATACCGTAAATAACTTCGTTTAGTTTTGGGTATGTTCAGAATCATTTTTATAGGCTGTAGTACTTTGAAATAGTGCTAAAATAAAGCCTCGACAATACAACTTTGTATTTCCATCAGTGACCAGTCTGTTTATACTGGGTCCAAGGATACACCATATGTTACTATGTGATTTTGGTTTGGTTATATTTTGTCTTTTAAATTGTAAAACATTTCATATTTGTCTTTCATTTATTATTACACTATTCACGTTTGCTTTTAAATTGCATAAAATAAATCATTTTTATTTCATTTTGTACATAACTATTCATATTTTGCCATTTTAGTTATAGCTGTAAATATTCATACAGAGATGCAAAAGCAAACAGTGTAAATCAGGAGATTTACTATGATATGCGTTGGCTGATCAAAAGAACCACCTCATTGAGGTGGTACTTCTGAGTACCCACAACATAATTGGCGCTTTAAGGGTTAAATTTGTTTTATGCTGTAAAATTGCATTAATTTTCATTAAAGATGGTTAAGTGTAATGGGTTTTTTTTTTTTTTAATTTTCAAGCTATATTTTGTACAAATACCGTGATTATTATTTCAGGAGCTGATCCAAATCCTTGAAGATTATTTTTATCGCAACAAACAGTCCAGATCTTGATGAAATAATGCATTTTGAGGCATTAAATCAGGGTATTGGCTGTTTGTCAATGGACCAGCAATGGAGTCTTTAGTAAAAAAGGGTTATTTGTTTGTATTGATGCTTAACATCCCAGTCAACAATTTTTCAGTCATGTCAGGACGATTTTCTTTCTTCCTGGATTGAACCAGAACCAAGCACATGATAAAATGTCTTGCTCAAGGACACAGTGCAGTGTCTCCGATGAGTCTCAAACCAGTGACCCTGCGATCTCAAGTTCAACACTCTACCCCTGAGCCAAGCCCTCCTCCATACAAAGGGTTAAAGGTTAGCCTCCTTCTCACAGCCAAATACTGTGCTTGTTGTGTAATTATAGTCATACTGCATATCATAATGGCCACGTTGCGAGAAAACCTGATTCGGTTGCTTGTAAAAAAACAAAGGGACAGAACAGCCTGTGTTTCCACGCAGTCTGATCAGCCTCTTTATTGTTTGCTTATTGGAAAGTATCATATCTAAACTTGCTGCAATCGAAATTACAATTTTCTAGCTAATTTCTGTAGCTGAGCAGGCTGGATTAGGTATGACCTGGTCGAAAAACCCATAGACAGGTTTTCTCACATCTATGCCCAATTATTAAATGTAGGTAATTATCAGTTTTAATATTGAACTCTGTGATATATTGTAAAAAATGATCTCATGAAAATAAAGGATTCTCATCATATTATCATACATGGATAGCTCGTAAATTCGGAGTCGTTGGGACTAGAGATTTGATTTCGAATTATAAGTAGTTCGAATTATATGGAGGTGGGCATAAAATTATATTACCCAGAAAACAATTATTATCAGTTTTTTTCCTATCAAACATAAGTGTTAGGCGTGTAAAAGAGACTTCTCTTTTAGGCACACAAAATATGCGTTATCATAGACAGTTATTGAAATAGATCATAAATAGGTCCTATCCTCTGAATTCAGTGTGTCACAAATTTAATTCGAATAAGCGAGTATTAAGACAAATGCAAGTTCAAATTTTTGAGGTGTTGTCATATTTGACTCATCAGAGCCTGGGAACAAACTTCATACTCATCTATGTTTTTTTTTTATTTTCTTTAATCTTTCTTTAATTTTTCTTCTCATTGTCTGATATTTTGTATATTTTTCTTAACTTTTTGTATTTATTTGATACTTTTACATTTTTTCTTGCCCTTATTTTGCTTTTGTATTAATTACTGAAAGGTCCCAAAGATAGGGGCTTGTATTACCAATGATTATTAATTTAAAAGCCATACAATGTACATAAATCAGAGTATATTTAAGAAAATTTTAATATATGAGCCGCGACATGTGATTTTGAACAATGTTGCATTTTGACAAGGGTAGACTGAGATGAGCCTGTGCAGCCTCCTTTTAAGCTTAGAAACTTCAAATGATGCACGGTCAGTAGCTTTACAGTCATAGAATATTCCAGTTCTGATCATTCTGCACGTATGCGCAGGCTGGTCTGAGCTTTTGCTGGTCGCACATACCACATTGTTGGAAATCTCATGCCATGGCTCAATTATGTATGTAATTATAAAAGAGCGAAAGTGAACAATATATGTAGGAATATGAAAATTTTAACATCATCTGTGAACAATTGTTGATGTATATTGATCTATAATGAAAATGTTGAGATTAAAAGTGAAAAATGCTTGTGTGTATATGAAAATATAAAGATAAAATATATGTGCAGTGTATATAAAAATGTTCTGATCAAAGTAAATACTATATGTATGCACCAGGCCCCCAGATAAGAGTGCGTAACAGAAAATTATTTTACTTATTTCTAAACCAAAACATATGTTGTGGGTACTCAAAAGAACCATCTTATTGAGACGGTTCTTTTGAGCACCCACAACAAATGTTTAAATGGATAAGTAAGAAAATTATCACAATTTTATGCTAAAATTGCTTATCTTGCTCTATGATGTACTGAAGTTAGAGATAAGTTGAAAGTGGCGCAACCAAAACTTTAACACCGTGGTCTACTTACCATCTTACCACTATGCTAAGCCAACAACGACACATTTAATGCTTTAAGAACAGTAAGAACACTAAATAAGTGAATTTGTGATACCCGTTTACAGCAATGGACAATGTCTACTTATCAAAACATGCTATGATGTCCCTTAACTTATCCTCTGGCTACAATATATGATAATAATTATTAGAATTAGCAATGCACGAAAATGTTTGTAAATGTGTATATAAAATGTTAGATCCAAAGTATATGTATGTATAAATAAAAAAAAGTTTGAAGTATGTATGTATGTATGTATGTATGTATGTATGTATGTATGTATGTATGTATGTATGTATGTATGTATGTATGTATGATCAAGGGTGTACAGTATATGTATTAGCCACATATTGTAAATAGGTCTATCATACATGTAAAACATGTGTCTGTGCAAAGCTATAAGGATAATAACATGTTTTTCTTTTCTGTGTGACTACAAAAAAATACTACGTTCAATGTGTTAAAAAGCATCACTCTTTTAAATAACCTTTCATTTAAAAAATAACCTTTCATTTAAAATTTATAGTAAATTTATACCGACCATTAATTTATCTCCTTGTTCCAGTTGAGCTCTAACCCAGCCAGTATGCAAACTACGACAACTATCAGCCCACTAGAAAAATGCCATGCAAATGGTGTTGAGCTAACAGGCTGAATGTGGTCGGCTTTTATATGTTAACTGATTAATATCACTGCAATGTCAGTAAACTGTCACTGACAAATAAGACCTCTTTCAAAATAAGCCTACATAATTCGATTGATGGTTTAGCCAAAAAGAAATGTATGAGGAAATCAATACACATAATATGAAAACGAAAAACAAACAAAATAACCTTTGAACCCAGTAAAGACATATAAAAGCCTTGAATAAGCCAATCACAAACAGCATCTTTGAGCCCTTGAAGAAACTGAGTATTTCCTGAGATCATTCTATTTGTCATGCGCTGGTTAATTTTGCCAGGTGAAGGATTTATGAGCCGTGACATGTGATTTCCAACAATGTGGCATTTTGACAAGTGTAGACTCAGATGAATCGGTGCAGCCTCCTTTTACGCTTAGAAACTCCAAATTGTGTTCAGTCAGTAGCTTAACAGTCATAGAATATTCAAGCGACTAGCAAAGGCTCTGATCAGATTGCGCGAAAGCGCAGGTTGATCTGAGGCTTTGCGGGTCGCACATACCACATTATTGGAAATATCATGCCGTGGTTCATGACATATCACTTGTTTTAATAAGGAATTTCATATGGAAATGCAGTGAGGGGAACCTAAAAGCATAATTTTTCGGCAGTTAATACCTCCAAAACGTAACTCAATATATTTTATTCCCATCCTAATTTAACAGTAGCATATTTTTCTTCAATATTCAGTCAATATGTATTATGTTGCACCGACAGGCAGTTATCTACCAGCTTTTAAAAAACACACTTGCCAGCCAACGAAAGGGACACAACATAATGACAACACATTTCCAACAGTATATGGGCCTTGGGTGCGAGAAAACCTGTCTTGATGGGGGGGGGGGGGGAACAACAATGCCGCAGACCAGCCTGCCCATCTGCACAGTCTGTTCAGTGCCTTAGTTAGTCTTTTATTAGAAAATATCATATCTCAACTTGCAACAAGTGATTTTTCATTTTTCTACCTAGTCCCTGTAGCTGAGGAGACTGGTTTGAGTCTCGCTTTGCTCGAAACCTTGAAGACAGGTTTTGCAGCGTCGAGGTCTATATAATGACAACACGTTTCCAACAGTATATTACAGATTAAATGTTGCAAATATTTGACCTTATCCAATCTGAAATCACATTACATTTGCTACTAGTGCGTTAGAATTCGTTTAACAGCTTTATTATCCTGCCAGCCAAGAGTGACAGTTACGTCATGTTTGTTTACAAAGTTATCTGGGACTCAGAATCGATATATCACTTGTGTATTAATCCTATCCACAGGATAGGATTAATACACAAGTGATCTATCCATTCGCGTTGGCTCAATTGAAGCGTACACATTAGTGTTTTACTAAACAATTGTAAACAAAGTATTTCGTCAGTGTCATTTTTGGTTGGCACGCCAGTAGATGGTCTATATTGACAGTCCTATCTCGCATCAGTCACTTACATTGTAAGACATATTTTCTGGTAAATATGGCTGAAAATGCTTAAACAACTAATTACTTTCAGATATGCTCACCATAAAATATCTGCAACCAAATGATAAATTTTATACACATACCTCTTTTGCTTTAATATGACAACAATTTTATTTTATATCATTTGTATTGTTTTAATTTGTTTTCATAGTTGTTTTATTTAAGTTTTATCTGTGATAATTTTAGATGTTTGTTTTTGTTCCTTACGTGTGTATATTGTCATGCGTGGATCCAGAGGGGTACAGGGGGTCCACACCCTCCCCTTCCCCAGGAAAATCACAAATGGCTATAGGTTTTCTTAGATGTAGTGTTTCGGATCCCTGGCAAAGCAATTGAACCCCCATAAGTTTTTTCTTAAATGGGGATTCAAAATATATAGAGAGCAAAACAATTTGAGACAAACATTTTCAGCGTGTATAGATCCAGTTTTTCTGCTATACATAATGAAGAAATCCATTATTTTATATGACATTCTCATTTTATTTACTGAATTTGACCTAGTCGAGGTGGAGTAATAATCGCCTCTGCTTTATTTTGAATTATAAGTATTATAACAACCTATAGTTCAGTGGCGGGAAGCTCCATTTTTCATCCAGAGAGATATGGCGTGACGCGTGTCACGTGACTCACACCTGGTGAGACATTTACTGTATAAACACACCCTAAAACCCGCTGCGTTATTAAACCCCCTGCAAGCTTACTTTGTGGAGGGGTTGTACTGTTTTCATGTTGTCTGTCAGTGTGTGTGTGGGTTCATCTGTCGGTAACGTTTTGATGCCTTAATATTTTGAAGAGTCATTGCTTGAATTTCATCAAACTTTGCAAGCATATTTATATATACAAGACAAATACTTTAATAAAATAGTAAGGGCTAGGGGCCAATTCTATTACAGTTATTTCCCATTGTAGTTCTAAATGGCATTTTATATATGGGTTAATCTTATGCTATTATAGTCCATACACGGGCCAATCAACTCCAACCCTAGCTTTTGATGGAGCAATTGGATACTTTGCTTGTTTAATGTTGACAGACTGAACATATACGTGAAGGAGTTTGGTCTAAATTAATATTTCTTACAAAACGACAGCTATGAGAGCTTAGATAATTTTTCCCTATTAGGGCTTTTGTATATGCATAGATAGTGCCTTCATGGGCCTAACAACTCCTACCATAGTTTTTGATGGAGCAATTTGATACTTTGTGTTTGCAATGTTCACACATTGAAAATATGCTTAAGGTGTTTGGTTCAAAAATATTTTTTCTACAAAATGACAGCTATGAGAACTAAGACAATTTTCCCCTAATACGCTTTTGTATATGCATAGATAGTGCCTTCATGGGCTGATCGACTCCTACCACAGCTTTGGTTCCAGTAATTTGATACTTTGTCTTCACAATGTAGACACATTGAAAATATGCATGAAGGAGTTTGGTTATAATATGAATTTTGACAAAATGACAGATATGAGAACTTAGACATTTTTCCCTTATAAGCTTTGGTAGGTGCTTAGATAGTGCCTTCATGGGCCGATCAACTCCTACCACAGCGTTTGAAAGAACAATTTGATACTTTGCCCTCACAATCTAGACACATTGAACATATGCATGAATGAGTTTGGTTTAAAAAATGACAAAAAGGAAAATGTGAGAACTTAGACAATTTTCCCATATAAGCTTTGATAGATAGAACTTTCAGGTGTGAATATTTTTTGTGTATTTGGTCCTAACAAATGTTCCAGATTGCAAGCTTAAAGATCATTTGCACAGATTATACTGAAATCTTGTTTAAAAAAACTAAGGTCTGCTGGTTTGAACTATCATTTGCCAAAACTAAGTTTTTTCACTGACCCTTACTGTGCGGGGGGTATCTAATAAGCATTGCTTTCCGACTTTTTTCATTTGAACTGTTTACGGCGTTCTTCGCTGTTTATATTTTGACAATAGCAATCCAGAATAGACATATGAAGTGTCCAGTTAAGTCTGATTTGTGCAACGTTAAAACTAATTATATAGAGTTATGGCTGTGTAAATATCATGTAACGGATGTTGTCTAATATGGCTTCATAAATACCACTAATAAATCTTCCAATAGGACCATTTCTATGTCTCTGTCTCTATAAATTAATTTTCATGAACTCGATGCCCTGTTATAAATAGTGATTATAATTTATCTGAAGTCGGTGTTTGTTAGAGGGACTAAGTATATTGGTTAAAACACAGGCAAGTTCACTCGGTGTATTGCACATCCGCTATGGTAGAAAATTGAGTCAATAAAAATATTGACTTTACCTTTTTGAGATATGGACAAAGATATTGAAAAGGTATTGATAATTTTCTTGGAGATTCCAATCACTGTATTATAGGTAACTGAGTGGTGTAATTTTAATATTAATATGGATCACTGGTGTGGAGGATAAACTGCGTGGATCCTGATCAACTTGCTTTGTCTTAAACCAGCTTATCAAATTTACACTGTTTTCAAAAAGGGTATGAAATTAGTTAACCCTTTACTCAACACAGCGCCTTTGAACGCCTTTTAAATGTAAGATTTTTTAAAATATTATGGAAAATGGAACATTTGCCATTTTTCATTATATTTTTAAAAGTACTGAAATGTAAAAAATGTTGTTGTTCTTTTGAAACTATTTTGAAATTTGGATTATTTATAGAAAATGATGCAATGTTCTAAAATATAGCATATGGGGTATAGGGTTGAAGATCACGCAATAAGTGCAATTATTAGGTCAACTGTTACTGTTTTATATCATATTTTATACTTATATATACTGTTTCAATTATAATCATTGGTTTTCATCTGTAAAATACGCAGAACCAAAAATAAAGGATGCCTTGTATTTCATACTGTATTTTACCTAAATCACAACATGATATGGTGTCCAAGTCAATAGCAGCAACCCATGCACGACACCAGTTGGGCATACTGAAGATGAAATGGTGTATCCCTGCTGTCGGAATCTGCTGCCATTCCTCCTGAAGTACATCACCCAAATTCCTGAGAAACACAAGGGTTCCCTTATTTTTGGTTCTGCCTATATGTATTGAATATTTACATTTCCAATGTGAGTGAGCGAACTTAGTGTTTTGCAAGACATAGTTTTACGCATATTGAAACCGCATGGGTGGATTCAAGATTTATGCAAAAGGTGTTCCCTTTGCTGATTTTTATCTTTATTTTTTTATTAAAATTCCCATGAAAATGAAATAATTTGGTCTCACTGAGACCAAATTATTGAATATTCACAGGATATTTAAAAATGTGAATGGGGAGGGGTTCAAGGAACTCCCCCAGCCCCCTCTGGATCCACCAATGAACTGATTGATATGCATATATGTTTATTATCGTCTTTAATAGTATTAATGTGTATACACAGCAAGCCATTTATCTAGATCAAGAGATGTTGGTACTTATTGCATAAGCAAGAAGCGAAGGCTCATATGCTCACGTGAACCTTTACCGCTCATACATACAAATTATGCAATTATATTAATGTTTGCAATTGAAATTAGATAATTATCCCTACTGGAGATGTGTGAATGCAAATTAGAAAAACGGCTAGTTGTTAGAAAATAAGGCTTTTTAAAGTTGTGTATGCATATTACAAATATGACTTTTGTTACGTAAATATGAGTTTAGATGTATGTGCACATCACAAGAATACCTGTGTTAATCATATGATGTCGCCTCTGGGAGTGATTTAGCGCCATGTACATATGTATTATGCGTAAACAGGAGAACAAACATTGGATTCTCTTTATCATTTGACATTAACATTATTTTGAATTCGCATTTTTGGCAGGAAGACGGAGATATTTTACAACATATGCCTGACATTGTTATGTGCGTCGTCTTGCTAAATATGGTAATCACTAGTTGTTTGCCGATTTTAGCCCTTAAAGCGCCACCTATAATTTGCAGCAGACGACAATTGCAAATTTTGCCGCTTTTTCAAAAATAACGAATAAGGAATGATATTTCATGAGAATCGTTTGCTGGCAGACGATACTCAAGTAATATCATGGATTAGTTTTGTCAAAAATTGGGAAAGATGTCACAAATTCGTCGTCTGCTGCAGTTGTGATTGGCGCTTTAAGGGTTAATACATGGTGCTATATCACTCCCAGACTGCAAAATTGTATGAGCCACGACGTGAGAAAACTTGTCTTCAAGGGTTTGCGAACAACAAAGATGCAGGCTGGTAAAGATGCAGACCAGCCTGCGCATTCCCGCTGTCTGATCAGCAACTTTGTTATTCGCTTATTAGAAAATATAATATCTATGCATACTACAAGCGAAATTTCAATTTTCTAGCTAGTCTCTGATGCTGAGGAGACTGGTTTAAGCCTTGTTTTGTCAGACACCCTGGATCGGTTTTGTTGCGTCCAGGCCCATATGATACAAGTTTTAGATTAAGTTAAACAGTATTTACACCATTTATCATTATGTGTGTTTCTCTAGTTTCTTCATAGCGCAGAGGTTGTAACTGACAGGGTAGTGGGAGCCATAATATATCGTTGTCTATACTTTTGGAAAAGGTTGGTCATATGCTTCAATCTTCACATATAAGTTCGCTGTAAGCCCCCATTTTTCAATATAACTGGATTTAGACACCTATTAAAATAATTGAACACATTTTTTTTTGAATGGTCACTTTTCATATAAAATAAAAGGAACATTCAGTGCAACTTTACAGCAAAGGCAAAAATGTGAAGTCTATAATCCGTTTCTTGTTTACTGTCGTGAGTTGGCTCCCGGTACCGTTAATTTAACAGGTGACCGGGCCCAGGGCGACGACAGTAAACATGATTCGCACTATAGGCACGTCAGAACATTGGTATTTTTGTGGGGGCATTTCTATTGAAAATCGAGTAAGTTACCTTTATATAGCCACTTGGTCATGAAATTTGACAATTTTTTCAACTTATTTTTCTTTTGATTATAAAAATCGTCCTTTTCAACATTCTGTGGATAGATAATTTTGTAAACATTCTGCATTATTCCAATACACATAACTAATCATAATAATACTCATGATTTTAGACTTAAAAATACTATGTTTTTTTTTCAAGTATTGATGTTATAATACACTTACACATGACAATTATAATAACTACTAAATGTTTTGGTAAGTTATATTTTGCACCCCTACCCGCTTTGGCCACGTATCCCGTTTTGCCATAGTGGCATGTCTGTTTAGTTATGAACTTTTTACATTTATAATACATCAAACGTCTTATTCAAGCGATTTTTCATATGTATATAATTTGACATGTATTTCTGATCAAGATTGATTTTTATTTGATCCACCCAATTGTTTCCATACTTTTTTATTGTATAATTTTAATAATTCTGGTCTTACCTTGCCGTTTTTAAGTGTCCATATCCATCTGCACCATAAAAGTGTTATCCTTTTGTTATCAGTGCCATATCTGTGCCACAATGTGCCATTACAATTTCCAATATGTTGAAATTGAGCAAAGTACGTTTTAAATATCTGGTTGTATCTCTACATGTACCTGTTATGAGGGTGTCAATAGGGTTTACTGATTAGAGAATTATGGCCCTAAAATTTTATGATTATTGAATTTTAGCCCTAAAATTTAAAGGTTAGCGAATTTTTAGAGCTAACTTTACCGAATAGCGGAATGAGAGGTGCTAGTGAATTTCTGCCCAAAAATTTGATGATTAGCGATTTTGGGCCGAAAAAATTACTGAAAAGCGGAAAGGTGCGCTTAATGGGTTTGCGAATTCGGGAGAAAAAGCTAATCCACCTCGTAAATGCTTCTAGGCGGGTTTTAATTGTTATTGATTGCTGATTTGTGGCTAAGGAATACTGATATTTGGGCCTTAATTTTACTGTTAATCGATGTCATTGTGTATCTGTAAAAATCTTTTTTAATTTTATCATCTCATGAGATTTGGTACTATTATATATGAGCCAGTGCATGTGATTTCCAACAATTTGACATTTTGACAAGTGTAGACTCAGATGAGCCTCTGCAGCCTCCTTTTAAGCTTAGAAACTCCAAATGACGCTCGGTCAGTAGCTTAACAATCATAGAATACTCAAGCGACAAGCAAAGGCTCTGATCAGACTGCGCGTATGCGCAGGCTGGTCTGAGGCTTTGCTGGTCGCACATACCAAATTGTTGGAAATCTCATGCACTGGCTCATATGTAATGTGGCTCTTTACTCTTTCCTTGCTAGCACTGACTTTTGCTGTCTGGTGAAAACCTTTACAAACAGTTTGGACCCAGATCAGGACCGAAAGAATGTCGGTCCTGACCCGGATTCAAACTGTTTGATTCTCTGATAATGTTCCTAACGGGCCGCGTAGCGCAGTCGGTAACGTGTCTGGCTACAGATGCGTGTCTGACTGCAATTCCAGGGGTCGCGAGTTCGATCCCGGCCCGATCCCATACTTTCGATGAGATTGATCATGAAATAATTTCTACGGTCAATCTCCTCCCTTCCGCTGATTCATTCAAGAAGGGTTGTTGTCAGTTACAAGCGAAAGTATGTGCACGAATTACTGGTTATCCGCTTGTTCAAGCCTGCCCAGGAAAAAGTGTGGTAAGATGAACTGACCGTCCCGCAATGACCATAGCTGTTGACTTGGGACGTAAAGCAACAAAACAAAACAAAAAAAAATGTTCCTAAAACATTTTTTTTTTAAATGATTTGGAAAAAAGTCAGCAGACAACAAAAAAAAGCACAAAACATTACCAAACATACAAAGAGTAACATTTGTAAATGACCATACATACCGTCTGATGTTTGATCAGAAGCATCATCTACTTCCATGTGATTATGAGCAGCAAAGGTTTTGGTGAGACTGCGTAGCTACTCACCAATGTGCTAAATACCAATATCTCACAAACTGACTCGTATTCTAAATGTTCTTAATCAAATGAACACATAGAGGCTGAATAAGTTTGAATAACCTTTTGCAAACATGAAAGTTTTCATCAAAAGTTTGTTAATGGTGTTTGTCAAAATTTATCTTCTGAAAGTCAGAAATCAAGATGAACAAATAACAGCATAAAAATTGGAATGAAACATGGCAAATGATATAAAAGCCAGTTGTTACTATGGGCCACAGTACTCCACCAAGTACTGCATTTTTTTCTCTCACCAGAGTACAGTAAAACCTGTTTTAAGCGGCCACTCAAACAGAAGACCAAAATTGGTTTTCAAGACCTGATTATCGCAATGCAGGTCAAAAGTATTGCAGAATGCTCCATAATTTTCAGCAGATGAATTTTGAGGAACAAACTTTTTTTTCATTATTTTGAATTGTCAGTCATAAAATCTATCTTCAAAAATGTCACAAATATTTTATCTGATGCTTGACACTACTCCTATCATCTTGGATATTTTATGTACTATAAGCCTTTCAAATTTTTTCCATTTATTTAAAGGGGACGGCAGCATTGAAGTGAATCAGTAATACAAGCCTTTATAAGACCATGTTATCTGCCGCAAACGCGATCAAAATCGGATGAAAAATAAGCAATAGTTATACCATGGGTTGTCCGCATGTACGTGGAGATAATCCACGAGCTTTAGCGAGTGGATTATCTTACGTACAGGCGGACAAACATGGTATAGCTATTTTATACCACCTACATCAGTGTATACCTTGCACATCATGAGATATGTTGTCCTAAAGTTGGTAAGGGTGGTATAAAGAGAGTTACAAATATTTGTATAGTAGAGAATTGAAAGCAATGAAAAGCAGTCGTTTTGGGCTGTGGGACGTCACAAAGACCTAATTGAATATTATACATAGACCGAATTACTATTTTCATGCTTTTCACTTAAACTTTGTTTTAATTTTCATTTATTCTTCTATTGAAAAAAAAAATATTTGAAAAAACATCTGTACAATTTGCAATGTAATAGTGGATTTTATCGTTGTTGTTTTTTCAAACTTAACCGGAAGCTTATTAAATATTCAAAATGACGACCTCCATTGCTTAAAAATAGAAGTCCGAATTTTGATATTCAGATTGCTATATCTTTCTTATTTATGATCCGATTTTGATTGAGTTTGATTTAATAAGTGCTTGCATTTAAGATTCGCTTGCTTTAAATGTTGCCATCTCCTTTAGCTTACTAATAAATGAATCCAGTAATTAGCATGTACCAAAGGCATAATGGTAAACAGCGTGAATCCTGATTAGCTTGTTTCTTAAAGCCAGCTGATAGGATATACACTGCTTTCAAAACTGGATAGATATGGATGTAGCATGACATAAGGCTAAAACATATCCTAGTTTAGTTTACACCTTATATTAGCTATTCGACTGCTAATGCTGACTAAATGTCGTCTGCTGGTCCCTTTCATGCGCGGGTCCAGAGGGGGGACAGGGGTCCGGACACCCCCCCCCCCCACTGAAAAAACACAAAAATATAGTGTTTCTTAGCAATACTGGTCCAGATTCCCTGAAAAATCACAAAGCTACCAAACCAGCATTCAACGTTTGGCCATCGTCGGCCCGCCAGCGAAACGCCATTGCGTTTCGTTGGCGGGCCAATGATGGCCCTCTTTTAGTGCTATTTGGATCCTCTCTCTCCTCATCCAAAAGAAACAAAAAAAAAAACATTGTCAGAGTTGGACCCCCTCTTGCAAAACTTTCTGGATCCGTTCATGCCTTTAAATCGTGTCTGTTGCAAACAGACAGAATGGGTCCACACTGTTTGTCTGTGCCTTTGACGTAAGCAATACATGCAGCAAACAACTTTAGCAGACAACATTTTCAGATGCATTTTTTCATAGCATGCTAAGGGTTATCATTGTTGAGTTGTCTCCCATTTTACAACATACAACAGGCCCAGAGGTTATAAACCTTTTTCCATGCTCAACTCAGCTGAGCCGAAATTTATCCTGCTCACAAATGTTAATATGCCAACAATTGTTGGCATTTTAACATTTATTAGCATGATAAATGAAATTTCGTGGTCAGTTGAGTTGAGCATGAAAAAAAGTTTTATTTATAACTTCAGGGCCATGTGTACAGAAGTATTTGAGAGTTAATGACGTCGCATGAAAATCTGTTTATTTTCAAATCTATTTCTATGGTAATGAAAATACCGCCCCCTTCATAAATTTATTTAATTTAATTCTCAACCAAAACATAATTATTAATTAATTAATGGCCATAGGTTTAGAAAACCAATTTTTGAGCGTAAAATTGTAAATATTTTTTACCCAGAAGTTCCAACATATGTTTTGGGGCCAAAAACAACTGTCTCACTGAGGCGGCTCTGTTCTGACTTCACACAACATGTTTTGGATTTCCAAAAGAAGCGTCTCCCTGAGATGGGTCTTTTGAGTACCCACAACATATGTTTGTGTTGAGAATTAAGACAATTATTGTTGATACGCACTCTTTATGGTTTTGCTGGTTTTAACCAGATTGTTGATTACTGTGAAAACACGACTTCCAAATCAAATGCATGTGTGCTTTTCCTTTATTTACTTTGTTGTATTTTCAATATTATTAAAGGCGTCATTAAAGCAAACACTTTTGTTCACCCAGATCAAAAGTACACATATCGTAGTCAAATTGACCAATAAGTATTTTGTTATTAAATTCAGTTTATATTTAGATAGACCGTTAATTAAAATCACTGCTCGTATCTAGATATTATCGTTTCTTTCACGCATACTACACCCTGGTCCAGCATTACGCACAGTAATGCAAAACCCAGACAAACAATCAGAGAAACAATAAACAATGAATCAACTTAAAAAGAACAGCCGCGTTAGATTGGACTGTAGCCAAAGTTACCAGGGGGAATATATTTAATTTACCTGTCTTATCTTCCCCCTAGATGCTGCTTTTTATTAAAAATGTTTGCTTGCTAAATTGGCATAGTGTGATGAAACAAAGAAATTGGCTTTTAACTCCCTGACAGTCAGAGCTTAAGTTAACTGCAAGTTGAGCCAAGGTGGGCTCAGCCAAGGACAAGCATCAGGCACTTACCCACCGAGGAAATTTTAGGTAGGGGTTGACATTGAGTCTGAGGCCTGACGCACCATCATGCAATTTACGAGGAAAACAAAGCTATGAACTTTGATTGGGTTTATAACCAGACATGCAGACTGTCTAATAACATATATCCATGTTGTATCCCACTCTTTTATATCACTTAACCAATCCAATAGGTGGGCTAAATGCATTTTACTGACCAAATTCATTTTGTCACGGATTCTGCTGTTGTTGTAACACACACACACACACACACACACACACACACACACACACACACACACAATTAATATAAATCGGCCATTTCCCCTTCCTACGTGCAATGGGTGCATAACTCGAAATCACACAATGTGCCGTGCCACAAAAACGGGGCCGAAATACAAACCCCCACAAAATGGGGGCTGACTGGGAGAGAATTTATAACTCAACATTGTACTTTACAATCAAAGAAATTATTAAACTTGTTGCGAAAAACACGACTCGCATTTTATCGCTTTCCCCCAACTCGTTAATCAATTCAATAAAACGTGAGCATGCATGCAAGATTCTTTATATAACTCCGAGTGTATATGATAGAATTTAGAAAATGCCTTACCAAGCTTATGATATTCATACCCCATGCCCGTGTTTTTGTGACTTACAAATCAACATTCTGTTGGTGATTGGTGTCACGCGCATTTGAACATACTGTCGCAAAACAACTTTGCTGCAAAATAAATATATAATTTATTTTATTATGATTGAACGGAAAGGTTTATTATACTGATTATTTTTGAAGTTACCGAAAAGTACAAAGGTGTCAAGCTGAGTCATTTATATCAATGAGTGCCCTGAACTCCTCTATGGTCTCTGCTGCGACCTCAGTTGGAGTCACAAACTATTCCAATGGGGAATAGTCATTGGGAAAAATAATACTTCAGGGCATCACTATAAGTCCGTGGTCTGCAATACTGTGAGATGTGTAATGACCTGGTAGATCTTGTTCTCTGAGAGGGGGTCAAGTACTTGTCTTTATCAATAGACATAATCCCACAATGAATCTTGTGGAAGAAATGCAGAGGGGACTGATCCCTCCGGGCATCCAGAATTTACCATTGCAGCTCATGGAGTATCTCACCAGTTTGTAAGGTTTTCTCAAACAAGAGGCATAAAACAGGAGCGATCTCTATATTTAACTGTTTCGAAACAACTGGTTTGGTGGAATCAGGCACAGCAGCTTTAGTGTCAGGTTTCAGATTTGATAAGAGTTTTTCAGCACAACATTAAGGTCAATTTTGATTTCCCGCATAGTGGAACATATGGATTTATATTTTCAGGAATATTTTATCGAAGGAAGTTGTGTATCTCCTTGCTACACAATTGCCCTAACTTAAGTTGGGATAAGCATGAGAAAACCGACTGAAATTGGGAATTTAGACGATTTGCTTTTTTACGTGTCCACTATGCCACATATGTTCTGGGTCCTTTACACTGCCTATTGTTATTGATCAGGCTAAAACGTTTCATAAGAGAAAACCAAGAACCTTCATTCTCGTCACTAGCGCCCATCCCAAGTTTGTATGCCAAATAATTTTCATAGGATTTCTTTTCTTTTTTTTTTTTTTGCTGCGCAAGATGTTTGAACCTTACCTGAACCTGATTTTTGTTTTTTTATAGTTTATCACGCTTACGCATGAGTCGACGAATTTCCTGTGTAATCCAGGGCTGGCTACATTTACACCACAGGGAACAAACTGCTGAATTCCAGAGTCAAGAGCTGTTTCCAAAGCATTTCAGATTTCCCAAACGTGCAGCGACACTAAATCTAAGATTATTTCGAGACCATATACGATTTATCTCATTTATATATCTTGATTTATTGTTTTTAGAGATGATGCATTGATAAGCAAGGGTCTTTCATGCAAACCAAACATATATGTGTCTTGATCCACACCTGAACTAAGGGTGAGGTTGGCGCCGTGAAACCGGTTTAAGCCCTTAAGTAGAATATTTTTACTGACCGTTCTAAGGCAGAACTTCTTTTGTGGATCATCTGTGTTTTGTGTCTTGTGTTTCTCATGCTTTCGCGTCTGTTCATTGCTGCCTTGTGTTCACCTGCTGGGAAAGAGCTGACCCCTTGGCTCTTGTTGGTGATGTTTATTGTATTTTGTTATTTTCCCATGTGGTATCCTGGGTCAGGAGTGGTACTTGATTGTATCGTTTCACGTCCTTTGCCGTCTTTCTTACTTAATTTAAAGCTTTTTTTTGCCTTTTTTATGTTGGCGTTTTCTTAGTTTATTTTTGTTACACTTCGTTGCAGGTGTAATAATTACATCTAGTTTAAGATGACTTAGCCAGAAGGGTGTTTATGCTAAATGGTAAATTCAGCACCTACTCGACCAAGGACATTCAACCTCATATATAAAGGAAAAAGAAAGAGACAAATAAGGAGGCAAAACATTATTCTCACAAGTTTCCTCACATGGGAGGAAGTTTATGAGAGGAGGTTTGTTATTGTTTGTTTATGTTTGCCGCTCTTATTGCATTGAGCTGTACGGTGATGTAATTTCATCAATGTTAGGAAACTAACTTCGTAGATTGACGCTCGCGTCTTAGTAACACCAAGCCCTTGTGAGCATATGTATACAAGAACTAGACGGAGAAGCGAAGAAAAACCTGGGCGATATTACCTTCAAGTTGCAAAAACATTAGCGTACAGCTCAATATTATAAGAGCGGCAACCATATACAATCAATAATAAACCCCCTTGCCCTTCCAGGCGGAATAAACTATATATTCAGGAACAGTAGGATGACACTGTGCAGACGAAATTGTCTTGTTGATCCCTACAAGATTGATGCCTGCTTTAGAACATTATCAAAATTCAAACTGGGTAACAATGCCTCACACTTTTACTAAATACGGATAGGCGTAGGATAATGGGGGGGCTACAGCCAGAACTCCTTTCTCAAAGCCTTAGTGGGTGCATAAAACTGGGTGTGTCGTTTGCGCATTATATGTAATTTTGCGAGGGGCCACGGCACACCATCAATATAACTGAACAACAGCTAAGAGATAAAGCATTTTCGCGAAAATTAGCTCATTTCGTACTTTATGTTAAGAGAATTTCATCCAGGACCAATTTGCTAGTACGTAAGTGCATATGCACCGAAAACATGGACGTCAATCAAGCGGAAGTTGCATGTGTTCTTCGTTTTTTTAATTCCTTCTCGGTTCTCTTACAATATATAGAAGTATAGAATTGCAATTTAAAGACATGCAGGTGTCAAATCCAAATAATGTGAAGATCTATAATCTCAGTGCAGGCAAATCACTTCCAGAGGTAGGCCAAAACATTTCTGATGCGCATACTGCAGCAATAACAGGGGATTTTCAGAAATGTAATTACACAGTCATAAAGTACAAGTCTTCAGAAAGACAGGGCCACTTGAATTGTCAAAATCTGTTGACAAATAAGAAAGCTGCTTTGAACATCACTACCCTTCAGAAATCTGTACTGTATATCAAAATAGACCAGTCCAATGTTATTGTTTTCATCCGGGCTTATTGACCACGTGGTTACAGTTTTGACCACGTGACTTTTTATTGTGGTTGGCAAAATACCTTCCGCTCAATGCAATGTCCATTGAGCTGAGCCAACATTGACTGGAGAAAAAAAGAGTTTAAACGATATTTTAGCTCTAGATTTTGATTTAGATATGTAGAATAAGTATCGGACATTGATTTACAATAATTTTTTAGCGAAAAAAATTGTTAATTTGATTTGTTTTTATCTGTTTTTGACGGGCCCCCGCTCCGGTGTTTTGGTCCGATGACGGCCGTTTCAATCTCCGATATTTTTGTTAAATGGTGATAAAATATGTGTTAAAACACATCATTTGATTAGTCAATTATCAAACTATGGGAACCAGTCGTTGGAATTATTTTTTATGAAATAAATTTGTTTTAAATCGCTATAAAACATGTGCTGTTTCCGTTTCAATGACAGGTAAACAACAGTTTACTGCCAACCAGAGTATTTTACAGCTTTCGGATAAAGACCGTAGTGTTCCGGATGATACTGATTTGTGACGTGGTGTTTGGACTGGTCTATAGAGCAATTTGTTTACCTGGATTGTGTATTGACGCTATACACATCGCTACGCGTCGGCCATTTTTCCAATACTGGCAGTGTTTTTTTCAGTTGCAGTACCGTTAAAATAGCACATTAGCACAAATTAGCTTATATTTAGATAAAGATAAAGAAGCCTTATTTAACGTCGCTTATAATGGGGTCCGTAGAATTACCGAAAACCACACATTTACTGAAAACCACTTAAAAACTCAAGTTTATAGGGGAATTATGCCCTCCTAGTTTTTTGTTTTTTTTTAGTTGTTTATGTTTATATATAAGTAGTGTTGTATCGATGATCGATTATAATCGATGATCAATCGAAAATTTCTTTCGATTCTACTAATCGATTGTGTTTGGTAATAATCGATTATAATCGAAAATATTCACACCTGACCCTCTTGTAGGGTACTATTCAAAATTTGCAACTTTGCTACAAGAAAATGCAATCCATAAATTCAAAGGTTTATAGAATGTGAGGAATAAAGAAATAAACTGTAGCCTGGTTTGCTGTGTTTAAAGTCATGACTAAGAAGTCTTCAGTGCAATCTTAACCCATTATATGCTAATGAGTTCTAAAAAGAGTGAAAACTCTGATGAAATGCCACAAAATGAGGCATTTTATCTGGGTATACACTGTTTGCTATTAAGGACATAAAAGATATTCAGAGAAAGAAATATTTATTCGGGAATGACAACCTGTGACCCCTTGATGTTTACAATGGACCCACCCAAGTTTATTGTTTCAAACCAGAAGGAAAATCCATAAGTGTATAAAGGGTTCCAAATGCCAATGGCTGTTAATTTGAGTTTGCTGTCAGGACCAGTTGTGGTATTTGATACTGTACATAAAATAGCATGACACTGACACTTACAATTTTTATAAAGATAAGAGTTTCAAGCAGTTCAAGGGTTGACATTCTATGGGATGGAACCTGTGTTTCCCTTTCATTTGATAATTTTCGATTATAATCGATCATCAATCGAAACCTCCTGAACTATTATTGTCGATGATCGATTATGAAAATCCAATAATCGAACAACACTATATATAAGTATATTTAGTAGGATGGATCAAAAAAATAAATGATGAAGCCATCTTATACCGATTTTGATTGTTTAAAATGTATCGCATCTACCGAAAACCAAAAGCAATCCCGAATCCAAATAGCTGATATGATAAGTTACTTTGTTCTTGAAGTATTTGTTTTTGATAATACAGATGTTTATAGCAGTATGTTGAATAACAAGGATAAAAAAAACAAATTTGAAACCATCGTATACCTAATTAAATGCTTTAAAACGTACAGCGGCAGGCCAAAAATAAAAAACAACTACCGAAAAACCAATCCAAATATCCCATCTATGGGGCTTTTATGCACTCATGGGATTTGTTTTGAATAAATCAAGTTAATTTATAAGCATATTAAGTACGGTTAATCTAAAAAAATATGACAATTATACATGTAACATAGACATTATTTATCCATATCATCCTGAATTTGACGAATATATAATGTTTTTCGACTATCGGACACCAATATCCACCTACCAAAAACCAATATAAATTGCTAAAAACTTTAAGTCTTAAGGTTAATTCGACCTGTCATGTTTGCCTATGAACGCACATCCACAGTTTCCAGCCAGCACCAATGAGGAGGGATGACTAGGTCTTGTTAAAAAAAACTTAACAAAATTCCAAAGAGTCGAAATTTCATATTTTTTTTTTAACCATTTGCTGGCCACTTTAGATTTTTCCTATCAGTTAATGCTGCAGACTCAATGCGTGTATATAATTTACATCGAATGAAGGTTAATATGCTTCTAAAACTCAGTCAAATGACTCAACTTTTTTTTAATAAAGGGTCATTACATTTTCTATTGAATATAGACTTAGTGCTGCATCGAATTTTCATAATCCAATGGTAAATTTAGTGCTTATATTTTATATAGAAATTGGTTTCCGGTGAATGGAATTTGTTTCACAAACTCATTTATGCATGTACGTTAAGAGCGTGATGATCAACACGTCAATGCTGCCTGAGAAGTACACAGTTAATTTTATTAAATATTGAATACTTTGTGTAAAAAATATAATACATCAGTCTGTTATTAAACATAAAATTAATGAACAAAACTTAAGAACATAAGCCTAATAATACTGCTTGTGAATTGTTTCTCTGCGTCCGCGATGTAATAACTTGCATAATTAGATACTTTCAAATGGCTTAATTATTAAATTTTATACTTATATTATCATACATTCTAAAGAATAAATCGAAGCTTTACAGATTAAGCGTAAATTAAGTACTTGAATTTGATATAGATGTTGGTTTTCGGTCGAGTGACTAAGATATAGATATTGGTTTTCGGTCGAGGGACTACGCTTTTCGCTAACCGCTTTACGTTATAAGATAAAGTGGCCTCAACATATACCTTGTAACAAAATATCATAAATAATATATACAGTGTATATAAATCTAAACTACTAAAAATCAAATACTAGGAGGGCATAATTCCCCTATAAACTTGATTTTTTAAGTGGTTTTCGGTAAATGTGTGGTTTTCGATAATTCTACGGACCGCTTATAATGTAACAGACAACATTAGCTCACAAACTACTCTGAGACATAACAATATCTTTGACAGATGTTAACCTGCCTTGACCTTTCGATTATTAGAGTTGCACTATATTTGTTGGGGAAGCCCAGGCAAACATCTTGCTGTAAGTTCCTTGAAGTTCCATCGGGAAATAACGGAGATACACAGCTCAGAAGTTGACCAGCCTTAAAGTGTGATTTTGGGTCACATGGTTGAGGATCTGGATGTGGTATAATGATTAGTGAATAATGGCCCTTTTTTATAATGAATAGTGAATAATTAGCCTTAAAAATAATGAATAGTGAATAATGAGGGCCTAAAAATTAATGAATAATCCTATTTTTTTAATGAATTGAAGAAAAAATTAATGAATAGTCAATAATCAGATTTCTTTGCCACCTTTCTTTTTTTTTAATGAATAATTGGTCTTATTTTAATAAATAACCCAAAATTTTAATGAGATGAATAATGGGCTAAATTTTAAATGAATAGTGAATACCAGACGCCCCCATCCAGACCCTCATGATTGCCGGAAATTTCCGTCTTTTTTAAAAATGATATCATTTCTTTATTTATCTTCATTAATGCAAGCTAAAAATATTAGACTAGTTGTATGATGCTTGGATGATTTTTAAAACCATATGTTCAAGGTCGGCGACCGCCATTAAACACATTTTCTGTAAAATTTACAATGTCGCCTAAATTGAAATCGCGATAGCGCAACAAGTATATTACTCAAATATATCAAATTGATATCATTGGAAAGCTTGTTCTTCTAAGATTGTATTTATTCAGAGTTTATTCTTATTTGTTAGATCATGGACCAAGCTGGCCCAGAATTTTAGGGAGAAGTGACTTCTCCCTGCAGGAAAATTAGGGAGAAGTGACAGTCAGATAGGGAGAAGTTATAGCGCAAAATTACGGCATTTTCTGTCAATTTAGAAGCAAATTAGCCATTACACATTCTATTGCCATTTACTGGAAGAAGAAACACGACACAATGGTAGTAGATTGTCTGATAATGTCACCACAGCTTGCATTTGTGTTGTGGCAGAATGAAAATGAGTCTCCCTAAAAAAAAAAAAAAAAATTTTTTTTTTTAGGGAGACTCCCACTTCTCCCTGGGTCCCATTTAGGGTGAAATTTCGGCCCCTAGGGTGACTATTTTGCCCTAGTCGCCCCCTAGCTTGATCCCTGTTAGATTGCGTTTTGAATTGGACTGGGTCAAAATGGCGATATAAAAGGAGAGACTGTCATATTGATTCCTCTGTCATTGCTATCTGATAGTGTTATAAATAGTTCTAAATTTTAATCTATTGTTTACATGTCCAGGAAAAGTGAGATTCTAGGAACTTTACCTAAAACGAGGTTTAGAATCTTCTTCGAGGTTCTGTTAGAGTGTTAGCCTAGGTTCCAGTCTGATTATTTGTTTTCCTTTTTCTGTTTCTTGGTAAAAAATGACAGCCTGAGGAACTTTGACTTCATTCAGCAGTGCCACCTGTATTATCCCTCAGATTCTGAGGGGTTTTGCCAAGATTGATAACTTTCGGATAACTCTTATATGCAATAAATACTAACCGGAATCTCAGTTGCATCATTTTGCTGAATTGATAGAAAAGTTAGATAGAAAGACAAACATTACTAGGATATTCCTTCTTCTCTTGTCATCGGTCTGCATGCTGGAATGCACCTTTTCATGCGTGTATTTGACTTCATATAGTTCACAGATTCCTTCATTTTTTCGCCTTTGTGAGACACAAGTACACACAAGTCTTCCAAGAAAAAATTTTGTCTCCTAAAAATTTCCGCAATATTTTTGACACTTCAGTTTCTTTCCTGTATTTTAAGATTCTTATCCTTGGTTATAGATTGATCTGTTTCAAACAAATTTAACAAACACATTTAATAGGACTGCTGCGAGTATCCGAGTATTCGGATATTCACGGATCTGAATATAAAATCGAGTATGAATATTCGTCACCACCCAAATCGTTGGATTGCGATCTTTTTTTTCTTTTTTTTTACCCTTTTTTAACTCAAACAAGAAGTTTTTCACAAAATGGTCCATTGAAAGCTCCGCTCCCTTGTATATATTCCATGACCAACACAAAACATTGAATAACCTATACCTATTTTGTTTAAACATACTACATCGGTATGTACTAATAAACAGAGCCAAAAATAGCATCAAAAATCAATTATCAAATAAATTTCAAAGGGTTCTTTTTTTCTTTGAACTTTTTTTCTTGCTGACAAGGTGACAGCTGATTAGGCCTACGTGACCCAGGTCATGTTGTCTATGTGTGAACTTCAGGACAAAGGAAAAGGGCCTTATACTGACATCAGCACACTTCTGTCAGAATATGGTTATCCAAGTTCAGGAAGGTATAAAATCAAATTTACAAATTGTGTTGCATGCATTGACAGTCTTGAGTGGAAATGTAGTCTTATCTTCTTTGATAACTAACTGTATACATGTGGTACATCTAATTTAACAGAAAGGGCTGATTTACTAATTAAATAGACCCAACAATAGATATTCCATCTTACTTTTTTTATTAACCAGTGACTCGCAGTTCGATCTGTGAATCGTAACTCATGAATCGTGGATCAGATTGGATCGCCACTTACCTAACGACCCACAGCCCTTACATTTAAAGCAGAGTTTTCATACATAGCCTTCATGATCAGCTGATTGATTTTGGTGGATGTTGCAGCCTCATTATCGGATCATTGTCTCATTATCATCTTTATTACGTCACACAGTAAAGCAATAGGCTGTAATTAGATTAATCAGCTCATCAGATTATCAAAGGGAAAGACCATCAAAGTCCCCAGGCGTCAATTATCAACCCAAATTAATATTAATGGACTACCGAATTTAGTGGTAGGCCGATTAATCGAGTTCATCGATCATTGGTCAATTTCAGCGAACTGATTAATTGATCGGTTGTTTTTTTATAATTGATTACTCGGTATTAACATTCTGCTACATTAGCCTGAAGTTTTTAGCTTGTGTTTTTGTTAAATATGACCCTTTTCTGTATTTTCAGTTTCTGTTATGAACAGCAAATGGTCCAAATAATGTTGTAAAATGTGTTCTTTGGTTCAAGGGCCCTGTCATTTGACACCTTACATGGCTGGTCAATCAAATTGAGGCCGTAAGGCATCAAAAAAGTAGCATGATATGTCCCATATATGTATTTTATTTTAGTCGATTAATGATCAATCATTGGTCACTTGTTATTTCCAATGATCGATCATAAAAATCCAGCCACTACTACCGATACCTTTGATGTGTTATCTTTTTACAATGTATTATCTTAATTTTTAGAATATGAGCATTAGAAAATATTGGCAAAAAAAATTGACGACTACCTAGGCTATTATTGGTACATGTATATACCCTTTAAACACTAGCTTATTTAATATCACAATAAGGCTCCCCTGTTTGACTCGAACACTAACTCTTAAACCTAACATTGTGAACTCTATTTCAATGAAAGAGAATCCATGAGAACCACACTATTAAAACACAAAGGTATCACAGAAATGACATGCAATAAACAGTGATTTCACTCATCATTTCAGGGAAGAATATGGCAAGACAATAACGCTGGCTTTGGGTGATTTTATCGGCCAGACACAGTGTTGTGCCTAAGTCAAGATTTCTGGGGGACACAGGTGTCCCTCTACCTGAATTTCAGGGGGATGTGATTTACAAATTCTGGGGGACACACCAAATCTGTTAGATTTTTACCTGCTAAATTGAAAAGTTATCCGGAAATTTCTGTTCATTTTTTATTTAAATTTGAGCTCAATGTCAATAGTTTTTGGCTTGAGAAGGGGTGTAGATGACAGTGAAGTAGTTTCTGCCATTGCCCTAGTTTTTAATTCACCAGCAAATTTACTATTTCTATATTATAAAAGTTTTTTCTGGTCTTCTGCTATGAAATTCGAGTTTTCCGCCATTGTTGTTGTGTAGTAGACTGGTTGAGAAATCAATATCCAATGCAACATTTATCAGAGGTAAAAAATACCTGACTACCATGTGCCAGTCTAAATTTGCGCTATTTACTTCCCAATATTAAGTTACACTAAATACAGAAATGGTAGTAAAGTCACAGGAATCATGCAATGCCACGCTGTAGGTACAATACTGCAGACATCGCGATTTTAAGTTCCATGCCCGCCCACCACATAATAGTATTAATTACGGGGAGATAATTACTGCTAAAAATTTGGTCAGTATTGATCGCTTCTAAAGTATTGACCAGGCAGGGGCTTGGGGTGGTAACTACCTATATATGAAATACTAGTATGAATGTGCCCCCTTTTTCAGCGCTACCAGGTATACTCTAAGCCCCCTTTTTCTAAGAACAATAATATGACTGACCCAGTTTTTCATCATTGTTACATGAATGGTCCCATTTTCTGACATCCCTGTTTGAAAATACTCCTATTTTTGCTCAGATATTCAGCTCAGAAACCAAAATTGTAATATTTATTTGTAAACTTTGTTTACAGACAGCAAAGAAGGTATATAAAAATCGAAGAAAAGTATATGAATATGTAAACATTTTGTTTAATCAAGTATATGAATATGTCATTTTTTTCGAACACCAGGTATATGATTGGGGTAGATTTCAAAAATCTGGGCCGCACACCCGTACCAAAATTACCCTCAACTTTGAGGATATATAATTCTACCCTTTTTATGTTCTATGCTTTTAATTTCTCTCAATTTTGATGTTAAGTCGATCATTTTTTTCCAATTTTGGCCAGGGGCCTTTTCCCAAAATTGCTGGTAATAGCCCTGCCAGGGTGGTTATAATTGGTTAAAACCGTCCTTGCGTTCAGGGGTTTCCAGTACTCAAAGAATTAAATTTTTTTAGATCTGGCTAATTTGTACATTGTTGTACTTTTGCTCTCTTTCAGTGGTTGTCTGATAGAAGAAAGCGTTCTCTACAAAGGCAAGATGTTGGTATGTTTAATAACTTTAATTTAAATCAAATCATTTTATAATTATGGAGTGCAGTGGCTCAATGGTAGTGTGATGTCTCGAGATTGAGGGAATGCAGGTTCAAGCCTCACCATCATCACTGCGTTGTGTCCTTAAGCAAGACACATTAATCCTTGCTTAGTACTCATTCAACCCAGGAAGACCCATCCCGACATAGCTGTAAAATTGTTGACTGGGATGTAAACAATCAAATCAAACAATTTTTTTTTCAAAATTATTTTAAAACCTTATGGATGGCAACCAAGCTAAATCTTTAAATCTCTTCTTGTCAAAACCTATTGCCCAAATTTTAAAATTATTTGGCACAAATGATGATAATCCTATATATGGTCACACTCTAGCAAGAATTTCAAAATAAAGGCCACCTGAGCTCTTAGGGAAAAAACTCAAAATAACTGAGGGTCTGGATGGGGGGGTCTGGTATTCACTATTCATTTAAAATTTAGCCCATTATTCATCTCATTAAAATTTTGGGTTATTCATTAAAATAAGACCAATTATAATAATAAAGGTGGCAAAGAAATCTGATTATTCACTATTCATTAATTTTTTCTTCAATTCATTAAAAAAATAGGATTATTCATTATTTTTTAGGCTCTCATTATTCACTATTCATTATTTTTTTGGCTCATTATTCACTATTCATTATAAAAAAAGGTCATTATTCACTAATCATTATACCCCATCTAGACCCTCATAACTGCTATGCTTGAAATAACTTTTCAAAAACGTTGACTTTGGGGGAAATAGCCAGCAGTTGACAAAATACGTGAAAAATTACCCAGTTGGCAAAGAGTTAAAATGCTCCTTAGGTTGCCCTCAAACAATAATGCTCTTGAAAAAACGGCAATCAATTTGTTATAGTTTGCCCAAATTTACATGAGACTGATTAATTTTTGACAAAATCTTCGTGATATTCGAGCATTTTCGTGAAGTACTCCGACCTTGGTCATGCTTTTAACAGGAATATGAATTCAAGATAATGTTGATACATTAATGCAAACGGTCTGTTAACCTAGTGGTTAGATGACAACTTACAGATCAGACCTACCTGGATTGAAACTTGGAAAAAGCCTTTTATAATTGTCAAATTGCATCCGTTTTTTTAAATTTATGATTGTTCTTATATTTTATGTCATCTCGTGGTGTGCTTTACATCTTTCATTTATATTTAGTCGCTTTTAGTTTTATTATAACGTAGGTTTCTTCACTCTTTTCTTGTCAGGGGCGACTTTTGTTGTATGCTGATTACCTTTGCAAACAGTTTGTTCCCAGATCAGTACTGACAGAATGTGGTCTTGATCTGTTAATTTAAGTTTGTTGAATAAACCTATGCCAGATTCGAATAAATATATCCATGTCTATGCAAATTCAAGAATAAAGACAAACAAACTAGCACAATAAAAAAAAATAAGAAAAAAAATGAAGTGCTACTGGACTCGAACCCAAATCTTTTGAGTGCAAAGGACAGCCTCTTATACATTAGGCTATCGAGGAATTGTGATTTTTTCATTCAGAAAAAGTAATGATTGTACAACAATCTAAAGCACACATTTTACAAAGATTGGAAGAAAGGTCATTGAATATGCATATGTCTCAGGTCAATGTAGACAAATAATAGGAATGGAAAAATCATTACCGTTTGTAAACTGATGTATTCTGCAGGCCTTTAGTTAAGAGAGCGTACCAAAAATATAATTTTCTTGCTTCTCAACCAAAACATATGTTGTGGGTACTCAAAAGAACCGTCTCAATGAGACGGTTCTTTTGAGCACCCAAAACGTATGCTAAAACTGATGGGTAAGAAAATATTTACAATTTTACGCTCAAAAAATGTGTTTTTCTAAACCTATGATTCTGTCATCTGGTTTTATATGATGAACCTGGGCATACATGTAGCAAGGACTCAAGGGGCCGCAGATAAGAATCTTCTAATCAAGATATAATGCAGTCCCCGAAGAATGACTTTATTTTAGGCCACACCAAATAAATTTGAAGATTCTTATCCAAAATTTTAGAGCTGTCATTGATTCTTCATTTGGCGTATCGCTACACGGTAGGAAATATCACGATATACGGGAGCGTAGTGGCTCAGTGGTAGAGTGCTTGACTCGAGACCAAGGGGTCGCGGGTTCGATCATCACCTGTGTCCTTGCCTTGTGGTCCTTGAGCAAGACACATTTACCCTAGCTTAGTACTAGTTCAACCCAGGAAGACCCATCCCTGTTTAACTGAAAGATTGTTGATGGGATGTAAAGAATTAAATCAAACAGACAAAACAAATATCACAATATATTGATACATATCGATATATAAATACATATCGATATATTGATAAAAAAAAATTCAAATGTTTAAAATTCAACTTTTATTCACCCTTGCCTTAATATTCTTTTATGCCCTTTTTGAATAGTAGTGATTAAAACAACTGTAAAACTTCTAGTCCTTTCTTAATAGTGACCGACACAATCTATCGGGCAGACATTCACTGTTTTGCTGTTTGTTTTGTCTTGAAATGGGATATTGGGACATTTTTTGTAAGAAATCCAGACAAATGGCAGATATTGGCTCACATGAGAGCTGGTAAAAGGCGTGACAACTGTTTTCTTTGTTTTTAATGCTTCAGGTCGTGAATTTGTGACAAGTTTTAGCTTTTGTTAAAGGAACAATATCGATATCTCATTTTCTGTATCAATTTTAATATCGCAGCTAATTTTTATAGATTCATTGATATTGTCAATATCGATGACAGTTCTTATCCAAATTTTTTGAAAAAATGAGGCAGGTGGGATTTTTTTTTCGGACTGCTTAAACAGAAAAGTGCATAGCTCCAGATAAGGATTGGGTGCAATTGGGTATTTACCCACCTCTTTTTGGCTTAATTGGGTATTTCAAATTTGAATTGGGTATTTCAAGTTTTTGTATTGGGTATCCATCTGAAAGCAAATAATCAATGAAACTGGGCCTTGTTTCTCCTGATTTTTTTGTTTACTTTCGGTTTCACCTTTAGAAAGCACACTGGCAATATTAGTATATCTGAGATCCCTATTTCCAACTTACTTCAAAAATCCAATGTATCTATCAAGTCATCTTTAATTCCTCGAACCACCAACGCGGTATTAGAGTTAGTTATGATATGATATTATTCAATTGCTCTGGGGCTTCTTCGCCCACAGTACGCCATTGTTATTGTGAGGCGAGAGGAATGTCGTAATCGTGTAAATATTGGGTATAGCTTAACAGCGATAAGAATGTTCCTGGACTGGTTTACAATTTAATAAACTAGATTCGGCGCCAAGCTGTGTATAAATTTGTACCCAACAACAGCTTGTGATGCTAAAAACGACAATCGCAAACTAAATACTTTAGCGTCATTCGCTATGAAAAAGTTCGGAATTGAGTATCAAGGATTATTATTGCGTTTTTGTACGCACAGAAATGAATTTTATTGCATTTTCAGGTCCACGAAATTGCTTAAATACGCAATACGCAGCCTTATCTGGAGCTATGACAGTGCTAAAAGAAACATTTAATACCATGAAATTGAATTGTCAAAATTAATACATGATAAATATTAAGTATCCAAATAAAAACCAGGTTGTTGTTGTTTTTTTTTTTGTTTTGTTTTTTTTGCAAAAATGCTAGCTTGAAAAAATGCACCAAAAATTTTCAGCCTTTCTCAAACATTTTTTCTAATTTTAAGCAAATAAACCTTCCACCCCATTTTTTTTATTTGCTTATATTTCATAGGGGCATGTGGGGATGAGAATCTAAATAAATATAAGACATTCCCTTCTTGTATATTTTAGATGTACGTAGAAGAATTGAGCTTATCCAGGACTTTGAGATGCCTACAGTCAGCCATTGTGTACAGGTGTCTCCTGATGGTCAATATATCTATGTGACAGGTATTTATGTACATGTGTACATTTGTATGTTATACTGTATTCGACCTAATCATCATGCATGCTCTGACTTTAGGGGATATTGCTTTCAAAAGCTCTTACTTGTATGAAATTTTTCCTATAAACAAAAATGACTATTTTATCAAGAAGACCGATACCATTGGCTATATTGTTGTATTAACAATTTATACATCTCCAGTATCTTGATTAATTTTTTGAGCAATTGGGTATGTTACTTACTCCTTTTTCATTCATTTGGGTATTTCAAATTTTAATTGAGTATTCAAAATTTTTAAGAAATGCTTATTTGCGTTTTATGCTTTTTTAAATTGGGTATTTTTGTAGATGTTAAAACTTTCCATGATTTTACAGTTTGTTTTATACACATTCACTCCCGAATGTAAGCTCAGGGCTTACCCTGGCTCAGAATTTGTTGTAGCCAACACTTTAGTCAAATGAAATTAACTTTAGCCAATGTTTTAGCCAGAAAGTAGTATCAACAAGTTTTTTATATTTAACTCCTTGCCTGCTAGGGGCGACTTTTGTTGTCTGCTGAAAGCCTTTGCAAACAGTTTGGACCCCGATCAGGCCCGACATTTTGTCGGGCCTGATCTGGATCCAAACTGTTTGACACCCGGATGTTATTGAAAAAATCCAGCTTCTGAAGAGTAAAATATGGCACATAAATAAAGTGTGAAGGAATAATAAAAGCAATATTTGAAAATAAAATACAAAAGCTGATCAAAATACACTGTTTCGCAAATATATAATCTTTGAACCACCTAGACTGTAGTCACTGTACTTTTAGCCAATGACTTATATTTTTAGCCACTCTGCATTTTTAGTAGCAAATTTAGACATATTCACTCCCGATAGGAAGCTACTTTCAGTTTCCATTTTAGGGATGTCTATTCTCATTGAAAATTGAGGATACAGCTCTGAATCCTGGTCTCACACACTTATAAAGCAGTTTAATAGTGGTATCAACAATACCTAAACGAAGACCAACTTAAATAACCGTTATTCTGTTGCTTTGCTGCACAAAATTAGCCTTATTTTGCCCTCGCTTCGACTTGGAAGCCATTTTGGACAAGCACGATGCCACATTCGATTAAAACTAGTCAGTTGACTGTGTTCTTTTAGCCACTTTGAACTAAAACTGAATCCGGAACGGTGCAAACTCCCCAAACATACTTCCAGTCAATCTTGTACCCGAAAATTCAGACGGCAAAGTGATAAAAGCTGGTACTCACCGCTAAAATTCGCATTGCATCAGAGCTCCAGATAAGCTTTTGGGTCATTTGGGTATTTACGCAACCTGATTATCCTCAACTGCGTACTTGCAAAATCAATTGCATATTTTTATTTTTTTATTCCACGTTTTTTGTGGTTAAAAATAATGTCCGCCATGTTTGAATGTAGCCATCGGGAATTTGCCTACATATATATATTCACTCACATCATTTGCCTTTCTAGAACATCAAACTAGCGGATTTTATCATACCTCTGAAGCTAATCTTGTTCCCTAATTGATATTTATTGCTCGGATACACATTTCTAGTTTCACTTCTATGATTTTCCCCGCTAAATGCTTAATTGGTCATCAATATTCTATCCATAAAACTGGAGTGTTCTGCTAGTAAAAAAAAATCAATACCCGACTGGCATTTATGTATTACCCAAACGGAAAAGAAATGGACCAAATAGTACACAATGACATCACATATAATTGCATACCGCTCGAAAGAATTGCTTTTTGGTACGCATGCATTTAATTTTAATTGCTTTTTGGATGATTTCAATTGCGTATTTACGCAGATACGCTGCTTAGCTGTACTGCTGTGCATATTCGGAATTTCTCTTGCGTTTTGTTAGGTTACCGATTCAGTTCAAATTGCTGTTTTAGATAATTAATTTGGGTAAATACGCAAATAGGCATACAGTCAAAACTCTTTATAACGTCATTCGTTATAACAGAATATTCAATATCTGACATAAAATTGCTGGGAACGGATCTGTTTCCATTAAAATTCCCTCTTTATAACAGAATATTCACTTAACGGCACCGACAGTAACTTCTGGGAACAGAGATACAATTTCTATTGAAAATAAATTCATTATAACAGAATAGTTACCATGTGTCAGACAATTTTGTGATCAGAACAAGGTCTTTTTGAAAGAACAGGTTTCTGTCTCACTTGATAAGTGGGAAGCTCTGTGCATTTTGATGCAATATGAAATTGAACTGATGTATACATTTGGAAAGTAGCATTTTAATTCATTTGAAAAATATTTTCTTTTACCAAATGATTATTATGTTGAAATCTGTTAATGGTCAGAATTTCTTTATAACAGCAAATTCACTTTAACGTCGAAGATAGCTTGGAACAAACAGTGTCGTTATAATGAGGGTTGACTGTACTAATTAAGGTAATACATCTCACACAGATCACTTTAGGCCCCAACACACAGCTTTTGAGCAGTCGGCAGAATGCTTATCAGTCATTTTTAGTCACTTCCTGGTTCTATTCTGTTTACAATATTGCGGCATACTGGGTGAACTTAAGATAAAAGTGTTAACATGAACAAGAACTACAGTTATCAAACTACAATATATAAAAGTATTTTGACCCAAATATATGTATTTCTGGTAATATGAAATAGGCACACCTAATGGGCAACCAACCACTATTTGATCTGAGAGGTTAGCACAGTATACAGTATTTCTTGTGAGTCGGTACTCGTGTGAGGAAGAACCCAAATGTCAGGAATCGATACAATTAGTATCACACCTGACCCAGAACGCCTTATGGGAAAGTGACAAAAGAAGAAGAAAACGTCACCACACCTGACCCAGAACGCCTTATGGGAAAGTGATAAAAGAAGAAGAAAACGTCACATACAGAAGCGCCTTGAGGGTCAGCTCAGACTCAGGTCCGACGGTGGAGAGCACCAGAGGGGTATCATTCACCCTACCGTTCAACCACCCCCCCCCACCCGAGATTTTGTTTTAATTTTTAGGGCTTCTATGTCCATGTTCATTTTTAATGGGTTTTAATATGTTTGCGAGGACTAGATTGCAGTTGCTTTGGGTCATGTTTTTAGAGTGGAGTGAAAAACCGAATGCTGGACATATTCCTTTTGAGACAGTTACGATAAATCATTTTAACTTTTTTCTTCGGCATTTTACTTTGATAAGTGTCTCCGCAGGTTTTTGTCAAAGTACTTTTATCACTGATCCTTGCATCGTGGTTTTGAAAAGATATATACTATAGCGTCTTTTCAAGCAGGCTTCATCTAGATTTTGTCTGCACAGGCTGGTCTGCGCCTTTGTTGTTGAAATGCAACTACCTTAGGTTTTCCAGCGACAAGACCCATAACCCATATCTCTGTGACTGCTTGTTTTAACACCTTGGCAATGTCTATTAATTACATGCGCAATGTTCCAAGTGTTTCAGTAAATTGTCACATGATTAAATAAAATCAGAGGTAAGCTCAAAGAAAAAAGAACCGAAACGAGATAAAGGAACACAGTGGATAGCATTCTCGGCCAAAAAAGTGGGTCCAGCAAAATATTAATGCTGCACCTGCTGGACCGGCGACGACGGCCTTAGCCCCTTTCCCAACAGATGACTACAAGGCTGCAAGACACATACAAGGCAATATGTCAACAGCGAACACAAATAAAGGAGTACTGCCTTGGAATGGTCAGTAAGAAAATTACTGGAGGGAATAACTATATATATAGTATAAGGAAATAAAATAATCCTGCAAGCTATTTTAAAGGCACTGGGACCCTTGAACGGAAGTTCCTATTGGATACCATTAGGATTTGTAATTTGAGCAGCGACATGTGATTTCCAACAATGTGGCATTTTGACAAGCATAGACTCAGACCAGCCTGTGCAGTCACCTTTTAAGCTTGGAAACTCAAAATAATGTTCAGTCAGTAGCATAACACTCATAGAAAATTCAAGCCACTAGCAAAGGCTCTGATCAGATTGTGTGTATGGGCAGGCTGATCTGAGTCTTTGCTGGTCGCACAAATCACATTGTTGGAAATCTCATGTCGCGGCTCATTTCAAAGGCGCGACAATGCACGTGGCAGTTGGCGTTTGGCTCAAGACGTTATCACCTTGTGACGTAACATTATAAGAATTGTGACGTCACGTCATGGGGATCACGCAGCCGCTTGCCTGAGAGCTATTACTAGCCTTCAAGCTCCTGGTGATAGAAAGAATCCCTCAGTCTTATGGCTAAAATATGACTTTAATATCAACAAAACTGGCATCTTTGCGATTTACTTTTACTTTTTGTATTTTTTCAATGCAAATGATGATCACGACATATTTTTCAACAGTAGAATTAGGTTCTTAGTTCGATCTAGATTGGTTCCCCGTATCGACTTTGTATAGATACCGGAACTGGGTGAATTCGAATATATTTTCTATTCATATTTGGAGATGAATAGGCGTGAATAGAACAGAACTGAACAGAGCCTCTAGTCGTAAAGCAACCAACTCTCGTGTTACCCCGCTCCGCTTTGGTTGCTATTATTTACAATCTTTGATTTTAACCATAAAAAATTCATCAGCAAAAATTGTAAAAATATATTTTTATACAGAAATTTGTACATTTGGGCTAAAATACTTCTATATATTGTAGTCTGATAATTGTTGTTCATGTTCATGCAAATGTTTTTCTCTGACAGAAGTTACCCAGCGTGTCAAGATATTGCAAACGGTATAAAACCAGGAAGTAACTCAAAAACAACTGATAAGCATGCTGCCAATTGCTCAAAAACTGTATGTGTAAAGCATAAAGTGAACTATGTGCGATGTATAAATTGTTCATACAACAATTTGGCCAAAGGTATCCGTCTCCTTGATAAAAAAGCAATTTTTGTTTATACACAAGTAGGAGCTTTTGACAGCAATATCCCCTTAAGCGCACATGAGTATCTTGTGAGTTGTTTACACAGTATTATCTACTAGCATGCTGGATCATTTTTCATGCTTATGTTGTCGTCTGCTGAATTTTTACAAAATTAAATTTTTTCAAAAAAAAATTCAGGAACACTATCAGATTCAGAGTGTCAAGCAGTTTGGATCCAGATCAGGCCCGACTTTCTGTCATGTATGATCTGGGTCCAAACTGTTTAGAAAGGTAATCAACAGACGGTTTAGCGTTACCGCTAGCAAGGAAAGATATTGAACTTCTGATTGCAAGTCAATCCGGAAGACTTCCTGTTTGGCGGTCCCCAGAAATTGTAGAAAGTGACTGAAAAGCCCTTTAATACACCCCAACAACGCCAAATATCGATAGTTTATTTATTTGGGTTATGAATTATTTTCAATATGGGGGCAACCGCCCCCACACCCCCGTCGAAATGTTAGTTTTGCTTTTTTGGCCAGTAGACATGCGCAATGGAATACTTGCGGGGACCGCTAAACTGGAAGCTACCCGTCAATCCAGTGGTGTCATAGGTTTAGATAAACAAAAATTTTCAGCATGAGATTGTAAATATTTTCTTACCCATAATTTTAAGCATATGTTTTGGGTGCTCAAAAGAACCGTATCATTGACGGTTCTTTTGAGCACCCACAGCATATGTTTTGGTTGAGAAATAAGAAAATTATTTTTCTGGTACGCACTCTTAACTAAAGGCCTGGGTGTAATTTCACTACTTTAGGGAGCACAGTCAGTCTCAGTGGTAGAGAGCTTGACTCGAGACAGAGGGGCCGCGGGTTCAAACCTCCTTGAGCAAGACACAGTTATCCTTGTTTAGTACTGGTTCAACCCAGGAAGACTCATCACGCCATGACAGCATTGACCAAATAAGACCAAATTATTTCATTTTCATGGGATATTTAAGAAAAGTGTGATAAAATTAGCAAAGCGAACCCCCTATGAACCTCCTTTCCAGAAATCCTGGATCGGCCCCTGGACTGCTATTGAAGAACCAGTCTGAGTAGGTTCTTCCCAGTTTGCTATTCTGACAAGCGTCCTGAAAACCAACATTATTGCTTGAGAACAGAAAGTAAAAAACAAGTTTGAAATTTTAGAACATTTAAGTTGAAATAATAGCAATTTTGACTTTTTTCAGGTACATACAAACCCCGAGTGAGATGTTATGATGTACACCAAATGTCTATGAAGTTTGAAAGAGGATTGGACTCTGATGTTGTCAAATTCCAGTTTCTTTCAGAAGATTATACAAAGGTACAGGGCTTCAGATTTTTTTTCAAGATTGATGGGCCGAAGTGACCCACGAAGCAAAAAATGGTGGGTCATTTTCTGAAATGATGGACCCAAGCATATCAAACTAACCACAGTTGACATTTGGGTACCTACACACTGACACAGACAATTGTATGCATACATGTATATGTATATTGACTGCTGATTATACAGTAAAACCTTTCTTAAGAGGTCACTTAAAAAAGAAGACCAATTATCGCTCAATGCAGGTCAAAAGTATTGCAGAATGCTCCAAGGGGAGCATCCTGCAATCCTTTTGATCTTCATTAAACTACCATTTGTTATTAAGGTCTTTGTTTTGTATTATTTTGAGTGGCTGCTTAAGACATGTTTTACCGTATTGACAACTGATTTGTGGAGTCTGTAGACTTGCTGTAAGATGAATATTTTTTTTTTAAGTGAGATTTTTTTTAACAATTAAAAAGAATGGGTCCACTGGGCCCACTGTCTTGGAAAGCTTTGGGCCATATTTTAAAAATCATGGGACAATGACCCGGGCCCACCATAAATCTGAAGGCCTGATTAGGTATCATTATTTGCCAAGCAAAGATCTGATACATTCATCTGATATTTCCATACAATGAGAAAGGATTTAAAGACTCTTCATAGCTTCCTTTAACTGCAATGGTGAAAGTTTGCAGGATTATTACTGAATTCAGGATTTGAGGATGACTTTCCACAGAAAGTCATCCTCAAAATGCTGAATTAAGGAGATTGTATTAGCTTCTCTGATTTGTTTTCAGTCTGTCTAAGGACAATTGAGCATTTAATCTTGAAATTGTGGCTATTAAGTGGGCATACTGCATGTTTTAAGATGAAATTTGAAAGTTCAGGATTTTGGAAATTTTGAACTTTCACCCATGTAACTGGCGATTTAAGAGTCGCAAGTGTGATTGAAATAAAAAAATGTCATCAGTTTTTGATAGAAAAAAGCATTTTCTTGATCACAATGTCTGTTTAGGTGGCTGCTATGTTCTTGTCCTGAGTCTTGAGTTTCCTAAATTATATATATTTCTGCCTGTACTGATAACTACCATTGATAATCAATCAGATTAGGTACTCTAATAATCAGTATTGAGTTCAGGTCACAAGTTTGATCCCCGCCGGATCCCATACTTTGGTGGAGATTGGTCATGAAATAATTTCTACGGTCAATCTCCTCTCTTCTGCTGAATCATTCATGAACGATTGTTGTCAGTTACAAGAGAAAGTTTGTGCACAAATTACTGGTCAACTGTTTGTTCAAGCTTGCCCAGGAAAAAGTATGGTTAGGTGAACTGACTGTCCCGCCATGACCATAGCTGTTAACTTGGGACGTAAAGCAACAAAACAAACAAAAACAAAGTATTGAGTTCAGGTCCAATACGAAGACCCAATACTACTTGTAATTATGCCCCTAAAGGAACTTTGGGAGGCATATAGTAATCGCACTGTCCGTCCGTCCATCCGTCCGTCCCGCTTTCGTGTCCGGTCCATATCTCCTATATTCTTTGAGGTAGGAATTCCAAATTTGGTGTGTGGATACATCTTGGGATGGCGGAGTGTCGCGTACCATTTTCGGGTCGCTGTGACCTTGACCTCTGACCTAGTTTTTAGAATAATCGTGTCCATAGCATATCTCTTATATTAATTGAGGTAGGAATCTCAAATTTGGTGTGTGAATGCATCTTGGGATGACAAAGTGTCGGGTACCATAATTGGGTCACTGTGACCTTGAACTTGACCTCTGACCTAGTTTCTAGAAACTACATTGAGTCTGGTGTATATCTCCTATATTCTTTGAGATAGGAATTCCAATTTTGGTGTGTAAATACACCTTGGGATGACAGGGTGTCACATACCATTTTTGGGTCACTGTGACCTTGACCTCTGACCTAGTTTTAAGATGTATTGTGTCCCGAGCATATCTCATATATTCCTTGAGTTAGGAATTCCAATTCTGGTGTATGGATGCATCTTGGAATAGGGGAGTGTCATGTACCATTTTTGGGTCACTGTGACCTTGACCTCTGACCTAGTTTTTAGAATAATCATGTCCAGAGCGTATCTCTCATATTATTTGAGGTAGGAATCTCAAATTTGGTGTGTGGATGCATCTTGGGATGACGAAGTATCACTTTCCATAATTTAGTCACTGTAACCTTGAACTTGACCTGTGACCTAGTTTCTAGAAACTGGTGCATATCTCCTATATTCTTTGAAATAGGAATTCCAAATTTGGTATTTGAATGCAATTTGGGATGCCTGAGTGTCAAAAACCATTTTTGGGTCACTGTGACCTTGACCTCTGACCTAGTTTTCAAGAATTATTGTGTCCAGAGCATATCTCCTATATTATTTGATGTAGGAATCCCAAATTTAGGGTGGTGATTCCTCTTGGGATGGCGGAGTGGTGCATACCATTTTGAGTAACTTTGACCTTGACATTGACTTCTGGCCTCATTTCTAGGTTTTTCGTGCTATATTATAGCTATCTTTCCTCAAATGTGTCTTATGCTAGACCAATTCCTTTGGGGGCATTCGTCACATGTTTGTGACATTTCTTGTTTGATCTATAACTTGATTGATGCTTAACATCCTAGTCAACAATTTTTCACTGTCGAAACCTTTTCCTTTGCTGAACCAGTACTTAACTATGAGGACCAATTGTCTTGCTCAAGGTTACAACACCTCACAGACAGTGGGATTTGAACCGTCATCCTCCTGGTCAAATGTCCAGGCCTTTACAAACTGTACTATGGTGTTCCCATTTGAATCTGTAAAGATACTTAGGCGATGTTGACCAAGCAAGAGTTTGTAATTAAAAATTAGTTTTCTTATTTCTCAACCAAAACATATGTTGTGGGTACTCAAAAGAACCGTCTCAATGAGACGGTTCTTTTGAGCACCCAAAACATAATGTTGAAATCAACGGGTAAGAAAAATTCAAAATTTTACGCTCAAAAATATTGTTTATATTGACCTATGGGGATCTTCTCAGACTCATTAACCATGCTATGTTTTCAGATAGTATTTCTACAGTGTGATAGATATATTGAGTTTCATACACAATTTGGTCGCTACTATCGAACACGGATTCCAAAATACGGACGTGATCTGGCATACCATACGGCTAACTGTGATCTGTACATTGTTGGAATCAGGTAAGTCCATGGGTGAAAATTTAGGATTATTCCTGAACTCAGGATTTTGAGGCTGACTTTCCATATAGAAAGTCAGCCTCAAAATGCTGAATTCAGAAGATTATTATAGGTTCTCTGATTTTTATTCAGTATGTCTTAAGATTATTAACCATTTAAGCTTCAAATTGTGAATATTTAGTGTGTATATTGCAAGTTTTAAGTTCAGAGTTTTGAAAGTTCAGGATTTTGGAAATTTTAACATTTCACCCATCTACTCTGGGTGAAGGGTACTATAGCTGGTTGAGGGATGTGGAAAAAAGCACAAAAATGATACAAGCTCACAGGCCTTTAGTTAAGAGTGAGTACCAGAAAAATAATTTTCTTATTTCTCAACCAAAACATATGTTGTGGGTACTCAAAAGAACCGTCTCAATTTGATGGTTATTTTGAGCACCCAAAACATATACTAAAAATGTTGAGTAAGAAAATATTTACAGTTTTAGGCTGAAATTTTTTTTTATCTAAACCTATGTAGCTCAGGTTCAAGTAATGCACTAGTCATTTGCAACAGTTACTATGGCCCCCTTGGGCCGGGAATAGTGGGGATATTGACTTTTCACTCTGCAAAGAACTGGTATATGCCCTGCGCTGCAGGAACATTTTTATGTCAAATCCCTGGTAGAAGTTCCGGCCCCTATATAAAAGTCCATATTCTGACCATATAAAGATGAAATGAAGTTTTCATTAATAATGTTACCAGAGGGATTTGTAAGAACTGGCCTTACATTAAATGTCCTTGGAGAATAAATAGCATGCTCAAAAAGACATAATGGCTAAGTGGGTCCTTACATTCTTTATATACAAAAACACCAAGTGACGTGAACCAAAAGCCTGTCATATTCACAGCTTTGCCGACACCTCTTGACAAACACAACTTGCTTAAGTCCGGCTATCCAAGGCTCCAGTGGGCTGTGGTGCATAAATAGCCAAAATGCACTTGTCTATAGACAGTTTTACTTGCCAGTGATTTTATTTGGGATTTTGGGAACCTACCTTTTCCGTCACATTTGGGAAAATATATCATAAAAAATGGGAAAATAAGTACTTAAATACATGAAATTGGGAAAATAAAGGCCATTTTTGGATTGGGAATGACTCCCATATAAGGTGTTAAAAATGGCCAAATAAAATCACTGCTTGCCCTCCAAAAATTCTGGCCAAGTTGACTTTTTCTCTGACAGATAGAGTCATATAGGAATACCATAAGAATGCCAAAACAGTTAGAATCCAGATCAGGCTTGAGGCTTTGTTACCTGATATGGTTATGGATGGTCTCTATGCCTGAAATGATCATTAACAAAATGCTGTTTTTGGGGAGAAAAACAAATTTGTCCCATTATTGTTATTGCATATACATGTACCTTTTCCAGACACATACAGTTTACAAAAAAATCAGTTTAGGTTGTATATAACATATAAACCAACTCCTTTTATAATTATCCCCCAACAAAGTGGGAGGGATATAGTTTTGGCGTCTTCCGTCCATCCGTCCGTCCCTTCATACTTTTTGTCTGTCCGGAACCATGTCTCAGTACCTATTGGTCAGATTTGATTCATTCTTGGTACAAATGATCAGTACCATGGACTCTCGATATACTATAAGTTTGGTCAAAATCGACCCCATAACACTTGAGTTATTGCCCTTGTTTTAGTATAGGCAATTATAAGGCAAAACCTATAAGGGCTTTTTTGTGTGATGATCTTCACATTTCATCAAAGCTTTTATATTAAACAACTTCTCACTGTAGTCCATGATTGCCAATTGCCTGTAGATAAGCATGGCAGTGTCAAAGTTTTACCCCACCCCCTTTGACCCCACCTAAGGGGTCAAAGTCAAATATTTAAATTTTGCAATAACTAAGGCAATTGCAATTATTTTTTGCTGAAATTTTGCATGCAGGCAGAGCAGCAATAGATACAGTCAAATCTCGGTTATCCGAACGCCGATTATCCGAACTACTGGGTTATTCGAAGACGATGGACAGTCCCGAATTTTTTCTCTATTATCTACTGCAATAAAACTACCAATTATTCGAATTTCGATTATCCGAAAAATTCAATTTTCCGAAGTGATTTGTCGGTCCCGATTGAAGAAAGTGCTATTAAATTACCCTTCAAGATTCGAAGTCCAAAAGTCACGCATGGTGATCATGATTTCTTTGTTTGGTCGAGTTCGATTTACACACCTGAGTGAATTAGCAAACAAAGTTGCAACAGGTAATTGACACCGGATTAACGTTCACACTATTACGTGATGAACGGTTAAGTGAGTAAATGGTGTCTTTTATTAAGGTCGTCTGCAATGATGGTTTTGTTTGATGTTTTTTAAATGTCTAATTAGGGGCATAAATGAGCTAAAATTGATTTTAATTTGATCGTCTCGCATCCTTTGATTTATTATTGACCAGTGTATATTAAGCGAACACACCAAGCGCACCGACTTTGAACAACAAAAATAACAATTTCGATAATAGACGAATATCACGGACATGCGTTTTGGGTGCTCAAAAGAACCGTCTCATCGAAACATTTCTTTTGAATACCTAAAACAATTTTATGATTGAGGGAAAACAACCAAAACCTTGGTTTGGATGCTTAGCGAGACGGTTCTTTTAAACACCCAAATCGTATGTTTTCACTGAAATAAAAGAGAATTTCGCAGCCCAAAAAGCACACAACGTCGGGCCACCAACGGCCTGCCAGCGATATGCCATCTCAATGGCCTATCCGTGGTGGGCCGTTGATGGCCCGACGCTGTGTGCTAGCTGGAATGGAGACCTTATGACATTAGGGCGATTTAAAAGGAGACAGTATTTCGCCAGTAAATGGTTCGTCAATCTACATTTAACCGTTATTTTCATTGCTCCTATCGATGTTGTTACATGTATATATATGCAGTAGATGTCAATAAAGATCGGATTTTCTTTCTTTTCGGCGTTCTTAGATCTGCAAAGCATACGAGACGATGAGACCACAACCTCCAAGAAGCTCATTTTCTTTAATGCTTTGACAGATGTTCGGATTATATAATTACTTCACGGAAAACACGAGTTGAAGGTGCGAACTCTGGCAAAACAATGACGTTCTATGAAAGGTGCGAGCTTTTCCGAAAATATCCGAAAACTCCTGTTTTCGATCATTCGAACTACCGATTATTCGAAAGGATTCATGCGGTCCCTGGCACTTCGAATAATCAAGGTTTGACTGTATGAAACATATCAAACGGGATTTCAGTTTGAAGTCATGGGTCTGAGCCCGTTGGATGGACTTAGGGGGTGGGGGCCGAGGTCAAAATTAAACTTTTCAGAATATGTTCATGTTGCATATCAAATTAAAGCTGACGACGCTGGCAGCAACATGGTAGCAAATATTTTGCCCACAGACACACCCTCGACCCGGGGGTGGGGTCAAAGGTCAAACAATATCTTTTTCTGAAAGTAGTCATGTTGCATATCAAATTTAAGCTGACGACGCTGGCAGCAACATGATAGCAAATATTTTGCCCACAGACACACCCTCATCCCCAGGGGGTGGGGTCAAAAGGTCAAACTATATCTTTTTATACCCCGCCACTAAAGTGTGGCGAGGTATTATGTTATACCCTTCGGTGTCTGTCCGTCCGTCCGTCCGTCCGTTTGGCCGTCCGTCTGTCCGTCCGTCCGTGCTCACCATTTCTGATCGATAACTTGAGTATTTATTCACAGAATTTTTTCAAATTTTGCATACATATTGTTATCGGCGATGAGTGGTATGGGATTGTTAATGGGCAAAATCCGTCCATTTTTAACGGAGTTACTGCCCTTTTTCGTATTGGAAAAATGGTTTCTGGCCTGTTATTCCTTTACTGTTCATGATATCTGAATGAAACTTCACAGATATGTTGCACATCAAAGGTTACATATGGTGACAAAGGACCGTCACTCTGACCTTCCCAGTTTTTGAGTTATCCGCCCTTGATAGGTCTGAAAAAAGGGTTTTTGACCTATTGTTCCTTTACTATGTGGAATATCTGAATATAACTTCACAGATATGTTTCACATCAAAGGTAACATATTGTGACTAAGAACCGTCACTCTTACCTTTCCCGTTTGTGAGTTATCCGCCCTTGATTGAATTAAAAAATGTTTTTTATCCGTAGTTCCTTTACTACGTGGAATATTTAAATGAAACTTTACAGATATGTTTCACATCAAAGGTTACATACTGTGACAAAGAACCATCACTCTTACCTTTCCAGTTCATGAGTTATCTGCCCTTGATTGATCTGAAAAATGGTTTTTTGACCTGTAGTTCATTTGCTATATGGAATATCTGAATGAAACTTCACAGATATGTTGATCATGAAAGGTTACATATTGTGACTAAGGATCTTCACTCTTACCTTTCCAGTTCATGAGTTACCTACCCTTGATTGATCTGAAAAATGGTTTTTGACCTGTAGTTCATTTACTATATGGAATATCTGAATGAAACTTCACAGATATGTTGAACATCAAAGATTACATATTTTTAGTAAGGACCGTCACCCTTACCTTTCCAGTTCATGAGTTATCCGCCCTTGATTGATCTGAAAAATGGTTTTTGACCTGTAGTTCATTTACTATATGGAGTCTCCGAATGAAACTTCACAGATATGTTGACCATCAAAGGTTACATATTGTGACTAAGGACGTCATATCACTGTCTATCTCAGTTCTGTTGCTATTTAGGCATTATATATCTCACAAAATAACTTTTGGTGCCCCCAGCAGTGGCGGGGTATTACGCAGTGCTTGCGGTGCTTTTATTCTGAAAGTAGTCATGTTGCATATCAAATTGAATGGGAATTGAGCACAGAGCACCATGAAAGCAAATATGCTGTCATTACACACACCAACGACCCCTGAAGTGGGGTCAAAAGGTCTTTTTTTCTTTTCTAAAAGTGGTCATGTTGCATATCATATTAAGTTTGAAGAAGTGTAGGCCTACATGCAAGGTAATACTTTGAATTTACACACACCCTTGACCTCTGGGGTTGGGTTTTAAGGTCAGATATTGAAGTTGTGCAGATGTAAGTATATTTTTTTTATTAAACTAAGCACTAAAACATACTTGACAGGCGTTTGTTATGATCTGAATGATACTGAAGGTGAACTAAGGGTTAGATAAATGGGATTTATGTTTTGTGATTTACATGTTTCTCTCAAATAACCTTTCGTCGGGGGATATAAATTTGTCGAATTTGCCTTGTTCATTCAGTTACTGATAACTCTTTGGTTAAAAATCTGATCCTATAGACTTTAAGTTGATGAGTGTCATCTGTGTCTTTGTTCTGACCAAATGAAGCAAATCCCATTTCAATTTTTCAGCCCTGAGATCTACAGACTCAACCTAGAACAAGGAAGATTTTTGAAGCCAGTTCAAACCAATGCCAGGTAGGATCAGGCCTCCAGATCATGTGCAGATCCAGAAAGTTTTGTCAGAGGGCGTCTAACTTTGACAGAGTTTTTTCTTTTTTCCCCCCTTTTTTTTAGTTGATGAGGGGAGGGAGGATCCAAATACCACTATGAGCGGGCCATAAATGGTGTTTCGCTGGCGTGCTGATGATGGCCCAACATTGAATGCTGGCTTGGTAGCTTTGTGATTTTCAGGGGATCCAGACCAGTATTGCTAAAATGCTGAAAACCCCTATATTTTTGTGATTATCAGGGGGGTCCGGACCCCCCCCCCTCTGAATCCGCGCAGCATGCAGATAAACAAAAAAATGGGGCATAAAAAGTTATTTATATTTTCTTATCCATCTGTTTAAACATTTGTTTTAGGTGCTCAAAAGAATCATCTCATTGAGATGGTTCTTTTGAGCACCCACAACATAAGTTTTGGTTGAGAAATAGGAATGTCAATCTTTGATTCAATACTCTTACCTGTAGTCCTTTAAGATGATAGTAAGGATATTCAGGACTCCAGATAAAAGAGTATTATTATGATTTATCTCCTTATTTCTCAACCAAAATATGAGCTGTGGGCAGGGATTTTCCTAGGTCTGATTTGGGGGCGAAACATGGCCCCTGCCAAATTCTAAAATGAGCAAAAACTTCTCGAAACGGTGTATACCATTCCCAATTACTTAGTTCCTCTTTATGGTGAACGTTTCATGAAAACTCGATCAAAAATAACAAAGTTACAGATGCATTAAAAATTTCATAAAAATGTGAATGAAAACATGTTTTCATTCACATTTTTATGCAATTTGGAAAGCAATTAAAGCAGCTTTACGCTGCTAATTTCTTATATGTTTTTTTTTTTTAATCCATTTAAAATGGTGGTCCAGTTCTAGTTTTCCCAATTTGATCGTCCAAATGCTTTTTCCCCAAAGTCTCAATGAGATGTTTTTTTTGAGTATAAACAACATTTATTTTTGGGTGATACAGAAGCATGGGTAACAGTTTACAGGGTTATTCCTGAATTCAGGATTTGAGGCTGATTTCCATAGAAAGTAGGCCTCAAAATAATGAATTAAGAAAATAATAGCAGCTTCTCTGCTTTATTTTCAGTTTTAGTTTATATGAAGACAATTTACTATTTAAGCTTGAAATTGCTAATATTTTGTAGGCATACTGCATGTTTTGAGATTTGAATTTCTTTGAACACTCACCCATGTAGCATGAATATCTGCTACATGTATAAGACAGTGTGTCCTCTCTGAAAAAAATACTTAGAAGTTTATAAAATTAATCTGTTAAGCTGTTTACTTATATTGCAATTGTAGAGCGCTTGACTTGAGACCGAGGGGTCACGGGTTCGAGCCTCACCGGCGTCACTGCCTTATGATCCTTGAGCAAGACACATTTATCCTAGCTTAGTACTGGTTCAACCCAGGAAGACCCATCCCTGTTTAACTGAAAGATTATTGATGGGACGTAAAGAATCAAATCAAACAAAACAAACTTATTTTGCAACTCCAACTCTTCATTTTATATACACTGTCAGGCCTTTAGATAGGAGTGTGTAATTTAAGATTTATGCTCTGATTTACCTACCAAAACATATGTTTTGGGTGCCTAAAAGAACAATCTCAATGGGACAGCACCCAAAAACAAATGTTAAAAATGATGGATAATAAAATATTTTACTCTCAAAACTTTATCTGGATCTATGATCATCATTTTACATGTAACATATGGGCCCAGCCGCGAGAAAACCTGTCTTCCGTGGTTTGCGAACAACAAAGATGCAGACCAGCCTGCGCATATCCACAGTCTGATCAGCACCTTTGTTATTCACTTAATGGAAAGTATCATATCTAGTCTTGCTACAAGCGAAATTTCAATTTTCTAACTAGTACCTGTACCTGAGCAGGCTGGTTTGAATCTCAATTTTCCGGAAACCCCGAAGACAGATTTCCTCGCGTCTCGGCCCATATGATAGCAGAATGTTGATAAATCTTTATGTTTGGAGCAAATATCGATATTTCATGTGAATCATTCTACAGATAGACAATTCACAAAAGTTCAAGTCTTATTTGCAGAATTTACTTTGTGCATGCTTATTCACAGAATTACGCATGATGTGGCCTTTTCATCTTGTGCACTTGCTCCAAAGTGGATGGTTTTGTGACAACTCCACTTGCTTTACACATAAGCAAATATGGCAGGTTTTCCATAATATTTATACAAGCCATCTTTCGCTTTAGTAAGTTAATTAGGGTGGTACAATGGCACTTTTTGCCTGACATTTTTACTTTAAAAGTTAACTCATTGTCACCTAGTGTCGTCTGCTCATTGCCTTTGCAAACAGACTGGACCCAGATAAGGCCTGACATAATGTCGGGCCTGTTCTGGGTCCAGTCTCTTTGACACTCCGATGGTATTCCTGAAAGGATTTTTCGAAAAAGTTGATTTTGAAAAAAAATCAGCTGGCGAGAAAAAAGCAGGGGGCAGAGTCAGCTTGTGCTTTGTTACAACTGTTCAAAGTGTACATCTACCACAGAGTTGATTGCAGCATATTGGATTTGGGAACCGTTTGGAGAAGTTGGAGCTAAGTTTCGTCTACAACTTTCATTGTGAACACATTTTGCTAAAGTTAATAATAAAAAAATACCGGCCGTGTAGCGCAGTCGGTAACAGATGGGAGTCTTGCTGCAGGTCCAGGGGTTGCTATTTCAATCCCGGCCCAGTCCCATACTTTTGTGAAGATTGATAATGAAATAATTTCTACAGTCATTCTCTTCTCCTCCGCTGAATCATTCAAGAAGGGTTGTTGTCAGTAACAAGTGAAAGTATGTGCACGAAGTTCTGGTTAACTGCTTGTTCAAGCTTGCCCTGGAAAAGTGTGGCCATGACCATAGCTGTTGACTTGGGACGTAAAGCAACAAAACAAACAAAATGATAAAAAAGATATCCTTGAAAATCAATGTAATAACATATAAATGTGAGTTTAGTCGGTTTTGACATTTTATTATCATTTTCTGTTTTCAGGGAGGTTAATTGCTGTGAGTTTAATGAAGTTCACAACTTACTGGCTTGTGGGACATCAGAGGTATATACATGCACACTTCTGCATCATTATGTCATGGAGCTATATAGCAAGCAGATTGCTATAACCCTGTTACAAAGTGTCTCCGGTCTTTGCTGCAGGTGCCTCATGGTGTCTGTTTTTTCCAATGTCTGATTCTTTAAATATTTCACACACATATCAACCTCGGTGAGACAACATGCAGACACTTTGCTTAAATGTCAAAGTCATAGGTGGAGGGCAATGATCACATGTACAGAAATCATGTCTGCTTCATGCCTTCTGAAGTTTATAAGGTAAAAGGGAGGTTTGAATGGTCCAGAGAAAGAAATAGACACCATGGCATATCCATTGAAAAAATGGGAGCCAAGTCGCATCAGAGTTTTATCAGTCTGTGGTATGTCAATGCTCCAGTGTACTTAGAGAATTTTCAAAATTTTTTAGGACCTCATTTTTTTCAAATTTCAAATTTATTATTGCAAATCCAATAATTCTATTCATGGTTGGTATGATGATACATTTTGGACAAAAATTGTGCAGTACCACCCCCTCCTCTACCTCACAAATATAAGGTCAAGGCCACAGACTTAGAATTTTATGTTTAATTTTTATTTTAAAGCCTTTAATAACTCATTATTTTCAATCCCTGCCTATAACAGATTCATTTCATGTTAAGTATGGTGATCAATAGTTTTCAGATTACGCATCACCATCCCTCCACCAATTTTTCCAAAGCGATCCCTCAACCCCCAATCCCTCACTTAGGCATGAGAAAATTAAAACTCAACTTTACGTGAGCTATCCTATCTGGTGATTGGTCTTATTATTGGTGTTTGAAATATCAGTATCTGTTGACAGACGTTTTGGCGCCAAACAGCTTCACCATCATGTGCTATTACAAATATAATATGTAAAGGCATTTTATTGATGTAAGAAGTTCCTTGACGTCATTTAACAATATGGAAATGCTAGGCAGCCTTAGGTATATGGTCTTTTTACCTCACCTAAAAGTTTCATGGGTGAGCTGATAGTATTTATTTTTCAACATATAGTTTTTGGACGTAAATTTTGCAGTAAAAATACTATATTGTTATGAATTGTAGTTGCCTGAATGAGATAAGCAGATCTGGTGGATGGGACAAAATATTCTGTACAGCATTTTGCCTATGGAAATGCCAGCTTGTCTTGCGATATATGGGCGAGAACTATAAACTCAGCTTAACACAGGCCTCCAGAAAAGAATACATTACCTTACTTCTCGAGCAAAGCATGTTTTGGATACTCAAAAGAACCATCTCAATGAGATGGTTCTTTTGAGCACCCAAAACATGTTTAGACTTGAGGATAAGGAAAACACACACAAAATTTTAGATTCAAAATTATTCCTTATCTGGACCTATGAGTTTGGCCAAATTAGAAAATAAGTGTGTTTCGTGCAACGGTTCTGAATTTAAGGTAGGGTAGGCACACATATTCTAAAAAGAAATTATGCATGCATAAAATTATATTTTTCCAGAAAATCTGAAAAAAATTCTAGGTTTCACCAGTGAATTTAGGTAGGGTCTGGTTATGCTAAACACAGGTATTTTTTTATTTGGCCTTATCATCTTTTTTCAAAATTATTTCAGGGTCATATTGAATGTTTTGATCCAAGAAGTAGAACCAGAGTTGGTGTCCTTGATACAGCACTGAGCAGCCATATAGAAGACTTAGAGTAAGATGTAACAATGATTCTTGTTTTGATGCTTTATGTCCCAGTCCACAATTTTTATGCCCCCAAATTCGGCTTTGGAGGCATATATATATACAGTAAATGTTCTAAAATTTCGAACACTTTTCTCATTCTGTTCTCAAATACAATGTTGATATTCAGGGCTGGAATTCACAAAGTACTTGTCAGAATAGCAAACAGGGAAGATCCTGATCAGACTGCTTCTTCAGAAGCAGTCTGATCTGGGTCTGCATTGTTTGTCTAGGCCTTTTTAGCAGGCAGCTGGTGTTCGAAATTTTAGAACATTTACTGTAGTTTTTGAACTGTCCGTCTGTCCAAGCCTTATTCGTGTCCAGAGCATATTTCCTGTATTATTTGAGGTAGGAATCCCAAATTCGATGTGTGGATACACCTTAGTGTCATGGAATGTCACATACAGTCTTCGGGTCACTGTGACCTTTACCTCTGGCCTCAATTCTAGAAAAAATCATGTCTTTGGGCGCATTTGTCACATTATGACACATATCTTGTTCAGTCATTTAGGTATAATTTCCTGTCTTCCTGGATTGAACCAATACTAACCCTTAATACGCCAATCGCAACAAAAGTCGTCTGCTTTTCTCGTCTGCTGAAATGTTTAAAAAGACTCTATGGCAAATAGGGTGGACCCAAATCAGACTGCTCCTATAGGAGCAGTCTGTTCTGGGTCCACGCTGTTTGCTTCTATACTTAATTTGTCAGTAATGGTAGGCAATTATTTGCAGCAGACGACTTCAGCAGACGACATTTTCAGATGCATTTTTTCTTGGCGTTTTAAGGGTTAAAGCTGCATACTCTGTAACTATGAACATTTTTCGAAAAATTTTCTTTTCTTTTTAAGTCATTTGTAAAAGGAGAATTAAGCTATGTTTTCGCAATAAAAATGTTCAGAACAGCTGAAAACTGCATGAAAAAGTGAATTATCTTATCAAATAGGTGTATTTTTCTCTTGTTGGTAATTATTTGCGTCCCTCCAATAATTATAGACCATTGAATTTTAACATAAATGCAGTTGTTTTGATAGTGATAACTTGTTAAGATTTACGAAAATGGTAAAATGTTTACCTGAATTTGAATATTTTTACTGCGTTCTTGAAAAATAGAAACATTATTTTTAAAATTAGAAGATCAAAAGTTACAGACTATGCAGCTTTAAGCAGAGGATAAAGTTACTGTGGGTTGCTCAAGGACACAACACAGTCTTCACATGACAAAGATTATTCAAGATTACAAACACTTGTTTTTTGACTAAAAGTAATTGGTGAACAGTGCAGGTTCAGACCAAACTGAAGGAGTGTGGTCGACACTGTTTGTCATTCGTAAAAGAGTTTTCAAAAAATGATGAAAATTGAGTAATAAACAATTTAAAATTTGAAAATTAAGAAAGTAGATCTAGTGTTTGAAATTTTATCATGACTGTATGTGAATACTTCCAAGGCAGCCATTGCATACTGGTATAAATTCAGAGACCAGAAATGGTCCAGACACACAGACCTTTAGTTAAGAGTGTGTACCAAAATAATAATTTTCTTATTTCTCAACCAAAACATATGCTGTGGATACTCAAAAGAACCGTCTCAATGAGATGGTTCTTTGAACACCCAAAACATATGTTAAAACTGATGGGTAAGAAAATATTTATACCCCCGGTACAAAGTATATAGGGGGTATATAGTTTTTGCCTTTTCTGTTATTATGTTTGTGTGTCTGTTTGTCTGTTTGTCTGTCTGTAAATATTTTTTTTCGTCAAAGATTTCTCAGCAACTACTTGGGTTATGATTCTGAAATTTGGTACAAAGCTTGATAGTGATGAGTTGTATTGTGTAACAAAAGATCAGCCACATATTGCTTATCAGTCCCTTTATTATACCCCCCGCAAACTTTGTTTGTAGGGGGTATACTGTTTTCACGTTGTCCGTCCGTCCGTGCGTGCGTCTGTGCGTCCGTCCATCCGTAATGTTTTGTTTCCTAAATAACTCGAAGAGTCATTGCTGGATTTTCATCAAACCTTGCAAACATGTTCATATATGCAAGACAAATAATTTAGACAAAAAAGTAAGGGCTAGGGGCCAATTCTATTAGAGTTATTTCCCTTTGTAGTTCTAAATGGCTTTTAATATAGTGCTTTATGCTTATGCTATTATAGGCCATACACGGGCGGATCAACTCCTACCACAGCTTTTGATGGAACAATTTGATACTTTGCCTATACAATGTAGACACATTGAACATATGCATGAAGGAGTTTGGTTCAGAAAAAATATTTTTTAACAAAATGACAGCTGTGAGAACTTAGACAATTTTTCCTTAATAAGGTGTTTGTATATGCATAGACGGTGCCTTTATGGGCCGATAAACTGCTACCACACCTTTTTATGGAGCAATTTGATACTTTGCCTATACAATGTAGACACATTGAACATATGCATGAAGGAGTTTGGTTTAGAAAAAATATTTTTTGACAAAATGACAGCTGTGAGAACTTAGACAATTTTACCCTAATAAGGCTTTTGTATATGCATAGATGGTGCCTTCATGGGCCGATCAACTCCTACTACAGCTTTTGATGGAACAATTTGATACTTTGCCTATACAATGTAGACACATTGAACATATGCATGAAGGAGTTTTGTTCAAAAAAAATAATTTTTGACCAAATGACAGCTGTAAGAACTTAGACAATTTTCCCTTATTAGGCTTTTGTATATGCATAGATGGTGCCTTCATGGGCCGATCAACTCCTACTACAGCTTTTGATGGAACAATTTGATACTTTGCTGATACAATGTAGACACATTGAACATATGCATGAAGGAGTTTTGTTCAGAAAAAATAATTTTGACAAAATGACAGCTGTGAGAACTTAGACAATTATTCCCTTATATGGCTTTTGTATATGCATTGATAGTGCCTTTATGGGCCAATCAACTCCTACCACAGCTTTTGATGAAGCAATTTGATACTTTGTCAATACAATGTAGACACTGAACATATGCATGAAGGAGTTTATAATTTTTGTTGAACTTAGACACTTATTCCCTTATATGGCTTTTGTATATGCATAGATAGTGCCTTTATGGGCTGATCAACTCCTACTACAGCTTTTGATGGAGCAATTTGATACTTTGCCGATACATTGTAGACACATTGAACATATGCATGAAGGAGTTTATAATTTTTGTTTGCACAGATTCTACTGAAATCTTCTTTTCAGAACTAAGGTCTTCTTGTTCCAACTATAACTTGCCAAGTTTTTTCACTGGCTCTTACTGTGCGGGGGGTATCTAATAAGCATTGCTTATTGACTTTTTTCATTTGTTCAATTTTCTTTCTCTCCAATGGAAATTTCTGTCACAGATTTATCAGCTCCTATTGGAGCCAGTGTTTTCAAATTTTTATGTACACCTTCAGGAAGGCAAAGTGCAATGTGTAAATAGAAATTAAGATGCTAATCCTCATTTTGCCTTCTTTTTTCAATTTTTCATTTTTTCCTTCTTTCACTCTTATATAATACATTTGGACATTTTTTTCTGTCAAAGATTTCTCAGCAACTACTTGAGTTAGGGTTCTGAAATTTGATTCAAAGCTTGACAGCGATGAGTTGTATTGTGTAAGAAAAGAACAGCCACATATTGCTTATCAGTCCCTTTATTTATTCATTTATCTTTCTCTCCAATGAAAATTTCTGTCGCAGATTTCTTGGGTCCTATTGGAGCCAGTGTTTTCAAATTTTGTGTACACCTACAGGTAGGCTAAGTGTATTATGTAAATAAAAATAAAAATGCTAAAGCTCATTTTGCCTTCTTTTTCAATTTTTCCTTCTTCCACTCCTATATAACACAGATGGACATTTTTTGTCAGTTTTCTCAGCAACTACTTGATGTAGAATTGTGAAATTTTGTGTACCCTTTCAGGTAGGCAAAGTGTATTGTGTAAATGAAATTTAAGGTACTAATCCTCATTTTGCCTACCTTTTTCAAATTTTCCTTTCACACTTATACAACACGGATGGACATCTTTTTATCAAAGTTTTCTCAGAAACTACTTGATTTGCGATTATGAAATCTTTGACAATTTTGTCTTTTCTCTGAAAGTGTTTCAACCTCTGATGGCTACCGCCGAGGGTATGTGAGCTTTGCTCACTTCTTGCTATATTTACAATTTTATGCTCAAAAATTTTGTTTATCAGTCACCCCTAACATTAACTAAATTATTTCAACATAACCTAATAAACGTTTCCTATCTCACTGCATGATACCTTTATCAGGTCATGATGACGTTGCACTTTTTGAATGACGTCGCATATGACGCTTTATCAACACAAAAATGAAAAATTACGTCATAATCGCTAGTATGAAGAGTGTTCAACAATGGGTAAACTGATAAATAGAATACCAGGTTCGCGTCTTTTGATATCAAGTTTACCAGGCTCGGCTTTGAGAACACATGTTGAATCGCTCAGCAAGCCTCGCGATGTCAACAAGCGTTCTCAAAGCCTTGCCTGGTAAACTTGATATGAAAAGACACTCACCTAGTATTCTCTATTTATCTAAACCTGTGGATGCAGTCATCACAGTCTCACCTAGAGGCTTGGTCACTTATGTAATAAAGGCAGGATTCCTGGAAATATTGCTGCCTGTATAAAGGTATGGGGGTGGTGCATAGCTACTTTGTAGATAAGATACGACTTGTAATCTGATCTAGATGATAAGGACCATACTTGCTGAGCTGATAAGAAAAATGTCAATTATTTCACAGGTATAGCCCCCAGGAATGCAACAGCCAACCAAATTAGAGGTAAAAATAACAGGAGCTGCTGTAGATGTGTACTCTTTAGTGGTTATTGAGTTTATGAGGATAGGTGGCTAATTTTGCTGTTATTGTTCTCTCCTTGCATTAAGCTCTGAAACTTCTTGCATACCAGATCGGGGTTTCCGCTGTTTTTACCCATATGAGAAACTTCTATCTCATATACCCCGTACCAACCTGTGGGAAGGATGAAAATTGAACAGTCACACGTCGATAGACTAGTGATGTCATTGGTATTAAATTGACGTCATCATGTTATGTCGCATCTAAGAGTATTCAGGAACTTCTGGAAGATTTTTTTTAAATATAAAAATGCGGTATTAAATGATGAGAAAGAAAAAAACAATCTATTATTTGTGTGAGGATGAGATAGAAAAATCCCTCCCTTGCAATCACCATTCGTCATCACTCGCCACTCGGCACAGATTTTTCTATCCCACCCTCACATTCGTGATAGATTCTTATATTCATGAGCTGGTTCTTTCACTTCCCAACAGGTTCTAGTCATAAAGTGAGCTGCTTGTAATCATGGCCAACTAGGGAAAATGACATCATTTCGATAGAACTTTTATAATATGGGCCTCGCCGCGAGAAAACCGGTCTTTGTGGTGTCCAACAAAGTGAGTTTCAAACCAGCCCGCTCAGCTACAGAGACTAGGCTAGAAAGTTGAAATTCCGCTAGTAGCAAGTCTAGATATGATACTTTCCAAAAAGCAAATAACAAAGGTGCTGATCAGACTGCGCGGATGCGCAGGCTGGTCTGTGCCTGTGTTGTTCGCAACCCCCGAAGATAGGTTTTCTCACGACAGGGCCCATATGTAATAGACTCTTAACCACTTTCCTGCAAAATTGGATTTTCCTCTTAAAAATGGTGTATATCCAGATCAGCTGGTTTCTGTGGCCTCTAGGTGAATGTTGCCCATGAAAACTGTAGGAGAGAGTTTAGTGGCCCTTTATTATCATAGGTTTAGATCAACACAAATTTTTAGCGTAAAATTGTTAAAATTTTCTTACCCATCAATTTTAATATATGATTTGAGTGCTCAAAAGAACTGTTTCATTGAGACTGTTCTTTTGAGTACCCACAACATATGTTTTGGTTGAGAAATAAGAAACTAATTTTTTGGCACACACTCTTAACTAAAGGCCTGATTATGGCTTTATAACAACTAGAAGTTCACTTAGTCTTGCTTATATGAACCCTGCATTATATTCTCCTAATGTCCATTTCAGCATTAAACAGATGCCTGCAGTGACAGCCTTGAAGTACCGAGGTGGTTTACAGCTTGGAGTGGGGATGAGCACAGGACATGTAAGTTATAGTCCGTCCCCAGTCAGGAGATTAGAAGAAAAGAGGAAATTAGGGCTTTTTAATTTCATGTCTATTGGTCCTGGAAAATGAGCTAAAATGGGACAAAAATCCACTTGTCCGGCCGTAATTAAAAGTGTAATCTAGAAAGGACTAGTTATTCTTCCCACAGCACTCGTCCTGTAGGATGAGTGCTTTGGGAAGAATTACTTGAGGAAGTCATATTACTCCCTTATGTTTTTTTTTTTAAAGGACAAGTGCATGTGTTTGCAGGATGAGTTAAAATTGTAAGTCAATTGTAAGACAAGTGCAATATTGAAATATTTTTGTCCCCTGTAAAATATAGAAATTCTTGCTCTGCTTAGTACTGTACAGTCCCTTTATGGTGCTCTATTTGGGGCCCATGAGAATGTACCATGTTATAGATGAAATGTGTCATGAAAAGGAATTATTGGAAAATTACCATCAACCAACTATTTTAGCTCACCGGCTGAGCTATTGTGATAATTGGATGTCCGTTGTGCATCGTCTGTTGTCTACAATTGCTTCAAAGGACATCTCTGTACTGGCTGGATTTTGTCCAAACTTGGCAGGAAGGAACCTTATATGGCCCCCTTTAATGATTGTTCAAATGGTTTTGGTCTGTTCCATATCTAGGTCACACTGGCTTATACCACAAGGCTTGATATTTTGTATGTGTTGAAGCTTTTTCAAATTATGCCACTAAACTGACATAATCAACTGTTACCTTCAGAAGCATTCTGATCTGAGTTTACACTATTTGATCTGACCTATTTATGTCCAAATATTCAGGGTAAATTTGGTAGCATAGCGGAATGAAAATTTTGTATGACTCTGGTGACCTTAATATAACACCATGTCTTCTACTTTTACAGGTTCTTCTGTATGATGTACGGTCAGACAAACCGCTGCTGGTGAAAGACCATCAGTATGAGCTGCCCATCAAAAAGATTATCTTTCATGATGCCATGGATCTAGTGCTGTCTATTGATACCAAAATACTCAAACTGTGGGACAGAAATACGGTGAGTTGCCTTTATTCTGCAGCATTTTATCTTTTCCAACATTGTTTACCAAAATAAACTTTTGTGGGCTTCCTGAAAAGAAAACGAATATTTCCATTGAAGAAAGGGTTAAGAAGCGGGCAGTTAAGTGTAGATTTTTGAAATTTTGCAGGGAAAGGCTTTTACAGCAGTGGAACCAGGAGTGAACCTGAATGACTTGTGTATGGTACCCGGCTCAGGGCTTGTTTTCATGGCAAATGAGGCTCCAAAAGTTTTGACCTATTACCTCCCTGTAAGTAAAGTCAGACATGTTTAACCCTTAGCTCTTAAAGCGCCAAGAAAAAAATGCATCTGAAAATGTCGTCTGCTGAAGTCGTATGCTGCAAATAATTGCCTAGCATTACTGACAAATTAAGTATAGAAGCAAACAGCGTGGACCCAGAAAAGACTGCTCCTATAGAGCAGTCTGATCTGGGTCCACACTGTTTGCCATAGAGGCTTCTTAAACATTTCAGCAGACAAGAAAAGCAGACGAATTTTGTTGAGATTGGCACATTAAGGGTTAGCTTTTTCCCTACTGGGTAGTTTTTCATGCTTTTTTGTCATCTGCTGATTTTTTTAGAATCAACTTTTCGAAAAATTCTTTCAGAAATACTATCAGAGTGTCAATGAGTTTGGATCCAGATCAGGCCCCACATTTTGTGGGGCTCATCTAATATCTAATATCAGATCCTGGTGATAAGGAGAAAAGGCCCTACTTATGATAGAGGCAATCAGTGTGGACAGAGGCAATCAGTGGACCCAGATCAGACTGCTCTAGCAGTCTGATCTGGGTCTACACTGTTTAAGAGGTTTCTAAAACATTTCTGTAGATTTGTTGTTTTTGGTGCTGTGGAAAACTCATTACTGCTTTAATGTTATGTCCATCTTACATGGGTGAAAGTTTTCAGAATTATCTGCCTAATTCAGTATTCAGCAAAATACTGAATTAGGCAGATAATAATTCTGTTTTTGATTTAAACTTGAAATTGTTAGTATTTCGAGGACGTGCTGCAAGTTTTAAGGTTTGAATTTTTGCAGTTCATAATTTAGGAAAATTGAACTTTCACCCATGAACTTAACATTAAGACTTTCAACTTCTGGTATAATTAAACAAGTAGATTCCAACAGTGAGATCATATATGTTTTGGTACTAAAATTAGGCTATCAGTTGATCGTATACAGTTATTGAAAGTTATAACGGTTTTGTTATTTACCTTACGTCACTGTCATAAACTATTTGTGGAAATAGTATTAGCTTGCATGTTGGTATACTGGAATTATTGCCATTTGTTTATTAGAATTTATTAGTTTTTGTTTATTTGAGAGTATGTCATTTATTGCAACAGCAGGGACATTAGTGTCCCCAGGAAACATTTCCGGTATTTTGTTGTCAAACTACATGTTTTAAGGATCTGAATTTCAAAAAGTTCAGGATTTTTAAAATTTTCAGTTTCACTTATGCAAATATGGCTGCAGAAGAGACAGCTCTTATTCAATTTGGAAGTTACAACCAGGCAACCACCAAGTTAGCATTTCATTTCAACGAAACATCTAAAGATAAGCTGTCAATGATATAAAATTGACTGTCTATTTTTGTCATCCAGGTGCATGCCAAACTACACAAAATCTTGTGCATTTCTACATGCTCATAAAAAGTAGCTGAGAAATTTGTTAAAAAAGTTTATGGTGAAAAACACTCATTTTTTGAATGACATATGTGACATATGTTGTAGGTGCACAATGAAATTGCCTCTATGAGGCAATTCAAATGTTTACCAACAACATATGTTACTGAAAATAAGGAAACCTATTTTGAAATATACACTTATCAAGAATCTTACTATTTGCTTTACCCCTTTAAAACATCTCAAGCTGCCATTTAGTTTTAAAATACCTGTCACAATATGGCCAATTGTTTATGTTTACATGACAAATATATCAGCAAATTTGATTCCATGAACTATGCAAAGCTGCTACTTGTGTGGTGGTAATGAAGGCTGAGAACTTGAGACCCAAAATCTTGAACCCTATTGCACTAAGTGGACAAAAGTCAGAAGAGTTTTGGCCACTGAGTGCAAGGGGGATTACAGAATGACTATCCATAAATGCATGAGTGAACATTTATTTCCCCAGAAAGTCAGCCTCAAAGTCCTGAATTTGGCAGATTCTAATAGCATCTTTGATTTATTTTCAGTTTATCTAAAGATGATTGACCGTTTAAACTTGAAATTGTTGATATTTATAGGTATACTGCAAGTTTTAAGATATGACTTTCAAAAGTTCAGGATTTAGGAAATTTTGAACTTTCAACCATGTAAATGGTATATCCTCGGTCGGGAGTCAAAAAATTTGTATCTTTGATTTTCACATTTTTCAGGAGAGAAAAAAATGAATAACTTTTGCTAGGAGTGTCCTATATTGCTGAAAGTGAGATAGGATTATATTTACCACATCCAAATTCACTTTTATTGGTGTTTTGAGCTTCCAATAAAGATTTCACGGTCACTATGAAGAGTTTCACTTGAGTTAAGTCATTTTGAGCATATTTTCGTGGTAAACCATCCAGTTACGACATTTTGAGCATCTTTTTCATGGCAAAACACAGTATCTCCGTAAAATGAGCGCCAAAATGATGGTATTTTTCATATATACAATATTTTGAAGCATGATTGATGCTTTTTAAGGGGGTTCTCATGGTCTAGAGCTACGAGAATTTGACAGAATTTGCGCCATGCGTTTGGTATTCTGGAGTTGACAAAAAGTCGTTTTGGTAAAAATCAGAGTTACAAGGTTTTGACTCCCGACTGTCGATATACCGTTATCTCATGGGCTGTTTTCTCTTCAGGCCTTAGGAACTGCTCCCAAGTGGTGTTCATTTCTCGACAATCTCACCGAGGAACTGGAAGAAAATACAGCAGCAATGGGTAAGAGACCATTCTTTTGAGTACCCACAACATATGTTTTCGTTCAGAAATAAGAAAATTATTTTTTATTTACACACTCTTTATCTAAAGGCTTGATCTCAGTAGGACACTTCCATAAGGCCAGTTAAGCAAAGAAAATTTCAGCGTATAATTGCTAATTTTTTTTCTTATCGGTCAGTTTAAACATGTGTTTTGGGTGCTCAAAAGAACCGTCTCATTGAGACGGTTCTTTTGAGTACCCACAACGTTTGTTTTGGTTGAGAAATAAGAAAATTATTTTCAGTTACGCACTCTTATCTGGGCGCCTGCACTTCCAATGAATACCTACAGAATGAAGAATACCTGGCTATTGCATATTGGCCTTGTCAAAGCTCAGAAATGTTTATATGGATAGAGTTTTAATTTCTTGGATGGGAAATTATCATTTCCTGTGACTTGACTATGTAATCAATACATTGATTTTGCTCATGTAGATACTGTAAGCATGGTGTGATTGGACCCCCCCCCCCCCACTTCCCCCAGAAAAATGGCCCATCCATTGCAGGCTTATCTCCTGAACTTCATATTATTAATACACCGTCTTATTTTTCAGACTTTGTGCTATTTATAAATTAAATCATGAAGCATCGGATCATCTCTGCATGATTATATAGAATGATCCTGCCTTTTTTCCCTCAAAGCGTCTTTATCAGGGTTCCCACGGTCAGGGAAAAGTCAGGGAAAAAGGAAACAATTTCAAGGTCAGGGAAAAGTCAGGGAATTTTGAGTTTAGTCAGGGAAATTTGAAATTTTTGCAAAAGTCAGGGAAAAGTCAGGGAATTTTAGAATCAGAAGTAGAGGGTGGAGAAACCAGGCTATAAGAGGATGACTAAGTTGCTATTCAGCTTAATGAGCAAGGCTCTGCCTTTACATTATCTTTAAAAAAAAAAGCCTAGTATATTTATTATACCCCTGTATTTATACCGAGGGGTATATAGTTTTCATTTATGATTTTGTTTGTTTTTTACGGAATTTACGACAAAGTTTTGGTTAAAGTTTCTCAAGTCAGAAGTGGTGCATACACATGTCCCAGTACCCACTTATCAGAAAGCAAGATATTTGGACCATAGTTATCCTGGAGGGTTGGCATTCACATCATGACTCCAGACCCCAGGGTCCCAGCCCTTGGGTGGAACTTGAGGCCAAATCTAGGGCAACTAAAGTTTTGGTTAAAATTTCTCAAGTGGTATATATCTCGATGAAACCATTCATATTTGGACCATAGTTACCCTGGAGGGTTGGCGTTTAAATCATGACTGCAACTCCAGGGTTCCTGCTCTTCCCTGGTTGGACTTGAGACACTTTAAAAAGTGCTATTCTGTTTATTCTGAGTTATGCAAATACCAAACCATTTACATGTATTCGTAAACATTCCTATTTGGACAATTTGTACCATTTACAGTTGGCTTTCACTTGACATCTTCTGACTCTCAGGTCAATGCCCCAGGGTGGGGCTAGAGGTCAAAATTCAGCTAGTCTGGCCCAGAAAATTTGCACAGTCTAGTTTAAATTCAGTTCTTTGGTGCATTCGTTGCTTCCAAAGGATAACCTTTTTAAGAACATATTTCTCTGTGTGACTTCGAGCTTTGGGTTCATTACCCAGAATGGGACTAGAGGTCAAAATCTGGGACACCTTCAAAGTGTTATTCAAATTTTCTGATCTGACCAAGTTGGAACGTATTTATATTTGGACAATTGGTTCCATTCCTGGCTGGCTTCCAGGCGATGGCTTCAGATATTTTAGCCCATGTTCCAGGGTGGAGCCAGAGGTCAAAATCTAGGACATCTTAAGATTATTTTGAACATCGGGTACTATTTAAGGTTGACAACTCCTCTGTGAGGCAGAACTTACGGTTCACTGACCCAGGGTGGGGTAAGAGATCAAAATCTAGTTATATATGAGAGCAGTAAGAGCATTGGCGGGGGTATACGTGCCTCTCTTAGATGATTAATATGTCCAAACTCTATGGATGGCCAAACCTTTAGATGAAGTATAATATAGAACTCTTAGGGTTGATATTTGGCATTGTTTTGGAGCATCCATGCAATTATTTTAAAAAAAAGTTTAATAACAATAATTAAACCATAAATGTAAAGTATATTCTGATTTAGAGGTGGTTAAGGTTGGTTGATGTGATAGATTGGAGTAAACATTTATTAATTATGCTCATGGCTGACCAATTAGGATAGGCAAATAGCGACGTTTTTGGTCAGGGAATTTTGGAAATTGGTCAGGGAAAAGTCAGTGAAAAGTCAGGGAATTTTACTTTCTATAGTTTGTGGGAACCCTGTTTATGCTACATTTATAATATATCAATAGCGTAGCAAGGATGCTGAAAAAGTAATGCACATCAAAGGGAGACTACTGGATCAAGCAGTTATTCTCTTCAATTGAGTCCTTTTCAAAATGGGAACTTCTTAAAGGAAAGAATTTGCTTCCAGAGGGAGCAAATTCTTTCCTTTAAGAGCAGTTCCTTATAGTATGGAAAATCACTTTTACCACATTGGGTGACCTCCCTCGAATGTTACTATTTTTATTACGCACATGCGTAACTGCTTAATGGGAGCTACACAAATGAATATGAACAACTTCACAGGAGTTTGGTACTTATCAAAGGTGACTAGCAAAGGCTCAGATGAGCCTGTGGATATGTGCAGTCTCAGCAGAGCCATCCCTACTTTCAAACACAAAGTATGGAAGTAGAGGAAAGCTCAGACCATAAATTAGACCTTTAGCCCCACTACATAAGTCAGTATAAGCATTTCACCCTTTGAAGACCAGAAACCACTTTACGGGTACTTTGGCAAACAGTGAAGACCCAGATGAAATGCCACATCATGCGGGATTTCATCAGGGTCTACACTCTTTGCTAATGCAAAATTAATCCTCAGAGTAAGAAATACAATATTTTTTTAAAATTATAACCTGTGACCCCTCAGAATATACAATGGACCATTCTGACTTTATTGTATATAGCTTTATGGAAAATCGCATTGTTCTGAAAAGGGTTTAAGGAGACTTTTGTAATTATGGAATAAGTACCAAAATCTCATGTCATGTGATGGCCCATATGAGCCTCGACATGCGATTTCCAACAGTGTGGCATTTTGATCAGTGTAGACTCAGAGGAGCCCGTGCCACCTCATTTTAACCTTAGAAACTCCAAATGATGTTTCGTCAGTAGCCTTAGAGTCATAGTATATTCAAGCGACTAGCAAAGGCTCTGATAAGACTGTGCATATGCACAGGCTGATCTGAGCCTTTGCTGGTCGCACATACCACATTGTTGGAAATCTCATGTTGCGGCTCATATTTCATTTTTCTTCAGTATACGATGATTACAAGTTCCTGACAAGGAAAGAGCTGGAAGACCTAGGATTGACACATCTAATTGGTTCCAACCTGCTGAGGGCATACATGCATGGCTTCTTTATTGATATGAGACTGTATCACAAGGTAGGTTACTTCTAAAAACCATTAATATCATAAGAATTTTGTGAATTCATGTTTTATGTATAGATATAAAATACGATAGTTCAATAAGAAATTTACCATCTTACCTAACATAAACAAGTATAAGGGCACACATTAGTTACCATATGAGTTTTTGAAATTATTATCATAAACCTTTGATTGTAAATTTTAGGGCTGTGGCGTACAATACAGATACACTAGTATGTTGCTTTTGCGTATCAAGCTAGGATAATACTCTGTTCAGGCTGTGTTACATTCATTCTTATAAGGCACATTTGGCTTGTGGCAGAATCGAAGCTGCTATATGTACGAAGGGGCGGCATTATGTTAAGACTATTTGAAAAATTGCTGCCCCTTTGCGAACCCTCGCAAATGAGACGATCTTGCAGCTTAACTGCTACGTAAGCTTTCCATGCTAAGCTTTGCGATTCCAGATACCCCATACATTCGCAAGCAGATTCGTAACTGTGTAAGAGCAACTTGAAATTTTACTGACACTATACACTTTTATTTAACAATATTTACATTTTTAAAACAAGCCTTTAATGAATCTTAATATTTTTGTAACCGCTTATAGCCTCATGAATGACACAAATTTGATTGACAGCTGCCAAGCTCACTTGCCCGTGCAACATGCTTTGAACATCGAACTCATTTGCCAGAAGTGACACTGGTGTTGTGATTGACAGCAAGCCACACCTGAGTGGCACGTGCAAAACAAGCCTCTTGTTTGCTCCTTTGGCTGTCCATGTTCACGCTGGCTGTTTTGCTTTTCCGTTTTACACTCCAACAAAACCGTGAATATGATTAAATATTAAATACAAAACTGTTTTGTTTCCTAAATTATAAATGATTTTTATATTTTAGATATTTATATTAAAATGTAAATATAAGCAGTAAATTCATTTTTTGGGAATGTTCATGCAATCATGAATACTTCGGGTCTCTAGCAAAGTTAACGTGAAACCCTTTGGGCTTCACTTACTTTGTTAGAGACCCGAAGTATTCATGATTCCATGAACATTAAAAAAAATGAATTCATTTCTTAATTGAAAACCTTATTTATATGTACTATTTAAATTTGCAGGCCAAATCCCTAGCTGAACCATTTGCCTATGAGGAATACAGGAGAAGTAAAATAAGAGAGAAGATTGAACAAGAGAGAGCTAACAGAGTGAGATTGAAGGTACATGAACTGATATTACTCTTCTTATTTAGCCTTAAGGACAGGCTTTTCCATGAAATAAAAAGAATTGTAAAACTTGATTCATCTTGAAACTGATTGTTTAAAAGATGGATAGGTTTTCTAAATGGTTTTTGGAACAGAAAGAAACCAATAGCATGTTAGTTAATTCTTAAAGACACCAAAATGAGCACAGTGGCTCATTGGTAGAGTGCTTGAATCGAGACCGAGGGGTCCCAGGTTTGAGCCTCACAGGCGTCACTGCTTTGTGGTCCTTGAGCAAGACACATTAATCCTAGCTTAGTACTGGTTCAACCCAGGGAGACCTGTCCCTTTATAACTGAAAGATTGTTGATGGGACGTAAAGAATCAAGTATAAAAAAAAGGTTTTCTTAATGGGTTTTGGAAAGGAACAAAAACAATAGCATGTTAGTTAATTCTTAAAGACACAGCTTGGGTTAGAATGTTGAATTAATAAGGTATCTGATTATTTATGATATATATGGTAATAATTGTACATTAGAGTTTAAAATTTTCTATATACTGTTTAGCAGGGCTCAAGCTAGAGCGCTTATATACTAGGAAGAAGTTTTGCCACTTTTAGGGAGAAGTTTTTAGCTAATTTGAACTCCCCAATATTATCTGTATATACACCCTTAAAGCGCCTCCTATAATTTGCAGCAGAAGACAATTTCAAATTTTGCCGCTTTTTCAAAAATAACCAATAAGGCATGACATTTCATGAGAATTGTCTGCTGGCAGACAATTCTCATGTAATATCATATCTTATTTTTGTCGAAAATTGGAAAAGATGTCACAAAATTTGTCATCTGCTGCAGTCGTGATTGGCGCTTTAGGGGTTAAAAAAACTCACCCTCAGTTGTCATAGTTATAGGGAGAAGTGAGCCAGATTAAGGAGGCATTTTCTCCCAAGTCTCCCCCTAGTTTGAGCCCTGCTGGTTTGTCTCTGTACCTGAATACCTGTTAAAGACTTCATTGTGAAAGCAACAGAGACATGGTTTTATCATGATTTATCATATAAATTTGTTTCAGAAACTGCCCAAAGTTAACAAAGAACTGGCTGAAAAGTTACTGGATGCTGAAGATAGCATTCTGGAGAAGAAGACTTCAAAGGTAATACTACCCTATTCAACCCAAAAAATCCACACACTTATAAGCTTACACTGAGTACTTTATGGGTTGTTTACACTAAATAGAGGATCTTACATGAGTGCTCATGTTTTATTGAATTTATAAGATTCTTTTTATCATATGACATTAAGATTACTTTGAAATCTCATTTCTCCTGTAAAAACGTTATAATTTTGTCATTATGTACACAACGTTGGCATGAACATCATAACGTTTCCCGAAAATCTATAAACTACTAGTGGTTTATCGGTTTTATTTCATGGCATTATTTCACTCCCGGACGCGATGTCATATGATAAATGATCTTTCAGTTAGTCTGGTGGTGGCATTTAACTTTAAGTATGGATTCTAAATGTGGATAAAACATGTTGATCCTGATCAGCTAGCTTCCTGCATCCACACTGTTTTTAATAGAGGGTATATTTGAATTTTGTAAAAAAAGTTTGAGGCACAGTGCACTTATTAGGTCAAATACAATATATACAGTCAAACCTGCATAAAAGAGCCACCTTTTATAAAGCCAAAAACCTTCTATTATACTCGGGTAGCTGTCTTATCAAGGGTCTGTCAAGAATATCTGTGGTGTAGAAAGTCTTCTTTCTAATGTCTCACAGGCATTTCGGTGGCCTCACAGGTTTGTGTATACACCTTTGGATTCCTTTTTGTAATCTAAGTATTAATTGGCCAATTAACACCTTGATGATTGAAAATTTGGCTTTTGGCAAGTATGAAGTGGCTGTCTTGTAGAGAGCTATAAACACTTTGGGAATGATTTTACTGGCTGCTGGTTGGTTTATGTAAGTTGCTGTCTTATGCAGAGACAATATATAGTGAAAATGACTGGGAATGTTTCAGACTGGCTCTCTTATGCAGGTGGAGCTCTTATAAAGGTGGCTGATTAAACAGGTTCATCTGTAGAATGGACAAGTCAGGATATGGGAAAACTATTCTGATTACCTGACCTGTATGAACCAAAAATTTGACGCTCATTTGAAAATGGTAACATTAGACTTTGGCTTATTTGATGTTCAGGGAATGAGAGTACCATCAGTGTTGGCATGTAAATAATATTTGACCTCAGAAGCAATTATACTCTTGTTCGATGAAAATGCACCACCTACAAAAGTGACTTTAACTTTTCAAGGCAATAATATTTTATGTATGTAATTGCGTCTACTTGTACTGATAGGTTTTAAAACTGAATAATCATTGATGGCTCGAGCCGGATGCATTTAATAAAACAACTGTCAAAACATAAAGTCATACTTCCAGCCACCAAATGAGTCAATCTTTTCAATACGGTTATTTCTCGCTTTTTTCTGTTGGTAAATTGCAAAGAATCTCTATATTGAAAGACTGGAATAGACATCTTGCCTTGAAAGTGATTATAACGTCATAATGGGACGTCAATAGCGTTATTTTGACCTTTGCTTAAAATTGAAACATTTAAGGAACCCTTCATTTATTGATGCAAAATTTCAATAAGGTCTTAACAAGAAGATTTCTTGTCAGTATAGTGGGTCATTTTAAAGGAGAGAAATGACACAATTGTAGTTCAACAAGTTCTCAGATTTGTTCAGTACAGTAAAACCTGAGTAAAACGGCCACTCTCAAAAAGACCGAAAATTGTTTTTCAAGACCAATTAATGCTTAATGCATGTAAAAAGTATGTTATGTAGGTCATGTTATAATGTATCATAATGTGGTTTCAGAGGGCTGGAATGACATTATTGAAAGACAACAGACTCACAGTGATGTTTTACACTTTTTTTTATCTGTAAGTCATGTTATAGTGTATCATATTGTTGTTTCAGAGGGCTGGAATGATGCTATTGAAGGACAACAGATTCTCAGAGATGTTTTAAACTTTTTATACTTGTAAGGCATGTTATAGTGTATCATATTGTTGTTTCAGAGAGCTGGAATGACGCTATTGAAGGACAACAGATTCTCAGAGATGTTTTAAACTTTTTATACTTGTAAGGCATGTTATAGTGTATCATATTGTTGTTTCAGAGAGCTGGAATGACACTATTGAAAGACAACAGACTCACAGTGATGTTTCACACTTTTTTTTATCTGTAAGTCATGTTATAGTGTATCATATTGTTGTTTCAGAGGGCTGGAATGACACTATTGAAAGACAACAGATTCTCAGAGATGTTCAGTAATCCAGACTTCCAGATAGACACAGAGAGTACCGAGTACAAACTTCTAAACCCAATAGTAGCCAAGCTTGACAAGGCTAAGAAGAAGCAACAGAGATCACAATTTACAGAGATTCATGATGAGGTTAGACTTTTAACTCTTCAACTACAGACTGATTCTATTTATAGCTCCAATACCGGGCCGCATAGCGCAATCGGTAACATGTCTGGCTACAGATGCGTGTCTGACTGCAGATCCAGGGGTCGTGAGTTCGATCCCTGCCCGGTCCCATACTTTTGTGGAGATAGATCATGAAATAATTTCTACGGTCATTCTCCTCCCTTTCACTGAATCCTTCAAGAAGGGTTGTTGTCAGTTACAAGCGAAAGTATGTGCTCAAAGTACTGGTTAACCACTTGTTCAAGCTTGCCCAGGAAAAAGTGTGGTTAGGTGAACTGACCGTCCCACCATGACCATAGTACCCCGGCATCCAATTTAGGTTACCTTGCACCCCCCCCCAGGACAATTTTTCATGGGTGCCAAATTGTTCATTGGGACCCCCTGGATGGGAAACGAAGGTGTCCTCAAAAAAATTTTGGTTTGGGCTATGTGAAATTGCATGGTTTCTATGCCAACCCATAGGGAATTTGTGAAGGGGGGTCTGTCTATAAAATTACTCATATCTCAGCTGTTACTTATCCTAGACTACTAAACTTAATACCAAATTAAAGCTTAGACATATGCCTAATATCCCCTTGTTGCATATGGAAATTATCTAATTTGCATATTCATAAATATTTATGAAAACATTAAAAATGTGTTTCACGAATGGGGGTATACGTACAAGATCAATAATATCTCAGCTGCTTTTAGTCGTAGAGTACTAAAATTTGTACTAAAATAAAGCTAAGACATAGGCCTTTCATTCCATGGTCAAATATGCAACGTACCTTATTTGCATAATTTGCATATTCATGAATATTAATAAAAACGCTAAAAAAAAAGGGAAAATCATTACAAATATAAATAGGCTGATTTCATCCCAATATTGTCATTGTTGCATGTTTTAATAAAATCAATGTTACAATTTGACAGGTCCAATCATCCAGTGGTCCTATATGAATATTATCTCATTTGAATATTCATGAAAATGCGTGAAAACTTAAAAAATGAGGGAAAATCACGTAAAAACTATAAGCCTTGGGGAGGGGTTAAGGTACGATCTATCCTGCACTCCTAGGGCCTTTTAAATTCATGCCAAATTGTTCAGTGGGACAATCAGAATGTGAAATGAAGTTCTCCTCACAAGAAATTAGGTATGGGCAACGTAAAAATGCATGGTTTCCATGGCAACCGCTTATATGATTCTCGAGATTGGGGGGGGGGGGGGGGGGGGGGGGGGGGGGGGGGTAGGCCTACACATTCAATCATATCTAGGGTTCTACTTATCCTAGAGCACTAAAATTGGTGTCAAATTAAAGCTTAGACACATGTCTTTCTTCTTGTGGTCAGATTTGTAAATCATCTAATTTGCATATTTATGAATATTAATGAAAACCTACAAAAATGAAGGAAAATCATAAAAAAACAACATAAATGAACATATTTCAGCACAAAACCACCATTGTTGCCAATTTTTATATCCTCAGTGATTCAATTTGATAAGTTCTTTCATCCAGTGGTCCTATATGAAAATTATCTCATGGTTCTATATAAAAATGATCTCATTTGCATATTCATGAATATTAATGAAACCTTAAAATGATGGAAAAAAGCATGGGTAAACTATAGTATGCAACAGGGGTAATCAGACCTAAATTGAACACATCAGACATTTTATTATGGGCATAAATTTGTCCAATAGGACCACTTAAATGTAAAAAAATATTGTCCTCAAAAATAAATATTATTTGGGGTTTTGAAATGTCATGGTTTCTATGGCAACCCATAATGCCGACTGTAAAGATTGGGGGTATACATACAAAAAATACTCATATCTTAACAACATCTCATCCTAGATTACTAAACATGGTACCAAACTAATCGCTGGACATTGTAGTTTTATTTGGTAGTTAGATATGCAAATTATCTAATATCCATATTCATGAATAATAATGAAAACTTTAGATATGAGAGATAAAATCTCAGAAAAATTAAGGGGTGTATGTATAAAATTACCAATATCTCAGCAGCTATGCGTCTGAGTGTATCAAACTTGGTGCCAAATCAATGCTTAGACATAGTACTTTTACCTTAAGTTCAGCTTTGAAAAATAGTTATCATAAATAATTATGAATTTTAATTAAAACAGAAGAAACAAATGAAAAATCGCGGAAAAATCAAGGGGGTGCACTTACAAATCTAATAATATCTCAATTGCTAAGAGCCCTAGAGTACCAAAATTGGTTTTAAACTAATGCTAAGACAATAGTATGTTTAACAAATTATCAAATTTTAAAACGGTCATATTATAATATTCATGAATATTGATGAAACCATGAGCATTTTGAGAATAATATTTGAAAATGAAGGGGATATACCTACGAAATTACTCATATCTCAGCAGCTTATGGCCCTTACGTAGCAAACAAGGTGCCAACTTATTGCTATGATTCAGCCCTTTATCTCAATGGTTATATTTGCCAGTTGTCGCATTTACATATTCATGAAAATTAATATAAACATTAGAATAAAGAGAAAAACCGCCGAAAATGAATGGGGTATACCTACAAAATAACCAATATCTTAGCTGCTAATTGGCCTAGAGTAGCAAACAATATACTTAATTTAAGTCTATGCATAGCAGATTTACCTAGTGGGAAGATATAAGAATTAACTAATTTGTTTAATATCAATATTAATAAAAAAAACTTAAAAAATACAAGTAAAAAATGTATACAAATTGATAGCAGTGTAGTTACAAAATTACTCATATCTCAGCAGTTATAAATTTTATACTTTTTTCTTTTACTCAATTTTACTTAGGATTTTGCTGTTTGATATGGTACCAAGCTTGTTACTATTGGGCAATTGGAAGCCAATATATGAATCACTTTGTAGCTATACCCCCTTAATTTTCCTGTATTTTCTCTTAATCTCTCATGTTTTCATCAATATTCATGAGAATTTAAATTTGATGTGTTATGAATTGGATCATTTTGGTAAACATGTTGTGTCTATGCATTGACTTAAAATCAGGTTTGGCACTATTGGGCACTTAACTACTGAGATATGAGTAATTTTGGAAGTGCACCCCCTTGATTTTTGCCGCAATTTTTCTTTCATTTCTTCTGTTTACATTAAAAATCACGAATATTCATGATAAATATTTTTCATATTATACCTTATGGTAAAAGTACGATGTCTAAGCATTAAATTGGCACTAGGTTTGATACACTGGAACATATGGTAGGTGAAATATTTGTCATTTTATATGAACGTCCCTTAATTTTTCTAAGATTTTTTCTTTAATTACAAAACTTTTCATTAATATTCATGAATATGCAAATGAGATAATTTTCATATAGGACCACTGGATGAAAGAACTTATCAAATTGAATCACTGAGGATATAAAAATTGGCAACAATGGTGGTTTGATGATGTTTTTGTGCTGAAATATGTTCATTTATGTTGTTTTTTTATGATTTTACTTCATTTTTGTAGGTTTTCATTAATATTCATAAATATGCAAATTAGATGATTTACAAATCTGACCACAAGAAGAAAGACATGTGTCTAAGCTTTAATTTGACACCAATTTTAGTGCTCTAGGATAAGTAGAACCCTAGATATGATTGAATGTGTAGGCCTTCCCCCCCAATCTTGAGAATCATATAAGCGGTTGCCATGGAAACCATGCATTTTTACGTAGCCATACCTAATTTCTTGTGAGGAGAACTTCATTTCACATTCTGATTGTCCCACTGAACAATTTGGCATGAATTTAAAAGGCCCTAGGAGTGCAGGATAGATCGTACCTTAACCCCTCCCCAAGGCTTATAGTTTTTACGTGATTTTCCCTCATTTTTTTAAGTTTCAGGCATTTTCATGAATATTCAAATGAGATAATATTCATATAGGACCACAGGATGATTATACCTGTCAAATTGTAGCATTGATTATATCAAAACATGCAACAATGACAATATTGGGATGAAATCAGCCTATTTATATTTGTAATGATTTTCCCTTACTTTTTAGCGTTTTTATTAATATTCATGAATATGCAAATTATGCAAATAAGGTACGTTGCATATTTGACCATGGAATGAAAGGCCTATGTCTTAGCTTTATTTTAGTACAAATTTTAGTACTCTACGACTAAAAGCAGCTGAGATATTATTGATCTTGTACGTATACCCCCATTCGTGAAACACATTTTTAATGTTTTCATAAATATTTATGAATATGCAAATTAGATAATTTCCATATGCAACAAGGGGATATTAGGCATATGTCTAAGCTTTAATTTGGTATTAAGTTTAGTAGTCTAGGATAAGTAACAGCTGAGATATGAGTAATTTTATAGGCAGACCCCCCTTCACAAATTCCCTATGGGTTGGCATAGAAACCATGCAATTTCACATAGCCCAAACCAAAATTTTTTTGAGGACACCTTCGTTTCCCATCCAGGGGGTCCCAATGAACAATTTGGCACCAAAGAAAAATTGTCCTGGGGGGGGGTGCAAGGTAACCTAAATTGGATGCCGGGGTATAGCTGTTGACTTCAAGCCTTGGGACGTAAAGCAACAAAAAAAAAAAAAATAGCCTGAATACTGTATAATAAATGAATCCCTATTGATACCTGGTTATAAGATATATTAAGGAGCCTTGAGGCATAAACAATGTACAGGAAAACCTGTGTAAAGCAGCCACTCAAAAGTAGATAAAGCAAAGATCTTAATGAAACGTGGTAGCTTAATGAAGGTCAAAAGTATTGCAGAATGCTCCTCTTGGAGCATTCTGCAATACTTTTGACCTGCATAAAGCTATAATTGGTTTTGAAAACCAATTTTCAGTCTTTTGAGAGTGGCTGTTTTACACAGGTTTTACTGTATATCATCTCAAAGAATAGCAAATAAATTTATAGTTTAGAAGAAAGGGATAGATAAAGGATTAGTGCCAATATGTAATAGAGCTGAGTAATAAAGTTTAGAAGACTCAATCGGCGGACTGTGTTTCCTGTCAAACAGTAACTAATCTATGTAAATTTTTGTGCTGGTTCTAATTTCTTGTTACAATTGCAGGAGATTTACAGAGAGGATCTTACATGAGTGTTCATGTTTTGTTGTATTCATTAAATGAGTTGAGGAAAAACAGATAAAATGTGAGATTTGCCAAGCATTTTATCTTTTTTTGGCAATGAGTTTAATACATTCAATAATGCAGGAGCACGAATGTTAGATTCTATTAATTACATGACATTAAAATTAATCATAAAATGTATTTTTGGCGTGAAAACATCAAGATTTTGCCATCTTTTAGGCAACGTTATAATGGATGTCATAACCTAATGTAAATAAATCTGTAAACCACTAGTGGTATATGGATTTTTTTGCATTGCGTTATATCACTCCCAGACACGACATCATGATAAAAGATATAAAACATGTGCAACATGATATCAAAACTTCCAGCTCTTGTACACCTTTTAATGCACGAGTCATCTGTATCCACTGCTCCCCCACCTACGGGGATGGGAGGAGATAGTGACCTTTCACTTTTCAGAGTTCTGATATAAGCCCCACCCTGTGGGGACAAGCTGATGGTAACAACCCTTCTCTTAGCCCCGCGCTACACTACAGAAAATCTCAGTGGGGCAGATGTCCCAATATTATATCCCCCACACTTCCCCGGCACTGCCAGGACAATCATAAAGTACTTGCCCTGTACCATAGCCGGGCTATTCCACCGCTCTCCCCGTATGTGGGAGCCGTGGATACAAATTACTGGTGCATAATATTTACACTTTTAATGTACATACTTATAGGGCTGCCACCTTTGCGAAATTTGGTAAACGTTTACACAGGTTCCAATAACCGAAACTGTCCAGTTTACACGGAAGTTCCAGATTTTATTTTTTTCATTATGCAAAATCGCTGAAATTTTTCCTTGAAAAACTTGTACCTTGTGCGAGTATTCATTTCAAGTAATTGGAAAGTGATTGCAACATGCGCAGACTTGTATATTACCAACATTTTCTTCAGTTGCAAGTGTGTAATTAATTAGTTGACACGCACAAGACATAACTGACAATCATCACGTACGCATCGATACACACGCCGACAGGAAGTAAACAAAAAAAGTTTAAAGCCATACATGCGTCTCCACCAAATATTTTTAAACATGCCTTTATATAACTGTTAAAAATGCAGGAATATAATTGCTCCAAGCAGTGACTAAGTGAGACGATATGCGGGACATTTTTATGGCCTGTTGAGCCACTGTCTGTGAGGGCCCGATATGCAAAGAATTTGAAAAAATGCTGCTTATCGTAAGATACTGTCAGTTGAGCATGTCGGCCATAATTCTAATTGCAGTAGATACTTTAACAAATACAACCGAATCTGAGAAAACAAAATGATTTATGATACAGAGTGGGATGCTCATAAGAAAATGCCATTAACAAACAACGACGCTGGTCACATGGTAAAGTTTGTGTAAATGGTAGGCCAATTTTGTAAATGTTTATTACAAAAACACGAGACAGTACCGTTTACACGTGTAAACGTGGCAGCCCTACATACTTATATTAACCTTTTTTGATAGATGCATTCATTTTGCAATAAAATGACAGTTTCACAAGAAGTTGCAATTAACTTTCAAGTGAATAGACAGTATCTCGAGAAGTCACTTCATGGGAAAATCAATGTCTATTTTTAGCAGGTTTCATATAAGGAGACAGGAGATATTACTCAACTATTAGGTCACTGTATCGCCACATGGTATGCAATGTCCCGGTTTCTTGTATAGCTAATGGAGATAGGATCCAATTGGGGACATGGCTAGACAGTGACCTAACTGTTGAATAATACATTGAAAGTATTAGTATGAGATGTATATTATAATCAAAGTGAAAATATAAGAGCTGAATTTTGTTTTTCTGTGACTCATGAAGTTATAATTGCCATGGGGTCAATTCAAAGTAAGGCCAGATGAAAAAAATAAGTCTGTTACGGGTAATGGGTCTAAAAATTTGAGATAGAGTAAGCACATATCTTTTTTAATTGTTAATTTTCTGGAAAAAAATATAATTTTATGCATTTTGAAAGGCATTTCGCCTTTCAAAATGCATAAAATGACATTTTTTCTAGAACACCTGAAAAAAATTCTAGGTTTCACCAGTAAATTAAGGTAGGTTTGGTTTACCCTCAACACATTTTTTTTATTTGGCCTTTAAGCATGATGTATGCCCTCCTGCATTCATCCTTTCATGACTATCGGAAAAAAACTTAAAATAATTTCTCAATTATTTAGGAAGACAACGACGAGCTGAATGCAAGTAATGAAAGTAGCTCTGATGATGAACACAGCTGGTCAGCCGAGTTAAAGAAAAGACATAAAGAAGTCATGAGGGAGCAGAAAATGAAGGAACGTGCCGAGAGGGAAGAGAAAAAAATAGCATCTTCGAAACCCAAGTTTTACGAACTCAAAGAAGGCATGGACCTGAGTAAAGATGAGAAAGATGTCATAAAGTTAAAGAAAGAGAAAAAGTAAGTCTGACCATTAGGCCAAGCTTAACCCTTAATGCACCAATCGCTGCAAAAGTTGTCTGCTTTTCTCGACTGCTGAAATGTTTAAGAAGCCTCTATGGCAAACTGTGTGGACCCAGATCAGACTGCTCCTATAGGAGCAGTCTGTTCTGGGACCACACTGTTTGCTTCTATACTTAATTTGTCAGTAATGTTAGGCAATTATTTTCAGCATACAACGTCAGCAGGCGACATTTACAGATGCATTTTTTTCTTGGCGCTTTAAGGGTTAAAAAGTTTGCTTCCATCCACAGGGATTTTCCTACCTTTCTGAAGTCGGGGCCAGGCGCCTGTTGAATTTGGGAAAAAAGCCTTTGAACCATCAAAATTGGGAAAACTTGATGCAGTCTAAAGAATTTATAAAAAAAAAAACATAAGAAATTAGCAGAGGAGAGCTGTAACATGTTGATTTCCCTTCCCTTTCATAACTGAGCTGCGGCATGAGATTTCCAACAATGTAGTATGTGCGAACAGCAAAGCCTGATCAGAGCCTTTGCTAGTGGCTTGACTATTCTATGAGTGTTAAGCTACTGTTTGAACTTCATTGGGAGTTTCTAAGCTTAAAAGGGGGCTGCACAGGCTCATCTGAGTCTACACTTGTCAAAATGCCGTATTGTTGGAAATCATATGTCGCCGCTCAATTACTCTTGAAAATTTGCATAAGGCTGTGAATGAAAACATCTGTTACTTTGCTATTTTTGGTCAGATTTTCATGAAATTTTCACCAAAATGTAGAACTAAGAAATTAAGCATGATTTACACCAATTTGGGAAGTTTTTGCTCATTTTTGAATTGGGCCTAAGAAAATTCCTGATCCATCATAATTTCATTGAGAGTTTTCTTGATTATTTCTTAATTCAGGATTTTGAGGCTGACTTTATATATTATTCCTAAATTCTTGATTTTGTGGCTGACTTTCCAAAGAAAATCAGGCTCAAAATCTTGGGCAACACCTGTGGTCATGGATGAAATTTCCAGGATTATTCCTGATTGAAGGATTTTGAGGCTGACTTACCGTAGAAAGTCAGCCTCAAAATGCTGAATCCTGCAGGTAATAATTAGCTTTTCTGATTAAGTTTCAGTTTATCTAAAGGTATTTGACCATTAAATTTGGATTTTTTGATAATTTAGAGGCATACAACAACTTTAAAATTCTGATTTTCTTAAGTTCAGGATTTGGGAAATTTTGAACTTTCACCCATGTGTGATTGATTAAATTTACGTTTTCTTCTATTGACATTATATAAAGGGTTATAGAAAAAATCTGGATCAGCAGTTTTCATTGCAGTTTTCTTCATTGCCCATGCCAGTGGCGGATCCAGAGGGGGTTTGGAGGGTTCACTTGACACCTCCCCCCCCCTTACAGACAAAAATAATTTCATTTTCATGGAGAATTTTCAGAAAAGTCAGGAAAAATCAATAGATAATCAAGTAAAATTAATAAATCAAACCCCCCTTTTGTAAATTTGAACCGCCTTTCCAGAAATCCTGGATCCACCCCTGCATGCCTGTTAAATGGAGATATACACATTATCATAATAGTAACTTGATCTGGCGTACTGTATCACGTCGAGTGGATGAGGTCATACCATGGGATCACCGGAGATGAGTAGCGTTGAGGGCGATCCAATGGTATGGCCTCATCCATGAGACTTGATGCTGTACGCCAGATCAAGTTACTATTATGATAATATGTTTATTATATGCCTTTTTTCTGACATTCTTTCTGATTTTAAAACCTGTTTTGGTCTTTAATCCAAAAAAAATGTGGGAACGTTGGCCATAACGTTACGTTTCTTGATGTCACGTCATCATGTTTCCGTCTCTGGTTCCATGCTTTGCAATTTTTTTTACGTAACGTCGCCGCAAAAGCAGGTAACCGACGTTAGCCTCGTTTTAAAGGATAGTGATATGGATTCAGAAAACCTCAGTTCGTTGATCCGGCTTTATGTATCAGATGGCCAGAAAACAGACAGTTCTAAAGTCGTATCAGTTATAGGTATATAATAAATGATATTATTTACAGGAAGTCTTTAGAGGAACGTTTAGAAGCTCAGTATGATCTCAACATTACTGGGGATAAGGGAAATATGGGGAACAAGGAGATCACATTCTCATTAAAAAGAGTAAGTCATTGTATAACCAGGGATTTTCCTCAATAATGAGTTCAAAGAGTCCATGTGACCTTCACCTGTCTGTGCTGAGGGTTCGGAAGTATAACTATAGGGTCCTGGTGATGAGCACATCAAACATAGGGCCAGATAAGCAAAATTGTTATTCCCATTGGTCAAAGTTTTCAAGAGTATTCCTGAATTCAGGATTTTGAGGCTGACTTTCCAAAGAAAGTCGGCCTCAAAATGCTGAATTAGACTGATTAAAATAGCTACCCTGATTATTTTTCAGATTGTCTAAAGACAAATGTCCATTTAAAATTGAAATTGTTTAGTTTTATAAGCATACTGCGAGTTTTAAGTTTTCAATTTCTAAAGTTCCGGATTTTGGAAATTTTGAACTTTGGCCCATGTATGCCTAAAATTGTGATTTTTTTCTTATCCATCTTTTTAAACATATGCTTTGGGTGCTCAAAAGAACCGTCTCATTTGAGTACCTACAACATATGTTTTAGTTGAGAAATAAAAATAATGATCTTTAATAATTTCACACTCTTATCTGGAAGAGCAAACCAAATCGGTTCTATCAAATATTCTCATTTTGGGTGAAATTTCATTTACTAGAAGTTTTTTTTTGCATTTGCAAAAAAATCAATTCCTGGGTTAATTACAATTTGAGCCGTGACATGTGATTTCCAACAATGTGGCATTTTGACAAGTGTAGACTCACACCAGCCTGTGCAGCCTCCTTTTAAGCTTAGAAACAGTCAACTCCAAATACCGGTCAGTAGCTCAACATTAATAGCATATTCAAGGACTAGCAAAGGCTCTGATCAGACTGAGCGTATGCCCAGGCTGGTCTGAGCCTTTGCTGATCGCATATACCACATTGTTGGAAATCTCATGTCACGGCTCATTATTTTTTTGAAAACATATTTCATGTATAAATTGAAGACTAAAAATTATATCAAGTGAATTAAGCTTAATTTAAAAAAATGCTCTGCATATGAAGCTGACCGTGATCTCAATATTTCTTTTGGATGATAAGTAAGTTTGACTCAGTATTTGACCTTAAATATAAAATGTGGCTTTGACCTATATTATTTCATGGTCCAATGATTTTGCATTCAATCTTGCTTGTTTAATGTTTGAACATCATACTTCGCCTGCCATACCAGTGGCCTGAGTTTAAGTTCTGGCCCCGAGGTTATAAAACTTTTTTATGCTCAACTCAACTGAGCATGAAATTTATCCTGCTCATAAATGTAAAAATGCCAACAATTGTTGGCATTTTAACATTTAGTAACATGATAAATTCAACATCTGAGAGACTTAAAGCAAGAAACTTATTTTAAGTCAGTATTTTAGTTTTTACTATTATCAGTTTACTATTATTGTCAAAATGCCAAGGATTGTTGGCATTTTAATATTCATGGGCAGGATAAAATTAATGCTCAGCTGATTTGAGCATGAAAAAAGTTATATAACATCTGGGCCTAACCAACCACCTCGTCTGTATTACAGACAGTCAGTGTGCTCTACAGCTGTATGTATAGCTAAGGGCCGACAGTTTCTTCAGGCAGAGGGGAGCGCTGTGGCTCAGTGGTAGAGTGCTTGACTCCAGATCAAGGGGTTGCATGTTCGAGCCTCACTGGAGGAACTGTGTTGTGTCCTTAAGCAAGACTTTTTATCCTTTGCTTGGTACTGGTTCAACCCAGGAAGACTCATCCCAGCATGACTAAAAAAATGTTGATTGGGATGTAAAGAATCAAAACAAACAGGTATCTTCAGGCAGACAGGGAATACTAGTCAGACTTGGCTGATGCCCAGACTGATCTGAGCATTTGCTGGTCAGCGCACATGACACTTTATTGGTTCTGTCAATAGGTGGTTCGTCTTTTTCAGTGTAATAAATAGAGGATGTTTACTTTTTTGAGGTGAATACCAAATATATTTCATCCAGTGCAGTCAAAAAATCAGTATTTTTCACCAGTGCATAGCACAAGTGAAAATGCTGATATTTTCACCGCACAAGATAAAACATATTTGGTATTTACAAAAAAAAAATCTTTTCATTTTATACTTAACGGAAAACTTTTTTAACTTTTTCCCTGGTTGTTTTTCATTCAATTTGACTTTTTCAATGTGTTTTTTTGCGTATAACATTGGTTGCAAACAAGGAAATGGCTTAGAATCATATTTTAACGTATGAAACACAAGAAATCAGCATTTAAAGAAAGTGTATTGAGTATGCCTTACGATTGGCTTCACTTGCAAACTGGCACTACGCCAGGTCAAACAGTGACGTCATTATGTTTTATGTTTACGTCACAACATGTATAGGGTAATTTCTGACAAGCATCCTTCATGTAAAATCTTTTGAAAAATGTACCAGTCCCAAAATTGCCAAGAAAGCAATGTTTTGCTGCAGTGAAAATATAAATCTTATCAGTCACAAGTGAAAAAATACAATATTTTTTCACTGTAGAAAAATATCATTTTTATTCACATTTGATATGCATTGAATTCACTGCTTGTGATAAAATCAACTATTTTTCTGTTTGTACAGAGCAAGAAGGATATCAGAAAATTTGCTGAGGAGAGAGATCATAAAATTGAGAGAAGAAAAGTGCGACGATCAGCTCACGAAATCTCAAAAACCATCAAAGAGAAACCCAAGTTTTGGATGGGAAAGAGGGTGAACTGAGACATTGAGACATTTGGACTGTGTCTGTCCACCAATCTCATTGCACTCAGAATGGTCAAAACTATTAACCCTTAAAGCGCCACCTACGATTTGCAGCAGTCGACGATTTCAAATTTTGCCGCTTTTTCAAAAATAACAAATAAGGCATGGTATTCCATGAGAATCGTCTGCTGGCAGACGATTCTCATGAAATATCATACCTTGTTTTTTTTCAAAAATTGGGAAAGATGTCGCTAAATTTGTCGTCTGCTGCAGTTGTGATTGGCGCTTTAAGGGTTAAGAGTTTTGACCGTTCAGAGTGCAATGAGTAAAGAAAATGGAAATCTCAAGAGATTTCTAGCTCTCCCTCTCATTGTGGTAGTGGCAGAGCCATAAAATTGGAGGGAAGCTCTGTGATGGGGGCCATTGATTGATGGCTTGTTCAATCTGGTCTCCTGTCTGGTGTCAGAGGGCGCATGATCTCTGTTGCAGGTCGGAGGAGTGGCATGTTTTGGGGAGGAAAGACGTGAAATGAATCAATAATATTTATACTGTTAATTTGGAAATTTACGAGAGGGTTTTATTTTTGCGAAACTTCGCATATGTGAAGTTTCATGAAAATAAAATCCTTGCGAAATGCCGAAATCACTCTGTCATTTACTAATATAAGTAAATCATGGCCTAGTCGTGAATTTTTAGCGTCACAAATGTGTCTTTTAATGGTACTCGCGAAAATGAAATTCTCGCAAAAAATTCCGGATTTACAGTATACTTAATACTGGTTCACCAGTCAAGGAAAATAAATTTACACATGGGCAGTGGCATATGACAATTGACCCAGCATGACATTTCCCATGGTGTTTCACTTGTCAGTGACTTAAAACAACAAGGCATTGAGGTTATGCAATTTTTTCATGCTCAACTCAACTCAGCATGAACTTTATCATGCTCATTAATGTCAAAATACCAACAATTGTTGGCAACTTAAAATTTGTAAATACAACATCTGAGTTTGAAAGGAAGAAAATTCTTTATTTTGCAGCATTTTAGTTTTATGAGCAGTTTAAATGCCATGCTTAGATGTGTTTAGCATGAAAAAAGTTTTATAACCTCTGGGCTAGGTATACAAAAAAAGATGCTTCTCCTATTTGAACCTGGAATGACCACAACAATAGAGCTTTGGTCATTGGGGAAAAATGGAGATCACATAAGTTGAGCTTTCACTATTGTGAAGCCATTAAATGAGCTAGTACCTGCATGGATGGAAGTTTTTAGGATTATTCCTGAGTTCAGGACTTTGAGGCTGACTTTCACTATTGTGGAGCCATTAAATGGGCTAGTACCTGCATGGGTGAAAGTTTTCAGGATTAGTCCTGAATTCAGGATTTTGAGGCTGACTTTCTTTGGAAAGTCAGCCTCAAAATGCTGAATTAGGCAAATTATAATAGCTTCTTTGATATAATGTGAAGATTATCTAAGACAATTTATCATTTAAACTGGAAATTATTTGTTGTTAATAGGCATACTGCAAGTTTTAAGTTATGAATTTCTAAAGTTCAGGGTTTGGGAAATTTTGAACTTTCACCAATTTACCTGAGATTTTGGTACTGATGGCACTAAAACTAGGACCAAATTTTAGACCTCTAGCCCTGCTTGATATGCATATGTGAAAGTTTTTCAGGATTTTTCTTGAATTCAGGATTTTGAGGCTGACTTTCCATTGAAAGTCAGCCTCATAATGCTGAATTAGGGAGATTATTATAGGTTTTCCTATTTATATACACTCTGCCAAAAGACAATTGACCATTAAAATTGAAATTGTGAATATTTAGTGGTCATATGATACTGCAAGTTTTTAGATTGGAGATTCAGACATTCAGGATTTTGGAAATTTTGAACTTTCACCCATGGATATGTTAGCATGGACATTTAACGCTTTCCTTGATAGCAGCAACTTTTGTCCTCTGCGGATAATTTTTGGACCCAGACCAGGATTCCTGGAACGACAGAACATCAATCCTATACTGAGTCCTAACTATTGGACTCTCTGATAGTTTTCCTGAAAGAATCTTTTGAAAAAGTTTATTTTGAAAAAGTCAGCTAGAAAAATTACCAATCATGCAAAGAGTTTAAAAGAGGCTATGTGATAAACAAAATTTATCACATGATGTCGCGTCATGCAATAAAATCGATAAACCACTAGTGGTTAACAGATTTCGTTACATAATGAGGTCCATTATAAGTCCATTATAATGTGCGGAAAAGATTACAAAATCTTGATGTTTCACGCCAAAAATGTGATTTTTAATTAATTTTAATGTCATGTGATAAATAGAATCCAACATTCGTGCTCTTGTATTATTGAATTTATGAAACTCATTGCAAAAAAGAGATAAAAACCTGTAAGCCTCGCATTTTATCTCATTTCCTTAACTTGTTTAATATATTTTCTAAAACATGAGCACTCATGTAAGATCCTCTAGGGCTTTAGATAAGCTTTATTTTCAAAAGAGTACAGTACCTGTCCATTTTTTAAAAAAGGAGTAACGAAAATTTTTTTTGAGTACTGACTTTTTATCTTAAAAACATACACCAAGAAAAGATAAAGCTATTTCAACAGGCCGTTTAATTGCGCCCGAGCTAACTGCTTGTTTTCTTAGTCTACTAACAAGAGAGCAAACGGTAAGATAACAATTTTTTCCTTGGCAAAATAGGTGTTGGGTTTAGCAGGACAAAGCCATGGGGGGGGGGGGGACAAGGGGCTGTGGGAGGAGAATATTTTTTGTAAAAATAGTGCAAATAGGAGCATTATGAGAGCCATTTTAGTCGCTATTGTCTGCTTTGGGAGGGGAAGGTGTGTGAGGGGTTTTGTTGAAATAAAATATTGGATCAGAACTTGACGCTACTTAAAATGATCTGAAAGATTTTTTTTAGTCATTAGAGAGACAGAAATACTTTTGTATAAGCCAGTACATGTTTGGATTTTGTGTTTTCAATTCTCGCAAACACTGGTCTCCTGATACTTTTCTAAAAAGAAAAAGCGGCTGGATTTCAGAGCTATTTGCAGAAAATACTGTATACTATTACAAGTAAGCAAAGATGGTTGGATGGCTTTATTTCTATAACTTTCTTCCGTAGCATTTTGCAGACAGCGTGTTGTGAAAGCGAAAGTAAAACTGTGTGTTACACAGCAACTTCGTGGTTTCGGATGGTTTCTGCAAGCTGCACTATTGATCTGACGGAGGCTTAGAGGTGTTTTCATTTGATGGAGAATGCGTTTACGAAGATTTGCGAGCCTGCGTAATAAAACAAACATGACCGAAGAGTAGCAAATTCAGATTTCTTCTAACTTTTTCCTAGCGTGTAAACAAGAAATGAAATATGACATTTCTGACAGTACGCTCTGGAAAACATTAAATGCGTAATGCTTATTTTGTTTTTCGTACATGATATGTGCTAGAATTTAAATAAATGCGTATCCTGTCAAATACTTTTGTAATTTACGCGGTACACAAGCTTATCTAAAGCCCTGGTCCTCTATAGCATGAGCAGGCTTAACCCTAAAAGGGCCAAGAAAAAAATGCATCTGAAAATGTCGTCTGCTGAAGTCTTCTGCTGCAAATAATTGCCTAACAGTACTGACGAATTAAGTATAGAAGCAAACAGCGTGGACCCAGAACAGACTGCTCCTATAGGAGCAGTCTGATCTGGGTCCACACTGTTTTCCATAGGGGCTTCTTAAACATTTCAGCAGACGAGAATAGCAGATGACTTTTGTTGCTATTGGCGCATTAAGGGTTAACTCTGGATGTGTCTCTCTCTGTTGGATATTGGAGGAGGGACAGCTATCCAGTATAGGAGTGGAAAAACGTGAAATGAGCCGTGACATGTGATTTCCAATAATGTGGTATTTTGACAAGTGTAGACTCAGACGAGCCTTTGCAGCATCTTTTTAAGCTTAGAAACTCTGAATGCTGTTCAGGCAGTACCCTAATAGTCATAGAATATTCAAGCAACTAGCAAAGGCTCTGATCAGACTGCGCATATGCCCAGGCTGGTCTGAGCCTTGCTGGTCACACATACCATATTATTGAAAATCTCATGTCGTGGCTCAAATCATGAAATTGATGTTTTATACAGTGCAGTCTCTGACTCAATAATGTTGTGTTTGGAGTCCATATGAAAGGACTGTTTTATAAGTGAATCATGTTATAAAGGCACAATTATTCATGGTCAGTTTGTAAAATTCCATGGTAAAAAATTTTAGGAGCCACATGACTCTGTTATATCCAAATCCATGTTATAACGAGGAATGTTATAAAGGGACTCCACTTTATTTATTTTATCTTTGGAATTGCCAAATGCTCTGGCGAGACTGCAGGCCCATCTGAGCCTTTGCCCCTCATGGGTGAAAGTTTTCAGGAATTATCCTGAATTCAGGATTTTGAGGCCGACTTTTTATTGAAAGTCGGCCTCAAAATGCTGAATTTGGGAGATTATAATAGCTTCTCTGATTAATTTTCAGATTATCTAAACACAATTAACCATTGAAACATGAAATTATTAATTTTTGTAGGTATCCTACAAGTTTAAAAATTTGAATTTCTAAAGTTCAAGATGTTGGAAATTTTGAACTTTCACCCATGTGCCCCTTGCATGTTGATTATAGTAGCAAAATGAAGTGGCTCATTTTTTAGTCTTGTTTAAAGCTATGATAACTGTTAAAGTATACTTTATTAAATGCAAATAAAATACAGAACATGTAAGTTTTCCTTGATATTAGTTAAGCCAGTGCATGAGATTTCCAACAATGTGGTATGTGCGACCAGCAAAGCCTCAGATCAGCCTGCGAATATGCGCAGTCTGATCAGAGCCTTTGCTAAGGGCTTGAGTATTCTATGATTGTTAAGCTACTGGCTGAACACCCTTTTGAGTATCTAAGCTTAATAGGAGGCTGCAGAGGCTCGTCCGAGTCTACACATAGTTGGAAATCTCATGCACTGGCTCATTTATTAATCATCAAGCAGTGTTTGGCATATTACTCTTTAGGGCACTGTCTACTTATGATGGCAGAGCTCTATAGTGTTGGGCTCGTTCTACCATCTGTCTGTCTGTCCTCTTTTGTGGGCACTATAATTTGAGTCATTTATCATGCGATTTCTTCCAAATTTCATATATGCATTCAGGGGTGTAAAATTCCACTCGCCCGCTCGCATTGGTGAGTTACCTTCTAGTTCGGGCAAGTAGAATACCTGCCAAGCTCGCCCTTACGGTCGAGTGCATTTTCTGACATGTAAAATGCATTTTATCCTTTAGCAAAGACTTAGCAAAAGTAACACTACAGACCGCCAATCTTTGATGTTTATATCTGGCTGGATCAACTAAGCATGAGCATTTTCAGACTGGTTGCAGTTAACTACCAGTGGCCGCCTGTCAGTAGAATTTATTTGCAGAACCTCCTTAATATGGGGAGTTTGACCACAGAGGTCCTCGAAAAGGGCGAGCGAATTCAGACATTGAACACCGCATTTTTGTTTACATGAATACCGGTCGATAGCCCAAATTAAATGTCACAGCGAGACATTAGATCGTTTTAAGGGAAGACAATAGGGGGAGGAGATAATGAGAGACAGAAAAAATGAAGCCTCAGCTGAAAGACTATGATATAAATAAAGACACAATTTGAAATACACATAATTTTTAAACTGAAAAAGAGAACATGTTTATAAATATCATGTATGATCAGTCTTTAAGGGCGAGTGATAATGTCATGAGGGCGAGTAGCTTTTTCCACCCACTAGTCCAGCAGGACGAGTGAGTAAAAAAATAATTTTACACCCCTGTGCATTACTTAATCAATATCTCACCCAATTACAAATATGAGTTTTGTCCGATGAGCCGTTACCAAGATGGCCACCAAATTAACCACCATCTGTATGTTTTCACTTGTGGACACTATTACTTAGTCATTTTTCATGCGATTTCTTCCACATTTCATATATGCATTACTCAATACAAATATCAGTTTTGTCCGATGAGTCGTTACCAAGATGTCCACCAAATTAACCACCACCTGTATGTTTCCACTTGTAGTGGACACTATTACTTAATCATTTGTCACCAATTTCTTCAAAAATTTTAAATAGGCATTAGTTTAATCAATCTCTTACCCAAGTTTAAATATGAGTTTTGTCTGACGAATTATCCCCAAGATAGCCACCAAAACGACAGCTCAAAAATGGCCGCCACCTGTCTGTTTGCACCACTAGTAGATACTAACTTTGTGATAATTCACCAGATATCTACCAATTTTTTATATACATTACCATAGGTTTAGATAAACAAAATTTTTAAGCGTTAATTTGAAAATATTTTCTTACCCGTCAGTAACTAATGTTTTGGGTGCTCAAAAGAACCGTCTCCATGACCGGACCCCCTGTCCCCTCCCTCTGGACTACGCATGTGTCATTTGTCCCCTCATGGCTTTCAAATTTCATATATGCATTACTTTTATCAGTCTCTACAAGTTAAAAGATAGGTTTTGTCCAATGTACACCAAAATGGCAGCCCCCTGTCTGTTCACACTTATGGTCAAAGTAATTAACATCACTGTGTATTATTGCCCCATTTCACTGTAGAGCAGGCCTTTTGTCGGGAGTCAGACAGCTCTATTTAACAGCTTCACATCAGAATGAAAATAATATAAACGTCTTGCATCTATAAAATAAATATAAGACCTTACATGGATGTTCATGTTTTATTGAATTTATTAAACAAGTTGAGGAATAGTCTGTTCATGAGAACTAATGGAAAGTGCAACAATTCTCAAGCCCCCTAGCAATGGCTTTAAATGATAACTCTTTAATCACAGGCCAAAACATCATCTTGTGCCAGTTTTCAGGTGAGCAATCCAGGGCCCTAGGACTCTTGTTTAATATGCTGTATGGTTATTCTTGAAGGATTCATAATGTGCATCAGAATTTACACAGTATAATTGAATAAAAGGACAAATCTGCCGATTTAAAAGATACCAGTTATGAACTCAATCGGAATTGCCTCGGCCAAGTCCGTGGAATCTGACCTCGGATGTGCATCCAGGATTTACTTTTATAACGTTAAGCTGATGTTACATAAGGTAACGCTGCCGTCACAGAAGCCATACCAACGCAATACAAGTGTGATTGCAGCAACACAAACGGGTATAAACGAAGTTTATGGTTTTTAGTAAAATGTCGCTACATAGAGATATTTTATTGAAAATTACATAAAATTCATTTTTTCTGCTGATTAAACTTTTCGGACAATCAGAAAATTGGATTGTAATAGGGCTGATCCCACATGCTACAGACCTTATGTTCCTTACAACAGTTCCGGCTAACAAAATGAAGCTTTTTCGTAAATAGTACTATGCGTAATGCGTCTTATGTACACCCGAGGCTTGATTTGATTCTCGAAATGTGGCGGACTTTCCCCGATTGCTATGAACTTTGAACATTGTATTTTTATTATAGTTGGTGGGAAGCGTGGTCCTGTAAAGATTCTTACAGAATTGGTTTTTAGCTTTGCCGCAAAAAGGCGGATCTTCATACTGACGTCAACTTTTTGTTTGTTAACCCCCTTCTTTTTAGCTCACCTGGGCCATAGGCTCAATGTGAGCTATTGTGATCCTATGATGTCAATCGTTCGCCAGTCAATTATTTGTTTTAAACAACATCTCCTAAACCACTAAGTTGATTGTCACCAAGCTTTACAGGAATTAACCTTGGGTGGTCCCCTTTCAAAGTTGTTCAAAGAATTCAATATCATGCAGAATTCTGTTTGCCATGGTAACCAAAAAGAAAAACTTTAAAAGATGTCTTGTCAAAAACTAGAAAAAAGCAAGTGAGGATGATCAGGAAATAGTACCACAATCACACACATCAGACCAACCCACGGCACCGCCAGGAAGAGCCACAGAACACTGACTGTCACAAGACATCAGGAAGACAAAAGCGAAGCAACCATCTCTCATTTCCCCCCCCCCCCCCCCCCCCCCATCGAGATAACACAAAGTACTGAATAACAATACAAGGGCCAAACACAGAGCCCACACACACAATTGGAGCAACAATAAAGAATAAATCAGCAAGAACAGAACCACTGCCTTAGAATGGACAGCAGCCAGGGGGCTTAAATGTATTTTACTGGTACCAAATATTCACCTTAGATTCTTTAAAAAACACAAAAGTTGTTTAGCTCGCATGGAGGCTTCCTAACTTGCAATGTATCATCACAGAAAAACAATCTAATCAAATTAACACACTATGATGATACAAAGAAAAGGGCTCATCACTCACAGATATTCTGAGCTAGAGAAAACGATGGGCCCACCCAAAGACATGTATCAGGCACCAACCAAATAAAGCTTAACTATCATTGAGCCTGAGGACTGAACAACGGGTCGGATTATAAAATAATTTGGTACAAATGGTCCTTGGCTGACCCATTACCAAATTTGTTTAAATTATTTTGATTGGTTGATAAACATGGCCGCTAGGGGTGGCCAGTTTGTCCTATGTTAATACAGGACATTTTGTAAGGGAGACAAATTTTGCAAATCTGGTTATATTGTTAGTAGAGAGTTTTCCCTTGATTCTGGGTAGATTTCTTGGAAGATTCCTTTGTATTCTGATGGATTTTTCCATACAGATAGCTACAATAAGGATGGGATTGTCCATTGTATATGTTATATATATGCATTTCCTAATAATATTCAGTTTCTTAATATTGTATTTATCATAGCATACAGTGCAGACCCTGATGAAATACAGCATTATGCTGCATGCTATCTGGGACTTCAATGTTCCAGTATACAAAGTCAAAACCCAAAATTATTTTTCTGTTAAAAAAAATCAGCACAGGACGATTTAGATTTTGCTAAATCAAAAGGGGAACATGAATTTTATTCATTAACAAAGACAAAAGGGTTGTGCGGTTAAGAAATTTCTGTTTTCCCATTTACTTTGAAAATGGCTTATTTTGAGGGGAAGCATAATTTTGCTTCAATTGCCAAAATTTGACTTGAAATACGCTATTCAACACTGAGTTGGTATTGAAGTTGTGACCCTTATCAAATGATTTTAGTAGTACTAATAATCAGATAAATTTTATGACTCTTATAGTACACCATATAAACCTGAGAGGCTTTCAATGAAAAAATCTGTTCGCCAGGATGCCGTTATGTCGTGCAAAATCACGAAGTGCAACTAAAATAGGAAAGAAAATGGAAACTGACCTTTAAATGGCATGTTTTCTGAATATTTAGCTATTGTGTAAGTAATTATGTCATGTCTATGTAATTAAGAGAAAGCAGGCCCCGGGTAAGCATCGTCTGGGTTTGTTACCGCATGCCGTATATGGTCGCAATAATGAAAGTAATTATACTAAAGAGAGGATTGTGACGACGAGGCAGACACTAGGGTTATTACATGTATTAGCTCAATTTGCTTACCCCATTGTCCCGAAGCCTATTTGATACACTAAACAAAAATGTCAACCGTCCACTTATAATTGTCCCCGCCTTTTCGAAGAAAAGCGAGGGGACATATTATTCGGCTTTCCCTCCTTCCGTCCGTCCATCCTTCCGCCCCCCTTCAAGTGTCGGCAACTACTCCTACAGCTTTACTCCGATTCCTTTGAAACTTTACAGGTGTTTAGGTCATGGTCTGAAGATGTGCACATTGTTTGGATATCATCCTCAGATCATTCGTGTCTTTTTTTTTACAAAATAACTTAGTCGGCCGAAGTGAATACATACTATGTATTTTGTGTATGCAACTCCTAGACTACAGCTTTACTACTTAGAGTGTTTAGATCATGGTCTGAAGATGTGCCTTATGTTTCGATATCATCCTCAGATTTTTATTTGTAACTCTTTTTAAAAAACAGCCGAAGTGAATAGATACTATGTATATATCTTGTGTATGCAAGTCCTTCTACAGTTTTACTCTGATTCCTTTGAAACTTAACGTGTTCAGGCCATGGTCTGAAGATGTGTATATTGTTATACCCGCTTTTTCTTTAGAAAAAAAAAGGGTATATTGATTTCGTACCAAAGTCGGTCCGCGTCCGTCTGTCCGTCCGTCCATCACGTTTCTTGTAAATGTATTTCCTTCTAAACCGTTAGACCTAGCAATTTCAAATATTGTACCTATATAGGTCACATGATGTAGAGGGTCCTGGGCAACATTTCATGTGACCGGTCAAGGTCAAAGAACAAATAATGTATTTTCTTTTAAATGCATCTCCTCCTTAACCTTTAGACATAGCAACTTCAAACTTTGTATCTGACTAGGGGGTACTGGTCAGCATTTCGTGTGACCTTAACCACAAGGTCAAGGTCAAATAATGTTTTTTTCATGTAAATGGATCTCCTCCTAATCCGTTAGAGGTAGCAGCTTCAAACTTTGCAGCTGCATAGGTCACATGATTTAAAGGGTAGTGGGCAACATTTCATTTGACCTTTGTGACCTTGACCCAGGGTCAAGGTAAGAGGTCAAATAATGCACTTTCTTCCTAAACCTTAGGACATTACAACTTAAAACTTTGCAGGTGAATAGGTCACATGATGTAGAGGGTGCTTGGCAATAATTAGTGTGACCTTAATGCCAAGGTCATGGCCAAATAATGTATTTTCTTTTAAATGCATCTCCTTAACCGTTTGATTTAGCCACTTCAAACTTGGGTCACATGATGTGGAGGGTACTCGTCACATTTTGTGTTACCATGGGCCCAAGGTCAAAAGTGAAAAAAGCGGATAGTTGCGATGGTGTACCATCGACTGCATTCTAGTTTAGATTAATTTTTTCACAAAATAAACTTAGACATTTTTTCCGGCCGAAGAGGATAGATACTAAGTATATTTTGTATGCAACCCCTACTACAGTTTTATGCCGATTCTTTTGAAATTTTACAGGTGTTTAGGTCATGGTTTGAGAATGCGCATATTGTTTAGATGTAATCCTCAGGTTATGTTTTTTCACTTTGTCACAAGTTGCACTCAATCATTTTTTCGACCAAAGTGAATAGATACTAGGTATATTGTGTGCGCAACTCCTCCTACAGTTTTACGCCGATTCTCTTGAAACTTTACAGATGTTTTGGTAATGGTCTGAAGATGTGCATATGTTTTAGATATAATCCTCAGATTTTTTTTTGCTACTTTTTCACAAATTGAGTTTAGTCGCTTTTTAGGTGTTTATTACTATCAAGATATGAATGTGCTTATGATAAAATTCTCAGAGTAAGTTTTTTGTGTGTGTTTGTTTACTTAATCAGTTTAACTTACACGTTTCATGATAGCTCATAAAAGACAAACATTAAGTGACGGGGTACATTTCTCTGAATTGCTTGTTTATTCATTTTCTGGAGAGCCATAAAATATTCTAAAAATTCCATTTGCAGTCCATTACAGGCCGCTATCTCAGTAAACGTTAACATCAAACATTTAAGCATAATTAGGAAAAGTGCACCCGCGAGACTTTGACGAATACATACACTCAAGAATTTGCATTGGGTTGTGGGGTAGATTGTAACACCAAAGCCATGAGGGAGGATTACTTGTACTGCTTTTGCTGTGAAGTATTAAATAAGACGTTTAGATAAACAAAAGTTTTCAGCGTAATAATGTCAATATTTTCTTACCCATCAGTTTTAACATATGTTGTGGGTACTCAAAAGAACCGTCTCAATGAGACGGTCCTTTTGAGCACCCAAAACATATGTTTCGGATGAGAAATAAGAAAATTAAATTTTCGATACGCACTCTTAACTATATAAAGTCCTGTTAAAGTGTTTGTCTTTAGAAATGAAATTGTATTGCGGAGGAAATTGGGATCTTTTAGAAAGTTATGTCCCACAAATTGTAACAAACTAATGAATTTAGTGACTTTAAAAATTTAGTGACTTTAAAAATGGGGGTACCAATCTATCAACAGGCATCCTCTAGTTTTATATGGAAACTTTTGTCTGTGGTGAACGTCATGTCTGCATATTTCAGGACGTAAATGGAATTGTTAGAATATTTTAGATTTTGAAGAAAATCAGAAAATCAAAAGAGGCGAGTGGACGGTTGCTAAGCGTATGTGATTTTTCCATTATTCTTTGTTAAGGTCGCACGTGTTACATGGGCCGTGCGTCATCAACAAATTGTTTTAAGTGACAACTCCTTATACCATGTGACCAAATTTTACAGGAAAGTTCCTGGGTATCCCTCTAAAATAGCAAAAGAAATTCCATGTGTCAAAATATGGCCGCTAGGGGCGCGGCCAGTTTCCCTTATGACGTCGCGTCAGATGTTGTAGGCCTTGAGCTGGCTATAGACCCCCCTCCCCCCAGGGGGAATTTTGTACACTATGATTTTCTGAAACTACATTATATAAGACACAAAATAAAAGATGTTAGCCTTCTGAGAGTGGCAGCGTTAACATGTAACAGCACGCTATATACGTTACCCCCCCAAAATAGCATTAAAAGTCCCTGATTATGTCTCAACCGTGACATGTTCGTACATATTTGCATGCTGACACAGGTTGATGAACTTCTTATAACACAGTTACATATTTTTAGTATTAATTTTATAAATGTCTTGAGTAATTACCGTTGTATACGTTACTTAGTGTTTCCTGCATTATTTCCAAGTATCAGTATGGTATTGATTGACTATACGTGTATTACATCTGTCACAGAATATAGTAAATCTATAAGGCTGCTACTAAAATGATTTAAAGTTCTTTATTATGGTCACTTGCACTAATTTTCAGGTCCATGTTATGTATGTTACCTTCAAAATAGCATTAAACATTTAAGTTAATGTCTCTAACAAGCCCTGTTTATACTTATTTGCATGCTTGCACAGGTTTATGTACTTCTTTTAGCAAGGTTTACCTATTTTAAGTATTCATTTAATAAATGCCTCGAGCTTTAAATGTTATGTGTGTTACCAAATGATACATAAGCTATTCTGAGTATCTGTATAGATGTTGTTGACTATACATGTATCAAGTCTGTCAGAGAATTTAGAAAATTTATAAGGCTGAAATAAATTGAAGTACCTTATTAATTTATGGTGACTTAAACTAATAATATAATGTGATCTATCAACCTTCGCTGTTTGCTCACATAAACAGTATAGATACCATGCATATAAATCGGAAGTTCTGAAAGACGTTCACTGTGAAACAGCTTAGTTCTAGGCAAGGTATATGGATATGATTCAGATGGTGTTGACACTGATTAGGGCTACAAGGAAAACAACTTTGAATTGCATGTCATCTCTATTTGTATGCCTTGTTCCCAATGTTCATTGCAAAGGATCACAACAACTACGCACAATATGTACCTATTAAACTGATTACACTCATAAATTTGATACACATCGCAGATGCAAAGAACTTCTCGAACAAAATGGGATTAGTATGTCACAACCATTGGTCCTTCACTTGAGAAATGCTTTTGACATAACTATCAGGCAAACAATAAAGAGGTATTATAGGCTTCAGCAACTAGAACTATGCTTCGTACTACAGATGAAATGGTGTATTTCTCATCACATCAGAGCTCAATATATTGAAACAACTCTTCAATGCACTGAAATGAAATATTCAATCTGCTCAGATGCAAAGTAGAATGAGTACTAGGAGCAGTTTCAGGCTTCAACAATCCTTTTAGTTCTAGTTTTGAAGGCAATGAACTGTTCTTTTTTCTTTCCGTGTGCCTGCTAAGCCTGGCATAGCTAAGGATTGTATTGAGGCTGATGACATTGGTAGGAAGGCTGTTGCAGACTCCATTGACTCGTTTTTTAGTTTTAAAAATCTGTCTTTCACATCCCCCATAAAATGCTACAAGCTAATAAAGTTTTGATGCTTGCGAAGGTCAAGCAAGAAGAAATTGCCAAATTTACAAAACGTAAACAGCCAGATGAGAGCTTAAAGGAGCGTCTTTGGTAAGCATGACCTTCCTCCTATTGGACATAATGTTGACCTTGAGTTGACACTGCCGTTCCTTCTGGGACTTGTACCATGGTCATTGTCAACTCCTGATAGAATTTCCACCAAGACTGACAAGTCCAAACTTCAGCATGGCTTGCAATCACACATTGAACCAACATTAGATTGGCCATGTAGTGCTGCACATAACGTTGATGTTAATGCCGTAACTACAGAGCATAATAGCTTTTCTTGTCACCTTCATGGATCTGATGGCACCAGTATTCAACCAGGCACTAAAGGCAGGGCATGTTGGTTTTGTCACTGATACATATATACAATGTATAAGCAGCAGTCTATACAGTCTTACAAACATTCTCGCAGAGGATAACCTGGGTGTTTTGTTCAACAATGGTGTATGCAACAAAAGGTGCACCTTCTAAATGTCAACAGCATTGGCCAGAATATGGGGGAAGAGATCTACAGTAATACACTGTTTTACAGATTGTGACACTACCAATGTGCCGATGTGTTAGTACTACGGAAAGGTTATTCCTATCAAACTGATAGAGAACCCCTCCCCCACTAGTTCATCAACATTCTAAGAAGGGTAGGAAAAGAAATAAAGAATTGTTCTAGGCACTCATCAGTGATATGAAGCACTAACATGTGCTATTTATGTAATTGTGAATAAGCTGCAGTACAACATGTTTCTGAAAAAGTACCAAAGCCATACACATATACTAACTATTTCAAATGGCATGAACATGAGCTTACCTCCACCCTGCTTTTCTGTCCTTAAGATGTACATACAAAGGTTGAACAATCAAGTCTTTCCCATGAAAACAAGTGAGGCTTTTCAGATAAAGACAAAATGTGTGGAAAATAAATGGGAAGGAAATCGAGTACCTCTGGGTGAAAGAGAACTTGATTGTACCCTAACAAAAGAGCCACAGAATTATATTTCACATTTTGTGTGATATGGGGTTACCATGTTCAAAACTCAACAACTCAAACCTTATAAAAGATAGAAACATAATATTTGCAGTTTCCAAAAGGTACATAAACATTCTTTAATACAAAATGAGTAAGTAAGCACATTCACATTAAAAAAATATCAAATTATATTAGTTTCATAAATCATTTATATAGGAATAATGAAAAAAAGTAACATATGTAACACCTTGGGGTGAATATTTGTTTTCAAAGGTCCATATCTGTGATGCAAAAATAGCTTACTTGGATGATATAGCCAATTTGGAAATCTTACCCTATGGTTTGCACTTTTCAGAAGTCATGTCATTTACTAAAATTATCAAAGATGTTGATGGGTAATATATATAATTGGCTGTTACATGTAATGGTGTCATTACCAGAGTGCTAGAATATTGCAAAATCCTTGCAAGATAAATCTGATAGAGGAGTAATAAGTTGTATAGGAAAATTCTTTAAAACCCTTGGATAATATATGAAGATTTGCTCTAGAACTTCTACCTGATGGTTTTCTTTGATCTTTTAAGTTGTTACTCACTCATTGCACTGAATGTTACAAACTTTCCATGAGTATAATGTCAACTATATTTGATTTCTCTATAAAACTTTAAGAAAAGAGGGTTTATGGTAGTTTATGTTTTGAGCTACTTCCTCAGCAAATGAGCCAGAGTAAAAAGAAGTACATAGACCTGTGCCAGCATGCAAATAAGTACAAGCAGGTCGTGTTGGAGACCATATCTTGAATGTTTAATGGTATTTAGAGAGTAACCTATGTAACCTGGGCTGTGAAATAGTGTAAGGCACCATAATAAGGAACTTTAATTCATTTGAATTGCAGCTTTATAGATTTACTATATTCACTGACGGATGTAATACATGTATAGTCAATAACTGCCATACTGATACTTGGAAATAACATATGAAACACTAAGTAACATAAACAACGGCAAAAACTCAAGACATTTATAAAATAAATGCTAAAAATTATGTAACTGTGCTAAAAGAAGTTCTTAAACCTGCGCCAAACTTTAAAAAAAGTGTGAATATGTCATGTTGGAGACATTATCAGGAAAATTTAATGTTATTTTGTGGGTAACGTACGTAACATGATGTTACCCACTAACGCTGCCACTCTCCGAGGGCTAACATATTTCATTTTGTGGCTAATATAATGTAGTATCTGGAAATCATAGTGTACGAAATTCCCCTTGGGGGGAAGTGGGGTCTATAGCCAGCGGGAGGCCTGGAGAATTACATTTTACATTTTTCTGTGATATGGGGGTACCCTGTTCATCATCTAATAACTCAAAAAGTATATAAGATAGAAAGGTAATGCTTGCAGTATTGAAAAGGTAAACAAAAAATCTTTAATGTAATGCCAATTAATGAACATAAAATGGTTTCAATAAAATTAAAGACAAACTATATTAGAAGCATTTATCATTTAAAAAGGGGCAATGAAAAAATGTAACATACACTACATCGGGGGTGACTATATTTGTTTTCAAATGTCATTATCTGTGGCCCAGTAATAGCTTATTTAGAAAATATAACCAATTTGGAAATCTTACCTTATCTTATGCACTTTTCTGAAGTATTAAAAAGAATTTTAATTATCAAATATTTTATAGGGTAACGTATGTAACAGGCTGTTACAGCTTAACGCTGCCATTGTAAGAGGGCTAACATGTTGCAAAATCCTTGCAAGACATTGGGCTTCAAGAAAAATATGGTCTACAAAATTCCCCCTGGGGGGAGGTAAACCATATCCAGCCAGTGGCCTATTGGTGTTAATTTGTGTAACGTCAAAAGTTGATTAAACACGTCAAACAATGAGATATTCACAGTTAAGAGAGGCGATCTTCCTTGCGTTAATATTTCTAAAGACACATGCCCAGTTGTAAAATGATCAGCTGAAAAGTTTGTTTTAGTTTATATATATTTAAGTTTTTAAGGTTTTATTTATACATGTTCCCGAGTAGAATTACGAAAAGTAGGGTATACCCAGGTAAGCACAATTATTTTCAGTAGTAAATGCGATTGGTCGGTCGGTGCTTATCAACTACATAAATCTATTCTCGTTACAGTAGACTTCAATGGACAGATGGACGGACAGACAGGGTGATTACATCTTCACCAGCGAAGGTTTCGTCGTATCTACCTTTCGACAAACCCTTCGCCTCACGACCCTCAAAATTTATTATTAGCGCAGACTAATCAACCAATGAAAACGCCAGGAAGGATTTTTTCGATAATCCCTTCCTGCCAATCAGATTAAATGTAGCAGTTTATCGGCATCTAATATACACCGCCTGCTAAGTCTCCATTAGTCCAGATAAGCAAAGATTTTGGTCGTAAAATTATTTATTTTTCTTCTTACCTTCAGTTCAAAATTATGTTATGGGTGCTCAAAGTAGCCATCTTAATGTGACAGTTCTTTTGAGCACCTCAAACGTATATTTTAGTTGTTAATACGAAAACTGAATGTAAATTAATTACGCCGTCTTATCTGGAGGCCTGGTGTTTATCGATTTTTTGCACCGCTTTGTGATTGATCATATTAATTGTTACTATTTTCGTCTTATGACGTACTCAATCGAGAAAATCAAAGCTGTGAGGCCAAGGGTTAGATAAGACAATCGCAACCCTTGGTAGGACAAGATGGGGTGATTATAGGTCTTAAGGATATCTTCGCTGCACACACCTTTGCAGGTTTTATATCAAAATTAGCCGATACTTAAGCGTTTGGTACGTATCGCATTGTCCGCCAACTAGGACTCGCGACTCGGGAAAGTCTGTGTATCAGAGTAAAGTATGAATGTAGATGTTAAATAGCTGTAGAATTGAGACCTCTATCACCGCTTGATACATGTATGTCAGCATTCACATTTTCACGAGGCTTTTGCGTATATGCGATAATGACCAAAATATCGCCAAGAGTTAGTGTTGGCCCAAACAAACATGTAGACAAAAATGGATTAAAAACAACAAAGAAATTAATTTATTTGAAATTCGAGCACGTCACGTTTGAGTTTCAGACACATCCTTTTCATCATATGGCTTCCAATGAGTTGAATATTACTAATACCTAGCAATATGATGTACAGTCTCGGGACGTGTAGTTGTTTGCCACTTTGCGACGTCGCCGCTTGAAACAAGACCTTTCTAGAATTTTGTAAAAAATACCATGACAAACTTAATGGGTTAAATTTTATAAAACTTACAGGGATGAAGAGCAAATAGAGAGCAGCAATATACAATAAATGATTAAAATAGTTACACTTTTGGTTCTCAAGTAGAACGCATTTAAAAGTGAGTGTAAATTTTAAAACATCACTATTCCCGTAGACGCTAACGTTAACGTCACCGAAAACTGTCATTTTAATTTGTGTTTGCGTTTAAATTACTACCATACGAAAACAACAGAAACCGAGAAGCCACAATAAAAATGTTTATTGCGTAAATCAATTTGCTTTCATTTGGTACTTTTTTCAAAATTGTAGCTTCTATAGTTTTTGGACAATAATTTTTTGCAAAACATCTGGAAATACATCGATTTAAGCGGCAACGTCACTTGGTGGAGAGTGGGTATGTCCTGTGGCTGTATATATACACAGGAGCTTGAAGTTTGGTCCTTACATTACATGTATATGCCTCATAACCAAAAGCTTAAATGTCATCATTACGTAATGACATTAGTGAGCTTTCGGTTTAGGGGCTATAGGAGTGGATAAGGATCGAATTTCAAGCTCCTTTGATATATTTCCTGAATATTCCTGAAAATAGGGGTAAAGGTCACTGAATATTCAGATTTCTCGAATTAATTCTGGCCAGTGAAATATTTTATATTACTTTATATAGGACTGTGTCCTACAAGACTATGCTAATGCATCAGTATATAAGTATATAAGTTTTAAGAAAATGCGCGATTAAGTTTTTGGCATTTACGCATAATATAACGCTTAAATGTTAACGTATTTACGATGCGATTAGCAAAGTAAAAAAAAAAACGGCGTCTGTGACATTTTTGCTAGACAAAGCATTTTAGCGATATTTTATTCAATATTTAACAATTTCTCTTAATTTAAAAACAGCATAAAATATATGAAAAACGCATTTACATATCTTATTTAGAGAGAAATAAGTTTGAAGAAACATCTGTTCAAAAATCGGCAATTTATACGGAACATGTTAGCGATAACTTTTTCTTTGTATCTTAATTTGTCTTTCGTTTTTCATCAATGTAAAATATAATTAATAACATTTTCTTTGATGTTTAGTTTGTAAAAATGTATAATGGAATAAGTGAAATAGAGAACTTTCAATAGAAAGGACCCTTACGTTTTTAAAATTAACACCAACATCTGACGCGACGTCCATATATATGCAAACACCTTCTCTAAAGCCAATACTCAGAGGCAGAAATGTCACTACAGGTGACATACAAAAAGCTAAAACAAATTCGATCCTTCAAAAACAGGGCCGACAGGGACTGCGGTCTCCCTACATTTAACAGCAGGGGCAGATTACTAGGAGAAGTTGGCTCTTAGAAAAATATCTCTTTCGATTTGCACGAATTTTCTTAAAAGTCAGAAATTTGGCGTTATATTCTAGGGTTTTTATAAAAGTCATTATAACATACTCTTTAAGGCCAATGACCAAACTTGAGAATCAATTGCCAGAAATGGCCACTAGGTTACCTTCTACAAAAAAGCTAAAACAAATAAGAAAATGATAAGGCATAAATCATGGCCGGCATGGGGCGTGACTTGCTGCGGCTTAGCTTAGTCCAATATCTTTCTGAAACCGCTGATATGAATTCAAAATTATTTGTCAGAAATGTTTTGTGGGTGACACACCCAGGTAAACCGCATGTGTAGATCTCGGAGGGTGTTGGCTACCGGAGGTAAACAACCAGAATATGGATGGACAGGGTCTGTATTTATCCATTTTTATTTCTTATAGAGAGTTCCTTGGAGACGAAAGCAGCAAACAGGTTGCTTCTTTATTGAATGATAAGGACTCGGAAAGTGTTAAATGCTTTTGATATATGTCCGTAGTACCCAGGGCGACTTTTCAAATGACAATTGCAATATTTTCAATGAAAAAAGGCTATTCTTTTGATCATAGCTGGAATTACACCAACCTTTGACACAAATTGCATGTGCCGCCACAATTCTATATCATTCTCGTGCATGATATATAAGAGCCATGTCCCCAAAATGCTATTTAAATATCAATACTTGAAATTTGCTTAAGGTCATATCATTTTGATGGTTAGCAAAATGTGCAGAGGTTACTTGACGGCTGGCATGCTTGCTATCGGAGTGACAGTGGTTTTGATTTCGGAGATTGATACATACTGCCACACACTTAGTGCCTGAATCTGATATAGTTTAAGCATGCCAAGTTACAAAAAAATGCTACAAATGGAAGACTACCAGGGAACGAAATTCAGAAGACAAATTGAGAGGTTTTGCAGCTGTTAAGTGTTGTGAAAAGCGCTCATCTTCAGTCAGGGGCATGCATGTTTTGTCTACAGGCTTCGCACAGGCTTGAAAAGTACTTGAATATACAGGAGTGTCTTGAAAAATCCTTGAAAATTAAATTTGCCTTGAAAAGTACTTGAAAAACACTCAAAGACCTTGAAAAGTCCTTGAATTTTATCAATTACAGGAGGATTCAACAGTGTTTTGGAGACCTAAAATAGTATCAAATTGTGGTGCCTTTATTTGGTGCAGCATATGCTGCACAAAATAAAGACACCTCAATTTTATTCTAATTTTCTTGAACTAATATCTTTAGTAATGGACTCTAGCATTTCCGGCGTAGAATTTTAACGTGTAAATCAGTATTTTTCTTAAGTTTTCAGTCCTTGAAGACAGTAGAAAAGTCTTTTATGAGTCCTTGAAAAGTCCTTGAATTTTACACAATCTTGGCTGTATGAACCCTGGTCTAGTCGGTCAGGGAAAACGTGTTTTAATTCTGCACTAATACATTTAAGGTGAAATCAGTCTGCTTGAATTAGGAAGGGAATATGATAGCAAGGTTGGTGGGGTGGTGGTGGCGAAGGGATGGTCCCTGAAGGAAGATAAGAACAAGTGCCAGATCTATACCCGTTTTCTTACCTGGCAACGCAGTGTATTAACAAAATGCGCCAACAGGGTTACTAAATGCAGGGTTCACATTGCTGCGCCCCCGCCCACCCTCTTTATTTATTTATTTTCATATGTGACATAGGGTGTGCCCATTTCTTGTACCGACATCTAGCTTTGCACTGATACGCTTTCTTCGATTTTGTAAAATTTTAGTGAGAAAATGCACATACTTATACAAAAATACCAAATGTTCCCGAATGGGCAAGCTAATGTGATGTTGTTATCATCAATTAATCATGCGCGAATCCAGAATGTTTTGTCAGAGGAAGTCTAACTCAACAGACACATTGCTTTTAGATGAATTGAGTGAGGGATCAAAATACCACTAAAAGCGGACCATCATCAGCCCAACAGCAAAACGCTGGCGGGGCGAGGAATACTGGCTTAGTAGCTTTTAATTTTCCAGGGGATCTGGACCAGTATTGCTAAAGAGCCCCAAAGGTTTCCGACTTTCCAGGGAGGGGGCAAGGACCCTCTGCCACCCCTCTCTGGATCCGCGCATCTTAATCTTAGTTGAATGCGCCGACATAGCTGAAAAATTGTTTACTTGGATGTTAAGAGTAAGATTAAAAAAAATGTAATAATGAACCCTGTACAGTTTGCATACGTTTTATAGCTGTACTCTTTTCGCCATTGCGACAGTAAAATGAAATACCACACGTATTTAGTCTGTTGTCACTTCATTCTTAAAAGTATTGATATACATGTAAGCTTATCTGGATTTTCACTGCGTATTTGTATAGGTGGACAAAGTAATCCATATAACAAATACCCGTAAAATATTGAAGATATTGCAGTTTCGGTGGTACATGTAATCCGTTCTGTTATTTTATCTTTTAACGTTTTTAAACTTTACATAGTAGTACAGGGCCCGGAATTACAAAGCCTCCTTAAAGTTAAGGAAGACTTAAGTTAAGTATTGATATTTCAACATGCTAAATAAATTGCCTGGATAGATGCAGTACTTGTGGTCAAAAGATATCATTGTGATCTAGAGAAAAAAATGAAACTATTTTGATTTTAATCAGTTTTAATCATTATTTTTCGCATCCTGATAAATCAATACTTAAGTAAGTAAGTAACTCAGTAAGTCTTCCTTAACTTTTAGGAGGCAGTGTAATTTCGGGCCCAGGTCCTCATATCCCGGTAACAGCAGCCCAAGCCCCCACGATGGCATCTTTTAAAGCAATATTATTTGAGACGCGACATGAGATTTCCAACAATGTGGTATGTGCGACCAGCAAAGGCTCAGACCAGCCTGCGCATACGCGCAGACTGATCAGAGCCTTTGCTTGTCGCTTGAATATTATATGAATATTAAGCTACTGGACGAACATAATTTGGAGTTTCTAAGCTTAAAAGAAGGCTACTCAGGCTCGTCTGAGTCTATTCATGTCAAAATGCCACATTGTTGGAAATCACATGTTGCGGCTCATTTGTCATTATGTAAGAAGCAATAAAGATGAGTTGTATATCTTTAAGATATTTTTAAAAGTTTCACACTGGATAACCGGCAATCGAAAAAGTTAATACTATCGACGAACTAGATCAAAAGTCGTTCGAAACAGGGTTTTCGATTGCCATTTGTCGCCCGATTTTTCGATTGTCATTTGTCGCCCGACTGGCGACAAATGGCGATCAAAAACACTGTTTCTAGCGATTTCCATTAGCATAAAACAACATGTATTTATAACATGTAGCTTCCCATTTCTGTAAAATCGAATGTTTAATTAGTACCTTTCTGCAACTATTTGCAGTACGGCTTTAAATTATCTTTAGTTCAATAATTGTACCTGGGTGACGTCCTTTTCAGAAAGAGATGGGCAATCGGATTGTGAACTAGCTGTTACTCATTTAGAGTTTGGGTACAATATATTTTAAAAAGATCAAGTTTAGTAGTTTTATAGTTGTGATGTATGTTCTATTATCTATAATAGAGGCTCTCCCAGGAAGTATCTGTTCCCTTGTTCTTCTTAAATATTGACTTGTTTCCATATTTCTTGTTTTATTTATTTCCCTGTTCTTTGACAATATTGTTCCCCTCAATTTGGCATTTTCCCTTTCCCTAGAATAAAATGGCTTGTACAAATACGCCCTAACTCGTGAGAGGGCCTCATTGTTAAGGCATACAGAGAACTCCTCTCTCAATTCCATGATAAAAATGTTTCCCTGCTAATAGCACGTTATTACAGTTCTTTACCATCGGATGACATACTTGGAATTTGACAGAGGAGGACTGAACATGGGAGTCGAACACTCATTTCATTATATTCCCGTACTGCTCATGATATTTTAAGCTAATTACCAAATACATTGGAGAGAGAGAGAGAGAGAGAGAGAGAGAGAGAGAGAGAGAGAGAGAGAGAGAGAGAGAGAGAGAGAGAGACAGACAGACAGACAGACAGACAGACAGACAGAGACAGACCAATGACAGAGAGAGACAGAGAGAGAGACAGAGAAAGAGATAGTAGAGAAAGAGAGAGAAAGAGATAGTAGAGAAAGAGAGAGTAGAGGAAAAACGAGTAGAGCTAGTGCGAGTAGAGAGAGAGAGAGAGAAAGAGCAGAGAAAGAGCCAGTAGAGGAATAGATAGTAGAGAAAGAGCGAGTAGAGGGAGTGCGAGTATAGGGGGTGTGAGTTGAGGGGGTGTGAGTAGTGGGAGTGGGAGTAGATGGAGTGCGATTAGAGAAGGAGAGCGAGTAGAGAAGGAGTGCGAGTAGAGAAGGAGTCCGAGTGAAGAAGGAGTGCGAGTAGATAAGAGAGAGTAGAGAAGGAGTGCGAGAAAGAAAAAGAGAGTAGAGAAGGAGTAGAGAAGAGAGAATAGAGAAATAGATAGTAGAGAATGAGTACGAGCAGAGAAAGAGAGAGTAGAAAAGAGGTGCGAGTAGAGAAAGAGAGAGTAGAGAAGAAGCGCGAGTAGAAAAGAGGGAGTAGAGAAGGGTTGCAAGTAGAGAAGAAAGTGTAGAGAAGGAGAGTAGATAAGGAGTGCGAGTAGAGAAGAGAGAGTAGAGAAAGAGAGAGTAGAGAATGAGTGCGAGTAGAGAAAGAGAGAGTAGTGAAGGAGTGTGAGTAGAGAAGAGAGCGTAGAGAAAGTAGAGAAGGAGTGCGAGTAGAGAAGGAGTGCGAGTAGAGAAGAGGGAGTAGAGAAAACCGGCGAGTAGAGTAAGAAAGAGCAGAGAAGGAGTGTGAGTAGAGAAATAGAGATAAGAGAAGGAGTGCGAGTAGAGAAGTGAGAAGAGAAAGTAGAAGAGTGCGAGTAGAGAAGAGAGAGTAGAGAAGGAGTGCGAATAGTGATGAGAGAGTTGAGAAAGAGAGAGTAGAGAAGGAGTGCGAGTAGGGGAAATGAGAGTAGAGAAGGAATGCAAGTAGAAAAGAGAGAGTAGAGAAAGAGGGAGTAGAGACAGATTGCGAGTAAGGTAAGAGTGCGAGTAGAAAAGAGAGAGTAGTGGGAGTGCATGTAGAAAAGAGAGAGTAGAGAAAGAGTGTGAGTAGAGAAGGAGTACGAGTAGAGAAGAGAGAGTAGAGAAAGAGTGCGAGTAGAGAGGAGAGAGTAGAGGAGAAGTGCGAGTAGAGAAGGAGTGTGAGTAGAGAAAGAAAGAGTAGAGAAGGGGTACGAGTAGAGAAGAGAGAAAAGAGAAGGAGTGCGAGTAGAGAAGGAGTGCGAGTAGAGAAGGAGTGTTAGAAGAGAAAGAAAGAGTAGAGAAGGGGTGCGAATAGAGAAGAGAGAGTAGATAAGGAGTGCGAGTAGAGAAGAGAGAGTAGAGAAGTAGTGCGAGCAGAGAAGGACTGCGAGTAGAGAAGGAGTGCGAGTAGAGAAGGAGTGCGAGTAGAGAAAGTGAGAGTAGAGAAGGAGTGCGAGTAGAGAAGAGAGAAAGAGTAGAGAAGGTGTGCGAGTAGAGAAGAGGGAGTAGAGAAGGAGTGTGAGTAGAGAAGGAGTGCGAGTAGAGAAGGAGTGCGAGTAGAGAAGAGAGAGTAGAGAATGAGTGCGAATAGAGAAAGAAAGAGTAGAGAAAGAGTGCGAGTAGAGAGGAGAGAGCAGAGAAGGAGTGCGAGTAGATAAGAGAGAGTAGAGAAGGAGTGCGAGAAAGAAAAAGAGAGTAGAGAAGGAGTAGAGAAGAGAGAGTAGAGAAATAGATAGTAGAGAATGAGTACGAGCAGAGAAAGAGAGAGTAGAAAAGAGGTGCGAGTAGAGAAAGAGAGAGTAGAGAAGAAGCGCGAGTAGAGAAGAGGGAGTAGAGAAGGGTTGCAAGTAGAGAAGAAAGTGTAGAGAAGGAGAGTAGATAAGGAGTGCGAGTAGAGAAGAGAGAGTAGAGAAAGAGAGAGTAGAGAATGAGTGCGAGTAGAGAAAGAGAGAGTAGTGAAGGAGTGTGAGAAGAGAAGAGAGCGTAGAGAAAGTAGAGAAGGAGTGCGAGTAGAGAAGGAGTGCCAGTAGAGAAGAGGGAGTAGAGAAGACGGGCGAGTAGAGTAAGAAAGAGCAGAGAAGGAGTGTGAGTAGAGAAATAGAGATTAGAGAAGGAGTGCGAGTAGAGAAGTGAGAAGAGAAAGTAGAAGAGTGCGAGTAGAGAAGAGAGAGTAGAGAAGGAGTGCGAATAGAGATGAGAGAGTTGAGAAAGAGAGAGTAGAGAAGGAGTGTGAGTAGAGGAAGAGAGAGTAGAGAAGGAATGCAAGTAGAAAAGAGAGAGTAGAGAAAGAGGGAGTAGAGACAGATTGCGAGTAGAGTAAGAGTGCGAGTAGAAAAGAGAGAGTAGTGGGAGTGCATGTAGACAACAGAGAGTAGAGAAAGAGTGTGAGTAGAGAAGGAGTACGAGTAGAGAAGAGAGAGTAGAGAAAGAGTGCGAGTAGAGAGGAGAGAGTAGAGGAGAAGTGCGAGTAGAGAAGGAGTGTGAGTAGAGAAAGAAAGAGTAGAGAAGGGGTGCGAGTAGAGAAGAGAGAGTAGAGAAGGAGTGCGAGTAGAGAAGGAGTGCGAGTAGAGAAGGAGTGTTAGAAGAGAAAGAAAGAGTAGAAAAGGGGTGCGAGTAGAGAAGAGAGAGTAGAGAAGGGGTGCGAGTAGAGAAGAGAGAGTAGAGAAGTAGTGCGAGCAGAGAAGGAGTGCGAGTAGAGAAGGAGTGCGAGTAGAGAAGGAGTGCGAGTAGAGAAAGTGAGAGTAGAGAAGGAGTGCGAGTAGAGAAGAGAGAAAGAGTAGAGAAGGTGTGCGAGTAGAGAAGAGGGAGTAGAGAAGGAGTGTGAGTAGAGAAGAGAGAGTAGAGAAGGAGTGCGAGTAGAGAAGGAGTGCGAGTAGAGAAGAGAGAGTAGAGAATGAGTGCGAATAGAGAAAGAAAGAGTAGAGAAAGAGTGCGAGTAGAGAGGAGAGAGTAGAGGGGAGTGCGAATAGAGAAGGAGTGCGAGTAGGGAAGGAGTGCGAGTAGAGAAGGGGTGCGAGTAGAGAAAGTGAGAGTAGAGAAGTAGTGCGAGTAGAGAAGGAGTGCGAGTAGAGTAAGAGTGCGAGTAGAGAAAGTGCGAGGAGAGAAGGAGTGCGAGGAGAGAAGAGAGAATTGAGAAAGAGAGAGTAGCGAAGTTGTGCGAGTAGATAAGAGGGAGTAGAGAAGGAATGTGAGTAGAGAAGAGAGAGTAGAGAAGGAGTGCGAGTAGAGAAGGAGTTTGAGTAGAGAAGAGAGAGTAGAGAATGAGTGCGAATAGAGAAAGGAAGAGTAGAGAAAGAGTGCGAGTAGAGAGGAGAGAGTAGAGAAGGAGTGCGAGTATAGTAGGAGTGCGAGTAGAGAAGGAGTGCGAGTAGAGAAAGTGAGAGTAGAGAAGGAGTGCGAGTAGAGAAGAGAGAATTGAGAAAGAGAGAGTAGAGAAGGTGTGCGAGTAGAGAAGAGGGAGTAGAGAAGGAGTGTGAGTAGAGAAGAGAGAGTAGAGAAGGAGTGCGAGTAGAGAAGGAGTGCGAGTAGAGAAGAGAGAGTAGAGAATGAGTGCGAATAGAGAATAGAGTGTAGAGGAGTGCGAGTTGAGAAGAGAGTAGAGAAGGAGTGCGAGTAGAGAAGAAAGAGTAGAGAAAGAGAGAGTTAAATTTATGCATCTAGTGAAAACTGATTAGACCGTACAGGTGCTCGTCTAAACATCTGGTATACTAATTGCATTGCTACTTGATCCGTCACCTTCACAAAAAGGTATATGTTCATTTCCTAGTATAATGTTCTGGCATGTTATGTTACTGCACTGTTACTTTAATGTGATGCAAAGGGATAAATAGATATGGTAGGCTAAAGTAACAAAACAAACTAAGCACAAAAACATCCATTCAGTGTTGAACAAAAACTCTAACAAATTGGTTTATTTAAGCTTGTTTCTCCTTTGATATGTTCCCCGCCAATCGAACCAATTGTTTTTGAAAGTGTTTGAGCGTTACACTTTTGTTTCCGTATGCGAGAGCTTGTTTGTTGAGCATAATCAATTTGCCCTTCTCCGTAATCAATGTTAACATGCACATGCCTTCCCTCCGACAGCTACCCAACATACCTCCGAACGGAAAGCTACCTATAAACATGATACCACCGTCATGAAATTGCAAATAAATAAATGTTTTTACATGTATTTTTGAATTGTATTTGACTGATTCATTCCAAAGAGAGGTTATACATTCAAGCGGTGGCTGTGAATCAAGTAAAAATAAAATAATAGATATGAATATTAACTGATGAATTCGAAATATTCGTCCAAATTACTGCATTTCCGAATTCAAATGCAATTTAAACTCGAACAGATTAAGTTCGAAACATGTAATGTTTTCAGAGTTATCATCATTCTGTATACTATCGACCTATATGTTGTTCTTATCCCTCAAAACGACTCTAAATGAAATAAAATCGTCTCAATACAGACCATGTCCAACCCAAAAATTCTTTGTTTACCTCCGATAGCCAACACCCTCCGAGATCTATACATGCGGTTCACCTGGGTGGTGACAGTTTACAGCAAAAGCTGTAAAAGGATTTTGATCGGGGGAACTTAATAAGGCTACCAGGGGGCGAAGCCAATTTACATATGGAGTTTTATTATTCTTTTTAAACATCTTGAAACTAACGGTCAGAAATGTAAACAGTTTGGTTGACACGGTTGTCATGTGACCCTCTACAGAAACAGCTAAATTGAATTTGATGTGTCAAAAACATGGCCGCCAGGGATATATTAAGGTATTGTGACTTATATAGTAAACCTATAAGTCTTCTCAAAAAACGCTGATCAGAATTCAAAATAATTTGGCAGAAAGGGTTCCTGGGTGGCCTTCTACAAAGTAAACAGTTAAAAACGTGCCCGTTAGGGGTGTCGCTGATTTTACTCATACAGATCAACCTCTTTAAGTAACTTTAACCCATAAAGCGCCACCTATAAATTGCAGCAGACGACAATTTCAATTTTTGCTGCTTTTTCAAAAATAACAAATAAGGCATGATATTTCATGAGAATCGTTTGCTGGCAGACGAGTCTCATTAAAAACCATACCTCATTTTTTTCAAAAATTAAGAAAGATGCCGCAAAATGTGTCGTCTGCTGCAGTCGTAAATGGCGCTTCAAGGGTTAAACATTTTGCACAGATTTTCATATATTGTACATTTCACGCGTTTGTTCATATTTAACTCTTTGTCCCCTGGAAACTGTTTCATACTTTTTGTCGTCTGCTGATTTTTTTTTTTTCAAAATCAACTTTTTCGAAACATTCTTTCAGGAATACCATCTCAGTGTCAAACAGATTGGTTCCAGACCAGATCCAACATTTTGTCGGGCCTGATCTGGGACCAATCTGTCTGCAAAAGTTATCAGCAGATCACAAGGAGGCAAAGCGTTTAACAAAATGTATCTTCATTACATCTGCTAAATGCACTGTGAAACTGCTATGAGCAGTGGCATGGGATTTCCAACAATGTGGTAAGTGCGACTAGCAAAGCCTCAGATCAGCCTGCGCATACGCGCAGTCTGACGAGAGCCTTTGCTGTTCGCTTGAATATTCTATGACTGTTAAGCTATTGACTGAACATCGTTTGGAGTTTCTAAAATTTAAAGGAGGCTCAACAAGCTCGTCTGAGTCTACACTTGTAAAAATGCCACATTGTTGGAAATCACATGTCACCGCTCCTATGTATTTGAATTGGCACGTGTCAGTAGATCAGATCACGTAGTAACTTTGCATTTTGATCGGAATGGTTTGAAGGGGAACCCCCGCGAGACCTCAGTCAGAAGACAGCAATCTCTCGTAATTGCATTACTGAAGACGGCCTGATGATCGTGTTTCACCGCTATACAAGTTTGCTGCATTAGGGTTTCTGTCTTGGCGGCTGTATAAAGTTCATCTCTATTTAGGGTAAAGTCGGGTATATTCGGACAGACAGCTGAACTCGGACAGCCACCTTGTTTGTTTCATAGTTCAATTATTGGAATAAAAATAAATAAACTAAGCAAACAGTGAGAATCCTGATGAGACGGCTCATCTGGATTTCCACTGTTTGCAAATGTGTGTCCGAATTTACCTGATGTCCGAATTTACCCGACTTTATCCTAATTTTTATTGCAATTTTCATGATGGAGAATCACGCTGAGCGGAAGGCTCAAAGTGAGCCAAGTGCGGATCCAGAGGGGGGGGGATAGGGGGTCCGAACCCCCCCCTGGAAAATCACAAGTTATATGGGTTTCTATAGGGAATAAGCAATTGGACCCCCCCCCCCCCCCTGGAAAAAGTTGGACCCCCTCTGGAACCTTAAAAAATGATAAATTTTGTTTGAAATTGACCATTTGACTTCTGTAAAATAAGCTGAGGACTAAAAAAAAAGTCAGAGCTTTTGTTTTGTCAGATTGACCTGGACCCCCCCTCCCCCCCCACTGACAAAAATTCCTGGATCCGCGCATGTGAGCTATAGTGATTGGTCTTTGTCCGTCCGTAAACGTTTTCGTTCAACGACATCTCCTGAACCACTCGGTCCAAGTAAAAAATTATTCCACATGAATATTCACCATAATTTCTTCTACCAAAAGTGCATATATGGTTCCGGTCCACCGAAACTGAGTGCCACCAGAGCTCCAGATAAGAAATCTTTTAAGCGACACCTCCTGAACCAATGGTCCAAATTCAAAATAATTTCACAGAAATGTTTCTGATGATGCCCTCTACCAACATTCCACTAATGGTTCCACTCCGCTTAACAAAATGGCCAATAGAGCTCTAGATAAGAAATATCTTTAAACGATAGATCCTCCTTAACATCTAGTCCAAAATTCAAAATTATTTCACAATAATGTTTCTCATGATGCCCTCAAGCATAATTGCACAATTTATTCTGCTCCGCCGGACAAGGGGCCGCCAGAGCTCTAGATAAGAAATGTCTTTAAAGGACATCTCCTTCTGAACCACTGGTGCTAATTCAAAATAATTCTAAAGAACTATTTCTCGTAAGGCCCTCTACCAAACGTTCACAAGTCATCAGAGGTTTTGCTCCGCTGAACAAAATGGCCACCAGAGCTTTAGTTAAGAAATATATTTAAAGGGGACAGCAACCCTAATGATAAGTATGTTTTATCAGATAGAGCTCTATGAACCATGAATTTTGTTACAAATATCATCAAACTCGGTTGAAAAATAGGCTAGTTATGGGCATTTAAAGAATTCAATAGGGCCAACATTTAGCCGCCATTTTGAATATTTAATTAATTTTCAGACTTTTTTCAACTGCTTAATTTTTAGTTATCCCTACTATTACATCATCTGTGTTTCAGCAGATATGCAGCTTTATACATAAGGAAAATGTTTCATTAAAGATTAATACAAATACTCCATTGGTTTGTCTTTTATTTTGATTACGCATATTTAATTAGGCTGAGTGACGTCAATAAGCCTACAATATGGCCGCTTCCATTACAGTCCATTTGCAAATATTCAAACGCCCACAACTTCTACATTCTTCAACCAATTGAGATGAAACTGGTTTCAAAATTCATTGTTTATTAAGATCTTTCATATGAAACATAGTAATCATCAGGGTTGCCGTCCCCTTTTCCCGAACCACTAGTCCAAATTAATATAATTCCACGAAAAAAACTCTTATAATGCATTCTGCCACAATTGCACACATGGTTCAGTTGCCCTGAACGAAAGGGCCATTTCCTCCTGGATCACTAGCTGGTCCAAATTCAATATAATCTATCATAAATGTTCCTCATAATTTGCATAAATGGTTCCGCTGCGCCGAACTAAATGTCTGCCAGAGCTCTAGATAAGAAATATATTTTAACGAAAACTCCGCATGAGCCACTGGTTCAAATTCAAAATGATTTTTCAGAAATGTTCATCATGATGCCCTCTACTGATGAACAAATTGGCCACAGGAGCAAAAAATAGAAATATCTTTAAATGATATCCCTTTAGCCACATGCCAAAATATCTCATGTGCCATGATTCAGATGAGCGATCAAGGGCCCCAAGGCTCTCTTGTATGGGTTGCGACACTCCACGGAAGAAATGAGGGATTCTTGGTTTCCTAATTAGCTCACCTGAGCCGAAGGCACCGAGATGAGCTATTAGTGTACCAGTGACTCCGGCGTCCGTCGCCCGTCCGTCTGTCAACATTTTCAAACATCTTCTTCTCTGAGACCACTTGGCCAATTAAACTCAAATTTCATATGGTGACATGACCAAGATGGCCGCCATGCCCATATATAGTAAAACCCCTTTAAAAATCTTCTTGAGACCCAGAATGCCAATGACTTAGGGACTTGGTATGCAGCATTGGGGATGTGGGGCCTATCAGGTTTGTTCAAATGATGGTCCTAGGTTGACTTTGACCTACTTAAAGTCAAGGTCAAATGCTTCCTAATGCATTTGAATGGAAATCTGTTTGAACAGATGATGTTTGAAAACAAATGAAGCAAAAGTCACCATAATCACAAGTTATGTTCAACATAATGAGACAATGGCCATACATAAGTTTCAAAGGTCAAGGTTAACCTTTGACTTTTTAGTTCCACCAATATATTAAAACAGAGTTTCTCAGAAGCCATCGCGCAAATTGAACTCAAATTTCATATGTAGACTCCTTTCGATAAGTAAGCTAAAATTCATACAAATTGTTTTGGTCACATAAAAAAGATGGCCGACATGCCCATATATGGTAAAATCCATTTAAAGTCTACTCCAGAACCAGAAGGCCGATGACCTTGGGACTTGGTATGTTGCATTGGGAATGTGAGGCCTACCCGATTTGTTCAAATGATGGTCCTAGGTTGACCTTGACTCACTTAACATTAAGGTCAAATTTGCTTTCTAATGCATTTAAATGTTTTTTTAAAGATGATGTTTTGAATACTGTTGAAGCCAAAGTCATTATTCTCAATTGATATGTTAAAAATAATGAGGCAATGGCTATAATAGGTTTCAAAGGTCAAGGTTGACCTTCGACTTTTTAGCCAAGGTCGCTCATATTGAAGTCCCACCAATATATTAAAACAGAGTTTCTCAGAAGCCATCGCGCCAATTGAACTCAAAGGGGCTCTTTCATGGTATGGGAAATTAACATGGGAGTCTGCCCACGCTTGGAATTTGATAATATTATGTTTACTAATTGACTTGGGTATGACTTTTATATTTATGGTGCATTTGAGTTTTTATGCAATTCCATAACTAATTTATGACGTCATGTATGATATCACTACAATACCTCAGGGTACCCAGTTATAATCATTTCTAAAGTAAATGACATATCATGTAACGGGCGCAGAAATGTTTTATCAAATAAATATATCATTGATACGTTCGTTGATGCTATAAATGGCTTTGTATTTATTAGATTAGTGGGTGGGCATTCATTTTAAGAAATGTTACCCAAATTTTCAACTGTATATTATGTATTCAGTCAAATTTATAATTAAAATTTTTACGCGTTGCAGTCTTTGTCAAGATACCATTTCATCATATAAACTAGCCATATATGTTAAGAATATGTAGACCAAATTTCATGAAATTCAAGGACCGGTAACATATTTTTTCAACTTGATGTAAACACATGGCCCTAATTCATCAAAATGTAAAACAATACAATAATTACGTTTCAGTGTAAAACATACTTATATACTTGCTTAGTTTGAACCACTATGATAGTACGTTTATTGGTAGAAGTTGATATGTTCAGTATTTTCCTTATTATGGATTGGCAAAAGAAAAAAACAATATTCTTTGATAATAAATGCCACGATTCTTATTTAATGAAGTGCTTACACAATAATATTACCCAAAATGATACAATATGTTGACACCGGTACTTCCCACATCTATTTTCTAACGTTAAAACTACATCTTACCAATGTTACACGTAATATCTGACATTATTAAGAATTTTAATTCATACAGAAGAGAAACCTTATGACAAGTCAGTTCATACAGGAGAAGAACCTTATATCTATGATTTTATAATTATAAGCCTCATAAATAAACCTGGTTCACAAGAATAGCCCCCTGTCAAACCTATTGGTTAAAATTAACCATTTTGGTCAAAGAGAACTCTTGGCCCCAAAGGTATTGCTAATTTAATGCTCAATTCTTCTCTTATCATTCTGTTCTGTAAAACTGATGCTGATTTCCATCAAATAGGAACAATTATACACTAGCTGGCTGTATATTCTAGGCATACAGTTGCGTTTTTGGACCTCACTTATTCATGTAGAACACTGTTTTATGATACCTTTGATAAAACTCTGTTGCACTTTATCCTGGTCACGTCACCAAAATGTGGTTATTCTAGTTCAATTGGGATGTAAAGAAATATTTAGTATTCTTGCTTTCACACGTTTATTGTTATGATATTATGTTTCTTAAGCAATATCATTCAGGACTTGAGAAAGTGATACACATTGTCTTAGCCCCATAGTGCCATGACATGGGGCCAAGTCCTTAGGCATTTCCAGCCATTGAATCATTTGAAATTGTCTTAGCATGTCTTTCTTCAAGAAAAGTGGAAGTTGATTATAAAACATCCTCCTTCTGTCGAGTTATTGATTCATTTCAACTGAATAATTATATTTGCTAAAATTGACCTTTACCCATAAGAGGTAGGAAATGACAAAGTTACCGGGTTTAGATTTTCATGAAATTTGGCTCAGATCAGCAAGATATATAAGGCATGTTTTTGTGATAATATGATGTCTTGACAAAGACTAGAACATATCTATCTTTGGAATTGAATGTTGAATGTTTTGTAAATTTTTGAGAAAAAATATTGAAATTTTATAATCACTTATTCAGAAATCGTAAACCATACTTTATCAAAATGATTTTGTGGTATTAATATAATGTCTATGGTAGTTTGGATTCAATCTAGATGACAAATCATAGAAACAAACAAAACCATAGAATTGGGACCTAGAAGTTTAGAGACAGGTACCACCTCAAAGGTGGAGTACGCCAGGGTTGCTTTCGCTTTCTAAGCCTTATTCTTAACTATCTTATTCGATAAATACATTTTCGTAGTTTGTATATAATGAGTTATTAATATGCAAAGTTCAAAGAAAATCCATGCGTGGGCGCAGATGCAAGTACCCCTTTCATGTGTAGACTCCATAGGATAAGTAAGCTTAAATTCACACAAATTGTTTTGGTCACATGACAAAGATGGCCAACATGCCCATCCATGGTAAAATCCCTTTAAAGTCTACTCCAGAACCAGAAGGCCGATGACCTTGGGACTTGGTATGTAGCATTGGGAATGTGGGGCCTACCCAATTTGTTCAATTTGTTCAAATGATGGTCCTAGGTTGAACTTGACTTACTTAACATCAAGGTCAAATTTGCGTCCTAATGCAAATGGGATTTTTTTAAAGATGCTTTTTGGAATACTGTTCAAGCCAAAGTCATTATTCTCACTTGATATGTTAAACATAATGAGGCAAAGGCTATAAATAAGTTTCAAAGGTCAAGGTTGACCTTTGACTTTTTAGCCGAGGTCGCTCATATTGGAGTCCCACCAATATATTAAAACAGAGTTTCTCAGAAGCCATCACGCCAATAGAACTCAAATTTCATATGTAGACTCCTTCCGATAAGTAAGCTAAAATTCATACAAATTGTTTTGGTTACATGACAAAGAGCAAGGTTGACCTTTGAGGTCAAGGATGACCTTTCATCCATTATGTCGCTTATATTTGAGTCCCATCAATATACTAAAACATAGTTTTATCAGAAAACATAAGGCCAATTGAACTCAAATTTCATATGTAGGCTCCTTAAGCTGATGGGAGTAAATATTCAACAAATGTTATTGGTCAGATGGCCACCATGCACATATAAGGTAAACACCCTTTAAATATTTTCTCTGGAACCAAGTAGGGAAAATGTGAAAAAACCTAGTTGTCTGAAACCACAAAACCTGAAGCCTTGGTATTTGGTATGATGACTCACCTAGTGGACCTCTACCAAGTTTGTCAAACTAGAAATTGTGTTTATGAAACACTGTGCCCCCAACCATAAGCTTGTCCATAAGGATGATCTCACCATCCACTATCAGCTGACCAAATCTGAGGCTACTAGCTGTAATGGTTTTCAAGATTTATCTTTGTATCAAGTTTTCTATGTGCAAATTTGCAAAGGGCATTAACCAGTAAAATTGCAAAGGGCAATACCTCAAAAAAATAAAGGAACTTTTTTCAAAAATTTCACCAGGTAATCTACTCATTATCCTCTCTTAGCTGTAATAATTTTTTGACATATCACGCTTTCTATGTCCAAATTCGCAAAAGGCAAGAACTAGAAAAAGTTTTTTCTTTAAATTTTCACCAGGTAATCTGCTTATTATCCTCTATCTGCTGACTACGTTTGAAGCTCATAGCTGTTATATTTTTTTTAGATATCTTGATTACAAAATTAAATTTCACAAGGGAAACCCATAAAAATGCAAGGGGCAATTACTCGAAAGTAATATAATACCTTTTTCTAAAATTTTTACCGGGTAATCTACTAATTATCCTCTATCAGCTGTCTAAGTTGGAAGCTCCTAGTTGTAACAATTCGTGAGATTTCAAGCTTTCCTTCAAAATTTTCAAAGGGCAATAACTCAACAGTTTTTTTTTTAAATTTTCATCTGCCTATTATCCTCTATCCGCTGACTAAGTTTGAAGCTCCTAGCTGTTATACTGTTAAAGATATCTTGATTGCAAAATTTCATTATGACCCTTTCAAAGGGGCATAACTCCACAAAGAGAGATACTTTGGACTAAAAAAATGTGGTTTTACTATTTTCGGATAACGAATCTATTTGAGAAATTTCAAAACTGTAACTTAATTTTTGTAACGGACGCACAAACAGAAGCACAGGCTGACAAGCCCAAAGCAATATGCTCCTTCAACTTTTTCAAAGTTTGAGGCATAATTATGTCCCTGGGGCCAACAATAACCTCACCTTGGAGGTCACATTTTTACATAGGCTTATAAATGGAAAACATGAAAAAACACCTTGTCTGAAACCACAAAGCATAGAGCCTTGATATTTGGTATGTTGCATTATAAAGCAGACCACTATTGAGTTTGTTTAAATTATGCCCGTGTGGCTAAAAAAAAACCCGCTCCAGAGGTCACATGTTTTACATAGGTTACTATAGGGAAAACGTGAAAAAAAATCTTGTTTGAAACCACAAGGCCAAGAACCTTGATATTTGGTATCTAGCACCCCCTAGTGGACCTCTACCAAGTTTGTTCAAATTATATCCCTCGAGCAAAATAATGGCCCCGCCCCGGCATTCACATGTTTTACATAGGTTTATATAAAGAAAACATGAAAAAATCTTCTTGACTGAAACCACAAGGCCTACAGCCTTGATATTTGGTATGTAGCATCTAGTAGACCTCTAAAAAGCTTGTTCAAATTATTCTCCCCTGGGGCCAATAAATGTCCCACCCACATAGGCTTTTATAGGGAAAGCATGAAACAATCTTCTTGCCTGTAACCACAAGACCTAGAGCCTATATATTTGGTATGTAGCATCATCTAGTAGACCTCTACCAAGTATGTTCAAATTATTCCCATGGGGCCAAAAAGGCCACCCTCGGTTCACATGTTTAACATAGGCTTATATGGGAAAAACATGATAAAATCTTCTTGTCTTAAACCACAAGGCACAGAGTCTTGATAGTTGGTATGTAGCATCACCTAGTGGATCTCTACCAAGTTTGAACAAAGTATGCCACTGGGGCAAAAAAGTGGGCCTGCCGCAGCGGTCACATAGGCTTATATAAATTCAACCTTTTCAGTATACGGTAATGTTGCATATCAAAACAAAGGAAATGAAGTTAGCAAAAAGTTTGTCTTACACTTACCATTGAACTCTGTGTTAGGGTCAAAGGGTGTACTTGTTTTCTTTTCTGAAAGTAGTCATTTTGCATACGAAATTAATTGGAATGAAGCATAGAACACCATTCAAGCAAATGTACTGCCCTTTTACACACCCTCGACGCCTGTATGGGATTAAAAGGTCAAAACATTTTTTTCTAAAGAATGTTTTGTTTCATATCACATTATGCAATTAAAATGTTTGACCTTATGCACAACCCTGATCTTTTTGTTTGGGTAGAAAAATCAGACCTTGAAATTGTGCAGATAAGTATATTTTGATTGAACTTAGTGACTCGAAAGGTTTTGGTTATGATCTGAGTGATACCCAAGATGGACTTAATGTTGGAGAATGGTATTTATATTTTGCGGGTAAACATCCTATCCTCCTGATAAGGATGCAGGTGAGCGATCAAGGGCCCATATGCCCTCTTGTTTACCCATTTTCTAGACATATTGTAAGCTCAATCGTGAAGGCGTACGTACTTATACTGCACACAACTTATAAATGCCTTCTCTCTGATATCCGTTTCATGAGAAGCTTCAGGCCTTTTGTATGCAGTGGAGGTCCGGGTGTACTTTGCAAATGCCTCCAAGAATGAGCTGACAACATGTGTAGAAAATAAACGCCTTAAGATACATTTTACTGTTACACTCGTGAAAAATGTGAAAAAAATTATAATGCTTCTGCAAAAGTGCACAGGTTTCATATCCGTGTGCATTTTACGCAGTTACATTGAATTTATGTATTCGCTGTAAAAATAAGTATACGTTAATGCCAAAAGAGATGGCAGCTAAGCTGCCACCTCTTTTGGTGTTAATCTACACTTATTCCCTAGTTAAACAACTCGAGGCCATTAATTGTCAGTGATACATGTTAAAACATTGTTGCCTGTTAGTGTTGTTGTAATTCTCTAGATTTATATTACTTGACTTTTCGCTTACTGTAAAGGCGGCAACTTTAATATTCTTATCTGGGTGTGGTTCGGCTATTTCATCTGCTAAGGAAGGTTTTATTTATAATTTGGTAAAGACTTAATAAGCTATTTGAGCCGCGCAAACGTGCATGCATTTCATGAAAATCCTAACCGTATACACACTGAGCTCACATTTTTTAACCCTTAAAGCGCATAATCACAAAGTGTATGGTTTTTGTCGTCCACTAAACTATTTGAAGCCTCATAGATAAACAGTGTGAACCCAGATCAGACTGCTCCCGTAGGAGCAGTCTGATCTGGGTCCACAATGTTTGCCTCCCTGCTTATGTTAAATAGACATTTTCAGGTGCAGTTATTTTGCTGGCGTTTTAAGGACTACATAATGTGTTTTGTGTGTATGCTGAGGTAATGGCACAAGATGATACAGTAACTTTTGAATAAAACCACGCCTCATTTTCAGCTTTAACCTATGTCTAAGGTTGACCAGACCTTATTAAGCATTCATGGGGTGCCGCCTTTACAGTAACCAAATAGTCAAGTAACAATCGAAAAGAACACAGCCTTAATATGGTTACACAAAATCAGTTGCAGTTCAGCTGCCACCAAGTTTGTTTTTACAGTGTTGTATAACTTTTTATTTATTGCTTTATTATCAGTTGCTGACTGTGTGCCCTTGGATTCACAATGTTATAGAAGCTTAGACACGCGTACATGTATGGTCGCATGCATTGCTACATGCTTTTTTACAGAGACAACGGTGTCTCACTGAAAGATAATCGTGCTTAAACATGCATAATAAAACGTATTGTTTTATTGCGCCTGCTTCCGTTCGACTTTCTCTTGCGATAAGCTGAGCCCACATAATTATCCTAGTCACGAAACGGTTTGCTATTTACAGATAATTGCCATCTGCTTTTCACTGCGTTCGATAAAACAGTTTTCTTTTGCAAGCAGTTTGGACAGCGTAATCATACGGCTGCGCAACAAATGGTCTTTTTAGGCCAGAATATTTTTATTAGTCGATTTACAAACCCTCCTACTGTAATTTTCCGGAATTAGAAAAAATAAATTCTATTTTTTTATCCGCCGACTCTAAATATCATTTGTTTCTGTCTTTGTATTTTTGAGAGTGTCACTGTTAAAAGTGATTGTCCTATGCAGATTTTTAGGACAGTTATGAAATGTTTAAAGATTTAATACAGACTGTTGGTTTACTTTACTTGTTTTACAGGTTGACCAGGAGATATTAAAAATGACCAGTAAACTACTGGTCATTTTCAGAGCTTTTTACTGCGTCCCCCCCTTCCCCGACCCTAAACCTGAAACAAATCCTGTAAATCACAACAAAAACATCTGCCCACATACACCTGTCAATGTATTCTGAACATATTGAAAATGAACCAATTCTGGCGCTACGATTCGAGCCCTTTTGACATGCCACAATGAACTGGACTTCAGCAATACGGTAAAGACCCGCATATGATGCTGCTTTCGACATCTCATCATGTTCTGCAATGTTTGCAAGCGTAGAGGCCATATTTAACAGCTGAAATAGTCTGTGACTTTCGATCAGAGACCCCTTTAATATATACTGATTCTCAAAATAGTAAAAGCAATACAACTAAAAGGTTTTATTTGGCACATATGTGGTATTTTCATTCAATATTTAACGTCGTTTTAATGGATTTATCTAGATATGCTTTTGACAAACCAATCATATAATTCCTCAGCTTTTGTCTTTCCGGATCAGCAATGACGCTTTGTCAAAGCGTCTGATTAAACCTGACTGGTCTTTCTACAATATTTCTTGGAATCTGTTAGACTGTGCAGACGTTTTTCTGCTTAATTGAGACACAGCTTGTTATCAGAGGATTGTCCTTTGCAGTAGAATCAGTGGCTGATTGTCTAATGAGAATAGAATTTGGTCTGTTAAAGCTAGTCTTTTGTGGTAATTTGTAACTTGCTATTATGTACAAAGGCTGACCGTGTCGCCTAATTGTGCTAAATTATGTGATTTTGCTTTAGCTGACGGAGCTATTCGTTTGGATTACTAGTATATTTACGACCTTCTTCGTGAGAGGTAAGATTAGACATCTTTAGTGTATAGGGAATGCTTGACTATAAAACATATTAGACTATTTACCAGAAAATACGTAAACTTTATGTCATATGTCAAAGAGCCAAAATAGCCTCTAATTTTTGTTAATTTCGTTTCACTGAAAACCTTGATACAGTAATCCCTGTCTTAAACGGCCACTCAAAAAGAAAAAAAAACAATGTTTTTCAAGACCGATTATCGCTTTATGCAGGTCGAAAGTATTACAGAATGCTCCCCTTGGAGCATTTTGCAATACTTTCGACCTTCATTTAACTACCATTTGCCATTAAGACCTTTGTTTTGTCTATTTTTGAGTGACCGCTTAAGACAGGTCTTACTGTATCCTAATTTGTTGCAAATGGAAACTTTGTAGTTCGCAGGTTTGCACGAGGAGCACAGTGGTTCAGTGGTATAGTGCTCGATTTGAGATCGAGGGGTCGCTGGTTCGAGCTGTGTCGTGTCTTCAAGTAAGACACTGTATCATCTGCTTAAGTACTGGTTCAGTCTAGGAGACTTCCCAACATGAATGACTAATTGGACGAAAAACGCCAACTCAAGCAAAATAACAGGGTTCCACATTGTCTACGACCATTTACACGTACGAGGGTCATCCAATAAATAGGGTATTTTCCATTTAATGTAAGAGTTTGTACCATTTAAACATAACAAATGTAACCATTACGTAGCATAACTTGTTGCGCATGCAACGATATGTCCAAAAGTTTGACGGAAAGTGATGTCGCTTGTTGCATTATGTATTATAAGGAATGTCCCGCTATTTATTGGATGGCCCTCGTACCTTTGGCGTAGACAATAGCCAAGGGCGTAGACAATGTACGGAAACGTGCATTGCATAGAGGATCCTGTGTGTGACCATTGACAAAACGCTCGTGAATCCAGTTACTAAATGAGCCGCGGCATGAGATTTCCAACAATTTGACATTTCGACAAGTGTAGACTCGGACGAGCCTCTGCAGCCTCCTTCTAAGTTTAGAAACTCCAAATGGTGTTCAGTCAGTAGCTTTACAATCATAGATTACTCAAGCGACTAGCAAAGGTTCTGATCAGACTGCGCGTATGCGCAGGCTGATCTGAGGCTTTGATGGTCACACATACCACATTGTTGGAAATCTCATGCACTGTTATTTGAGCATTTGTAGTTTCTTACGGAATAAGTTAATTTCTTATGCATCATAACAATTTTGTTGTCTTACAGTTAAACACACAACTGGTCGCATTCGATGTGTTGCTTATTATACAGCAGTCTTTCTGTGAAAAATAGTAAGTGAGTATGATCAGGAAATACCACACTCACAAACTGCAGACTAACCCATGGCACCGCGAGGAAGAGCCACACAACAATCACGAGACACCAGGAAGACAAACCAAGCAAAGCAACCAGCTCTCTCTTCCCCATCAAGATGATTGCAATACTAGAAGGGACATAAAGAAACGTACAACAAAACATAGAACAATTACAGAATCCCACAATGGGAATAACAATAAACAACAAGTCAACAACAACAGAACCACCGCCTTAGAACGGACAGCAGCCTAAGCCACCGGGGGGTGGGGGCTTAAATGCATTCTACTGGTACCAAGTCTTTGCCCTAGATTCTGCTGTTGTTGAAGTACAGAAATTGTTCAGCTCGCATGGCAACTTTCTAACTATTGCAATGTATCATCATGGAGAAACGTTCTTATCAAATTAACACACTATGATGAAACTAAGAAAAGGGCTCACGACTCACAATTAGTCAGAGCTAAAGAAAACCAAAAGTTGAGCCACGGTGGGTCCAGCTACAGATAAGCAGCAGGCACTAGCCCACCGATTAAAGCTTTACGTCAGAGCCGTCATAGAGTCTGAGGCCTGACCCACCGTCGGGCAATTAAAGTGGAAACCATAGCTATAAACCGTGATTGGGTTTAAAACCAGGCATGCAGACAAGTTATATCCAACCTTTATATAACGTTTGATAATCTTTTTTGAATCGATCGCTAAAATTAGGTTTTCCAACAACTCGTTTGAATTTATAAACTAAATCACCATACAATATAGGTTCTGATATGCCTTGTTGCAGAATGTTTTGACCCAATGTTGTATAAACAATTAACTCTGAGTGTCTGTGGTAGAATTTAGAAAATGCTTTTCGAGTTTAGCCAACGTTTGTTTGTTCAGCGTATAATGTCATGTTTGAAAAACAAACCCTGGTAGCAGCTGAAAATAGAGAGAGAGAAAAAAAGATAATTGATGCATGTGCAAAGTGATTAACTATGTGCATGCTGGAAAATATTGTTTTTGTCGTGTGCTGAACTTTTTTATTTAAAAAAAATCTCGAAGTTTTTGTTAGTTAGACCAGAGTGTTAAGCTGTTAGCCTTCAGATCGGACCCGACACTTTGTCGGACCCAATCTGGGTCCGAAGTATTTGCAAAGGTTATTACCAGACAATATCAGTCAATGAGTTGATGTCACTGAAGACACGTTTTTGTATTATACATTAGCTTAATGTTTTTCGCGAAACTTAAATGGCATTTTGATGAATTATACAACATAAGCCATTAAGGCCACATGTTTTGCACTTATGGTTTTGTATGTAATTGCCGAATTTTGACATTGTGTAACGCACATCTTTGCTTATTATATCGTACGGTTATTACACAACCTTTGGGTTCACACAGGTTTAGATAAAGAAACATTTTCAGCGTACAATTGAAAATATTTTCTTATCCATATTTTAGCATATGTTTTGGGTGCTCAAAAGAACCGTCTCAATAAGACGGTTCTTTTGAGTACCCACAACATATGTTTTGGTTGAGAAATAAGAAAATTATATTTCTGTTACGCACTCATAACTAAAGTCCTGGACCGTTCAGTATATGGGTCAGCCCACGAGCCTTTGGAGCACGTGCACAAGATAAAAAAACATGTCATGAGAAGACCTAGAACAAACTATTCTGCTAATACACGGTGAATCCTGAGTGGTGTCCGCGACAGTTTAATGCTGTATTCTCCTCTTCGAATTAAAACCTGTCAATAAAGAACTGAAAGTTTGGACAAATTTAACTTTTTACAAACTCTTCATCTATGGAGTACAGTACCCAAATATCTGTTTTCCTCATCTCCTTCATAACTTCCTGCACGGATCAAGAAAGTTTTGTCAAAGGGGGTCTAACTTCGACAACGTTTTTTTTGTGTGTTTTTTTTTTTGTTTTTTTAGAGGGGAAACAAATACCACTATAAGTGGACCATCAGCGACCCGCAGCGAAACGCCATTTAAATGGCGCTTCGCTGGCGTGCCAATAATGGCCCCAAATTAGCTTTGTGGTTTTTCAGGGGATCCGGAACAGTATTGCTAAGAAACCCTGTATTTAGTGATTTTTCAGGAGGGGGTCCAGAACCCCTGTCCCCCCCCCCCTCTGGATGAACATTTTGCCGTACTCTTGAGGGTTGCTATTATAATTGACTAAGCTTGCGACCTGTATGGTAGCATCGGCTAACTAGTGTAGCATGAGATAGCCCTTTCTGTAAAAATTACCTGCATGTATTGTCCCAGGGTGTCACAGCACTAAAATGACACGTCCAGCTCATCGCCATCTCTGCGAGCGGAGATGGCGATGAGGTGGGTGTGTCATTTTATAGATGATCACTTTCATGTTTGAAACAGCTACTGAAAAAGTAAGTAAGTATGATCAGGAAATACCTCAATCACACACTGCAGACCAACCCACGGCACCGTGAGGTAGAGCCACAGAATATTTATAGTAACAATACATCTGTAAGACAATACTAGCAAAGCAACCAACTTTCTCTTCCTCTTCAAGATGATTGCAATAATAGAATAGACACAAAGTAATGCATTATAAAACAAAGACAAACATAGAACTCCCACAAACAATGGTGGGAAGTACATTGAACAATAGATTTAACAACAACAGAACCACCGCCTTGGAACGGACAGCAACCTAAGCCACCGAGAGGCTTAGATACATTCTACTGACACCAAATCTTTGCCCTAGGTTCTGTGAAACTTCACTTTCAAATGGCAACTGTACGACAAAAACCTCTTTAGTAAAGTGCTGAAAGACGACTGAAAGCTTATATTTGTGTTGCAAACACAATTTGGTAAAATTAAGGGTCGAAAAGCTATCCCCGAAAATCAATATAAAAGCAAAAAATGCGGTTTGCTTATGGCCAATATTAGTTTACACGGGTTTGTCACATAGTCATGGAAGGGGGGAGGTTTGGTGTAAACGAAATCAGGTATAAGGGTATTTTGTTGAAGTTAAGACAATATGGCAGGCATTGAGAGGAAACTTTTATAATGGTTTAACAGTTATTTAAGCCAAAGAAATCAGAAAGTTGGTCTAATGTCCCGTTTAACACCATCTTAGTTTTACAAGGCTGTTTGCAGATGATAGCTCACCTTTTTTATTCTGTAGCACATATTGCTGACATAGCTGGTATAATTAACCATGATTTGCAGTTGTTTACATGCACGAACTAGAAATAAGTACAGTAACCTTAAAAATGACATTTTTAGAAATTATATCCATCATAATCGTTTATGTGATTTGTGTGGCGTTGTAGAGGACGCCATCCACTACTTCTTTCATTGTAGAAAATTCACAGTCGAAAGGCAGGTTTTCGATGATACAGTTAAAGTTTTTCAGCCTCTGAGCATAAATTTTACTCTTTTTGACCCTTATAACTGGAATATTGAAAACAATCATATCCTATTCAGGGCTGTCCACAGATATATACGCGCTACAAAACGTTTTAGTAACAATTTGACTCTTTGTTTGAAGCTCATCATAAAACATATCTTTATATGAATATAACAATACCCGATGATCAAATTAAACATTATATTTTCAACCTGAAGGAGTTCCTAATAGTAGTCTTATATTCTGTTTTTCTATTCATTTCTTTATATTTTTCATTTACATATTTGATTAATTATTTACTTTAGCACTGTTTTACTGTCATTTATATATTCATACCCGTATTTACTTATTTATTTAATACACTGGTTCACCGTTTCTATCTATATATAGATATTTTTTCCTTCTAATTTTCATTTATTCATTTAACTACGAGGGACGTTTTTTATGTTCGTAGAGAGGTAGATTTAATGAAAACGGCGAAAGTAAATGCATACATCATGCATATATTTGGAAAGATTGAGCTTTTATCTATACATGCAACCTAAAATTATTTCAAAATGCATTACTTTAAGGTCTTCTAAGAGGCAAAGACAAACCTATATATAGCACACTGGAAAAATGGTAGAAATATGACATTTATGGACTTAGTCTCTGACAGAACGTTAGTAACAATTGCATGCAAATGGGCCCATAGTCATACACAGCTTCTGAAAATTTGGCTGCAGATCAAGGACACCACGTGCTACAATATCATATAAACATTATAGCAAAAACGCGGCAATTATAGGATATGGAAGATTTGTTTGGAACCTCAGCAAATTGAACAGTAGGCATATAAACTTTTATTGTAAAAAGTTGACACCAGTGGAAGTTGGATACGGGCTTTTAAATGGTGCTTAATATGTTAGCTGTAAAGTAGTTTTATATTTTTTCTTGTTTATATGGTAGATGGTAGTGTTATAGTTACTTTCATCCCAAAACAAAGTTAATGCTTTTGTTTTATTAGAAATTAACCGCAAAATAAAAAGCCTAGTTGGTGCTAAAATACCTTATTTTGTAATTAAATGACGTCATGGAGCGTTACTTTATTTAGAAAATACATTAAAACTGTTTTTGTGCCTCTAAACAGGTGTTGAAATCACTGCAATAAGAAAAGTATGCCGATCCGATTGCTATTGTGTTTTCTACGCAGGGTTGATTTACCCCACCCACTTTTTATAACATGGGGGTATGCCAGTACCGGAAGTTGCCTGATACACACTTTAATCGATACATAAATATAACTGCTGACGAATGATTGAGTATATCATGTGCTATGCAAAACCAGAAGAGTTTTTAAAATTTGTATATAATCAGATATAATAACTAGCACTTGACTGTGATTATTTTGGTATATTGATGGGTGTTTTAAAATTGTTATAGAAGAGGAAACAGCATGCTTATAGTTTTGCTGCACTTGTCTACGATTAGCGTTTAAATAATCAATTTTGATGGTGCAAAAGAAAAATCGGCTTGAAAAATGCTTATACCTCCATAGCGAATGGAACTTAACAGCGTCTAATTTCCTGCTTGCTGCGTGGTTAAAATTGCATGGATTTTCGACCAGTGTCATTTTCTATGCCTATTCAAAGCTATATATCTTGACCGAACTAAGCGCTAATGATGTAAAATTTACATCAGCGGATAGACAAAAGCTAGACCTTTCAAAATATATATACTTATGGTACCGTAAATTCTATATTTGTAGAGATACAGCACGATTCTACGAACATAAAAAATGACCCTCGTAATTTATTTACTTATTATTCTGTATTTCTAATATTCATGTAGTCTTGTTTATATTACTATCTGTTTTGCTTTGTTCATAACTTGTTTAGTAGGCATATGTGATTGTATATAACCATGTTTATAAACTAATATGTTTATCTAGAATGTAGGGGAAGGGTCGAAACGAATTTTGTAAGAACTTGTGACTGAACCCCATTGCTGTACCCTTTATTTTGTGGTTTAAATCGACATCAGGAAAAGGCTAGGTATTACACTACCTTTATTTTGACATAAATGCGACGTATTTGGTATCAAAGTAGTAATGACTTGAAATCTAGAAATATTTTTTTTAGTCAGAAAAGTCAATAAATTTATATTTTAATTGTAATTTGCCACTTTTCGACTGGGTGGAAGCAGGGCTTCTCGGAAGTTTTGCCATCATATTTTAGATATTATAATCGAGCACAGACAATCTACTTAGTGATTGGTAAAACTGTTAACATAAAGAATTAATAAAATAACTTATTTAGGGGAACACATAAGCTTAGCGTCCAGTTTATGAGATATATGCAAACAGTGCAGACTCAGATCAGACGCCACAAAAGTGGCGTTTGATCAGGGTCTCTTCTTTTTGCTTACAGAATAATCTACTAAAATTCGGAAAAAAAACTCAATAACCCTTATGCTGAAATGGACTGGTTCAAATGATAAAAAAAGGGAAATATGAGTTAATCATGTATATGGACTTTTGGCAAAGTCTGGCATATTTATATGAGACAGCACATTGTGGATGTCCTTTAGTTCTTTGCCTACTAGTCTCATCTGATAAACTTTGGAAAAAGTTTGAACTCAGATCAGACCCGACTGATCTGCATCCAAACGGTTGACACCCTGATGGTATTCCTTAAAGACTTTCTAAAAAATCTGTTATAGAGGAAAAAAAAGAATGCAAAGTAACCCAGTGGGCAAAGAGTTAACGCTATGCCATCTGCGATTATTAACTTTTATTTATGATGTAATGCAGTATTACAACCAGTGGGACTATTCCAACCCTAATATCGGAATTGTGTCGCAGCAGGATTGTACGGAAGCATATTATGCGCAAGGAGAAAAACAGTCATCTTTTAGATGACATAGTTAAAATTCTGAATTCATTAGTTGAAATTACCAGACAACATGTGCATAACCATTTGAGCCGAAACACGGGATTTCCAACGACCAGCAACGCTTCAGATCAGCCTGCGCATACAGCAAAGCCTCAGATCAGCCTGCGCATACGCGCAGTCTGATCAGAGCCTTTGCTAATCGCTTAAATATTTTATGAGTGTTAGGCTACAGACTGAACAGCATTTGAAGTTTCTAAGCTTAAAAGGAGGCTGCACAGGCTCGCCTGAGTCTACACTTGTCAAAATGCCACATTGTTGGAAATCACATGTCACGGCTCAAAATTTTATCTGCTAGTGTCATCTAGTATCAACTTTTGGCCCAGATAAGGCCCGACAAAACATCTGACCTTATCTTGATCCAAACTGTCATGGTGGTATTCATGAGAGATGTTTGTTCCGAAAGTTTATTTAAAAGAATCAACAGACAATAAAAAGCATGACAGCTTCAAAATTTGCAGGTGTATATGTCACATAATGTAGATGGAACTTTGCAGACTTTTGTGTGACCTTGACTCCAAGGTCAAATTATGTATTTTCTTGCGTCTCCTTAAGACATTGCAGCATCAAAATTTGTATGCATATATAACGTGATGAAGAGGGTACTTGACAAGATATCGTGTGGTCTTGTCCCTAGGTCAAGGTCATAGGTAAAAATGCGGGTATTTACGTGAGGATGTTACGGAAATCATAATTTTGCAAGATTGTGAACGTTCAGTGTCTTACGCCAATTCCAATACATACGACTGGAACACATAAATCTCTTATAGACGGGGGTCTATTCTCAGAGGAATAGTATAAAGTGGCTGTATATTAAAAAGTGTAAGAATAATGTATTACTTAATTGTCACGCTATACCATATATCACTAATCGTGACAATTTGTTATTGAGATGGATTTTACACTGTTTAACAGCAGCTGACTTGTGTTTGAGCGGGTTTATTACGGTCACGGTTATGGAATATGGAATGCTTTTTTAAGCTCACCTGAGGCAGAGCAATATGCCCTGGTGGATATTGTGATCGTTCCGTCCGTCGAGCACATACGCGGACCCAGAAAGTTTTGTCAGAGGGGGTCCAAAACTGAAAATGTTTTTTTTTTTTTTTTTGTTTTTTTTAATTGAGGGGATGGAGAGAGGATCCAAATTTCACTTAAAAGAGGGCCGTCATCGGCCCGCCAGCGAAACGCCATTGAGATGGAGTTTCGCTGGCGTGCCGATAATGGCCCACCATTAAATAATCGATTGGTAGCTTTTATATTTTTAGGGGATCCAGATCAATATTGCTAGGAAACCCTATATTTTTGTGATTTTTCAGGGGGACCCCCTGTCCCCCCCCACCCTCTGGATCCGCCTATGGAGCATCGTCAGTAATTGCTATGTCAAAAGACACCTCCTACACTACTGGCTGGATTTAGATCAAACTTGGCAGGGGAATGATTCTTAAATTGTCTGCACTGATAACTGTTCAAATGGTTCCAGTCCATTACATAGCTAGGTCAAATGAGCTAAAATAGATTTTCGGAATTTAAAAAAACATTTCTTGTCTGAAACCATGATGCCTAGAGCCTTGTTATTTAGCATGTAGCATCATCTAGTAGACCTCTATAAAATTCTGATCAAATTATGGCCCTTGGGGCAAAAAGAACCATGCGTCGAGGAGACATATTTTACATAGACTTACATAGCAGGGAAATCATACATGAAGAAATCTTCTTGTCTAAAACACTAAACCTAGAGCCTTGATATTTGGTATATGTAGCATCATCCAGTTTGTTCAAAATATGGACCTCGGTCTAAAAATGGCCCCGCTCCGGGGACCACATATTTATAATAGTGTGTTTTTTTTGTGTGATTTTTTTTAGTCTGCAACCACTGGGCCAAGATATCCAGAAAGAACGATAACTCTAGGTGTAACCTCTCAATATTTAGTCTGCGTCTTATACCACGGTGTTTGTTGCTCTGGCGAGTCTGCGTCTGAACCTTCGATGCTCGCCTGTTTGATAAATACCAAAGCCTCTAATGTTGGACCATAAAAAAAACATTATTAGGTTTTAAGACAATATTTCAGGGGCAGTTCCAGGATTTCTGGAAAGGAGGTTCATGTGTATAAAGGGGTGGGGGTTCGTTTTTCTGAATTTATCTAGTTTTTCTTAAATATTCCATGAAAATGAAAATATTTTGGTCTCATGGAGACAACTTGATTATTTCAATTTAATAGGATTTTTGAAAACGGGGGGGGGGGGGGGGGCAGGAGGGGGTTTCGAGCGAACCCCCTGTACCCCCTCTGGATTCGACAATGCATTAGCAGAAAATGTATAGCAATATGAATAAAAGCGTTGTTGCACTGCAGCTACATTTGTATAGGTGAGCTCTCCCTTCGCAAGTTCGCTTGCAAGATCACATCGTAAGTTTATAAACAGATCTGAATCCAGTGTGTTCATAATTTCTTTGGCTTGACAGGTACTTTGATAATCGAGAGCTCATTGCACAGATGTATGTACATTTGAAATTAGATGAAACAGCTTGATAGCCTCGTTTTCGAACTCATATATGGAGCAGCTCATGCGATTTTGGTACTTATGAGTATGAGCAACCATTAAGTGTCAGACAACAGGCTTTAATCGTTTTACAGCCTTCAAACATGCGCTGATCTAGGGGGTGGGGGCAGGGGGTCCGGACCCCCCCCACCCCCCCCCTGAAAATCACAAAGCTATAGGGTTTCTTAGCAGTACTGTTCCGGATCCCCTGAAAAATCACAAAGCTTCCAAGCGAGCATTCAATGTTGGGCCAACGTCGGCCCGCCAGCGAAACGCCATTTTAGCAAGGACTTAGAGACTCGTTAACTTAATTGATAATAATAAGTCCGTTCTTGGCTTTTAAGAACTAAGTCCAATATGTGGAAGTAATTCCTGGGCATCAAATTACTAATATACAATTGCTCTCTGGTTACAACTAAAACAAATTATATCTTAAGACAAAGGAAGATCCTCAGGAAAATGTCGTCAAAATTGCTCCGTAGCAATAAGAGTCATTAAAATAATGACATTATATACGACTTGCGGATATTAGGCAGCATATGAAACGTGAAAAAAATGTGTGTGTGATTATTAAACAGCTACAAGTATAACCTATTCACAACTGCACTGAACGCGGAGTACATTTATGCCAACTCGTGAGAGTTTGGTCATTATCGCGCAATTTAATCCCCAGCATGCGCGGATCCAGAGGGGGGGGGGTAGGGGGTCCGGACCCCCCTGAAAAATCACAAAAATATAGGGTTTCCTATCAATATTGGTCCCGATTCTCTAAAAATCACAAAGCTACCAAAGCAGCATTCAATGTTCTGCCGTCACCGGCACGCCAGCGAAACGTCATTTAAATGGTTAAGGTCCGATGATGGCCCGCTTATAGTGATATATGGATCCACCATCCCCCTCATCAACTAAAAACAAAAACAATAATAATGTTGTCAGAGTTGGACCCCCCTGACAAAAATTTTCTTGATCCGCGCATGCCCTGACACACGAAGCTTTGAGGCCATGTTGCGACCTTTGTAAGATGAGTCACGTGGTATAATCGCGGTTAAAATTCACAAGAGCGCACGACAAGTCTTAAAATAAGAGGGCCCTACGGCCCTGGGTCGCTCACCGGAGTCCTGGCCCATGACTAGATGATGCATTGGCCTGTGGCTAAGGCGATATGATATGATTTAAAATATATTTCAGATCTATTTTAAGCTCTGGTAGCCATGTTGTTCAGCCAAGCTGAACCTTCTGATTAGCTTAAGTCTAGGAGAACACGACGACCATTTCTGTGAAATTATTTTGATTTTAGACCATTGGTTCAGGAAATTAATTTGAAGATATATCTTATCTAGAGCTCTATCAACTCTTTTTTCGGTGGAGCAAAACCATTTGTGCAATTTTGGTAGAAGGCATCATGAGGAACATTTCTGTGAAATTATTTTAAATTTGGACCACTGGTTCAGGAGAAGAAGTAATTTAAAGACATTTCTCATCTAGAGCTCTGGCGACCACTGTATTAAGCCTAGCCAAACTGTTTGTGCAATTTTGGTAGAAGCCATCATGGGGAACAACTCTGTGTAATTATTTTGAATTTGAACTGGTGGTTCAGGAGGAAATGTCAGTAAAACATTTCTTATCTAGAGCTCTGGCAGCCCTTTTGTTCAGTGTAGCAAAACCATTTATGTAATTTTGGTAGAAGGCATCACGAGGAATAATTTTGTAAAATTATTTTGAATTTGGACCAGTGGTTCAGGAGGAGATGTCGTTTAAAGATATTTCTTATCTGGAGCTCTGGTGGTCCCTTTGTTCAGTTGAGCGGAACAATTTGTGCAATTCTGGTGAAGGGCATCATGAGGAACAAAATTTGTTAAAGGGCATCATGAGGAACAATTCTGATAAATTATTTTGAATTTGAACCATTGGTTCAGGAGGAAATGTCAACAGGAAAAATTTCCTATCTAGGGCTCTGGCAGCCCATTTGTTTTGTGGAGCGAAACTATTTGTGCAACATTTGGTAGAGGGGAACATGAAGAATAATACTGTGAATTTATTTCAAATTTGGGCTAGTGGTTCAGGAGATGTCGTTTAAAAGATTTCTTATTTAGAGCTCTGGCGGCCCTCCTGTTCAGTGGAGCAAAACCAGTTATGCAATTTTGAAATTGGGCATTATGGGGAACACTCATGTGAAGTTATATGCAATTCAGACCAGTGGTTCAGGATGAGATGTCGTTTAAAGAAAACGTTTAAAGACGACTGACGTCGGACGCCGGACGAAGACCGATTACAATACCTAACCTTGAGCCTTCGGCTCAGGTGAGCTAAAAATAACTTATTCAGGTATGTGACAAATGTGACTTTCTATTTATTGTGGCTCTACAATAAATCATTTTATAACATAAACATACAACGATATGTTAACTTATGAATCCAAAATGTCAATAAAATGATAGTAATACATTAAAATATATACTCTCCACTACATTGTTGATAATGTTGTATGTGACCCATCAAGCACAGAAGAAAGGACTTTGGTCCAAAGACACGGTTTTATATCCATATGCTTTTTACAAAATTATTCCATAAATATTTCCCAAGGAAGCCAAGGAATAATTTTGTTATGTGAGACGTTCTCAAGTACAATACCGGGTTTTCATAACATTGTAATCTCTCTTGCTAGCTATATAGGGTGACACCTTCGTCACAAATTACAAGAAGATGTGTTTGGGAAAAATTGTTTCGTTATGTTCTGGAAGTACATGAGGGTTGTGTAGATTGTCTGCTGATATGCGACATGACTGGGAATAAATGGCAAAACGCCTTTCATCTTTTCCCTCAGTGCTCTTTTGGGAACAACTTAATTGAAAGCGCTCCATAGCATTCTTTGGTTCTTGTTTTCTGGACCAATAAACCTTTCACTCACATATACCAGGCCTCGGGGTAATAAAACTTTAGTTCATTATCAAACTCAAAATAAAGCGCAATGATTGGCTGCTTGCGGCCACGTGTCCACAAGCAACCAATCATTGCGCTTTATTTTGAGTTTGAGGCTGCACCTCGAGGCCAGGTTCATTCTCTCTAACAGCATGTACAGTCAGTCTTTGGTGCTTTTTTGCGCTGATAGTAAGCAACTCTTCTTTCGCACAGTAATGTGATGGCAGATCTAGCTTCTTGCCAGGCTTTATGTATGGTTATAAGTCCAGATGCTTCAATTGTTGCTGAATAACTAAAATTGCTTCCAGGTGCAAAATAGTAAGTGAGTATGATCAGGAAATACCACAATCACAAACCGCAGACAACACCATGGCACCGCGAGGAAGAGCCGCCCAACCATTACGAGACACCAGGAAGACAATTTAAGCTAAGCAACCAGCTCTCTCTTCCCCATCAAGATGATTGCAATACTAGAATGGACATAAAGTAACGTACACCAAAACATAGAACAATTACAGATGCCAACAATGGGAGTAACAATAAACAAAAAGTCAACAACAACAGAACCACCGCCTTAGAACGGACAGCAGCCTAAGCCACCGGGGGGGGGGGGGCTTAAATGCATTTTACTGGTACCAAATCTTCGCCCAAGATTGTTTGTTTCAGAAATGCTAGGTTTGCTGAAATTCTTTGTGGTTTCTCTTGAAATAGTACAGACACAGCGCCTTGACTACCTTAAATGCCTGTCAAGGCAGTTTCTTCATGATCAAGACTGACAAAGGCAGCTAAAGTAAACACGTCTAAGTCAAACTGGCTTGGCATTAGAACCTTTCCGTTACTTGACTGTACTATATCGCTGACCATGTCATTATGGTATCCCTGAAGCACATTGTAGCTATTGGCTAATACATAATAGTTAAAACTTGTGATAAGTTCTCTGATCTTACACTTACCATGGATACATTGTGCATACAAAATATGAAGTGGCGTCCTCTTGCTGTCATTGTGAACATTTAAATACATAATTTGATGCAACACTCCCATATTTCACCTTTTATTATTTGCCCTGCTTTCATATTGATCAATTCCCCTATCGATATTATCTTTAACCGCATTCGATGTGTTACTATCATTATACGATTTAGGATCAAAGTTGAATAAAACCACCAACGATTCTTAATAAAACTTCAGATACTGGTGTTTTTGTAAAATGACTGTTTAAGACCATTATCGTCAGAAAACTTGCCCTTCAAGCGAAAGCACATTTGTCAACGAAGGTGATCTTGTCAGGCAGATCACTCTGTTGTTTAAAAACAAAAAATAAGTTTAAAAAGGCACGCAAACAAGTTTATATATCAGTCTAGTCCCTGAATAAACTTCTGAAACAATTTCAATGTCATCAACCTTTTCTGGCTTACAGTTCAGGTAAAATACTACTGTACCCACTGTTGGCTTTTTTCTTCAAAAGTTGACCAATTTAGTGTATTTTCTAGTCTGTATTATACAAATTTGATGTTCAGCCATTCTATAGTGACATAAAGTATATATTCAACCTCCTTTCTTTATTATTAACATTTGAGCCCCAAAAAACAAACAAACAAGAAGCAAGCTGTTGCAGCTAATCTAATGTGTATACTCATTTACGCTAAAATTTGCCGCCATGTTGGCGGCCATCAGGGACTCGAATAATTTGCAGATACTTCTAATACACAGAAAAACCAACAAAAAACACAAAATAAACATAAAACTGCAACAATACAAACAATGCCATAAATTGTTGTGTTAGTATTTAACGTCCCACCAACACGTAAGGTCATATGGAGACGGGGCCACGGCTTAAAGTCTCATCCGACAGACTAGAGAAGAAGACAATGCCATAAAACGTTGAAGATGACATACTCTATTCGGCTTATATGAACGAACTTACTGGGCTTCAATAGTGTATATATAATCGAAGGACCTTATTTATGCATTGCTATTTTAAAATGTTCTTTTACGGAAGCTTGCAGCTGACAATAAAAACGGAAGTCCTCCTGGAATAATGTAATTCTGCCCATTATGTTTACATAAAAGACTTTTATAGACTGTCTTGTCATTCCATTATAGTGAATAAATGATGCCAATTTTAATTACGCCATGTTATTTGAAAAAATGTCTATGCCTTAAGCGAGTTACATATACGCAGAGTAGCCTGCACTTCTGTGCAGCTGCTCAGACAGTATAATTGCTTTTGCTACATCTAACATTTTCAATTTTCAAGTTAGTCTTATTATTTAGCCGTGGAAACCGGAATTGTTTCAAATAAACATTTCTGCGCAAAGCTGTTTTTTTTATCATATGACGTCGCGTCTGGGAGTGTAATACCGTCCTGCATTAAAATCGATAGTTGCTAGTGGTCAAAGCAAAATTACCAATTACAATTGTTGGCATTTTAACATTTGTTAGCATGATAAATAAAACAGCTGAGAGACTTACGAGGGTCATTTGGAAAGTTCTTAGCATGGCATCATAACTCCACAATGCGTTGATAAAATGCTATCAAATAATACATTTTTGGAAACTAGAATTAAACGGCTACTTGATAGTTTGATTTTTTGTCGAAAAGGGATTTGGCGTGCACGTGCAGCGCATGATCAAAATGAGTAGGGGTTTATATACTGGCGGAAATTTTAAGCAAAATACTTGGAAAAAAGAGGAGGAAAATTGGGGACCTTATTTGCGATCATGATTTGACATATTGACGATTTGGAGCAAACTTATTTTTTATTAGAATATATTATGCGATCACTGCTTGCACGACTACCACCTTTACATTCGGCAAATGTTGACTAAAGGAATAATGATATACTCTCATTTTTCGCATTTTCTTTATACTTTTAGTATAAATTGTGTCACCACAGGAGCACGAAAAATGCCTATTGAGTATATGTTTTGCTTTACTTGTAGCAAACAATGCATAAAAAGTATTTCGTCGCTCAAAAAGTGTGGCTTGTTTAGTTCTGTATTCAAGAAAATTATTCCTAATAACACTACCCCTACTTTTCAATGAGTGGGTGGGGTAACTTAACCCCTCACATTTTGTCGATGGCATGAGAACTTCTCATGATATCGCGTTAACCATCACAAAATTGATTATTTTCTACTCTCAATATATTTTTACTGTCTTGTTTGCCACGGTTTTCAATAGAATGAACCAGAACGTCAACTTATAGCTAAACTTACTCTGACCCATGGGAAGATTATACGAGTTATCTTCCCTTTGTTCGGGTTTACAAAATTTATTTTGGTTTCAATACTAAGAACATAAAGTGTGCTTGACAAAAATACCAACGCACCGCATTTTTAAGCTACTGTTGGTTATATATTTTCAAAATATCTGCATTGTGACATGCGATTTTTAGTCGAAAAAATTAGCACACTGATTTGCTTTCTATACGGTTTAGGTATTGCTGTACCAGTATTAAGTTATTAGAAGCATCCAACTCGCTCATCAATTGTATAATAACTGTACCAGATTGTGGCATACCAAATGGTACATTCATGAGCTATTGTTAATGTTCTGCACATTTTTCAAAAGGTAAAATAGTATATTTTCTAATGAAATTTTGCGTTTTCCAGTATACAAACAGTACATGTATTCACAATAATATATTTCGTGTCTGCATTATAATATCCTCGTGTAATTTGTGCCATAATATAGAAGAAAGATAGCATTTAAAATGATACCAAACATGATAGGGTTTGAAAATCTGCTACTGAGATAAAAGACCATGCTAAGAACTTTCCAAATGCCCCTCGTACAGCAAGAAAAGTCTTTATTTTTCAGTATTTCAGTTTTTATGAGCAGTTGAAATTTCGTGCTCAGTTGAGTTGAGCATGGAAAAAGTTGTATAGCCTCGGGCCCAGTCTTATCTTTACAAAAATAATCATGCGCTTAGCATGATCAATTAAATCACATGGGTCACACTATTATAATGTCAAATGGTAAAATTGGGTTAACGTTAAGTCGATTTACTAGTCATGAAAAAACTTATTTATACCGTCTACGAACAGCTTAGGCGACGACCAGCCTGTATACCCACATAGTCTGATCAAATCAATGTCTGTTCACTGCTTGGTAGTATATGTAGGATGTTATTGTTATATCCAAATTTTCAGGATTTTAGCTAGCCCCCGTAGCTGAGCATGCTGACTATATGTTTAACGTGAAAAGGCTCAATAGATGATATGTTACGGCTAATCTTGACAAAGCTAAATTAATAGACATCTAATAGATGATCAAAGCCGATCCGATTTCCCTTACATAATTCTGCTCTATATTTAGTTAATAAAGATTCACTTTCATGATATTGGCAAGCTCGTAATAAGAGTTTGTTTCTAATCATATAGGCGCACAGCAAAAGTTCGGACGAGCCTGCGCATACGCACAGTCTCGCCAGAACTTTCGCTATCAGCACACACTAAGTTGAGAAGTAGTTTAGGCGTTAATCCATTACATATCTAGAACCACTATAGAGACCATATGCATGTAAAATAGGAATGCACGTCTATGAGATACATGTAGGAAGATAGTTCACTTCAATACAAGTAGGCCTTGAGCTGGCTATAGACCCCCCTCCCCCCCCAGGGGGAATTTTGTACACTATGATTTTCTGAAACTACATTATATAAGACACAAAATAAAAGATGTTAGCCCTCTGAGAGTGGCAGCGTTAACGTGTAACATCACGTTATATACGTTACCCCCAAAAATATTATTAAATGTCCCTGATAATGTCTCAACCATGACATGTTCGTACATATTTGCATGCTGACACAGGTTTATGATCTTCTTATAACACAGTTACATATTTTTCGTATTAATTTTATAAATATCTTGAGCTATTACCGTTATATACGTTACTTAATGTTTCCTACGTTATTTCCGAGTATCGGTATGGTATTTATTGAATATACTTGTATTACATCTGTCACAGAATATATTTAATCTATAAGACTGCTACTTAAATGATTTAAGTTCTTTATTATGGTCGCTTTCACTATTTTTCAGGCCCATGTTATGTATGTTACCTTCAAAATAGCATTAAACATTCTAGTTAATGTCTCTCACAAGCCCTGTTTATACTTATTTGCATGCTGGCACAGGTTTATGTACTTCCTCTAACAAGGTTTACCTATTTTAAGTATTCATTTAATAAATGCCCCGAGCTTTAACTGTTATGTGTGTTACCAAATGATACATAAGCTATTCTGAGTATCTGTATAGCAGTTGTTGACTATACATGTATAAAGTCTGTCAGAGAATCTAAGAAATGGACAGCTCAGTTCTGGGCAGGGTATATGGATATAATTCAGATGGTGTTCACACTGAATAGGGCTACAAAGAAAACAACTTTGAATTGCATGTCAGCTCTATCTGTATGCATTGTTCCCAATGTTAATTGCAAACGGTCACAACAGATACGCACAATATGTACCTGTGTAACTGATACACATATAAATTTATCTGATACACATCGCAGATGCAAAGAACTTCTCGAACAAAATGGGTTTATTGTGACACGACCAATGGTTCTTTGCTTGAGAAATGCTTTTGAGATAGCTATGAGGCAAACAATAAAGAGGTATTATAGGCTTCAGCAACTAGAACTACGCTTCGTACTACAGATGGAATGGTGTATCACTCATCACATCAGAGCTCAATATATTGAAACAACTCTTCAATGCACTGAAATGAAATACGAATACTAGAGGCAGTTTCAGGCTTCACCAATCCTTTTAGTTCTAGTTTTGAAGACAATGAGCTGTGCTTTTTTGTCTTTCGGTGTTCCTGCTAAGCCTGGCATAGCTAATATCTTATTGAGGCTGATGACATTGGCAGGAAGGCTGTTGTAGACTGCATTGAACCACTTTTAGTTAAAAAAATCTGTCTTTCACAACCCCATATAATGCTACAAGCTAATAAAGTTTTGAGGTTTGCGAGGTCAAGCAATCAGATATTGTCCAATTTACAAAACATAAACAGCCAGCAGCTAAGGGCTTAAAGGAGCGTCTTTGGTCAGCATGACGTCTTTCTATTGGACATATTGTTGACCTTGAGTTGACACTTCGGTTCCTTCTGGGACCTGTACCATGGTCACTGTCAACTCCTCATAGAATTTCCAACAAAACTGCCAAGTCCAAACTTCTGCATGGCTTGCAATCACACATTGAACCAACATTAGATTGGCCATGTAGTGCTGCACATAACTTTGATGTTAATGCCATAACTACAGAGCATAATAGCTTTTCCTGTCACCTTCAAGGATCTGATGGCACCAATATTCAACCAGGCACTAAAGGCAGGGCATGTTGGTTTTGTCACTTATAAATAGCAGCAGTCTATAAAGTCTCAGAAACGTCTTAGAAACATTCAAGTGGGGGGAGGGGTTCTCTATCAGTATAAATGGCAGCAGTCTATAAAGTCTTAAATTTCTAGTGGGGGGAGGGGTTCTCTATCAGTATAAATGGGAAGGAAACAAATGTTACACGTTAACGCTGCCACTCTCAGAGGGCTAACATCTCCATGTACACATATACTGATAGAGAACTATCATTACCTGGGTGTTTTGTTCAACACTGGTGTATGCAACAAAAGGTGCACCTTCTGAATGCCAACAACATTGGCAAGGATATGGGGGAAGAGATCTACAGTAATACACTGTTTAACAGATTGTGACACTACCAATGTGCCGATGTGTTAGTACCACAGAAAGGTTGTTCCTACCAAACTGATAGAGAACCCCTCTCCCACTAGTTCATCAACATTCTAAGCAGGGTAGGAAAACAAATAAAGAACTGCTCTAAGCACTCATCGGTGATATGAAGCCCTAACATTTGCTATTTATGTAATTGTGAATAAGCTGCAGTACGACATGTTTCTGAAAAGAGTACCAAAGCCATACACATATACTTACTATTTCAAATGGTATGAAAATGAGATTACCTCCAGCCTGCTTTTCTGTCCTTAAGATGTACATACAGAGATTGAACTATCAAGTCTTTCCCATGAAAACAAGTGAGCCTATTCAGATGTGGACAAAATGTGTGTAAAATAAATGGGAAGGAAATCAAGTACCTCTGGGTGAAAGAAAACTTGATTGTACCCTAACAAAAGAGCCACATAATTGTATTTTACATTTTGTGTGATATGGGGTTACCATGTTCAAAACTCAACAACTCGAACCATATAAAAGATAAAAAACAATATTTGCAGTTTCCAAAAGGTACATAAACATACTTTAATACAAAATGAGTTAGTAAGCACGTTCACATTTAAAAAAAAAATCAAACTATATTAGTTTCATAAATCATTTCTATAGGAATATGGAAAAAAAAGTAACATACGTAACACTTTGGGTGACTATTTGTTTTCAAAGGTCCATATCTGTGATGCAAAAATAGCTTATGTGGATGATATAGCCAATTTGTAAATCTTACCTTATGGTTTGCACTTTTCAGATGTCATGTCATTTACTAAAACTATCAAAGATGTTGATGGGTAATATATACCTTGTATTGGCTGTTACAAGGTAATGGTGCCATAACCAGAATGCTAGCATATTGCAAAATCCTTGCAAGATGAATCTGATAGAGGATTAATATGCTGTTTAGAAAAATTCTTTAAACACTTGGATAATATACAAAGATTTGCTCTATAACTTCTACCTGATGGGGTTTCTTTGATCTTTTAAGTTGTTACTCGCATATTGCACTGTATGTTACAAACTTTCCTTGAGTATTATGTTAACTATATTTGATGTCTCTATAAAAGAAAAGAGGGTTTATGGTAGTTTATGTTTTGAGTTACTTCCCCAGCAAATGAGCCAGAGTAAAAAGAAGTACATGGGCCTGTGCCAGCATGCCAATACGTACAAGCATGTCGTGTTGGAGACCATATCTTAAACGTTTAATGGTATTCAGAGAGTAACGTATGTAACCTGGGCTGTAAAATAGTGTAAGACACCATAATAAGGAACTTTAATTCATTTGAATAGCAACCTTATAGATTTACTACATTCACTGATGGATGTAATACATGTATAGTCAATAACTGCCATACTGATACTTGGAAATAACATATGAAACACTAAGTAACATATACAACGGCAAAAACTCAAGAAATTTATAAAATAAATGCTAAAATTCTGTAACTGTGTTATAAGAAGTTCTTAAACCTGTGCCAGACTTCAAAAAAGTCTGAATATGTCATGTTGGAGGCATTTTCAGGAAAATTTAATGTTATTTTGTGGGTAACGTACGTAACATGATGTTACCCGTTAATGCTGCCACTCTCAGAGGGCTAACATATTTCATTTTGTGGCCTTTATAATGTAGTATCTAGAAATCATAATGTACGAAATTCCCCCTGGGGGAGGTGGGGTCTATAGCCAGCGCGAGGCCTAGAGAATTACATTTTACATTTTTGTGTGATATGGGGGTACCATGTTCAACATCTAATAACTCAAAAAGTATATAAGATAGAAAAGTAATGTTTGCAGTTTTGAAAAGGTTATTAAAAATTCTTTAATATGATACCAAATTAATGAACATAAACTGGTTTCAATAAAATTTAAGACAAACTACATTAGATGCATTTATCATTTAAAAGGGGGTTCAATTAAAAAATGTAACATACACTACATCCGGGGTGACTATATTTGTTTTCAAATGTCAAAATCTGTGCCCTAGTGATAGCTTACTTAGAAAATATAACCAATTTGGTAATCTTACCTCATCTTTTGCACTTTTCTGAAGTCTTAAAAAGAATTTTAATTATCAAATATTTTGTAGGGTAACGTATGTAACAGGCTGTTACAGCTTAACGCTGCCATTGTCAGAGGGCTAACATGTTGCAAAATCCTTGCAAGACATTGGGCTTTATGATAAATATGGTCTACAAAATTCCCCCTGGGGGGGAGGTAAACCATATCCAGCCAGTGGCCTAAAGACACCATTGAAAGTGTTGATGCACTTAGCACGCTAAACTTTGCACAACTTTGCAAACAGTGTAGACCCAAAACGATTTAAAATTTTCAATCAGTGTCGCCTTATAATGAATTGAAATAATGGAACGGTTTGTTCAACACGACTATGTATTATTCGGCTATTTGGTCACTGTCTAGCAACGCCCCCAACTTGTTCCTATCTCCGTTAGCTTTACAAGAAACCGGGACATTGCACACCGCGTGGCGCCGATACAGTAACCAAATATTTTTATAGCTAGGTAATAAGGGTGATTCCCTATCAAGAACAAGAATTCGTACACCCTTTTACGGTATATTTCATGGGCGGATCCAGAAACCTCCGTCAGGGTGGGGTCCTTTTTTAGTCATCGACTTACAAAAATGTACTAGTTTCATAGCGGGCCGTACGGACCTTCCTCTAGAAGCAATTGGACACATGTATTTATTGGTCTACCATTTAGCCGGTGCAAAATTGCATGCATACATCGAATGCCCTCACTAATTCCTATACTCACATCGGGTAGGTGACAATCGAAAACGCCAATACTATCGAGGAACGTAGATCAAAAATCAATTGAAACAGTGTTTTCGATTGGCATTTGTCGCCCCACTGGCGACAATTGGCAATCGAAAACACTGTTTCTATCGATTTTTGACCCGCGTTCATCGATTTTTGATAACGTTTTCGATTGCCGCCTATCCGGTGTGATACGTTTTGAGGCTTCGCTGATTGCCTCTATCGAAGTACCAGAAGCTAATGAGAGGCGTTATACCAGACAATAAACGTGTCCACATATTATATGGGCCTCCACCCGAGAAACCCTGTCTTCGGAGTTTCTGACCAAGCAAGGCTCAAACCAGACTGGCCCCGAGGTTATAAAACTTTTTCCATACTCAACTCAGCTGAGCACGAAGTTTATCCTGCTCATAAATGTTAAAATGCCAACTATTGTTGGCATTTTAATATTTATTAGCATGATAAATGCTACATCTGAGAGACTTAAAGCAAGAAACGTCTTCATTTGTCGGTATTTTAATTTTTATGAACAATTGAAATTTTGTGCTCAGTTGAGTTGAGCATGAGCATTTTTTCATAACCTCAGATCCTGATCAGCTACAGAGACTAGCTAGATTAATGAAATTATGCATGGAGCAAGTTTGACTACTATACTCTCAAGATATTGAAAAAAAGTGCTGATTTGACTGCGCGGATGCGCAGGTTGATCTGTGCTTTTGTCGTTTGGCTGCAATAAAGTTTAACTTAGATTTTCTCGCGTAGATGCCTTATAATGTAACTACAATGTACCCATTTACAATCATTGTTACTAACCTTAATTAGCACAAACTTCTATCTGATAGACAATTGAGGTACACAGCTACACTGTACCCATATACAATCATTGTTACTAACCTTAATTAGCACAAACTTCTATCTGATAGACAATTGAGGTACACAGCTACACTGTACCCATATACAATCATTGTTACTAACCTTAATTAGCACTAACTTCTATCTGATAGACAATTGAGGTACACAGCTACACTGTACCCATATACAATCATTGTTACTAACCTTAATTAGCACTAACTTCTATCTGATAGACAATTGAGGTACACAGCTACACTGTACCCATATACAATCATTGTTACTAACCTTAATTAGCACTAACTTCTATCTGATAGACAATTGAGGTCATCATCTGATGTGTTTAATTGGACATATTCTTGCACATGCTAATTACATGTACATGGAGAATACATCATTCAAAAAGAATCCTCAGTATGCGGACACATTTGATGAGCAGGCGTAACTCTGTGACCATTGTGATTCTGCTGTGCCAATCGAATACATACCATTACATTTTTATGTGGTGTTTAGGGTTGTATAAATATGATGAAATTTGTAGATTTTATTCTTTTAGAAGACATATAAACCAGAGGATCATTGGTCCTGAAGCGCGCACCTGACTACTGAAGAGCTGTTATCTCGATCATTTGATTGAAATTCCCTATCCTATCTCGCTCATTTGATTGAACTTTCCTGTCCTATCTCGATCATTTGATTGTAATTCTCTATATTATCTTGATCATTGGATTAAACTTTCCTATCCTATCTTGATTATTGTATTGAAGTTCCCTATCTTATCTCGATCATTGGATTGAAGTTTCCTATCTTATCTCGATCATTGGATTGTAATTCCCTATCATATCTTGATCATTGAATTGAAACTCCCTATCATATCTTGATCATTGGATTGAAGTTCCATATCATATCTCGATCATTGGATAGAAATTCCCTATCACATCTCAATCATTGGATTTAAGTTCCATATCATGTCTCGATCATTGGATAGAAATTCCTTATCACATCTCGATCATTGGATTGAAATTTCATATCTTATCTCGATCATCGGATTGAAATTCCATAATTATCTCGATCATCGGATTGAAATTCTCTCTCTTATCTCGATCATTTGATTGAAATACACTATCATATCCGATCATTGGATTGAAATTCCATATCTTATCTGGATCATTTGATTGAATCTCCTTATCTAATCTCGATCGTTGGATTGAAATTCCTTACCTTATATCGATCATTGGATTCACTTTTCTTATCTCGACATTTGGTTTGAAATTCTCTATCTTGTCTTGATCATTGGATATAAATTCCCTATCATATCTCGATCAATGTTTTGAAATATGCTATCTTATTTCGATCATTGGACGAAATTCCTTACCTTATGTCGACCATTGGATTGAAATTCCATATCTTATCTCGATAATTGGATTGAAATTCCTTACCTTATCTTGAACATTGGTTTGAAATTCCTTACCTTATATCGATCATTGGATTGAAATTTCTTATCTCGATCATTTTGAAATACCCTTTCTTATCTTGATCATTGGATTGAAATTCCATATCTTATCTCTTACACGATTACAGACTCTTATTAGGTCAGAACATGCAAATGCAGCAAAAACTAATTCGTCTGACATTTCTGCAAAATAATAGAGGCGGAATGTGTATGCAATGGAATGTCTTCGACACTATTTTTTTTTTCATTTTAAGTTATTGTAAATTCACAAATTTTTGCGAGGGTTTTATTTTCATGATTTGGCAAAATCACTCTCAGACTGCCGTTTACTGATGAAGGTAAAACATGCTCCAGTCGCAAATATATCCACACAATCTGATCAAAACATTGTTCATATAGCTGAGTTGATAATATATATGGGATCTTACATGAGTGCTCATGTTTATTTAACGAGTTGGGGAACAGAGATAAAATGCGAGGCTTGCCGAGCATTTTATCTCTTTTTTGCTACGAGATTATCAAATTCAACAATACATATGTACAAGAGCACGACTGTTAGATTCTATTTATCATATGGCATTAAGATTACATGTACTTTGAGATCTCATTTCTGCCATAAAAACGTTATAATTTTGTCATTATGTACGCAACGTTGTTATGGACGTCATAACGTTTCTCGAAAATCTGTAGACCATTAGTGGTAACCACTAACGGTTTATCGATTTTATTGCATAGTGTTATTTCACTCGAAGACGCGACGTCATATGATAAAACAGGTGTTTCATATTTATCAAATTCTAAAACATCTCTTTATCTGCACAGGCTTGTTAAACCTTATTTATCATCTAACATTCGTGCTCTTGTATTATTGAATTTATTAAACTCGTTGCGAAAAAGAGATAAAATGCTCGGCAAGCCTCGCATTTTATCTCTTTTCCCCAACTGGTTTAATAAATTCAATTAAACATGAGCACTCATGTAAGATCCTCAATCTATTGTCTAATAATGGTAACATTTTTTTGTCTGACGTGACACTTAAATGGGCTTAGTAGCGAAAAGAGCCCTGATATTTTTTACGGAACAACAAAGGAGCAGATCGGCCTGTGCAAATGCCTTTGTTGTTATACTGTCTGGAAAACTATAATAACTATGTGTTTCTTGAACAACCCCTGGGCCCGCACTATAATATTGAATGGCCCTTATGATATACGCACAAGAGCAATTTACATATATTCCCTTGACCTGTACACGTCAGATTAAAATTGCAAGACCCGTGGGTCTGCACTATATTGCAAAACCCTTGTTTTGTGCGTTAGATTAAAATTGCATGACCCTTGGTTCTGCACATTATTGCACAACCCTTGGGTCTGCAAAATAATCAATTTGTGAGTCTTGCATGGATCTTTGGTCTGCACTATAATCTTGCATGACCCTATGATCACTATTTTAGTCCTTCCGTCCTTGATCAGTTAGTAAAACTGCTCATAACTCTTAAATAACTTGGTATAGTCCGTCCAGTTAAGAGAGACTGGGCGGTTCTTAGCAAAGACACACCTGTGGACATTTCCATTTAAAACTCGGTAAGAGTGTATTCATTCACCTGTGAAACGTTTAAAACCTATATACCTGTAGTAGTTTTCAGCCCATTAAGAGAAAAGGGCATTTGGATTGCAAGGAGACTGACCGGTCTAGATATATGCGCTGATATATAATGTTCGAAATTTCAACTATTCAAATTATCATTCTGAATTAAATAATGGTCCACAATGAAATTTTAATCACACTTAATTTGTACTATAAATTGGTCAGCACACGAGATGATGTTTCTAATTACATCGCGTGTGGCGAAGGCTCTGACGAGCCTGCATAGCATAGCACATACATGGCATCGCCATAGTTTCGTTTCTCGCAGCCGCAAAGTATGAAAGTTGAAGAACACTCTGAACAGCTTTTAGACAACTTGTCCATCGACATGCAAGAATGGGCAGTTATTGGAGGCTTTTGCGGATATATGCGATAAGACCCAATCACATGTGTGCAAGCCCTTTTCTCATGGTCCAGATACTTAACCCTTGTCCCGCTGATTTATTATTGGTGATTTTTATTACTGTATCAGGCTTAAAAATCTAATTTTGCCATAAGAAACAGACTTTGAAGAAAGTACAAACCCATCTCTCCCCCAAGATTTTCACAACATATATATTACGGAAAATTAAATGCAGCTGATCCCCAGCAGCATACTAAAGATAAACGTTTACCAGGCATGCTAACGTTTAAAGTTGGTCAGTCTTGTCGTCTACGCTTCAGTTAGTTGGACGAGTAAAGCGTACACAGGCTATTACACCTAATGTACAGTAGAATAGTCTAATTTGACAGTAAATGACAGCGCTCTGTCTGACACGCCCAGTCTCTGTTAGCTGGTCGCACTATATATTTTAATCAAATTTTGCATACAAATGCATGTAAACATTATCTAACCACTGGCATTTAAAACAGCCTCTTTTGATGTCCTGGGTGTGGTGTGGTACTTGATTGTACCGATTCTTGATCTTTGCCTCCTTATTTACTTTGCTGATCATCATTTCAGCTGGCCCAAAACGCTTGAACCTCATGGTATATTTAGATCAAATTTTGCATACTTGTTTATTTTAACATTGTCCAGCCACTGACATGCGAAATGGTTGCGAGGCTTTGCCGAGCATCATTTTTGCTGGTCTATGTCTTTTTAGTGAAAATGTTCATAGCTTTTGGAGCACACCATATACGTATTATGATCAAATTTTGCATACTTATACATTTTTTTAAATTGGCATGGAATGACAAAGTAAAGAAAAAATATAAAGAAAAAAATATTGCCGGGTCACGCCAGGATTCGAACCACTGTGTGCCAGGCTGTTGGATTACAAGAGCCCGGCCACCACAGTACACTAGAGGAATTTACAAACTGCATGACCCTGGTACCGGATACTTATTAATTTTCGTCACCATGGGTCGTGGGAATTACAGTCAGTTGATTTTGTATACCGTATATTGGCAATCAAATCGTTTGCTAGTCTTTCTTTTATAGCTAGACAATCTTAAATGCAAAAATGTAAATACAGTCTCTCACGTTTCAAACTTCATATGAAATGGGGGTGTGGAAGACAAATATAAATAATAACATATGCTAAAAAGTCATGTGTACCTCAAAGTATACGGACACTTTATAGTCTGCAGCCTGTAATTTCTAAGACCCCTAGAAAATGATTTTGATAGCATTTTTGTTAATGCTCGGCATCCATGTTAGAAATACTCTTTGGGGTACGACAAAGTGCTCCAGGGTGGATGCCACGTCTGAAATTTTGAACTAAGGTCACAGCAAGGTCAAAGGTCAAATAAGTGCATTTTCTTATTAGAATCGTCATTAGGTCTTTTTACATCGCTGTAGATGGTATCTAAATCATTTTGATTATGTTTAGTATGCTGAAAACTAATAGTCAGATATAGAAATGTTGAAAAGAATAGTTTGTTGAATATTACAGCTATTATGAGATAGAATAATATACTTTCCGCAGAGAAATCAGTGATTTTGAAGTAGATTTTTCATATTTACGGTCTTTTTTCTTTATAGACCACTCACAAGCAATGCTTCTATACATTGTATTATTTGACTGGTAATAGGGTCTGCAATATATTTGAATGCTGTTTTATTTAGCCAAAACACAATAAATGGGGGGGGGGGGGGGGTAGCGTTTCACGAATCTGGACACAGATTGGCTCTTGGTCGTGTGAATGATATGATTTGTCTGGAAAAATTACATGCTTTTTGTTTGTTTGATTTGATTCTTTACATCCCATCAACAATCTTCCAGATATAAAGGGACGGGTCTACCTGGGTTGAACCAGTGCTAGGCTAGGATTAATGTGTCTTGCTCAAGGACACAATGCAGTGATCCAGTGAGCCGCGGCCCCGGCTTGGTCTCGGATCAAGCACTCTACCACTGAGCCACTACACCAGCAAATTACAGAAGAAGACCCCAATTTGAAATTATGATATAACACAGGTATGTATTTATCAAGATGTCAATCATTCATTTATGATCTAACGATGCATCTTGATCGCTAATTTTGTGTGCTCTTTAGATAAAAATGCTCCACTATTCATATATCCTGTTGATTAATCTGACCATGCCATTCCCAAATTTTGACAAAGGCCCCTAAAAGGTTATTCTTCAGAAAGTTCCTCTGAAGATAACATGATGACAGAACACTCATTTTAAGCCTATTACTAGAACTGCTTTATGCTGTCACAAACTTTCAAACTTATGGCTTATCTGATAGTGAAGACACCTGGTCACACTGAGCCGTTGCAAGGCAAAAACCAGGAGCACGTTGAAAATATCATTCCTGAGAGAGTGTTCTTGTTTCTTAGTCTGCTCTTTGAGGGCATGGATATTTTGGCGGGTTTGATGGAGAACCTGTCGGAACTGTGATGCCATAATGGCTATAAAGACGTCATATATGGTGTGTCAAACCACAAAACGTTTGACACCAAAGCATATAGGTGAGGAGAGAGCTGGTTGATTTACTTTAACTGCCTTAATGATGTATTGTGACTGTTGGTGTTATGTTATCTCTGTCTTCCTCGCAGTACCTTTGTTTGGCCTGCAATGTGTGATTGTGGTATTTCCCGATCATACTCACTTACTTTTGTTGCTTTTCGTCAAGCTTTACACCAGGCAACAAATTAGAAAACCTGGTGCAGCTGTTCAATGCAAAAAGTCACGCTATTGAATAAAGCAAGTCCATGGAATTGATAATGCGATTGCAATTTTTTTTTTTTGACATACGTATGTGTCGAAAGAAATGGATATGTATATTTCCCTGATAATATTGACATAGAATTAAAAGCAGAGTTAAAAGCAACATCAGGTAGCAAATTATTCACATTACATTGTACAGAGATCATGTCTTGGTAGCACAGTTCTGAAAACAGTTTGATAAAAAGCTTTGTACAACAGAACAACATACCTGCAAAGCTTGACCAAGTGTTCACCCGTTTTCACAAGCTTGATAAAGCAAAACTTCCATCAAATCGAAGTCTCAATCGCTGTTTTTATAATGAAACAGAGTATGAAATAGAAAAAGTAACTTACAAATGTACGTAAGAAAACACATACATGTTTGTTCGCTTATACTAACTTGGCATTGGTGTTTTAACAGCTTTGTTCAGGTGACCAGAAAGTTCCAATCTGAGGTATAATAAATAAAGAAGTTCTGGGGAATTCTTACAATAGATCGAGACGGTCCTTTATACATTTTGTATCTTGGTTTTTTCAACGCTTATCATTAGATTCACATGTACAAAATACATGTTGGAAGTAGTACCTGGAAGCTCAAACACTGGTACAGTCATAAGGTAGAGGCTTGCAACTTTGGGAAGTTTAAGAGTTTTTTTTCCGTGTATCATGCTGTATGGATGCTGCGTTGAAAGAGAAAATGTAGATATTGATTTGGTACAATTCATTCTTTTCTTCTATTTAAGAAAAGGGTTGTACAACCTATAAAGATACCTTTGAATTGCACTGTTTGAGAGTTGATCACTAGGCAAAATCATGAATTGTGTCACAAATTGATTAAAAATACCCCAAAAACAATAGATTCTCAAAAATGAGACACAGTAATCTATATACAGTGTATGACACTCTACTACCCCAAGATGTATCCACAAACTAAATTTGGGATTCCTACCGCCAATAATATAGGAGATGTACCAGAGGTCAAGTTCAAAAAGACCCCAAACAGTACGGGACACTCTGGCACCCTAGCATGTATCCACAATCTAAATTTGGGATTCCTACCTTAAACAATAAAAGATGTATGCTCTAGACACGATTTTCTTAGAACTAGGGTCAGAGGACAAGGTCAAAATCACAGTAACCCCAGAAACAGTATGTGACACTCTGCGACCCCAGGTGTATCCACACACTAAATTTGGGATTCCTGTCTCCAATTATATAACAGATATGCTCCGGACACAATTCAGGTTCAGACTGACAGATCGCCAGCTGTGTGACCGTCTTGCATGGAGCTCATCACCACTTGTGGCTGCAAAAATGTACAGAACCGTCAGATGTAAATATTGAAGACTAATCAGATCTACATGATAGAATATGCATTAGATGCAGTGGGATGTGCCTATCTTATATGACTACAAGCTGCCCTTGAGGCTTGCAGCTTTGGGAAGTTAAAGAGTTTGATTTTTGCTTGTATCATGCTGTATGGGTCTAAAATTATATATAGGCACATATTCGAAGCTAGGTGTATGGTAAATGAAGTCATACACCAAATTGATACAATGTAGATGTAGAATAGAAATGCCTTGGATAACGTAAAATCATATTTCAAATCTATAGGGCCATGTTTCATACAATTTACATGTATAGTACTAGTCGGGGACAATTTTTCATGGCTGCCAAATTGTTCATTAGAATCCCCAAACACCCCATTCTTCTGAATTGCATGATAGGTAGCCAATGAAACCCTTGTAATTTCATATATTCCAAATGAGTTTATTCTTATGACAATACTTTTGTCATTAAGGCGACCCCACTAAACAAGTTGACATACATGAGAAAATGTCCTAGGGGTGCAAGGAAGGTCTTATTACCACCTCCCCTTCCCCTCTTCCAAGTTTCATAGTTTTTATATGACTGTCCATCATTTTATAAGTTTACACATATAAATTTATGGATATGCAATTGAGACAATTTACAAATAGAACCACTGGATGAATTAAATTGTCCAATTGTATCACTGATGACATAGCAATATGCATCAATGATGATATGCTAATTCAATCTGCTGATTTACATTTTTAATGATTTTCCTTATTTTTAACGTTTTTATTAATATTCATGAAAACGCAAATTATGTAGATTAGATCATTTGCATATGCCACAAATTGATAAAAGGCCAATGTCTAAGCTTTAATTTGGTACCAATTTAAGTAGGTTGTGACAAGAAGCAACTGAGATATTATTGATTTTGTTGGTACACCCCCATTCTTGAATCACATTTTAATATTTTCATAAATAGTTATGCAAATTAGATAAATTAGATAATTTGCATAAGCGAAAATGGATAAAAGGCGTCTGTCTAAGTTTTAGTTTGACACCATGTTTAGAAGTCTAGGACAAGTAGTTGCTAAGATATGAGTAATTTTGTAGGCACACCACCATTCTTGAATAGCATTATGGGTTGCCATGGAAACCGTGCATTTCACATAGCCCAGACAGGTTTTTTTTTTAGAATTTTATTTTGCATGTAGGGGGTCTTAATGAACAATTTGGCACTCAAGAAAAAATGCCCTGAGGGTGCAAGGTAAGCTTAATTGGCCCGGACTATATTGTTCTTTAATTTGTATTGAGCCTGAATGTTTATTATCATAAATACGAGGGTCATCCAATAAGTTCTGACAATGGTCTCATATCTTAGAAACTGTTATTGAAATTAGAATTATTTTACCCATAACATGTGGCCATGTGTGTTGCTTACTCATGTTTGAAATATGGAGTTTTTATTATAACCCAATCCGATGCTATACAAATTTGTAAACAACACTGTGAGAGCCCATGGCCGCGAAAATTCACGTTTTTCACTAATTTTTGCTGGGGGTAGAGTTAGGTAAATATGCAGTATGTTTCTGTGGAAAGTTTTATTAGTGGTTGGTGATGTTGTCTGAATACACATTTGACCCATAAAAGCAAATACCACAATGACATTAAGGTAGTTGCTTTGGACATCCATGGTTGCTAGGCAACAACAGAAAATTAAATTTTTGCCTCTCTTTAAGCGTTTTTTAGAAAATAGTATATTTTGAACACTTATATAAGTCATTACGATCAATTTGCATATTAATAGACACATATTTTGATAAATCTGTTGTATAGGTTTCTTAACACATAGAAAATAATAACTTTCAATAAATGTTTTATACCAAAGATAATACATTATTAGTACAACCCATTTACAAGGAAAATATTTCTTGCAAAATCTGTGATATATCATAATCAAAACCCTGCTAACACCAAAGTCGCAACCTAAATCATGATCTAAGCTGTTTAAAATCCACATACATAATGTCTTTATTTATCTATATAAAAAGTTTTAAAAAGGAGTTTGTAATTTCTTAGAAATTTCGACATGTATACTGCATATAGTGTCCCGTCCATGACCCTTTACCTTTTGTTCTTTGGTTGCCTAGCAACCATCGCGATGGCACCATGGAAAGTATTTGAACCTGTAATCCAATCCCCTATATCCTAAATAACATGTGAAGATTATTGAAACACATCCTAGAGAAAACGGTTTTGTCATTGTCAGAACATATTGGATGACCTTCGAACGGTATTTTTTTGCAAATGTCAATTTGGAGGCTGTGGCAAGCATTCTTTTCTCAGTTGCAAGTGTTTTTATTCATATTGGTAGAATTTTGTGATTAAAAAAAATACTATATTTAAATGCCATTTTTCTGATTAATTGCACTTACTTGACCTTTGACCTCACTGTGACCTAAAATCGAAAAATCAGGCTTGGCATCCACCCCTATATTGTTTGTAATAGTCCAAGGAATAATTCTAGTCTGGATGCCGAGCATTAACAAAAAATGCCATCAGGAGTCCTCGTAGAAATTAAAGGCGGCAGACTATCAAAAATACATAAAACGTCAGTAAAATATCTTTGAAAAGTTCCAATAGTGCATCCAAATAATGTTGTCATGGAAACAAAGATGCAGTATATATTAAAAAAATCACTAGACTGTTCATCCTTTTCTAAGAACTGTTGATTTTCTTCTTACTTTGTTATGCGTGTAGATAGGAATTGAAATAAAACCACACATAAAACATCAATAAGTCCTACATAATATTGCAGAAGCTTAAGTCATTACTGAAAGCCTGGTTGCAAACTGTTTGTCAAGTTATCAGCAGACGCCACTAGTAGGCAGAGAGTTAAATAATGAAAAAGAAAGGTTATCTGAACCGATGACATGCAACCTATGAATGCAAAAGTATTGGCATTCTTTGATATTGAATAAACAGACACGAGTGTCCTTATTCAACTAATCATGTGTTTCTCTTGACATTCTTATCAGATAATCTGTTACTATCTCGGCAGCAACTGTTGTCAACAGATATCTGCCATCTGCTAGACGGGAAAGTCGATAGTTCGTTCAAGAGACATTAACATTTATCGTTTAGGCATAACGTTACTTTTGAAACTATCTCCAATGCCAATTTCATTTTACTTCACCCAGGGGTTTTGGGGATCTGGGGAGAATGGCTATTTTTTTTTCAGGGAGCTGGGGAGCACTGGTAAATATTTAAGGGGAGCTAGGGAGCAAACTCATAATTTTGGGGATTCAGGGAGCCTTACCAAAAAGCAGAAAAAGCAAAAAAAATCAGGAAAAGCCTCCATTTTGTTTGATTTTTTTTTTTAAATCTTCTGCTTCTGGGGGCCTAGCCCCCCATACCCCCTTCTAAATTCCAAATGTATTTATTTTCGTACTAGCATTCTCATCTAAGTTGATGTGAGAGAGAAATATGGCAATTAAGTTTCCTTGTTGATTTTTTCCTTAAAATTGATGATTTTTAGGTTGGTAATAACATACTTTGGGACGCCCCAGATTGCACCAGATCACACCATTTTTTGGCAAAAATTTCCCCATTGAGTGTGTACACAATGTTACCGGGCCACCTACACACCTGCTATATTATTATCTTTTTTTAGGTAATTAGCCCTTTTTAAAGGATTTTTAAAGAATGCTTATCAGATATATCCTTACTTGATTTAACTGAAGTTAAAGAAGCGTATAGGCACAAATAGCAATGGTAGAAAAGACTTTTTATAGTTGAATGATTTTACTACACTGAAGTGTCTAGAAAAATCTAGTTTAAGCTGTTGGAAAAAATCAGCCCCTGTTCCCAAAAAGAAAACAGAAAGGTATATCTCTAAACCCCCAAGCCTACTCTACCAGGTACAGCGACAACATTTTAAGGATGGCCTCATACTTTGAGCCATTTATGCAATTTATTGAAATTAATTATATGTCATGCATTCCATGGCTTTTATATGTCATGTATTCCATGGCAAAGACGTCTTTACATGTATAAAACAAAATATTAAGTGATTGTTAAGTCATGCGCTCTTATATAGCTTCATGGTATTTAAGTATGTGATTTTAATCCTACGGAAAGATAAATACATTTTAGGGAGAATTGGCTTATATTTTGGGGGATTTGGGGAGAAGCTAGACTATTTTTAGGGATTTGGGGGGGGGCGGAGGCAGATACTTTTAGGGAGACAAGGAAATTATTTGCAGGGAGACGGGGAGATCAATGCATTATTTTCAGGGATCAAGGGAGCATAGACCCCTGGGGGCCTAATACATTAAAATCTGTCTAAAATGGCCACTCTCAAAAAGACAAAAATAAGTTTTCAAGACAAATTATCACTTAATGCAGGTACTTGCATTAAGCTACCATCTATCTTTAAGACTTGTGTTTTGCCTATTTTTGAGTGGCAGTTTGTAGATAAAGTATGTGTTCATACATAGGAAACAAAGATTCTACCTAGTCGCTGTAACTAAGCAGATAAGTAAGCGTGTTATATGTACATGTACCTGAACTGTCACTAAGCCCGGAATGAAACTATTCTGCAACATGACTCACACCGACATGACACCAAGTATTCTCAGAGCTACGTTCCTAAGGCATTTTCAAGATGGCATCGAGGGAAATGTGACACCACTTACTAGAATTCTTTGCATGCTGGGTAATGTCGCATGCTTTTCTCGATTGCTATTTTTTAAAATATTATTATTCTTCAAAACATTCGTAATCAGGAATACCATCATAGTGTCAAACACTTTGATCCAGATCAGGCCCGACATCATGTCGGGCCTGATCTGGGTCCAAACCGTTTGCAAAGACTATCAGTCGGCACTAGCAGGCAAAGAGTTAAAGACAATAAAACGTGTAACATATCGCCTTATACTAAATAGAATAGAAATTTGAAGCTGGTGTTTCTATGGTAACACGTACGATTAATTGTCCTGAAAAAGAGTCATAAAACCAATTTTCCCGCTGTGCATTCAGGTATTTCTTGTTTTATTTGATGCTTTCCGCCACAGTTAATATTTTAATCCCGAATGCTGCTTCCGGAGTATTCTGCAATAGTCTCGACCTGCATTTAGCGATAATCGGTCTTGGAAACCAATTTTTGGACTGTTTGAAAGTGGCCGTTTTAGACAGGGTTTACTGTAGATGGGTAAAACAGGTGTTCTCTCTTCACAAGTTCAAATAAGATAAAAGGTTGTGCAACTTATGCTTTGTTTAAAAAAAGAAAAGAAAATTTATTCACTTATCTGGAGGCACGTATTTTGAACATAAAGTTGATAAATTTTGGCTTTGCATGCATAACGTGCATTTCAATGGAATTCCAATTATTGTGAAAAGATCGAAATTAATAGGATTGAAATCTTGCAATTTATAAGGCTTTGAGATAAGATGACAAAGTCAATATTAGCAAAACATGCCCTTATACTGTAAATTCGGAAATTTCGCGACCAGGGCATGATTTACCTACATTAGTAATGACAGAGTGATTTCGCCATTTCGCGAGAAACTTCGCATGTGCTGCGAAGTTTCGCGAAAATAAAACCCTCGCGAAAATTTCAAAATTTTACAGTATTTTTTCTGCGCATTATAATGCAATATATGGACCTCGACGCGACAAAACGTGTGTTTGGGGTTTACGACAGAGCGAGACTCAAACCTCCGCTACAGAGACTAGCTAGAAAATTGACATTTCGCTTGAAGCAAGCTTAGATATGAATCTTTCCAAAAATCAAATAACAAAGGCGCTGATCAATCTGTGCGGATGCGCAGGCTAGTCTGTGCATTTATTGTTCGCAATCCCCCTCGCGTCGAGGCCCAATTATTGTTGACTTAGGATTCGGGTAGAAGTTTCATGTTTCAATCAAATGATTCACAAAATTGTGTACCAACATTAAATTTGAGCCACGACATGAGATTTCCAACAATGTGGCATTTTGACAAGTGTAGACTCAGCCTTATTTTAAGCTTAGAAACTCCAAATGCTGTTTGGTCAGTAGCTTAACAGTCATAGAATATTCAAGCGACTAGCAAAGGCTCTGATCAGACTGCGCGTATGCGCAGGCTGGTCTGAGCCTTTGGTTGTCGCACATACCACATTGTTGAAAATCTCATGTCGTGGCTCATTTTTTTTATTCTTTTGTTTACTGGAGACTCCTAAATGGGCGCTTTGGCAAACAGTGAAGACAAAGATTACATCACACAGTGGAATGCGGCATTTTATCAGGGTCTGCTGTGTTTAATAAGATAAAAAAGCAATCTTCAGGGATGAAATCATCATAATTGACGCCTACCAAACGATCTGGTTGAATATAAAAAACAATTCCTCCTGGAAGAGAATCAAAAAGGACCTCGGACAGTTTCCTATTCAATCTGCCCAAATTTTGACAGCCTGTGGCTAGGATAATGCATAACTGACAACTATAGTTTTGTGCTTAAACCAAACCCTTACATTTAGTGAACCTAGCAATGTAAAAATATTTTGAAAATATTGCATAACTATGCCAGAAAGTTAGGGTTTAGGGGGTGGGGGTAATCTTTGTGACCAAATTTCATTTCACAGAAAGTCAAAGATTCGTCGAGTATTCACCTAAATACATGTAAATATTATGTTTGCGGCATAAAAATTGAGGCGAAAGTGATGGGTTTGCATAAAATTCGGGTTGAGAAGATTGCATTGCTTCATCTAAAGAAGTGTGCTGTCAATGACTTTTGATTATTACCTGTAATGTTTCAAGTTCATCCAGTTGACTTGTGCACTGAGGTGTATCATATCTGCATACTGTGTAAATCATAGTCTAGATAAACACAGATGTTGAGCGTAAAATCGTTAATATTTTTCTTACACATCAGATTTTATCTACAATTTGGTGCTTAAAAGAATCGTCTCATTGCGACGGTTCTTTTGAGTACCCACAACATATGTATTGGTTGAGAAATGAGACAATTAATTACTTTGAAAGCACTCATAACTAAAGCTCTGATACATGCCATTTACCTACAGGTCTTTACAAAATAAGTTTCTAATAAGGTTTTATAATAAAGCGTTTTTGAGCATTTTGACATCGTTCCCCCCCGTGACCAATCATGCCGTTTTTATATGATGTGTGAAATGTAAAACTACAACTGTATGCAAAAGGATTAGTTTGGTCACGGGGGGGAAAGCACTTCAGTAAAACTTTTTTCTATTCTCTATATGTTGAATAGCAAAAACAGAGTTTTCAGCCCATAGTTTTCAATAGGTACTTGTCCAATGAGAAAACGGCTTTTGTGGATAAGTCGAGGATTGAACCTACTATCTTTCTCATAGAAAAAATATCATTTTCTTTGAAACTTTTCTCTGGGCATTTTTATGGGCAATCCTTCATTAAGACTGTCCGAGGTCCTTGGGGAATGTCATGCAAATATGCATTCCTACGTTTGTGGTATAAAGAGATTTACTTTTCGCGTAAAGTAGGTGTACCAGAATTCGACAGCTCGAATAATGGGAATACGTTCTGAGCTTGTATTTATACCACAAACGTATGAATCATGACTTTCCCCTATTTTTTTATTTTCTTCATAGAGCAGTTATTTTCATATTCAACGAGATGTTGAGCATTGAATCGGATGGCGAAACACAAGTAGTGTCGGCGAGTTGCTTGATGAGCTTGAGTGGCCATCTCTTGAGGCCCATAGGGATCGGTCCTCCCTGCTTCTCTTTCAAAAGATACATTCTGGTGCCGTGCCTATAGGAAAGAAACAAGTACCTGATCCCTGCTCACAGTTTGAAATCTACCAGGTCATCACACGGCGCCCAATATTGTAGATACCAGACATAAGAACTCTTTTCCCCCGGACTATTCCACAGTGGAATAGTCTTTCTCCTTCGGTGGCCAATACCCAGACTACTGAGGAGTTTAGGGCACTCCTCATTTAGTCAAAAACACAGCCGAAAGACTTTTCTTTTTTTTTTTTTTTTTATGTTTTTTTTTTGGTTTGTTTTTTTTTCTTCAAAATTCCAAATTCGCACCCCCTGGCGTAATTATCAAATTTGATCGAGCCAGTAACAAGAGATAGATAGATAGATAGTTTGGTAGGCGTGATAATTCTGCAACCCCTTGTTACAATGAAGCATCTCGGATTTATTGTATTAAACAAGATGGAAAAATCCATTAGTAGATAAAGGTACGTTTGTTTGTCGACCAGCTTTACGCGCATCCAACGCTACAGTAATCATGGAATGCAATCCCAAGTGTCTGGCGCTGTAATTTTTTTTAACATATGAAGATGCTCAGTTAACCATACTCCATGATAACGCCCAAGCGGGCGGGGGGGGGGGGGGGGGGGGTATAGGGCCTTATCTTCAGGCCAATGTACAGAATGGATATGTTTTTGGGTTGATAGAATTTCAAATATATTTTTGGATATGCCTGATATTCCAGATATTTTAGGGCAAACAGTAGATGCTGGGTCCCAGCCTACGTATCTACGTATGAAGAAAAAATGAGAGCACCCCCACCACCACCACACACATACACACACACTGGGAAGAACGCCTTTTGAAATACTATATATGTATTTGAAAATATTATTGAAATCGAGCATTTGCTCCATTTTACATAATATTTTCAAAAGTATTTAAAAACTTTACTTAATATTTTCTTGATTTTTTTCAATGTGTCTCAAAATACAAAATGATGTCATGGCCTAAAAATAGGATTTCTCTATGGAATAAAAGGGTTAAACGATAACTGGTCTCGAGTTTATAAAACTTTTTTCATGCTCAACTCAACTGAGCACGATCATTTATCCCGCTCATAAATGTTAAAATGCCAACAATTGTTGGTATTTTTTTTACATTTATTAACAGGATAAATACACTAACTAAGAGTCTGAGAGCATGAAAACCATTATTTTTCAGCATTTTAGCTTAAATTGGCAGTTGAGATTTTATGATCAGCTGAGTTGAGCACGAAAAAAGTTTTATAACCTCAAGGTCTGGACCTGTTTCCCTTAACTCTTTCCTTGTAAGCGGCGACCTTTGTCTTCTGCTGATAACCTTTGCAAGCAGTTTAGACCTAGATCCGTCTGTCCTGACCTGAGACCAAACCCCCGTTCTAAGGCGGTGATCCTGTTATTGCAGTTTATTTATTGTTTATTGTTACTTCAATTGTATATGGGATTTTTGTATTTGTCCATTGATTTGCTGTGGAATTCTTAGTGTCTTGTCTAATATGATAATTATCCCTGAGGAAGATACAGTCGGTTGCTTAACATTCAGGGGTGTAGCTAGTCTCGAATTCGATGCACGCACTTGTGGAACAGGCTAAATGCATGCGAAAAACGTCTCGCAATAACGACTTCACATTTTTTTTCTTCTTCATCCAAACAGTAAGCATTTCCGATTATAACCGTGTGATCGTCTATTGACCATTTCAAAAGTATGTATCTACTAATTGTAATTGTAGCAGATATGTTTCTTCCAAACAAAAGAAAAAATGGTTATTTCTGTACATACTCCAGGGTATTTGATGGCTTGATAAGTGATACTTTAGTCATCTGATGACGTCAATACAGGTAATATAGAATATCATAATACAAACATTTTGTTCTTTAATGAGCGAATCCTTGAAAACCAGCGCACATGAAAATTGTTCTTATCGAACCGCGACGACTCAGTTGCACTTGGACTTCCGCATACTAAAAACACTCATATTTGGCGGTTATTTTCTTAAGCTATAAACATCGCGATATAAGAATCTATCATGAGAGTGAGGGTAGGATAGAAAAATCCGTCCCGAGGATTGCCGTTTGGCATCACGAGGCTTAAGCCCCCCCCCCCGGTGGCTTGGGCTGCTGTCCATTCTAGAGCGGTGGTTCTGTTGTAATTGTCTTGTTGTTTATTGTTACTCCCATTGTAGGAGTCTGTTATTGTTCTATGTTTTGTTGTACGTTACTTTATGTTCATTCTAGTTTTGCAATCATCTTGATGGGGTAGAGAGAGCTTGCTGCCTTGCTTAGTTTGTCCTTCTAGTGTCTCGTGATTGTTGTGTGGCTCTTCCTCATGGTGTCATGGGTTTGTCTGCAGTTTGTGATTGTGGTATTTCCTGATCATACTCACTTTCTATTTGTTATTGTAATATCAGTTATGGCACGTTTGGGTTTTAAGGACAGGGTTTGGTTTGGGTTGTGCAACTTCCTGGTCACTGTTTATGTTATTTTTGTTCAAAGCAGTACCAGTATGGTATGCAAGTTGACATCATGTGATGTTGACAGCTAAACAGGCATTGTGTCTTCTTGCGTCTTGGCTGGTATCTATTGTGTTGTGCCTTGGTGATCAAAGTATTCGTTTTTCAGATTTTGACAATAGGAATCCATCAATAGGGGTCAATCTAAGGGGTCCCCAAGCTCTAAATATTCCAAATTGTAATCCACAGCCAAAAACTTTTAAACAAATACTTTGGTTACCAAAGCACAACACAATAGATAACAGTCAAAACGCCAGTAGACACCAATCCTGTTTAGCTTTCAACATCACATGATGTCAACTTATACTATATCAAGGCTGAAAATATTTTGCTGTGTGGAAAGATCATGATATTATCTGTTTACAGTGATTCACTACTTTCCGTTGATTCGTATAGGGTAGGGGATTTTTTTTAAATATTGTCCCCAGGTACTGGTACTGCACGGAAAAAATAACTTGAGCATTGACCAGGAAGTGGCACAACCCAAACCAAACCCTGTCCTTAAAGCAGAAATTATGAAATAACTGATATTACAAAACTCAAGATTTCACTGAAAAGTGTATATGCCCATTGTCAAACAACTGATATCTGATCCCGACAAACATTTTGAGCTTATTTTTTGTATCTAAATCCTCTAAGAAACAGTATGGACCCTGTTTCTAAAATGTATGGTCTGGATCTAGACTGTTTACCTATGCTCAATTTCAGTTAACCAAATAACAGATAAGATTATTTTGACCTGAATGCAATATGGAAGATGCTTTATGCTCTCACTTGAGACCAAAGGCTGAAGAAATATGTTGATTTAAAGTAACTTTCTAGACTTAAGACCTGTCATCAATGTTTGCCACTAAAATTCATGACCTGTCATCATAGACAGCCACTTCAAAATTGATCTGTTGACAAAGGCAGCCGTTATTGCTCTACCTGTCATCTTTGATGGGATCCAATAACTTTATAAAATCAAACTGTGGCTTCAAATTTAGCAGAAATGTAGCTGAATGATAGAAGTGTTATTATACGTAAGTGAAGAAAGCAGACTTTGGCGTAGAGAAGCACAACATGAACTGATAACTGTTTTTTGTGACTTTTCTCAGGAAACCTCTGAAATAGTGATCAAGTGTGGCTTTATTTATGAGAGATATAACGTCAGCTTGTTTCTGTAGGATCTCTCATTACTAACAAGTGTTCTCATCAACCACAGTGTACCATAGGGCTTCTCTTACAATTTTGCCAACCGTAAATTATAACCTAACCTTTATAGGACATAAAATCCGGTATCTGTTATCATTGTTAGTAACCTGTCATCAAAGCAGCTGGTTGTACGGGGTGTGCAAGTCTGCTATCTATGCTCATTGAAACGGACTATAATTTCAAGAAAATCACAGCAGTTTTCTTCAGGTTCTGTTTAAAAGAATTTTATTCTGTCTGGAATTGCCTGTTTATATAACAAAACGCAAAACTTTTTCAACATAATCACCTTTTGTTTGAAAGATGTTGGGGCTATTTGTTTTGTAGTATCCGGCTCAGCCCGGGTTGCCCATTTCATCCGGTTGTGTCTAAAAGCTGTAACCGGAACCTACCGAACTTACCGAATAGTCACTGTTTTAACCTATTGATTAAAGGCATGTGATTTTATTTATATCCCTTTAATGTTTTGGCCAATATCTCTGTATCCTTAAAAACCCTTCAAGTGCCTCACTAAGAATAAAGGTGTCGTCGAGTTGTCTCATAAAGTGTCGCCGATTTGTCTCAAAATCTGTCGACGAGTTGTCTCAAAAAACGTGTCGCCGTCGGCGACATTCCGGTATATTTCGGTATGTTCTTTGTGGTAAATATAAATAGCCTACATCTTCATCTAATAGTTAAGTATCGTCTGTTACCATTGACCATTATGATACTGTAGGCGGTAGAGAAAGAGAAACTATAGGAAAGATAGAAATCAGTAATAAGGAAAGAAAGAAAATTTAACGAAAGATTTCCAAGTGTGTTTTCGACCCTTTAGGCCAGTCCAGGTAAATCAAATATGGGCCTGACCTGGACAAAATTCGAACAGAAATGAATCATACAGCATTGAATAGGGAAAACACTCAGCTATTACAGAAAAAAAAAGTCCCAGAAAAAAAATTGGGTCGGATTTTTTTATTTTTGGGTTTAAAGTTGCTTTTTTGTGCCTTTTTGGCGAATTTTGAAAATCCTTTAAAAATATGATATTTTAGCAAAATATGAATTAAACAAATAAATTTATTGAGCAGTAGGTTCCTTTTCCATGTATATTCATGGTGAAAGTTATAAATACGCCTATATTATCGGATTATACACGTCATTTCTTTACTGAAAAAGCCCTTTGAGAGCATTAAGGATTACCAGTTACATGTATAGCGTGCCAATAGCAAGAGTGAGGAACATTAGTGCAATATTAATATAATGTTAATATCAATGAATAAAGAATAACCTTGTCATTTGAAAAAAGTAATTTAAAAGAATAAAACCAGCAAATGACAAATTTTGAGTCCATGTTGACACTGTATTGCATACACGCTAAAGAGCAAAGAGCAGAGCTTAGCATGGATACAATTCAATAGCAGCATTTATCACTTGTCATTGGCGTACCTGAAGCATTTTATAGAATACGCACATACATTGAGATCTGTGGTAACTCCCCCAGGGGGCAAAGCCTTGGCGGAAAATGGTATAGAGCGTTCCACGGGGCTAAAATTAGCTCCAAAGACAAAAATGAATAATGTATGCTTCATTTTTTCCTTCCAAAAATCAGAGTAAGTAGCTAGAAACCCTTTACTGACGACAACGAGTTGTACGCACTTTTGTTTATTGATACACATAGATACGCACCTGATTGTTGTCACATGATACTGAATGTAGACCTGAGTAATACGCAAAAAAACACGCAAAAATACGCAAAAATAAAATAAATGCAAGATTAATATTATCAACAATGCTGTACATGTGGAGCATTATGGTACCCTTTTTTGATTTGATATGGTCCTAGGTGACATATTTCAGGCAAAGTTACAGCTAAAATACAGCCATATTCAAGATTGAAACATTCAACAACAATCAAATATCACAAGTAAGGTGAATATGGAGAGTCAAAACTGTTCTTTTTGTGTGAAATCTCCTGAAGAGTGTACCACAGTAATACTATACCAAAAGGGGTGTGATACTATCAAGAGGTGATAGTATTGAAGTGAAAGAAGGTGATAAAGTCCATACAGAATGCAGGAGGACATACACAAACGAATAACGAACCGCAACGTGTAACTTAATCTGATAAAGTAAGTATTGGGTTGATTTCGGGATTTGCAGTCTTCTGCTATGACACTAAATGTTTATTTTGCTGCAAAACTATTCAAAAAGGCATGTTTAAAGCAGAGTCACAAAGGTAAGAGAAACCTTTTGCATAAAAGTAAAATCAGATTCCTTCCAACAAGAAGAAAAGCAAAGTGCTTAAAGACGAAATACACTTCGCAAATGAGGTCCTTGCTCGCATAGAGTACTCAAGAGATTGATGACCTCTAACAGCGTATACCACCAATGTTGTAGCATAGAGTTTAGATTGGGAAATACCTAAATGAAGTTTGTTATGAACCACTTGCCAATAAGAGAAAAACTGTAGCTGGTCAAATGTTTTATTTTAAACGAGAGTATGCCTTTTTGCAAGCTGTGAATTGTTTACAGTAAAATGACGAGGAACAACTTACAATTCAAGAGTTAACAACAAAATGGGTCAGCTTTGTGAAAACCCATTTAACTTCAAACACATGAAAAAAGAGATTACTTGATTATTTTGGTGAAAGAGTTATAAATACTGATATGAAGGGGAAGCCATACATAATCACTCTTAGAAGCATGACTTCTAAAATATTTCAGAAATGTATTAGTTCGCCTAAACCAGAAGGCCATGAACTACAAAAGTTAAGATTTATTGAAACTGCAGGTAAGCTGATAGAGACTGATATAAAGGCGGTAGAGACTAGAAAAATATACACCCCGCTGCTGAAGATATATCGACTCCTTAAAAACGTTAAGCTTATTTGCCAGAGTCTTTGAAATACTACTGATGAAGACGTTTGTTGGTAAGAACACACAATTAAAACAGGCAGCTGTGGGCCATGTCATCATGCAAGCAGTGAGATCAAGAACTGTCATTGTTTTTCTTCAAATATGTCTTGGTGTGCAACTGTACTTAGACTTTTGGGTCCAGATATTTCATAGTTACATTACACGAGCTTGGTTTCTGTTCATTTTATCAAGAAGTTCATAATATCATCAATGTGCTGCTGTTTCACAACCTCTTGAGACGTCTTGCTTAATGCAGGACAAGTTTCTACATTTTATGGCAGACAATATGGATCACATACACACACTCTTGATGGTCTAAACACATTCCATGGTATGGGGATGATAAAAGCTGTCACTCCTGGTATTAAATGTACATCAAGAGTAATTCTCTGTGTAGAAGTAACAGCTGAGTGTGTTCAGCAGTTGCCAAAGTTGGTATTCACTTTTACAAGAATGTTGAAAGGTTCAATATCAAATATAAAAAAAAAACTTCCAGAAATTAGCAAACATGATAATTCTAGGAACACTGATACACTTTGGAGGACATCATATCTGCTTTATCCTACAGCTCAAGCATGGACTGGTACTTTGCAACTGGTCCATCATGGGAAAAGAGCAATAAGAGCACAAACGCGTGATGATTGCGGCAGATATATTTGATATCCACCGACCTGATAATACTGCAGTAGATATAATGAAGAAGAATCAAATGACCAAGCTCAAAACAGACACAACAGGTATGAACGAAGTGATGCTATAATTAGTCTTGACATTCATGAATAAGCAGCACACATGCGTTCGAATACAGTGGCAGAAGAAGCCACGAAACGGTTTGACAATCTCATGAAACATGAGGTAGATCTAGCTGATGTGGAGTCGGATGAACAAGTTAAAAACATTGTACAGTTGCTAGATGCAAAGCTAGAAAATATGAGTAAAAAGTGAGAATTCAACACAATAAAATGCTAGGGATTCTGAGAAAATTCGTTAAAGCTGAAAGGACTTGAAATTGGATGTTACATTTGCAAACCGTTAGAGATATGTTGCACTGCTTTACACCAGCTGGTCATAACAATTTTACAAAGTCATGGCATCTATGAAGAATGGCAAATCTGAAACATTACTTTATAAGTCAATGTGTGTAGGTAAATAAATACTAATCGTGTTTGCTACACAATTTGATTTCCATGGAAAGTGCAATATTCAAGCATGCCAAAATTTTTGTTGTACAGGTTTATGCTAATGTGTACGTATTTACCCCATTGAAGACAGACACCCTGCCATGGTAAGCGGGGCTTGAGTGCCTTGATGATCCCCTGAGCTATATGGGTTGAATGATAGTATATAGACATTTATTTAGAAGAGGTCAGGTGTAAAAGGCCAGACTAAGAACAGTCCAGGTTTATCTTTTCATGAAATCAATATATAATTCATTAATCGTGATTAAATAGGTTAAATACTGCTTAATATGCATATGTGCTGCCATAGATTACCATATACATATCAAATAGTTTTTTTTTATTGTGTTTGAGGTTACATGATAAAATGTATATTTCATAGAAATAGCATTGTTGCATATAATTTGCAAACTCTGGAAAGCATTCTGTGATTAAAAAAGTGTGATTTCTTTCTTTAAAAAACTAACTTTTAGCGGAAATGGGGTTTAGTTAACGATTACAATCATAAACATATGTAAGACAGACACCAAACTCACAAGCATGACATACTTAGAGCTTTCACTGATAGCTGGGGAAAATATACCCAAAAATCATTAAAATTTCAATTTCTAACCCAAAATATCTCCAATTCGCTCTAATTTTTTTCTTGGGACTTTTTTCTGTGCATGCTGCGCCTTTGTCCTAGCCATTTTGATAGGTTACATTTCTGTTCGAATTTTGTCCCAGTCAAACTGTACTGGGACTGGACTACTTCAAACTAGACCAATCTGGCTACGGTGACCGCTAAGGGGTATGGTAGCCCCACCAGCACAGCTCTAGCCATCACTAGGTTTTACTTGCAGTTGGCCCCTAACTGTAACCTTTACCTACGCATGTAGATAAATGCCAGATTAATATCATTATTAATGAGGCTAAATCTATCTAATTTCCAGTAAATACAATTTACTTATTTAGACAATGATCTCAAGTAATGTTGTATTTGTTAAACATATCAGGTGCTTTCATAGTTAGTGATTTCCAGCTACTATTTGTATTAAAAGTTTTTCCCACTACACATTCTCTTATACTTTTAATCCCTATATTCAATATTTTACTTGAAATATACAAAATATACCATAACTCCAAACATTCTTAGTTATGAACTACTTCTGCAAGAGTGTAACAGGGGCTTTGAAACCTTTGCAGCCCGATAAATGCTTAAACTTGCACTTCTCTTTTACAATGCAACTCCTCCACCAACTGACTTTCCAGACTAATTACAAATTTTCACCGTGTCCCTACAACAGGCTTACAATACACTTTATCTCTTTGATTTGCAAAATACATCGTTCACATACTCTGAGTCAAACTTTCACGTTGGCAACCTTCAATTTTCACCTCATCCAATCAATCAACATCTAAAACCAATCTATTGTGCATAAAACGTCTTCTCATTACAACAGGACTTTAAATGTATGTTCTCCTTTGAATGCTGCTGAATATCTTTTTTAAAGATATTTTTGTTATTTCTGACATTAAGTTGTGTTGGTCTTTAAACCAGAAAAAAAAAATGATAATTCGCCTGGCGACAACCTTCTCTGAGCAGGCCTGATGAGCCAGTTCTGGATCCAAGTTGTTGATGGTATTCTGATGTTACTTTTAAAACAATGCGGACGACAAAAAGCTTGTAAACTTTGTGCGATAAGTTCATGAACATAAGCAGTGAAAGTAAAATATTTGAGCTGTGTAATAATGTGGCAATTTGACAAGTGTAGACTCAAATAAGCCTGTGCAGCCTACTTTGAAGCTTAGAAACTCAAAATGATGTTCAGTAAGTAGCTTAACAGTCATAGAATATTCAAGCGACAAGCAAAGGCTCTGATCAGACTGCGCGTATGCGCAGGCTTATCTGAGGCTTTGCTGGTCGCACATACCACATTGTTGGAAATCTCATGCACTGGCTCATTTAATTTTATCAAATAACCACTAGATGTTTTTGCTGTCCGTACGTACGAAGAAATAGGGAATTTTATGACGAGGACAGGCGACAAACACAAATAAACAATTCATTGTTTTTTATGAACCAAACATTGCTGGATATAAAATTTCAAACTTACACAGAGATGCAAAGAGATACATGTATTAAAAGGCTATTGTGTCAATGTAAAGGCGGCACCTCATGAATGCGCAATTAGGACTGATCTACCTTAGACATAAGTTAAAGCTGAAAATGAGGCGTGGTTTTATTCAAAAGTACATGTAACCATATCATCATGCGCCATAACACCTCAGTAAAGACACAAAACATATGATTTAACCCTTAAAACGCCAGTAAAATAACTACATCCGAAAATTTTTGTTTATTGGTTAACATAAGTAGTCAGGCAAGCAGTGAGGACCCAGATCAGACTGCTCATACAGGAACAGTCTGATCTCGATCTACACTGTTTGTCGAAAAGGCTTCAAATATTTCAGCAGGCGACAAAAGCATACGACGTTTTCGCTATATGCGCTTTAAATGTTAATAAGTGTAAGTTCAGTGTAAATACGGTCAGGATTTTCATGAAATGCACTCACGTTTGCGCGGCTATATTAACTTATTAACTCTTCACCAAATAGATAGAAACTGAGTTCCCTACTTGAGCAGATGAAAAAGCCGAACCACGCCCAGATATGAATATTAAAGTTACCGCCTTTACATTGTCCCAAAAGCTCTATCATAAGCAGACAGACCGATTCGAAAAGTTCCTGTTACGTTTCATATTGCACATATGACAAACATTCAAATGGGTCCAACTATTTTAAGACAAATATTGCTGAAAAGACATCGAGTTTTTCTATAGTATTTGGTAAATAGATTTTCATACATTGATACCATGAACAATCACTTTAGTAAAATTGACCATATAATGACTGGTATCACGGAAGCGCTTGATAGTTATAGATAATTGTCATCCACTTGCCGCGATTCAGGAGCCAGTAATCATTTCAGCCAGCACACGATAATTGGGAACTTCGTATGCCTATGCGTAGCAGCCTTTTTTGATAGACGAGGCTTTGCTGAGCATCTGTCCGGCCATTCGTTGTCATTTTGTGAAATTGCTCAAACTATTGAACCACATGGTATATTTGGATCAAATTTTGCATGATTTCTGTTCATGTATTTACTTTAACGGCTGCTGGGAGAATTAAAAACGTAAACGTGTAGTAGGTACTATGTACTATAATCACTTTTCGAGTCCGTCTGTCCGCCACACATTCCTTCTGCTACCATACGCGGATCAAGAAACTTTTGTCAGAGGAGGTCCAACTTTGACAACTTTTTTTAGTGGATGAGAAATACCACTTGAAGCGGGCTATCATCGGCCCACCAGCGAAACGCCATTTAAACTTTTGTCAGAGGAGGTCCAACTTTGACAACTTTTTTTAGTGGATGAGAGGAGAGATGATCCAAATACCACTTGAAGCGGGCCATCATCGGCATCCCGATGATTGCATAACATTGAATTCTGGCTTGGTAGCTTTGCAATTTTTCATGGGCTCCGGAACTGTATTGCAAAGAAACCCTATATTTTGTGATTTTTTCAGGGGGTCGGGATATTATTTATTGATCCAGAGAGTGTCTCAAAATGTCTCAAGCCCATGTTCTTTCTTAAATTGTTAGCTACGAGTATGAAGGCGGAATCTAATTGAAGACACTTAGCTTGTAACAAAATAAAAATAAAATAAGAATGCGGACAAGATGGCCGCCAAGATGGTAGTTTATTACAAAAAAATACAAGAAAATCTTCCCTGAGGCCGGCAAACTACAGGGACTTGCATGCAAAATACTTATTTTACTGATTCTTGAATTACAAACAGTATCGCTGTAACATCCCAGTGATACTATTCATGCTTCATTCAGAATTTGATATATTTAAGATGGCGCCCAGGATGATAGCCAACAGGTTTTACAAACCCGTGGGAGCAGCACCCTACCTGTAGGCATGTCTAAAGGATTCGTAAGAGACCAGATGCCCTGGCTCATAGAGCAGCACTTTACAAACACGCGTATCTGAATAAATGCACCCATGGTGCATGGCTGATAGAGTTACACTGTACAAGCAGGTATATCTGAGAGTGGCACCATATCAGCAGACATGTGTGATATAATGACACCTCTGTTCAGATAACATCAGACGTGTAACTATCCTTTCATCTGCACCCGTGTTGCCGTTGCAATTGACCAGCAGGCATGGCCTATAGTGAGGAACCACACCAACAGACATTGCTGATAATGAGATACCACACCAGAATGCATGGTCCATAGTGAGGCACCACACCAGAAGGCATGGCTGATAATGAAGCACCACACCAGACATCTGCTATAGGCCATACCCTGTGGTGTGGTGCCTCACTATCAACCATGCCTGTTGGTGTGTTGCCTCACTATATTCCATGCCTTCTGGTGTGGTACATGTATCTCATTATCAGCCATGCCTTCTGGTGTGGTGCCTCACTATAGACCATGCATTTTGGTGTGATATCTCATTATCAGCAATGTCTGTTGGTGCGGTTCCTCACTAAAGGCCATGCCTGCTGGTCAATTGCAACTGCAACACGGGTGCAGATGAAAAGATCAAATAAGACACCACGCCAGCAGGCATGGCTGATAGTGAGACACCAATCCAACAGGTATAGCAGATAGAGAAGTACAACACCAGAAGACATCCAGGATCGGGTGGCAAAAGATCGGCAGGCATGCTGATTGATTGGCAATGGTCCATCTTGCAGCAGTACTCAACTAGTAGGCATATTTAAACAGCAGCGGTGTTTGCGGCAGTAAATACACTAGGCCAGCAGGCATATACATGTATGTTGAAGCTGCAACAGCTTAGCAACTCTCTACACGGAGTGATATTCGACCAGTAGGCATTTATGTTGCATCGACGATGCAGCAACAGTCTTGCTGGATAAAGCTTCACAGTGTTAGTTGGCAAGTCTGATGTAGGGGCATCGGTCGAGTAGCTTTTTTCAATGGACCAGGAGGCATGTCTGATTGAATGGTACTAAGTCCGCATGCATATCTGTTAACGTTTCACCGAACATTAGCCATGTATTGCCACCAGGTCATCACATCAGACATCCTTACCATCACACATATTTAATTATGTGGTACTGAACCAGCAGACATTGTCTGTTAACGACACTCGGGGGCCAGCAGTCATGTGTATTGGTTACATCGCACTAGCAATAATGTAAAATGTACCAAATGCACACGACTTACAGGAATGCTGGGTACTGTTGCACTGATTCAGCAGGCATGGCTGTTGAAGTTGCATCCAGCCAATGTACATATCCGTTCTACTTGCACCAGACCATTAGCCCAGCCAACATTGCTACAGGGTCAGTAGACATATTTACCATCACGCATGTTTGATTATGCGGCACATGACCAGAATACATGTATGAAACCAAGCAGTTTTTTTTGTAAAAGCTTCACAAGGCTAGCAGGCCTGTTGCAGCATCCATGTCTTTAAACTTTGCACTTAAACAGCAGGTATGTTTGTTACAGTTGCACCCTGTCATGTCGGTTACAATTGCACTCTACCAGCATGCATGTCTGTTAGAGCTGCAGCTCACCAGCAGATATGTTTGAATCAGTTGCAACTGACTTACAAGCACATCTATAGTTTAGAGTTTGAACCAGCAGGTATATCTGGTACACTTACCTCAGACCCGCAGTTATGTCTCTATGCTCGTACCCAATCAATAAGTTGGTAAGCGCAATTGCACTGGACCATCAGGGTATGTTACAGTTGCATCTGACCAGCAGCCATGCCTTCATAATTTGCTTACTATCAGTATGCAATGCTGTATGTCTGTTACAGTTTAATTTTATCAGCATCCATGTACATTATATTTGCACCCGACCATCAGCCATGTCTCTAATAATTGCATCCGACTTTCACAGTTGCACCTAACCAGCAGCCATGTCTGTTAAACTTGCACCTACAAGCTTGCATGTCTGATAAACTTGCACCGGATCAGAATTCATATTTTTATAGCAATATCCAACCATCTTGGCTATCTGTTGCACTTGCACCAGACTAGTATAGTAGTAATAATTGTTACAATTGCACCAGATCAGACCTGTAATATACAGTTACAACCAACCAGGAGTCAAGATCGTAACGAACATCTGCAGCATGCAGATCTCTTAATAAGGTTTTAATATTTGTGTTAATACACTGCACTTCATAAGTAAAAAGCATTAAACATTTTGCTCTCTTTTTTGTAATTGTATCCATCCATCCATAAACCACTTTCCAGCTGAATTTTTCCGCATATTGATTCAAAAAAAAGTTATCACAAAGTTTTCAGTGATATCGTGCGTTCAGTATACCCTGGCATTTAACTCTTCATTTTCTTGACAGAGTTTTTCCCAAAGTAGGATCTTTTATGAGAATAATATGATATTATGGTACTATCAGATCTGGCCAAAAGTGGTCTGGAAATAGGTGTATGGATTGATGAATACAATTACCTGAACAAAGACAAAAACATTACCATTACGATTTTTTTTTTCGTTTAGTGTATCATAACAAAAACCATGAGATTCCCCGTCCTGTTATTGCTGCCATCTTGGACGTCGTCTTGAAATTATACAACGCTGAAAAAAATATGCCAGTTAAATTATCGAAATACAACCGCTGTTAAAAACTATCAGAAAAAGTTATTAACTGCGATTTTGATTCCATTTTGAATTCTGCTTTATGATTGTGGCCATCTAGGACACCATTTTAAATATTTCAACCTTCTGAACCAAACCAATGTTCCATTATTATCGTTTGTATCATAAGGCCTCTAAACATCCATAAAACAAACTTTAAATTCTTTAATCAAGTTTGTTAGTCAGATAGGTCTTATAAACCTAACTGGTGGCCATCTTGGACGCCATCTTTAACATTTCAACCTTCTGAATCAAAACAATGTTCCAATTTGATCGTTTGTATCATTTAACCTCTAAACATTCATAAAAATTCAAATTAAGATGTTTTTATCGAGTATGTTGGTCATATAGGTCTTAGGAGCTTAACTGACGCCTTCTTGGATGCCATCTTTAATGTTTCAAAAAGCTCAATGATGACAGAGTGGCATCAGTTGGATTGATCAAGTACAGTGCCTGAACAACATGAATCAACAAAGAAAAAAATAAAATCAAGTTTCAGGTCTTTCTGTTTTTCTACCGGACAATAAAGTAGGTTATCTGGTGCAGCGTGCTTGAACGTCACTTAATCGTCGCTACGATTCAGACAGCTTCTCTCACATTTTCTATTCATTATTATTATATCGGTGAAATAAGCTGTTTCTATGACAAACATAGCTAATATCTAGGACTGATAATTTGCCGCGTTCTGAGAAAACCGGTCATTTAAAACGACGTACATGTACTGCGCGTGCTCAGACAAGCCTACGTATTTACAAATATCAAAATGCAGCACCTTTGCTAACTCTTCTTTCTGGTGTGATTGATCATTATAAGTTGATCACACAGCTGTATTCACACAGGCTGGTCTGAGCATGCACAGTTCGTAGAGTAGCTCATTTTGAAAGATACGTATCAAAATTGAGCCATGACATGTGATTTCCAACAATGTGGTATTTTGACATGTGAAGACTCAGACGAGCCTCTCCAGCCTCCTTTTAAGCTTAGAAACTCCAAATGCTGTTCGGTCAGTAGCTTAACAGTCATAGAATATTCAAGCTACTAACAAAGGCTCTGATCAGACTGCGCATATGCGCAGGCTGATCTGAGGCTTTGCTGGTCGCACATACCACATTGTTGGAAATCCCATGTCGTGGCTCAAATGTCAATAGCGTCACAGATAGAAAATGACTCTCATAATATCGTTCTCATTATCACCCTATGCTATCGCTAAACACGTAGGATTGTTTCTGTTGCTTTCTCTTTCGGTTCCCATATTGGCAAATTGACAAACTGTGCAGACTCAGATGAAGATGCTGCATCTCATCAGGTAAAAACAAGGGACAGTAACTTCTAAAATTACAGATTTCTACCTAGTTTTAGTTGAATTCAGTCAACACTTTGATGTACAAGTGCAAAAATGAAAATAACGTTTTTAGGATGTTTAAGACTAGCGCATAAACAAACCGTGCAAACCCAGATCAGACGCCGCCAAATATAGCGTCCGAAGAGTTGACAGCTGATAATTACTGGAAAATCGATTCGCTGTGGCATAGTCATATAATGCGCAAAATGGATTAACGTTTAATATCTTTAGGATAATTAGAAAGTGTTTAGCCTGTTTCATGGAGGATTATCTAACTCGGATTATTCGTCTTCACAAGGATTCGAATTGTTGTCACACTTTTAGTTGCTAGAAATCACCTTGCTTTAACTGTTGTCATTAACTGCACAGTCACTTTTTTGAGGTTCTGTCTGTGTATTTGTGAGAGTGACACTGTTAAAAGTGATTGTCCTATCCAGATTTATAAGAAAATTACGAAATATCTAATGATCTAATACAGACTTTTGGTTAACCTTACTAGTTTTATTGTTGTTTTTTATGGAGATAATAAAAAACCTAAAATAAAGCTCTGAAAATGACCAGCCAGTTAGTCATTTTCAGAGCTTTTTTTTTTATTTTTTCCTCCCCCTTGACCCTAAATCTGAAAAAAATTCCGTAAATCAACTGATAAAAAATCTGGCCTTAGTAGATAGATAGATCAATAACTGGAAAATAGTTTTGCAGGTTGCTGTATATTTCTGGGACACTATCTTATGTGCAAAAAGAAAGTACATGTGATACCTAGGATAGTAGGGAAGTGTTTTTTTCTGGTTCACAGAGGATTATCTACATGCATTAAGACTATCATTAGATACTTGTAATAACAAACAAACAGTTTTGAAGGCAAATTTTATTTTTTGTGATACTGTAATAGTGGATCAACATGTTTATCAGTTTACCTGTTTAATAGAGGATTAACTTAGTAGAATAATACTTTATCAGGATTCCTGTGTTTTAAAGGTAAGGCTACAGCTATTTTCTTATTTCAAATTCTGAATGCAGCTTTTTTCTGCCGTTTGAATAATTCGTAGCATACATGTATTTTTAATACACTGCAAATTACATGCTTTTCTACAAAGTAAGAAAGCGACAAAGATCAGGAATCGATACAACCAATCACCACGCCCCACCCAGGACATCACACGGGAAAGTGACAAGAACACAATTAAACATCACAAACAACACCATTTCCCAGCAGGTGACCACAAGGCAGCAATGAACAGACGCTAAAGCATGAAAAATACAAGACAAATATAACACAAATGATCCACAAAAGAAGTATCGCCTTGGAACGTTCAGCAAAAATATTTTACTGGAGGGCTTTAACCGGTTTCACGGCGCCAACCTAACCCTTAGTTCAGATGTGGATCAAGACACATAGATGTTTGATTTGCATGAAAGACCCCTAACTTATCCACGCATCATCTCCTAGAACATATAGATCAAGATACGTGTATAAAAAGGAGATAAAGCAAAGATAAGGACTCAACAGTATATAGAACTGAATACCGGAGCAAAAGAAATCCAACAGGAAAACCCCGGTGGGCCTGAAAACAGCCAAAGCACCACCATTATTTGCCACGGCACACTAAAGTGTTTTCATTTAAATGCCAATTATATAGAGGATCTAACATGAGTGCTTCTATATTATTGGGGGTTCCAGTGAACAAAAGGTTAAATTTAATGTAATGGATGGCCATTATCTGTTTTGATATGATTATACCATTTTCTAGACAGTGGCAGCGGTGATTTTGGCATTACTGTTCATATTTACTTACATGTACTTATTTTAGCTTACTCGAGCACGGAGATATTTGTCCGTCAACCAATAACTTTTATTTTCTAACCGAATCTTTTTTTTTTTTATTTTGTCACATAAATATTCCACTTGTTTTCCCGGAATCGGTTTGCTCCACTGAACAAAATGGTTTTAAAGGATTAGGTGCAGTTAAATAGAGTAAGTACCCTTTAAGTTAGTATAGTTCAGTATTTAAGTGTCACATATCAATTAAACAGCTATAAACGAGGGTCTGGATGGGGGTGGGGTCTGGTATTCACTATTCAATAAAAAAATTAGCCCATTATTCATCTTATTAAAATTTTGGATTATTCATTAAAATAAGACCAGTTATTCATTAAAAATAAGAAAGGTGGCAAAGAAATCTGATTCTTCACTTTTCATTAATTTTTCTTCAATTCATTAAATAAATAGGATTATTCATTATTTTTAGGCCCTAATTATTCATTATTCATTATTTTTTGGCTTATTATTCACTATTCATTATAAAAAAGGTCATTATTCACTAATCATTATACCCCATCCAGACCCTCATAAACGGTAATCGATTTTAAATTGATACCCAGCCATTTTATGGCTTATGAGACACTGCAACTGTATGTTTTGCATTTAACGTTTACAATATATGAAAAAGTTACATGTAAGATTATTCATAACATATGCTGTGTATATACATAACATCGTTATAAACAGTGAAAGGTATTAAATTAAATATACTTAACAAAAAAAGTTAAGGAAATCTCAGAAAACCGTGCAACATAAGAACACCAAAGCAAACAATTATTCAAGTTTTATTTATTTGTTTAGATACATGTCATCGGTTGAGAAAAATGTATACCTTAGTTTGCTAGCACCAATACCTTTGTTGTGGCACCGTGTCAAGTAACCCAGAGGTCAAAGTCATTTTTCGCAAAAATGACTAAAGAGTTATTTACTCATAAACACATGAAAAACATGTTAGTTTACAAAACGTGAAATGCAATTCCTTTGAATGTCACATGAAATTAACGTGATAGCCTTAAACATCACATTTCGAAGAAGAGAATGCCTTCATCAGAAACGAGTATGTCCCCAGTCAGCGGCTAATAAGGCTCATCGGTTTCGCATATTCTGAATACCAGTGATTTGGCGTTGAGGGATCAGTATCAATATCTCCTGCAACACTGCATTGGGAGGCTGGGGGTTTCTTGATGCCATTATAATGCGTTGGACCCTCTGTCCAAAAATGTCATAGACATGTTAAAATTGTAGACATGTCTGATGAGCGAAATGACTAGTCAATGCGCACAACATTGTTTTTGCTGTTTCTAGCGAGGTATGTTCTGGCATTGACTTCCTAGGGCTGGTTTTGTCGCTGTTTTTTGCACAAAAAGGCAGGACAACATACCTCAACACCTCATCCATGTACACTTGACTGATCAAGTGTCCCTCTATAACCACCAGATCTGTCGTCCTAGGTTTTATACATCTCCATCTCCAGAGGGACCTGGCGAACGTTAATGTATGAAAACCTATGTTTGCTCCATAAATTGAATTTTTGCGAAAAATGAAATGAAGACCTGTCACCTTTGACATGGATTTATTAAGCTGGTATGGGCGCTACAGACCCAAATAAAGCGTCATTATAAAGAAAAATGGTCACATTATACTATTGTGAAATTCAAGAGTCTTTATATGTTTTGGATCTTTTGTCATAGCCCCTCAAACACAATTTCCTTAACTTTTTTGTTGAGTATACAATACTAACAAACCTTAAAAAGCCCCATTTTTACATTTTAAAAGGACTTACATATATGCACCACAGTTGATCTACGCCTCCCGCTCATTTGCAAAAACGTGGAGGCTGTTTTGTCTTTCATTATAAAGGTTAGTGTTTTTCAGAACCGGACATGGAATCGAAAATTTTATTTGCATCTGATGTGTTTTGAAACAGTTTGCTTAATAAGTCGCTATAAAAGCTGCAAAAAATCAGGAAGTGTGCTTCATCTTCTATGGTGGATGCTTCATAGAAGCGATTTAAAGGTTCATTTAAGGCTTAGTGAATCTACCCGTTTCAATGGCTAAGGGCAGATTAAAACTACTATATAGATAACAAAATAATCTTTGGTACGGTCATGCATAAGCCGCGTCTTAGTTGGCCATCCAGAGCCCGAAAATAAAATTCTGTTGGCATTTTTGAGTACATTTTGGCATCCATGCTAAAAGTGTATCTTGATGTGTTTTAAGAGGGATAGGGGTGGATGCCAAGTCTGGAAATGCCCCAAAGTCCCAGAATTAGGTCAAAGGTCAACTGAGTGCAATTTCTTGTATATACGTCAGAATTTAGAGTCTTTATCAATTAGCTATCCAAAATTATGATTAAAAGTAATGCAAAATCTCTTTTGGATAATACAGCCATGCTATATAAACAAACAGCATCATCAAGGCATGATGTGTGTTTGGATCAAAGGTCATTTAAGTGCAAAATCAGTGAAAATTGTAGCAATATTTTATGTATATAGGGGCAAAGCTCCATTTTTAAGTTCCCTTCTACCCTTATGTCTATCATGTTTGGAAAGCAATGATTGACTTAGTTTCCCGCGGTCAAATATTCATAATAGGCATGTAAAGTACGTTACTGTATAAAATCAATTAAAATGTAATACAACTAAGAATAACCATTTCATTTTAAATAAATAATTTCTTTTGCTTAATGCTTTGTATGAATACATCATTTTATGCAATTATCTATCCTTTAAAACATAAGATGTGCTTAGGTTGTTACTTACGTTACATTTTACCATCTGAAATTGAGTCATTTCTCAAAGGTAAATGTTCCAAGCTATAGCTTTCATTAAGGACTTCGCCATGATCTCCTGCTTATAGGACTAAAATATATTTCTTTTTTTCATTTCACACATTTGTTGTGTTTGTTCCCATCTATGAGTAATGTAAAACACTTTTTACAAGGCCATTGCCTGCTAATTGCATATATTAAGCATAGCTTCATGAAAACACAAAGACCAAGCCTCCTTTCATAAAACATCAGGCGTGTTGAAACTATGATAGAATATGGTAAATACCATATACTGGAAGGAATATATCCTCACATTGGTCTTCACATAGGCCTGTTAGCAGATGGTAACATACATAACATAAAGCTAGTATACAGGTACATTTCTAATAATGACGATCCAGTGAAAACATTGTTAACTTTTTGTGGGGTTTATCATGGAAATAGCCCTGACATTAAGGGTAATCCTCCATATAACTTTTAACATTTAATTGTAGGGGTGTCCTTTCATTTGCACATATTAATAAAATGATGTTGATTCAAAGGCAGCATTTCTTTGGAATCAGGCTGCTTGTGTAAACGTATTCATTCATATAAAGAAGCAGTATAGATATGATATTTAAGGTTATCTCTTATTTTAAGATACCATAAAATATATACTTAAAGCCTAAAGTAACTTTACACTGTTATTATATATACCATTTCTGGGTATTGGTGAGTGGTATTTTAAATGTGTTTAATTCATATTAAACTTCAATCAATTATGCATATGACAGTTGAATTTCATGTTTTTACTGTCATAAATGCAATCAAAATGCCCCAATGAAAGAAGCAAGGGGGCAAAATAAACTTTTCCAGAGTGCATTACTTTTGGATGTGTTACTGTAGCTTTGCGATTGGACATTTTTTTAATTTTAAAGAACCAGTCTGAAAGACAGGCTATTGAATTGTTGTTTAAAGTTCAAATCAGCCCGGATTTCACTTCGAGTAACACAAGTTAGAGTTGTGTTTTAACGTACATACCCCCTTTTGTGAACTTTACAGTGCTTTCAATGGAATTTCCCATAAGAAATTGTTTGCCATTTTTCTTCCAAACCGATGGGAATTTTTATCAGATTATCTTGTCACATACTCAAGGCATAAGTCTCAATAAATCGCTGATAAAAAATCCAAATGTCATCTGAGATAAAGCTTTTAGCAGGGAATAAAGTTCACTATTGTTTTAATTCAAAGGGAGTTAATTTCAAAGTGAACCAACTTTAAGATGCTACCATAAACAAACTATACGTCAGAGATAAACTGTCTTGCAGTATTTTTAATGGGCAATCGATGTCCCTTAAGATAGCGTGTTCAAATCATAGGTTTACTTTGGATTTTGATAGGAAATGCTGATTTTGTGCTTTTAATGAAAGCACAGATAACTCGAAAGAGGATTAATTTTCCTAAGTTGTTTTTCGCGAATTAGGTTTAGGGCGGGTACCAGCAACTCATTGCAATATCTAATTTGGTTAAATCAAAAACAGTAAAGATATATTCAGTAGTTAAAAGTGTAAAGTTACTTTTGGCCTTAAGTATATATCTATGTCTTTCACAGCGCAACTTTTTATTCATTGTAATTGTTTCAGTGTCGATAAATTCAATTTTAAGTATCAGTATTAAACATATTTTGCTTAATATTTTGTGGGATGATTAAAGAGATCAAATGCTATGAGGTTATTGGCATGTGTTTCATTATGTTATTCTTTTAATTGTAAAATGCCAATGCAAGTTTTATTCCAAATTAAATTTCCCCAAACTTTTTTGGGAACACAGGCATTCACCATATTGGAGCACCTGATGATTTGTTGTGTTCATAGTTTTCCAACAGTTTGGGGTCATTTCTTAGTATTTAGAGTAAATGTGTCCTGAAATGGTTATCTAATATGTACATTTACTAGCATAATCAATTGGTATAACATCTCCGATTTGCTTGATGTATATACGTTCCTAAGGTAGTTAAATCGCCTGTTCTAGTGTAGAATCTATCTGTTAGCCATGACAATTTGCTAAGACAGCGATCGATTGCATATAGGGTATGTGATTTACATTTATGTATACGTCTACTGCTCGTAGATACAAGTGCGATATATCAGATTAGATAGCACTTTTAACTGGTAACATACTCGAAATGTGTAGTTTTAATATGGCATTGCTCTTGAAATAAACCTGAACTACTTTCCTTTCACTATATACAAGACAGTCCTCAAACAGTGTTAGTCTTCACAAATATCTACAAAAAATAGGTACAAGAGTGAGCAAGTTCATGCTTAAAATGCTTTCTGCAAGCTGCTGTCAGCAATGTTGTTCACATTTTGAGGGTTTTGCATATATTTAAGACTATCACAATAAGCCTAATTTAGTAAACCTTTTAAAACCAACAAACCGACCATAACTCACTTTTCATAGGACATATATAAAACATGTCCTAGGGTAACTGATAGCTCAACAAAATCAAAAAGTGCATAAACAAAACTAAAAACAAACTACCTTGTGAATAAGAAAAGCATAAAAATCAGCTGCGTGTGACACTACTTTTTTCCACATTCAGTTAAATCTGTGAGTTTCATAGATGCAAACCATACTAGTGAATTTTGGGAGTCATGTTTTTGTTTTATGCTTTGGAAAAAAACAGTCAACTGATCTTTAAAATAAAGTATCACTAACATTCGAATGATTTGTTGTTTATGTTACTACGAAATATGTTCAGATGTTTTACAAGACTGCTACATGGTTCAGGTTACCTTACCTCAACCAACCTTAGATAATTAACAAGCAGAATATTTTTTATCAGAATTGCTGCAGAAAATAATAAGATAATCATCATTACAATACGATATGAAACCTAGTTCAACAAAACATAGAAGATTTAAATGGGGACAGATGATAAATTAATTTTATAATGTAATCGTCAATAGTGAAAAGTGAACATTAAAACAAATCAGCATACAAGGAAAATCTTTAATACTAGATCTATGTTACAACCTATATTTGGACATAAACCATGCTGGTTCTGTACTACGAAAGCTTAGGTTGATGTTATATTTGCAATCTTCAAAAACCTATACCTGCTCTAGAAGACACTCAGCACTACCCCTGCCTTAATTCCTGCCTTGCCACTAGATGTATGAAATATTGCTATGCTATTTTAAGTAAATTTTTGATATTAAGTCAATATTTAAATCATGATGTAGATTGCATGTTTATCGTTATGTACCATTGGTAGAACTCTGAAAACTGCATTATGAATGTAAAAGAGCCAAGCAAATTGCAAAAAAGTAATTTAGTAAGACCAGGAAATGCCACATTTACATATTGCAGACCAGCCCATGGCACTCTTTTAAATTAAGTCTTATATAGAATAAAATGTGTGTAGTATATGTAAGTAAATTGGGGAGAGCAGACCCAAATTTTATATAAGCCTAACAACAATTTACTACCTTTATCCTTTTATGTAAGGCACCTTTTGTTACCTATGTTACCCCATTATTAAATGTGCAGCAGTTTTAGATCCATTATTGTTAAAAAAAGTTATATTTTAATTTCATTATGAAATATATTATGCCAATTCCAATGCAATGTAATTGAAAAATGAATCTGTAAGCAGCTATGCGTTACATGCTGGAGCTGGTAAAAATCACATATTAATTAGTATATTTAAATATTTACTTGATTTCACTTTATTGCAAGTTAAAAGTTATAAATAACTTCAAATATATGAAAATGAACATTTTCAATTAGAATATAGATCAACATCATGTATATTTCAGGTCAGGTATCATGGTTTATTCTAATACATGTAATTTGTAAAGTCAGTATCTGCAATTTAGTATAAAATGTAACATAAGTATCGCTGCCGAGCAGAAATACATATCACAGATGTATGCAATTGATTTTATGTCTAGTTTAAACATTTAATGCTTAAACTGTTTCACTAATACTTTTAAAATAAATCAACATTAGCCTTGTATTGTGTGTACTGTTATTTTTAATGTCAGTAGGTTAACGTTGATTACAGGTAATTTATAGAAAAATGACCGCAGAAAAGTTATTAAATTATGGGTTTCTAAGGCCCCAAGACATGTCCCAAACTGAAAATAGTTTTACTTTCTGAGAGGTGAAGCAAACTCTCAAAGTAGCCCACATATCTCAGTTTAGCCCAAATGAGGGAGAATTTCCGTCATAATTGCACAAAAATTACGATGTTGTCTTTGTAAAATCCATAAAAGGATGCTTTCAAAGGGGTGTCTTTAATAATAAACATGTTAATTTAAGCCTTCTAAAAGACTTCTACCCTTTTTAGAGTTTAAAAACATCTTGTTGTTGGACTAGAGAAAAAAAAGAAACACAGCTTGTAAAAATGCTCCGATTATTGCACTTGATGACCTTTGACCCCATTTTTTAAGCCGACATATGAACATTTAGTTATAAAAAAACGTTTTCTCAATGTTTTTCAGACTTATAGCTATAAGCATACAAAATTTGGCTTGAAATGAAATATGTTTACATATAAAAAGATAAAGTTGTTTTACAGTAGTACATATTTTCTCATTTTTGCACTCAATGACCTTTGATCGAATTTCTGGCCTTCATATGCAAATTCAGACTTGGCATCCACCCCTAAGGCTTTGTATACATGCTAAATATGATGTTAAAAGTGGTCTAACAAATGTACTCAAAAATGCCAACAAAACCAAAAATATGCATCTTTTTTGGATTCGGATTGCCAACTATCTGGAGTATTTTTCATATGCTTCGTTACTACATGTCCCTTTCATCTTCATTGGATTTTGATTTCAAAGAACACAATGTATAAAGACAGTGCTTATCATGCTACGGCTTTGAATGAATCGCTGTAGGATTATTTTAGACTCGTCGCAAGAAAACCTGACTAAATCAATCGTAGGCGGGGGGGGGGGGGGGAGGGGTCGGAACTGCCTGATTCCGTTGAATCAGATCTCGGATGTACATCGAGGATCTACATTGATTTCGTGACGCTGACGTTACATAACATGACGCTGAAGTCACAGAAACCATGCCAGGACAATAATAAGCGTGATTGCAGCAAAACAAATGGTTATAAATGAAAGTTTATGTTTTTTCAATAAAATATCGCTATGCGATATTTTTCTATACATAAACTTCATTTATTCTGCTGATTAAACTTTCCAGGTAATCAGAAAAATGGATTTTAATAGAGCTAAACCCACATGCTACAGAACTAATTTTCCTCACGCCAGTTCCGGCTAACAAAATGGAGCTTTTTCGTACATAGTATACTACGCGTAATGCGCCTTACTTACACCCGAGGCTTGATTCGATTCTCGAATTGTGTCGGACTTTCCCGATTGCGTAGGGGGTTTGGTAGGTTATGACCAGGTTAGGTCCATCCCTGCCTACTGAGCCGCTGCGCTACAGAGACTAGCTAGAATATTGAAATTTAGCATGTAGCAAGGTTAACCATCATACATGTACTTTGCAGACATTTAATATGACATAGGCTCTGGTTAGACTATGCGGACTCGAAAGCTAGTATACACATTTGTTGTTCGAATATAAAAAGTAAAGTTTTCTCGCGACGAGGGTCATTTGGCATAATAGCACGCGACTTTTGTACTTGTCGCTTTCGTTATCCCTGCATGCACAGCCATCTTGTAGCCAACTGGATACCACATTTTAGCCTTAGCATTTACATGTATTTACGTATTACTTGACTTTTCGCTTACTGTAAAGGCGGCAACTTTAATATTCATATCAGGGCGTGGTTCGGCTATTTCATCTGCTAAGTAAGGGAAATCAGGTATTATTTAAAATGTGGTAAAGAGTTAATAAGCTTTTTGTGCCGAGCAAACGTGCGTGCATTTCATGAAAGTCCTAACCGTATACACACTGAACTCACAATTATTAACCCTTAAAGCGCACAATCACAAAATGTATGTTTTGTCGTCCATTAAAATATTTGAAGCCCCATAGACAAACAGTGTGGACCCAGATCAGACTGCTCCTGTAGGAGCAGTCTGATCTGGGTCCCCAATGTTTGCCTCTTTGCCTATGTTACATAGACATTTTCAGATGCAGTTATTTTGCTGGCATTTTAAGAACTAAATAATGTATTTTGTGATGGCGCAAGATGATACAGTTATATTTGAATAAAGCCACGTCTCATTTTTAGCTTTCACCTATGTCTAAGGTTGACCAGTCCTATTTACGCATTCATGAGGTGCCGCCTTTACAGAAAGCGAAAAGTCAAGTAATACAAATGTCCTTCTATTTGTGAGGTGAAATGAATGATCTAACGAGTCTTTATGTTTGCACAGGCTCACCGTAGCCTTCGCTGCTCGCTTATAAGTTAGATAGAGGATCTTATATGAGTGTTCATGGTTTATTGATTTTTTTAAACGAGTTGGGGGAAAAGAGATAAAATGCGAGGCTTCCCGAGCATTTCATCTCCTTTCGCAACAAGTTTAATAAGTTCAATAATACAAGAGCACGAATGTTAGATTCTATTTATCATATCCATTTAGATTATTTTTAAATCTTATTTCTGAAGTAAATACGTTTATTACATGGCGTTATATCACTCCCAGACGCGACGTCGCTCAAATATTTCATGAGCTGGTACGTGATAAGCTGTTCATGTAAATCCAACAAAATAAAGAAACGCTTTCTCACATCAGCCTGGCTTCCCAACCATCATAAACGTATCAGACACTCGTTTGTCCTCTATAGGAAGTGCGTGCAGATAGCTATGTCTCTGAGCTAACTATGCGGATGCACAAGCTGATCCAAGTCATCGCTGGGCACTTAGATAAGTTTGTTTGTTCGGTCTTGTGCTGGCGCATATGGCCTTCTTCGCTAATATCGATGCTACATAGAACTTAAGGCTAGCTAATTCTGGAAAATATCTCTTTCTCATTTTTAGATAATGGTTTTGTTATTAATTATGAAAGCGCAAATAGCACCAGATGGGATTTAGCGTTGTTAATTTAATGGAGAAAACTCTGCTTTGGCATCGCTAAGGGGATTGGAAGAGGTTTTAAATATATACGATGTACATGTAGTTGCATTAATGTCCATTGCGTCGGAAAATGGACACATCGCTAAAATTGAGGTCAACTCAGGAAGAGACTCTTCCCTTGCTTCCCTGAAATTAATTTATGTGTTCCCCTGTACCATACACATAAAAAACCTTATTTTACTTGTTTCGCGATTTTACCTTTCTTCCCCTCAAAATTGTGTTTCCCCTGAAATAAATGTTCACGGTTCCCTGTTTCCCGTAAGCTCTGGTAGGGCCTCATGATTACATATTGTCAGTCTATACGTACGGTAATGGAGAGCGACCGTGTGTATGCCTAAATATAGTATAGCTAAATATATCTACTACTGTAGTATAGCCCTTTAAATGGAACATTGTTTTTCGACAATAGGATTAAATCTCAAATGCGAATTTTAAATTTAAAGCTGCATACTCTGTAACTATGAACATTTTTCGAAAAAAAATATTTTCTTTTTAAATCATTTGCAAAAGTAGAATAAAGTTATGTTGTCACAATAAATCTAATTTCTACAGCTGAAAACTGCATGAAAAAGTGAATTATCTTATAAAAACAGGTGTATTTTCTCTTGTTTGTAATCATTTGCGTCCCTCCAATAATTCTAGACAGTTGATTTTTAATATAAATGCTGTTGTTTTGGCACTAATAATTTGCTAATTATTACGAAAAATGTAAAATGTATACCTAAATTTTAGTATTTATGCTGTGTTCTTGAAAAATAGAAACATTATTTTTAAAATGAAAATATCAAAAGTTACAGATTATGCAGCTTTAATTGGAAATATATATTTGAACCAAAAAAAACCTAATCAAAATATGTTTTTGAAGTTTGCATGCGTTTTCATAAATGCTGTGATAGGATGGCATTTTAACATTCTTAATGTTATAGGCCAAATAGTATTCCCCTCTTGTACCTTGAGCAAAACGGATCAATGACTATCAGTTGAATATAAAGCCATATCTATACTTATATAAGACAATTTATAACAATGCTTCAGTGGTTTTAAATGTAGCTACATATTGGCTTGCGTTATCGTTTATCAGCCTAGTCAATAATGTTTCAATTATTTCCAACCGAGTCACAAAAATGGTGACCCCAAAGAAAGGCCATTATTCGTAGACCTATAAAAGCAGCTTGGATTGTATTGTAAGCCACACAATTTGGTGCCTTCAACAAAATAATCGTCTGCTGTAATCTCTTATGTACATTTTATAGATGAGCAAATACATGTACTGGTATATCTATCCCAGTTGTATTGCAGTACAAAAATGGGTACTGAAAGGGCTTTTTCATACTAACAAAAACTAAGTTATTTGTTTTTACAATATATCAGAGCAGTACCATTGATATAATTCTCCGCCAAAATTTAAATCTAGTTAGGGTTTGCTATTTCTATGCACATGCTGCAAACTTTCAGTGTGAAGTAAGTTGTATGTAAAATTTTTAAAACGAAAAACTGTGTTCCATTTGAGGTGCAATACTACAATAGCTATAAAGTAGTCAACTATACTATACTACCACATGGCTATACCAAGGTAGCAAATACATATGCTACTAGTAAAAACAGACAGCCAGAATAAGTATTGATATGGCTAACCGTCCTTTCAGGTAAAGCTGACATGCATGAATAATGCTGCAAAGATTAAAATTGCCGGTCGATCTGCACTCCAAACTAAGCTGCCCATTCTGATCAGAGTCTTTGCTCAGCGTGAACAGAAACACTGACTCCTTAGCTAACCATTTAGTGGATAGCAAAGACCCAGGCCCCGAGGTTATACAACTTTTCTCATGCTCAACTCAACTAAGCATACAATTTCAACTGCTCATAAAAACTAAAATTCTGAAAATTAAATATATTCCTGCTTTTAAGCTCTCATATGCTGTATTTTTCATGCTAATAGATGTTAAAATGCCAACAATTGTTGACATTTTAATATTTTTGAGCAGGATAAATTTCGTGCTCAGCTGAGTTGAGTATGGGAAAAGTTTTATAACCTCAGGGCCTGATCTGGCAGGTTTGATGTCTAAAATGTATTAGATTTGAGCTAAATGATGTATATTGTTTAACAAAACACAAAATCATATGGGAAATCATACGCCAAGAGACTATTCATATCACTACTGTAGACAGATGTCATAAAAATGTTGGGAAAAGTTTGGTGAAATGAGCGGTGATATTCACCAGAGTTTTCACGTGCTTTGTAAACGAACAGTGAAAAAATCGACAGCTTTGTTTGGTTCATTCTTGAAACAGGGCAACCAGGGGCTTTCCATTATGTGGGCGCTTGAGAACCTTGTCAAGCTTTTACACGTTGCTATTTTTACCTGGCATGCCAATATACAACGCTTTTATAAGTAGTGTCCTAAACAAAGACATTTCCCGAAGCTAACATGATCACATTTCATATGAGCCCACTTTACTATACAGTAAAATGTCTAAAGCATCCACTCAAAAATTGACAAAACAAAGATCTAAATGACAAATGGAACTTAATGAAGTTCGAAAGAATTGCAGAATGCTTCCATTGGATCATTCTGCAATGCTTTTGACCTGCATTAAGCGATAATAAGATTTGAAAAACAAATTTTGGTTTTCTTTTTGAGTGACCGGTTAAGACAGGTTTTATTGTATTCAATAATTGAGAACAAAATGGTACTATAGCTCCTAGATCATATTCAGGCATCGTTAAAGAACGCATCTGAGATGATCTTGACCTTGTAACCACAAAAAGTGTCTTTTTCACAACAAAAGTGAAAATGGCCCATTTTCGCACTGTATGACCACACTGTTTGTCTATGAGGCTTCAAATATTTAAGTGGACGAAAAAACATACATTTTGTAATTATGCGCTTTAAGGATTAATAAATGTGAGTTTAGTGTGTATACGGTTAGGATTTTCATGAATTGCATGCACGTTTGCGCGACCCAAACAACTTATCAATTCTTCACCAAATTATAAATAGAACCTGATTTCCCTTGTTAAGCAGATGAAATAGCCGATCCATGCCCAGATATGAATGATAAAGTTGCTGCCTTTACAGTAAGCGAAATAAGACGGTGAAAAATAGACAACTTTGTTTGGTTCAGTTTGAAACCAGGGGCTTTCCATTATGTGGACACTTGGGAATCTTGTCAAATTTTACACGTTACTGTTTTTTGACCTGATATGCAACACTTTTATAAGTAGTATCCTAAAAAAGACATTTGTCGAAGCTAATATGATCACATTTCATATGAGCCCACTTTACTATAAAGTAACATTTGTTATAAGCAGCCACTCAAAAATTGACAAAACAAAGATCTAAATGATAAAATTTAGCTTAATGGAGGTCGAAAAAATTAGCATTCTGCAATACTTTTGACATGCATTAAGCGATAATAAGTCTTGACAACCTCATTTTGGTTTTCTTTTTTAGTGGCCGCTGAGGACAGGTTTTACTGTCTTAAATAATTGAGAACAAAATGTTATTTTAGCTCCTCGATCATATTCAGGCATCATTAAAGAACGCATTGGAGATGGTCTTGACCTTATAACCAAAAAAGTGTCTTTTTCATAACATAAGTGAAAATGGCCCATTTTCGCACTAAATGATCATCACCGACTTAATTCCGTCTTGTCTCAGCAACTACTGTCGTGCCAGCCAAGAGTGACAGTGACGTCATGTTTTGTTTACAAAGTTATCAGGGACTTAGAATCGATAGATCACTTGTGAATTAATCATATCCGCAGGATAGGATTAATACACAGGTGATCTATCGATTCGCGTTGGCTTAATGGAGTGTCCAAGTTAATGTTTTACTTAACAATTGTAAACAAAGTATTACGTCACTATCACTCTTGGTTGGCACGACAGTAAATCATATTACTTATACTACGTCAAAGTATCGTAGAAAACATTGATAACTCGATTGCCACCTTAATTCCATTGGTTGGTTGTGAAAAACCCGGATGTAGGTCATGGATGATCCGATATGTCTTTGACGAATAAAACAGGCAGTACAAAAAGGTTGAACCATATAATGCGTATTTATCCTATTTATCCCTAAAAGTACCACTCAAGCTAAAATTGTGATTTTTATTGTTTCTATTGGTAACAGCCAAATTTATTGCCACGAATAGCATGTTATTTGTCTGAACTATATGACATATTAAGTCTATTCAGCCAAAGCATGAAAAGAAGGTAGTCTGTTGTGTCCTATTTTGGCAATTTAAGGGCTAGCGTAATATTTCCTTGTAGTCTTAATTTATATACGAATATCTGTGCCATTAATCAAACTTAACTTGACTGGAACCGTATTATTTGCATAATACTCCTAGAATCATTATAACGTTTCCATGTGAAAATTACATCATAAGAAGTCTGAATCAGGCTCCGAGGGTATAAAACTTTTTTTCTTGCTCAACACTACTAAGAATAAAATTGATCATGCTTATAAATGTGAAAATGCCAACAATTGTACAATAAAACGTGTAATCAAGATATCTCAAAAATATTATAGTTAACAGCTTTAAACATGGTCAGTTGGTAGAAGATGACGAATATATTATCTGGTGAACATTTAAAAACAGTTAGTTATCTTTTTTTAGTAATTGCCCTTTGTAAATTTGAGCATTAAAAACTTAAAGATATATCGAAATATTTTATAGCTAGCAGCTTCAAACTTTGTCAGCTGATTACTGGGTGTTTTTAGTTCAAATTATGATGGTGAGTAGTATAGCTAGAAGCTTCAAACTTAAGTTGATTCTTGTGTTATAAAAGAGTACCATCCTTCTTGACAAGAAAATGGTTGGGGCATAGTGTTTCATAAACATCGTTTCTAGTTTTCAAGTGATTTTATTATAGAGGTTACAGTATTGTTATAATAAACCCTCATTAAATGTTTGTTAAAGCTCTTAAATTAGCCTCTAATTAATTACTTTCGCTTGCCCATGGATTCTAGCCATTTTTAGGTCAATGGGTTACAATCAAGAGAACATGAAGCACTATCACCTACTCACATAAAACCAGAGTAGAAATATAAATTATTGATAATGGCAACAAATCACAATGTTTCAGAGTAATATTTCAATTAGTGTGTATATTGATGGGTATATTTTGATACTTTGGCAGATGTTTAATAGTTCTGAAATTTAACCCTTAAAGCACTAATTATTACTATAGTAGACAAAATATTTTGTAACAACTTTCTTTATTTAAGGTACAATAAGACAGAACAAAATCAAATGAAACTTATTGAAAAACAAAATACTTTGCTTTTGATAGTGGCAATCTTATTTGCGTTGAAATGACTGCTGATCGTAATTAAAACGGAATATCCATTAACCACTGAAAATCTAAACAGGTAAGGTGTTGCTATGAATCATGTAGCTGACTAAATCCGAGGTTTAATGTGTATCTGCTTTATGCCAATTACTTAAGATGTCTTCTCCCAGATGTTTAGGTAAAAACAATAAACACTGTTGTAATTAACTTAGCCGATGAATAGACATTCTGTAAAAAATAAATCAGTGCGTAATGAATTATTTATTTTTGATTAAAGTCAAACGTTCAAATCATAAACTTACAATTTAAAGTAAAGTGTGTTTAAAATAGGTTTTAAAATACTATGATGTCATTTGCAAATTTTAGCCGGCCACAGCAATAAAAGCCTGGCAAGAAGCCATTACATTCATATGACGCAAGATTACATACACTGATCAACGCCCCCACTCTTTACACTTCTACAGCGTGAAGAGCACATACGTTTGATACTTTGATCTACAGTGTGCTAAGTGTAATGTGTCCCTTATAACATTTCAAAATGTCCTAATTAAATATTGAATGCTTCTATCGAAATTCATTTTGTCACATCTGAATACATAAGTGGTAAAAATTTTCAGGTGTTGAGGCATATGTAGATTTCTTGATCTGGAACTGCCATGGCAGCAACGCACCAGGGTTAAGTAAGTCACACTCAATGCCCCGCTTCAAGTTGTATTTGGATCTTCTCTCCCATCATCAAATTAAAAAAAGACTATATGAGCCGTGACATGTGATTTCCAACATTGTGACATTTTGACAAGTGTAGACTCAGACGAGCATATGTAGCCTCCTTACAAACTTAGAAACGCAAAATATTGTTCAGTCAGTAGCTTAACACTCATATAATATTCAAGCGACTAGCAAAGGCTCTGATCAGACTGCGCTTATGCGCAGGCTGATCTGAGGCTTTGTTGGTCGCACATACCACATTGTTGGAAATCTCATGTCGCGGCTCATATCAGAGTTCTGATCTGAAAAAACGTTCTGGATCCGTGCATGGGAAACTTTGATCAGTCTATTCATCTGTAGCGAGAATGACAGTATATACATGTAATGGGTGTGAATAAACAATGAGCTGTCCTTCGAGTGAAATCCGTTGTGTTTTTATAGTCGATAATAGGTGTAGGTTGGGTGTGACAAAATAATGAGCGAACAGTGTATTAACTGAAACAGGTGTGCATTACCAATTATGGACAAGGAAAGACCAACAAACAAATAGGAGAAGACTTTTTGATCGAAAACTTTGTCAAATCAAATGCTCTTACCTTATGTAAATTGAATTACTTAGCTTTTATCTTAGTACACAGTTTCTTCTATGTTCGTGAAATACGCATAGAAGAGAGATTACATGATTTAGGTATCTATAGACACTGTCAGCCAATTATCTTGCTTAATAAGTCATATTGACGTTGTTTAACTAACTGCGTAGATGCAAACTCTTAAGCCTGTATTGTGATGATTGCTTTTGATGGGGGCAGCACTGTTAAAACGCAAACCTTTAAATACCACAAAAGTAATCAAAATTTTGTGTAAAATAAGAAACGGTTATAGCTGTCCAAATATCAAAATTTGACTTCTAATAGGCTAATTTTCATCTGTATTTCTGTCAAATTTCAAATCAGCATTTTAAGGGGGAAACACCACTATGACAATTAGGCCTTGAGCTGGCTATAGACCCCCGTCCCCGAGGGGGGATTTCGTACACTATGAGTTCCTGATACTACATTATATAAGCCACAAAATGAAATGTGTTGGCCCTCTGAAAGTGGCAGCGTTAACGTGTAACATCACGTTACGTACGTTACCCGCAAAATAGCAGTAAACGTTTCCGATAATGTCTCTACATGGTATGTTCGTACTTATATGCATGCTGGCACAGGTTAAGTAACTTCTTATAATACAGTTACATGTTTTTTAGCTTTCATTTTATAATTGTCTTGATTATTACCGTTGTATACGTTACTTTGTGTTTCATATGTTATTTTCGAGTATCAGAATGTCAGTTTTTGACTATACATGTATTACGTCTGTCAGTGAATATAGAAGATCTATTATACTGCTTCTTAACTGAATTGAATTTCCTTTTTATGGTCGCTTACATTTCCATGTTACTTAGGTTTCCCTCATAGTAGCATTAAACAATCAAGATAATGTCTCCAACTTGACCTGTTCGTACTTATTTGCATGCTAGCACAGGTTTATGTACTTCTTATAACATATTAACCTATTTTAAGTATTTATTTTATAAATGCATATAGTGATAACTGTTATATACGTTACCAAGTGTTACATACATCATTTCTGAGTATCTATATGGCAGTTTTGACTATACATGGAATAAATCAGTTAGTGAATATAGCAAATTCATAAGGCTTTTACTTTAATAAATTGAAGCTCCTATGGTCGCTTAAACTATTATTATATAATGTGATCTATCAAATAGTGGGTATACATTATGGGTACTCATTACATCCCCTTTTTGTGTTGGTTCTTAAGAATATCGAATTAGAATTGCTTGATTCATTCAAGTGGTTCTAGCAAGTACACAAAGCCTATGTAAGGGGCAGAAATAAGTAAATATTTTAAATTGTTTACTTTACAAGCGTGAGCAATAATATATTATTGCATCGGGGAACTAACAAAGTGCATGTGCGTATGTGCCGATATAGGTGCAACAAATGAGCAGCATTGCAGAAAAATAGCCTTTATTGCATATAAGAACAGCAAGAGTTCAGGCGAGTCTGGTCATCTGCACAGTCTCGCCAGAACCTTCACTGTTTCCTTACATAAACAGTACGTCATGGGCAACCTTCAGCCAAAGAACCTTCTCATGCACACTGGAACATTAATGTTGCATACTGTCTTAGAGAAGCACTCAACCTTAAAGAAATTACTAGGAAAAGTACCATTCAAATCAGAAGTTCTGAAAGGTAGTCATGGTAAAATAGCTCAGTTCTGGGCAAGGTATTTGGATATAATTCAGATGGTGTTGACACTGATCAGGGCCACAAGGAAAACAACTTAGAATTGCATATCAGTCATTAATTTATGCCTTGTGCCCAATGTTCTTTGCGTACAATCACGCCAACTACGCACACTATGTACCTGTGTACCTGATAACACTGCTGAATGTGTCTGATACACATCCCAGGTGCAAAGTCTGAAAAACAATGTGTTTATTGTGTCATAATCATCCGTTCTAAAATCTGTCGGGTTTCACAGAATTCAAAACAAATTAAGACGAACTATATTAGATTTATCAATTATAAGGGGTTTAATGAAAAGTTATAACATACACTACATCTTGGGCGACCATACTTGTTTTCTAAGGTCCATATCTATGGCTCAGTAATTGCTTACTCCGATGATATAACCAATTTGGAAATCTTACCTTATCTTTTGCACTTTTCTGAAGTCTTATAATTTATGTAAATTATCAAATATTTTGTGGGGTAACGTAAGAGGGCGGAAAACCTTGAAAACACTTTGATCAGGTGAGCTTATGGTTGGTTCAACACTGATACAGGAGTTGCCTAAGCAAGCTTCCCCCTGTTAACTCACTATGGTACCTTTTCACGTCCGAAATATGAAAAAGGGAATAAGGTAAATATCAGGAATCGATACCATCAAGTACCACACCTGACCCAGGACACCATATGGGAAAGTGACAGAATCACAAGAAAAAATCATATAGAAGAAAGCCAAGAGGCCAGCCCTTTTCCCAGCAGGTAACCACGAGGCTGCAATGAACAGACTAGACAGTATGGCAAAGAAAAATCCAAAACCCAAATAACAAAAAGCATCCACAACAGAAGCATTGCCTTGGGACGGTCAGTATTAAAATTACTGGAGGGCTAAAACATATTTGACCTCACCCTTATTTCTGATGTGGATCAAGACACATAGATGTTTGGTTGGCATGTACGATCCCTAACTTATCGATGAATCATCTTCTAGTACATACAAATCGAGATATGAAACGGAGGTAAAATAAAGATAAGAACTCAACAGTACATACCACTGAATACCGAAACAAAGCAAATACAACAGTTAATCCCCGTTGGGCCCGACCACAGATACAACATCAAGCCCCCATGTCCACAAGAACATAAGAAGGAAAAAAAAACCGTAAACTACTATCCACAGCTAGCGTCAGTTCTAATTTGGAACCAAACCATTTAACATTCCGGTAGTGTTCCTGAAATATTTTTTTGAAAAAGTTAATTTTGTATAAAAAAGCAGCAGAGGACAACAGAAGCATGAACATTGTAAAGCATGCAAATAGTTAATAGCTGTAGGAGGAGTTTTTTTGATGAACTAACCACTGACAACTATTCACCAGGATACTCAATCGGAAAAGCCTTGCACCATTCGAGAAGCTTATCAATTACGCCTCGGGTGTACGTAAAGTGCATTTTGGGTAGTACTTTGTACGTAAAAGCTTCATTTTGTTAGCTGGAGCTAGCGTAAGGGAAATTTGTTCTGTAGCATGTGGGTTCAGCCCTATTAAAATCTATTTTTCTGATTGCCCGAAAAGTTTAAACAGTAAAATAAATAAAGTTTGCGTATTTTTTCAATAAAATATCGCTATAACATACATAAACTTCATTTATAACCGTTTGGTTTGCTGCAATCACACTTGTTATTGTGTTGGCATGGTTTATGTGACGTCAGCGTCACGTTATGTAACGTCAGCGTCGCGTTATCAAAGTAGATCCTCGATGTACATCCGAAGTCTGATTCCACGGAATTGGGCGAAGCATTTTCCAATTGTAATGAACATGTCTGTGGAGCCCGTGGCGTTGCAGGATTGGCTCGTTGATATCTAGTACTATATACGTCGTGAAACATGCATAAAGGGGCTAGATTTAGATCTTATCGGTATTGTAGAAACACCTTTTAAAGGTGATGAACTATTAGATGATGATGATTTTACATGGTTTAGAAGGAATAGGAAGACTGTACACATTCGTGCAAAAAACTGGAGGAGTTGAGTTTTGAGTTAAAAATGATATTTTACACGACTTTATTGTTACATGTACCACATTAGATGATAGTAATTATGATATTTTGTGGCTTCATTTAGAAAACATGTAGGATGGTTTTAAATTAATTACGCGTGTATGCTATCTACCTTCAGCAAATTCCTCTCTGCAAGTTGACGCAAACACCTTTTTTGATAGTTTGCTAACAGGTCTGTATGAATAGCAGAACTTAGGCTAATTATTGATATGCGGATACTTCGATAGTTGATGCGGAGATGATGATGACTTTATAACAGCCATTGATAGTGTATGCTACTGGAGGGACGTTCTGGATTATACTTCTAACAGATACGGGCAATTATCTATTTAATTTCGCATTAATTGTAATGTGTGTATGTTGAGTGGTCGTAACTACATCCAAAATGATTTTACATCAGTTTCTAGCAAAGGATGCTCAGTTGTTGATTATTGTATAGCTAGTCACGATCAGCTTAATGACTTTCAACATTTTACATGTAATGTTGTACGTTCAATTGAACTTATAAAATGCATGTGGTGTTTCAGTCTCTCATGTCGCTCCAGCATCCATTCTGGGCCATTCTTGTCTGGTAAGGCACATTTTATGTGACTCTGTTAACATGTATAGTATCCCTGTAAATAGCCATTAATCAGATACGACCAGGTATAAAAACGATGTGTTTGCGGTGCCAGCCTCCTTCCTTTGCGATGATGTACTTTTTGGTGAGTTAAACGCTCTTATTGTTAAATTTGAAAATGGTTTCAGGCTTCAGAGTGATATTGATCATATTTATTCTGATTTTTGCACCTTCGTCAAAGGGAGGTTTCATGTTGTAAAATAGTTGCCGGTCATGGTATGTTTAACAAGCAGAGAAGGGTCGGGAAGCCATGGCGGAATGATGAGCTAACTTTACTTTGGAGAAACCTCTGCTATTCAGAGACAGATTGGTTAAATAGTAAAACCCCTGATGAAACTTCTGCTCTTAAAGCAGAGTATGTATGATGTCGAAAACATTTTGACCAGGCAGCACAGCAGCCAAACGATGGCATTGGACTGTTCTGCAAAATGAGATGGGTAACAGACTTACAATGAAAAACAGAATTTTTAGAGGAACATAGGTAAACTGGGCGTTGCTCAGTCTAAAAGTAAACCGATTCCAATGGAAGTCTTAGACAAAGGTGTAATATTAATGTTGTGTTAGATTCTTAGTTCTTTGTATAATTGTTCTTTCGATGATAATGATAACAGGGATGTACATTGTAGTGATGCGTATGCTCCAGTTGGGTTGGAACGCTCTGTTGCTGAACTAAATAAATAGAGAATACTAGGTGAGTGTCTTTTGATATTAAGTTTACCAGGCAAGGCTTTGAGAACGCTTGTTGACATCGCGAGGCTTGCCGAGCGATTCAACATGCGTTCTCAAAGTCGAGCCTGGTAAATTTGATATCAGAAGACGCGAACCTGGTATTCTATTTATCAGTTTATCCATTGTTTTACTCTTCAAACTAGAAATTATGACGCAATTTTCGATTTTTGTGTTGATTAAGCGTCATTAGCGACGTCATTCAAAAATGCAACGTCATCATGACCTGATAAAGGCAACATGCGGTGAGATAGGAAACGTTTATTGGGTTATGTTGAAACAATTCAGTTAATATTAGCGGTGACTGATAACAAGAAATATCTTTAAAAAAGATATTCGGCGGCTCTCAAATACTTACAATTTTAACACAACTAAGTGACGAAATCCCCTTATACTCCCTGTCTTTGCATGCTGGAAAAGGATGTTCCGTCTAAAACCAGCGAATTTGGAAGTTGTGCTATGTTTCTGGTCTCTCTTTTGCTTGGTGCTCTTTTCGCTGAGCGATATGCATCTGAATCGTTCCAAATTTTAGGCACTTCACCAGCAAAGGCTAGGGAACAATGTTATTAGTCCTAATGTTTTTAAGAAAACGGGAGATTTTGACGATAAATGTATGTACTGAAACAAACTGAAAACCCGGAAAAAACATGCCATATTGTTGTTGTTGTTGTCACATAGGCTAGATTCTGCCCGTCTCAGATCTCAACTTGGAGTAGTTTTCAAGTCTTAAATGGTTTACACTTTCACCACTCTATTTACATATTATGAATGTCTCTATTTACAGAAAAATACTGATATACCAAATCACTTTTGTGTGGAACTAACTCCTATAACCTTTCTATTTCCTGTGGCACCTTGCCATAGCCGGGGTCGGGGAATAAATACATGTAGACTCAAAAACTGATCGACTAGCTCCCAGTAAGCACGTAAAATCCGGCTACTCTCGGCCTGCCAGAAAAACACCACCTGAAAAGCATTTTGCTGGCGGGCCCATAGTGGCCCGAGATTTGGTGCTGGCTGTTTGCAAGTTAGCCCCGGGAAGTTAGCCTTATATGATACATGTTCGTCTGACATACATGTAGTTAAAGAAACTAGAGCTTGTGCTTGTAATCTTCCTAAAGGAAATAGCAAAATACGCTGATACATGTACAGCTGCGGATGTTGATCTGAGTCTAAGTGTAGGATTGTGGGTTGGGGGCACATTCAAATTGTAGGAAATTATGTGCCATTATTTACCGTTAAATATCCATCCCCATTATAACCTCTTTTTTTAAGATACATCTTTTTTCACAAAGATGTATCTTGTTAAGCGCTATTTATAGACATTTTAACGTGGGCTTTTTGGCTGTCTATTTATAACGCACCATGTTGTCTGATTAAAGAGAGACTCTGCCGATAGCTACACTGTCCTTGTATAAACATGCATTTGCCGGTCAGAGCAAGCTTTGCACGTATTTACTCGCCTGAACCCCGAGGTTACTCTCTAATTCGCGATGAATTTTACGCCCTTTTATATAATGTAATGCATTAAATACACTTGTTATATTTGTTTTAGAAATAGACTAGACCTAATATATCAGTGATTTTTTTACAAATTTGTTTCTATGAGTCCCGGGACTCACTGGGCCAAAATTCTTTGCATCCCAAACTCGAAGTTCTGCATCCCATACGACGTCCACTTTGAATTATAAATTTTGTGTATCCATAGGAATCCGGCCATTCATAGAAGCCAATTTTGGAAGCAAAACACTGGCATACTTATTTATACTATAATAAAGATAAAACTTAATTTACTTTGTCAAGTAAAATAATAAAGATATAAAAACCTACCTGACTTTCGTATTAATAAAAAATTCAGTTGCAGACAGTATATTTCCTTAACTTAATCATATTATCATCTTTTGCCAAGAGTCAGACTTTTGTCTCGCAGTTTTCATATATTTTTAGAGCCCAGGTCATTAGCCCGTGTTCATCTAACTCTGCATGCCTACAAGTGTAGTGCTGGAAGTTACTGCATTTGAGCCTTTGGACATACCATATTAATTTTTCTTTTATCATCTGTGCACAGTCCAGTCTCCGTACTTCATGAGCCTGCAGTAATACTTCAACCATTCTATTGGTATTTGCTCGAAGCAGGGTGTTAAAACTTGCGGGTAAAACGCATTATTCAAATGTTTCATTTCGGATTGGTAGTATTGGATCAGTACTGGTTTATCGGCACTGGTTTTTACCAGTAGTCCGGTACTGGCTTTTACCGGTAAACTCCCCTACAGCGGGTCATATCTGAAAACACGTGTTTCCCAAGGGAAGTAATGATCGCTATACTGTTGGTGAGTTTTTTCAGTACCGGTTTTTATCAATATTATTCAAGACACGATGCGCAAGTTTAAAAAAAAAACAACACTCAAAACGAAAGTTGCAAATACTAAATGCAGACTTTTCGCCACAATTTTAATGCATCCTGCAGGACTCTCATGGTTTAAAATCATGCGTCCTTTGTGAGAAGCATGCGTCTGAGACCCAGGACGCGCAGGTAAAAAAATCACTGTCATATTGTCGAAATTTATGAAACAGACTATAATCGTGTAACGCGCATTTGATACGGGAAACCATAATGGCTTGAATAAAAAATACAAAGATTTGCTTTATATAATTCTGTTAAAGTCCTTTAGGATATAGTGAGTTATCTTATATTGCACTTATTTACTATGTGCAATTAAGCAATGCATGCAAAGAATGGTAGTAGAGCAAATTAGAAATGCTATACAGCGGGAGTTGACCTATATTCATGATCAATGTTCATTATTAGGACTAGTGCACAGACTGGTTCTCGGCCATTTACATGGAAATTTTCAAGTTAAATTGCATCTATAATAAGATCGCGTGGTCAGTCTGAGTATTAACCAATGAGGGCATTGTTTTCTATCTGGTGTGATGAATATTACAATTTAAGAATACTTCTGATTGGTGAAAATTTGCATAAATTGTAGGTCTAAAGCGATATTAGAACGGCGGCCTTTTGGCCGCCGTAAAAACATTTTGATTTATGAAGTTAAACAGGTTTCGACCAATGCCAATAGAGGTAAAGCGTGTGGAACTAATGAAATCTCTTCTGATGACTGGAACAACAACATGTCTATTGCTTTTATACACGTCCTTGTGAATGTTTGCTTTAAATCTGGCTCTGTTCCAGCCGAGTGGAGTAAGGGTATAATAATTCACTAATCTAACACAGCTGAAATGAGAGATCCTCTGTCATACAGGGGCATAACTTTTTCTAACTCTATATATTAGTTGTAAAGCTCAGTTATCAGTGATAGGCCAAGTTAGTGGGTAGAAAAAAGTGATATACTTGTTGATGAACAGAGTGGGTTTGGGAAGAAACGAAGTACTATTGATCATCTGTCATCTGTTACCAACCTCATTGAGAAACTTAAAAATTTAAAGAGGTCAACATTTTGTGTTTTTATTGAGCTAAAAAAGACCTATGACTCAGTTAACAGAGAACTGTTATGACATGAACTTGAGCATTTCAGTATAGGTGGAACTATGTTAAATGCCACCAACTCATTACTGTAAATTCGGAAATTTTCGCGAGGGTTTATTTTCGCGAAACTTTGCATATGCGAAGTTTCGTAAAAGTAAAATCCTCGCAAATGTCGAAATCACTATGTCGTTTACTGATATACGTAAATCATGTCCTAGTCGCGAATTTTTAGCGTCACAAATATGTCTTTTGATGCTATTCGCGAAAAAAAAAATCTTGCGAAAGTTTCCGGATTTACAATATATACTGCATTTTCATCCTGTGTTCGTATTAATGTTTTAAATTCCGAATGGTTTGATGTCACATCAGGACAAGGACAATGCTGTAGTTTATCACGAGTGCTGTTTAATGTCTTCATCTATGATTTAGCTATAAAGATAAAGGCATGTGGCAAAGGTGTTAAAATAGATGATGATACAGTTGGTATCCTGCTCTATGCAGATGACATTGTCCTGCTAGTAGATAATGAAAAAGAGTTACAAGATATGCTAGATATTCTTAACAATTGGTGTGTATCTAACAATATGTCTGTGCTAATGCCACAAGGAGCAATGTTATGTACTTTAGACCTGATTTGATTTCTTGAACTTTTTTAGATTCAAATGTGGTCAATCTGACCTTCAAATCATGCCTTTTACACATAAATACCTTGGACTGGTTTTGAATGAGTTCTTAGATTTTAGAGCCCTTAGCCTATTAATATCTAAGCGCAAAAGTGCTGAAGGGATGCCATTTGGTGTTTTTACTAAGTTGTATGATAGCATGGTTTGGCCAGTCATCGCTTATGGTGCTGCTGTATGAGGTGACAAAACATATTCATGCACCAATGCAGTCCAGAATAGAGCAATGAGATTCTTTCTAGGGTTTGGTAAATATACATCCAATGCAGCACTATCAGGAGATATGGGGTGGTCACAGCCTGCTTCAAGACAATGGAAATCTGTACTATTGCAGTAGCATCGATTTTTTACAATGAGCAACACTAGACTCAACTGTAGAATATTTAGTTGGTGTAGGCGATAATGCTCAATAGCATGTAAAAACTGGTGCTATTCAGTCAAACATATGTTTCATTCATTAGATCTTCTGCAGCTGTTTGATAATTGCAATTTATGCAGCGCTAAACATGCAGTTGCTGAAGTTGTTGATAAGATAACTATACGCCATATGTATGAATGGCAGATGTCTATTGATAGAGAGGTTGGTACAAATAGAAATATTCTAAATAAACTTAGATTTAATGATTGTTTAAACGCTTCTTTGCAACAGAAGAGTACTGTAAAATGACCATGCTTTTTACACATAGAGCAGCATATGCCAAATTTAGATGTGGAGTGGCGCCCCTTAAAATAAAGACAGAACGTTATTCGGGCAACCTCTTGACGCTAGAATTTGCCCATTCTGTCCAAACCTTATTGAGGACAAATAACATGTTATCCTTCACTGCTCAGCGTATGATTCGTTAAGACAACGCCTATTTAGAAAGGCATCACATCTTTGTGAAGGATTTTGTCGAATCGATGATATTGGAAAGATTATAGTTTTATTCTCTACCAAATATTTAGTCCGTATTGTTGCCAAAACCTGCTTTCTTATCCTAAGGAAAAGAAATGATATTTAATATATTTAATATTGCTTTGTATTACTTTAACAATGTATTAGTTTTTATGTGTATGTTTCATCATTTGAATTTTATCATTGTACAGAACTTTTTATGTACATTATATTCACTGAACCGTTGCTACTATTTTGTTCACAGGAGGTCTAACCTGCTCTATTTTAGTTTATTCCCAATGGTATTTTAAGTACTTTTAGGCTCCCAATGTACCATGGCGTACACTAGATATTCAAATAGTCGCACCGATTCATATTTTAAGCGAATGAATGTAAATAACGTTGTAAGGTGTGATATATATAATATGAAGCTGTGATACTCTATTATAATTCCCATATGAATGACTTTGTACTGTATTTGAACTGTGATATGTATATGTATTAATAGTATGTTGTACAAAGATGAGGCTCAAACAAAGAATTTATCTACGTCAAGGGCATAAACTGAACCCAAAAATTGTTATGCATATCAAAGGGAGCGTTTGCATTTCTTTTCTAAATTGGTGCTTATATTTACTCCAGATTAAGACAAATCCAAACTGGCCTGGATCATTAGGCGGTTTCTTTTTCTTTACGTATTACTTGACTTTTCGCTTACAGTAAGGTGGCAACTTAAACATTCATATCTGGGTGTGGATGGGCTATTTCATCTGCTAAGGAAGGGAAATCAGGCTTTACTTATAATTTGGTCCAGAGCTAATAAGCTTTTTGGGCCGCGCAAACGTGCGTGCATTTCATGAAAATCCTAACCGTATACACACTGAACTCACATTTATTAACCCTAAAAGCGCAAAATCACAAAATGTATGTTTTTGTCGCCCACTGAAATATTTGAAGCCTCATAGACAAACAGTGTGGACCCAGGATCCACAATGTTTGTATGCTTATGTTAAATAGACATTTTCAGATGCAGTAATTTTGCTGGCGTTTTAAGGACTAAAAATGTGCTTTGCGTCTATACTGAGGTAATGGCGCAAGATGATAAGTTACTTTTGAATAAAACCACGCCTCATTTTCAACTTTTACCTACGTCTAAGGTTGACCAGTCCTTATTACGCATTCATGAGGCGCCGCCTTTACAGTAAGCGAAAAGTCAAGTAATACATGCGTATCTGCGGTCTATACTGCCCACTTCTCCAGTTCTTCATTTACACTTTCATTATCCGTGCTAAATACTTGTTTGTACTGCATTTTTCCAAACATTTATTCAGTTAACTTCCAGAATCCGAGTTCTCCTTCCTAGCAAAGTTGAAATCCCGTGGCGTCTTATGAATATAGATAGATGGCCTCCATGCGAGCTGAACATTTCTTGTACTTCAACAACAGCAGAATCTAGGGCGAAGATTTGGTACCAGTAAAATGCATTTAAGCCCCCCGGTGGCTTAGGCTGCTGTCCGTTCTAAGGCGGTGGTTCTGTTGTTGTTGACTTTTTGTTTGTTGTTACTCCCATTGTGAGAGTCTGTAATTGTTCTATGTTTTGTTGTACGTTGCTTTGTGTCCATTCTAGTATTGCAATCATCTTGATGGAGAAGAGAGAGCTGATTGCTTTGCTTAATTTGTCTTCCTGGTGTCTCGTGATGGTTGAGCGGCTCTTCCTCGCGGTGCCACGGGGTTGTCTGCAGTTTGTGATTATGGTATTTCCTGATCATACTCACTTACTATTTTAGATTGCTCCTGCGAAGCAAGTTGATCTGCTTCTGTACTGTTTCCAAACCAGGATATATCCGGGCTGAGCATGCTAAAGGTTTAATGTAATAAGGTGATAATATGGTACAAAGTGGTTTAGATGCGTCTGGCATTTAGATAACTGGAATATATCATACTTATACAGCTGGGATCATTTACATTTTTATGAGTCCCAATTCATTTACGTGTAGAATTTATTCTAGTCTGTAAAAAGTGTAATTTACTGGACGCTTAAATTGGATGCTAGCTTGGTAGCTTTGTGATGGACTAGTATTGCCAAGACACCCTATAATTTTGTGATTTTCAGGAGGGGATGGTGTCCGGACCCCCTGTCCCCCATATGGGTCCGCCCATGGACTGTTCTGTTCGCAAATGTTTTCCTTTTCCTGACACACTCTAGAGACTAAATCTTTTTCAGAACTCGGATATGAGTCAATAAAATTCACATGAATTGTGTTCCTGCTGATAATGTCAAAACAGCATCATAAAACCACATTATTTTTGTCTTAGCTTCTGTTTTGGTAACTATTACTTGACTTTTCGCTTACTGCAAAGGTGGTGCCTCATGAATGCGTGATTAGGACTAGTCAACCTTAGGCATAGGTAAAAGCTGAAAAGGAGGCGTGGTTTTATTCAAAAGTAACTGTATCATCTTGTGCCACCACCTCAGTCATTATTTAGTCCTTAAAACGCCAGCAAAATAACTGCATCTGAAAATGTCTATTTAACATAAGCAGGGAGGCAAACATTGTGGACCAAGATCAGACTGCTCCTACAGGAGCAGTCTGATCTGGGTTCACACTGTTTATCTATGAGGATTCAAATAGTTTAGCGGACGACGAAAACATACATCTTGTGATTATGCTCTAAGAGATGATAATGTGAGTTCAATGTGTATACGGTTAGGATTTTCATGAAATGCACGCATGTTGGCGCGGCTCATAAAGCTTATTAACTCTTTACCAAATCGTAAATAAAACCTGATTTCCCTTCCTTACCAGATGAAATAGCCGAACCACACCCGGATATGAATATTAAAGTTGCCGCCTTTACAGTAAGCGAAAAGTCAAGTAATACTTTGCCATAAGATGCACTACTCCCATTTTACAGTTCCTTGTATGTCTGTACTGCGACTTAAGTAATCTGTCATAGTAATAAAAGTAGACTTATTCTGGGCTGTTCCTGCATAAGATGTTATTTTTGTGCATATTAGTTTATATTTAAAACAACAAATTATAAGTATTTGATTTTGACAAAACATGTTTCTTCGCAATGTACGGATATACACGTATGGCAAAAAATGATATAATCTTATGGCAAAAAATGATATAATCTTACTTTTGTAGATGAAATTAATTCTTTAAAGATAAAATGTCAAGTTAGTTTGATATAATGCTTTTGTGGTTAGGCCACGGTAATTATAGACTGGGCAGCCAAAGCCCGGAGCCAAATAGTTAAAAGGATACCACCTTCCGTTATGGTAACTAACATTTGCTTACAATCAATTACTTAACAGCCATAAGATATGCATAATTCGAAACGCTCGTGTTTTTTAAACGAAATCTTTATATTTTGAAATTGTCACTATATCTCTTGAATATGGCTTTTTAAGGTAACTTGAGGACAGAATGCATTGACCAATATGAGTACAGCAGATTCAATTAAAATAGTCTGCGTATTAGAATTGTAGGTAAGTGCTATGATCAACCTAGCAGACAACCCTAGCATTGGCTTTCTAAGTAGGTAATCAGGTTTCTTTCCTAAACGGGTACTTTTACAAACAGTGAGGATCCAGGGTCTAAACTGTTTGTTAAGCTAAATAAGATAGATTTTCTTGCAATGACTTAGCCTAGGTACATGTACTAGTATCCAGGCGAATGCCCCTGTAAAGTGGTTTAGAAACCAAAAGAAATACAGCAGCAATATAGGAGAAATCTGGCGTGAGACAGCTCGCTGTCAACGTACAACGTTAATAATTAATTGGTAGGATAGCAGTAGTATTGAACCTTCTTTTCATTAAGTAATCTAGACCCATTTAAACAAAGCAGGATCTGCTTAATGGATGCGTTATTCATGTATTTGTGCAATTTTACTGTGATAACTACAGTAAAACCTGGCTTAAGCAGCCACTCAAAAAGAAGACCAAAATTGATTTTCAAGACCGATTATCGCTTAATGCAGGTTAAAAGTATTGCAGAATGCTCCAAGGGGAGCATTCTACAATACTTTTGACCTTCATTAGGCTTTGTTTTGTCTACTTTTGAGTGGCTGCTTAAGACAAGTTTTACAGTATTCAGTTTAATAATTTGGGAATGCACGTCATTCGTCGGATTTTCGGTCGGAATTTAGTTTAACGGCGACACCTACAATCAAATTGCCTTGTGGGAGGCACCTATTACATAGGCCGCTATGTACAAGATGTAGATGTAATTTACCAATGCGTTAAAGAATGAACCGACACAAATACTAGTGGATAAAAATGTAGGTAAGCGCACGAAATGAAGAGGTTCCATATACATTGTAATGAGGAAAAAAGTTTAGCAATATACTTTAGGCATACACAGTTTAGAAGGATTAGGTTTTTTAATTTCATAATATCAAAAATCTATGTTTACAAATGTTACGAGTATGATGACATTAACTAGTCGACATTGCACATAATGTAATCCGATTTTAAGTCCCCTGCTAAAATAATTTATCTGGCAATAGTTCGGATAGTTATTTGCTTAAAGTTTGATTTTTCCATCATATGTATAAATCTAAAAGCAAAAAATCGAAAACCGGTTTAAAACTGAATGTTCTGTTCACCCTTTACGTACAGTTTTTAGTTGAAACCCGTATTTTTTCAAATTACCTCCCTTTCAATTGAATAGCGTTTGACATTATATGCTCAGCAGATCAAATCCTCGCTATAAAATCGGAATTTGTTTCTGTTGACCTCTTGCAGGTAGCCATTAAGATCATTTTTAAACAGCTTTCATGTTTGCGCACTTGCTAATAAAAAAGATCGAATGCTAAAAAAGATCGCCTATGGGAAAACCCTTTATAACAGGTTGCTTATTTTTAAAACTTTTCCCTAAAACCCCGTTGCGCAACTTTAGATAATATATTCAAATAAAATGCCTAGACAGTATAACAAATTCCGATTTTATAGCGAGGATTTGATCTGCTGAGCATTTTAATTTCAAACGCTATTCAATTAAAAGGGAGGTAATTTTAAAAGATACGGGTTTCAACTAAAAACTGTACGAAACGGGTGAACAGAACATTCAGTTTTAAACCGGTTTTCACTAATAGTCTAGAGGAATCGCTTCCATAAAAAGGAAAACAAATAAAGAGACGAGTGAGTTTTACACTTATCTCAATGTTATAATTTTTGTTCAAAGTCTGACTAACTGTTTTTTTTTACAAAATATAACAGCAATTTTAACTTTAAATCATCCTGAAATTAGTATGTACAGGTAGATGTTGCATGCAGCATCTAAGTGTTAATTAGGTCAGTTTAATGTGATATGCATATTGATAAGACTAAATGCCAACATTTGTCATTTGTTGACAATTCAACATCTTGCAAGATGAATATAAAATATGTATGCTAAACAGGACTAAATCTGATTTTTTCAGTAGTATAGCTTTTATGAGCAGTTGAAATTTCATGCCCATTCAGATGAGTTGAGCATGACAAAAATATAAACTGGTCTTGAGCTAGAGTACGTATCAAAGACTTGCTACCATTAGTTAAGAATTGTATAAGAGTACGTAACTGAAAATTCTTTTTCTTATTTCTCAACCAAACATATGTTGTGGGTACTCGAAAGAACCGTCTCGATGAGACGGTTCTTTTGAGCACCCAAAACATAGGTTTAAATTGATGGATAAGAAAATAATCGCAATTTTACGCTAAAGAAATTTGCTTAACTGGCCCTATGGCACTCATTATTATCACCTATACTACTATCAACCATTTAACTCTTTGCCTGCTGGGTAATTTTACATGTCGTCTACTGACTTTTCAAGCTCTACCTTTTCGAAAAAAATGTTTCAGGAATACCACCAGAGTGTCAAATTTTGGATCCAGATCAAGCCCAGGCGCGGATACTAAGGGGGGGGGGGGGCAGGGGCTCCAGACCCCCAGAATTTTACAAACTTAAATGGCGTTTCGCTGGCCCGCTTATTGTGGCATTTGGATCCTCCCTCCCCTAATCAACTTAAAAAACGTTTTCAAAGTCGGACCTACTCTGACAAAACTTTCTAGATCCGCGCATGAAGCCCGACGTTATTTTCCGGGCCTGATCTGGGTCCAAACTGTTTGCAAAGCATATCATTATCAGCAGACGCCAATAGCAGGCAATGAGTAAAACACACCCAGAACTAGTGGGCAGTGATAATGGACTCAATAATATTTTCTCTATGTTTGTTATAGGTAGGGAAAAAGAGAGAAGTGAATTCACTGTGAATCTTGGATATAATTTTTAAATACTTTGACGAACTACATGAATTGAGGAAGGTAAGCTTTTTTCTTTGCATATTAGTTTTCATTGGCCATTGTCCAGATAAAATATTTGAGCCGTGACATGAGATTTGCAACAATGTGGTAAATGCGACCAGCAAAGGCTCAGACCAGCCTGCGCATACGCGCAGACTGATCAGAGCCTTTGCTAGTCGCTTTAATATTCTATGAGTGTTAAGCTACTGACCGATCAGCATTTGGAGGTTTCTTAGCTTAAAAGAAGGCTGCACAGGCTTGTCGGAGTTTAAACTTGTCAAAATACCACATTGTTAGAAATCACATGTCGCGGATCATTTCTTCTAGGTTTGCAACCAGGCCCAGTGGTACAAAACTTATTCATGCTCAATTCAACTGAGCATGACTTCCACTTTTCCAAACGATTAGAATGCTGAAAAAGATGGTTCTTGTTTTCACAGTCTCGAATGGTGTATTCATCCTGTTTACAAATGTCAACAATTGTTGGCATTTTAACATTTATGAGCATGATGAATTTCATTCACAGTTGATTTGAGCATGTAAAAGTTTTATAAATTCGAGACTAGGTCAGGATCCACCAAGCATGCTCAGCTATAGAGACTAACTGGAATACGGACATTTGGCATGAAGCATGTTTAGCTCTTGTACTTTTGAATAACAAAGGAATGTGTCGTTGTTGGTAGGATGCAACAGAATGATTCAGTTTTGCTCTACGAAATAACTGAGAAAGGTAAAATTTTATTTTTGCATATCACATTCAATTGGGCAATGTTCAACAATGTGGTATGTGCGACCAGCAAAGCCTCAGATCAGCCTGCGCATATAACTTGTATGAAGTAATTCAAAGAGGATTCGCCACTCATGACATATAAATATTGTCCACTTCACTCGTGAAATAAAAGACATATTTAACAAAAAAAAAAACATTTGAATTTTCTTTTTTCTATCTACACATTTCCCATATTCTTTTAAGGTAAAGACTAGCTTTTGTTTTGATTTTCTAGTTGTAGCACACGAATTTATAAAAGTGCTTTCTTTTATTAAGCTTCTAAGCGACTCTGACTTTTTGTTTACATTTCCATAGAAATAGGAGACACTAATAGTTGTTTCCCTTAGAAAAGAAACAAATATGCCATAAAGAGTTGCTTCCCTTAGACAATATTAAGAAAATAGAAAAAAGTAGTTCCAATCTTACGGTTTCTCTCCCGTGAAAATATCAAATCTTGTATTTTCACTGCTGTGAATAGTTTTTTATATTTTCACGGCTGTGAAATATATGCATTATATTTAATCAATATTTCCCTGTATTTCATTACATAGTAGATAATAAAGCATTATAACGCTAAAAAACGAAGAAAAACATAATAAATAGTAAAGGCCCACTCGGGAATCAACCCTGGTCCTCTGGCTTCATAGTTCGGCATGCTAACCACTACGCCGAGAGGTCTTGTCGTGCACAGCTCGAAATAAACGTACATATACGACAGACAATCAGAGTCTTGGCCACTTTCGTATTTGTAACCAATTGTGTACATGTACATTGTTTAATTTTGTGTGACCTATTTATCTGTATTTTTTACTGAGACGATCGCACTCAGTTCCAAAGACGGGTCAATAGATATTTCGTACACATTTTAGTTACTTTATTTGTCAAGAAAAGTGGAAATATCCATCTGATATAACAGTAACCGAAAAATATATTGATCCGAATTCGTAAATGGTCGAAAAGACAGGACCTAGACAAAGTTCGCTGTTTCCCGACACAGAAATTGTGCGCATTGGAATTACCCGCATATGTCTTTAAGAGGAGAAATGCACTGCCCTTGTTCAGTCCTGTGCCTCTGCATACCAAAATATCCTCTAACGGTCGTTTTCTCCTCTAAGCTTCACTTATTGCGCTGCTTAAATCTATTGGAAGACATAACCCAAAGCAAATTTCTTCTCGCATGTGTTTAAGTGTCATTAATAACACTGAAGGATGGCTCAAAGATGTCTATTAGCCGATGAAGCGCCAGACAATAAGTTTACCAGATGGCATTTTGAATGTTTTGTCTTACTTTCAAGATATGTATATGGCCAAAGAAATAAATGAAAACACATAACCCACACTGGTAAATGTACACGTCGATTTGCTGGTACATGTATTTACGCGTATTGCAGGTACTTCATAGACCGGAAGTGGTAGATATTGGTGTAAATGCTATATAGAAAAAACATGCCATATGCCTAAAGGACTATAGACTTCAATCATGTTTAAGTATTGAGTATGTGCATGGCGATTCATGTAAGCATTTAGGAATAGATTCGAGTACCGATCTTCCGGTACTCGAATCTATTCCTAAATGCTTACTTTAATATCCATGCACATACTGAATCTTCATTATATACAAACTCATTATATACAAACTATGAAAATGTATTTATCGAATTAGATAGTTAAGAATAAGGCTTAAGCGACTGTCACACCTTACCGGATAGCGCTAATGGATGCGTAACAGACAGTAAAATTCTCTGTCCGTTCATGTCCGTTCGCATGCGTTTCTTGTACGCTCCTCATGCGGCGAATGCGTTCCCTGTCAGGTGATATCCGTTTTGTCCGTTCTTATCTGTTGGCAAGTTTTGAACATGTTTAAAACTTTGAACGGACGCCACCGGATAAAAATGTCGGTGGATGAACGTTACTTGTGCGTTGGCATGCGGTTTGTCCGTTTCTCATGCGTTAAGCATCCTGTAGCTATCCTTAATGTATCCGTTGATGTCCGTTCGACATAAGTTGTGAACCGTCAACTACAGAACATATAACGAATACTACAATTTGCTTATAAAATATATGAATTCTACAATAATTAAGACATAGAGGATCTTACAGGAGTGCTCATGTTTTATTAAATTTATTGAACGAGTTGTGGAAAAGAGATAAAATGCGAGGCTTGCCGAGCATTTTATCACTTTTTCGCATCGAGTTTAATAAACTCAATAATACAACAGCCTGAATGTTATATTCTATTTTTCATATGACTTTGAAATTCATTTCTCGTGTAAAGACGTGATCATTTTGTCATTTGTGCACAATGCTGCAATGGACGTCATAACGTTTCCCGAAAATTTGCAAATCGATTTTGATGCATGAAGTTATTTATCTCCCAGAAGCAACGCCATGTGATAATTTTTGTCAATTAATTTAAGCTAACCTCCAACGCCTAATTCGGTAACTTTATCACCCCAAAGACGATCCTACAGCGCTTTGTGTTTGTAGTCTTTGTTCTTCAAGTTCCAGAGGCAGGGGTGTTCCTCAACCCATTCCAGCACTTGGGCCTCTTCCTGCTCGTCAGTGAGCCGACAGGACTTTTTGGCTTTTTCTGTAGTCTGTTTTCCCTCTGCTCAATAACCTGGCGACCCGTTTCTTGTAGTTCCTCGGATAGAGATGACTCATCCGTGGCCTTGAGGGTCTCATTTTTGCCTTCGTCATCACTTGGGGCGAGAAGAGGGGGAGATGGAGACCTTGCAGCCTCCTGAATACGCCGTCTGCCCCTGCCCTTTGCAGCGTGTTTCCTTGTCCTTCGCTTAGGTAGCATCATGAAGTTATGACTCAATTGACGAAAAATATACTATCCGTCACCTCGAGTGCGTCACGTGAGTTCTGTGATCGTTCAACGAACGTTTTGTCCGTTTCTTATACGGTAAATATGTGTTTTGTCCGTTATTCATCCGTTACTCATACGGCAAAGTCCGTTGGTTGACCATTCTTTGTCCGTTTCATATGCGTTATTCATGCGTTTTATGCGCTCCTTACACGTTCCGCGAAGACCCTCCTCGCCACCGAGACGATTTTCACCAACGGATGAGCACTGGATTAACAGTTTTTGCATTTTTTCTGTCCGTTCGGCGTCCGTTACCCTTATCCGGTGATATGTGATAGCAACCCTGACGTACTCCACCTTTGAGGTGTAACCTGTCTCTAAATTTCCATGTCCTAAATCTATAGTTTTGTTTATTTATATGATTTGTCATCTAGATTGAATCCAAAATACCATAGACATTATTGTAATACCACGAAACCATTTGGTAAATTATGGTTTACGTTTACAGAAGAAGTGATTGTAAAATTTCGATATTTTTTTTTCAAAAATTTACAACACATTCAACATTCAATTCAAAAGATGGATATGTTCTAGTCTTTGTCAAGATATCATATTATCACAAAATATGCCATATATATACTGCTGATCTGAGCCAAATATCATGAAAATCCAAAACCGGTAACTTTGTCGTTTCCTACCTCTTATGGGTATAAGTCAGTTTTAGCATAATTAATTATTTAGTTCAAATGAATCAATAACTCGACATAAGGAGGTTGTTTTTTTTCATCTACTTCCACTTTTCTTAAAGAAAGACATATTTAGACAATTTTAAATGATTCAATGGTCAGAAATGCCGAAGGTCATGGCCCTGTGTCATGGCACTTTGGGGCCAAGACAATGTGTATCACTTCTTCAAGTCCTGCATAATATTGTTTAAGAAACATAATATCCTAAAAAAACAAGAAGACTCAATATTTCCTTTACATCCCAACTGAACTAGAGGAACCACATTTTGAAGCCCTGACCAGGTTAACGTGTAACAGAGTTTTATCAAAGGTATCATAAAGCAGTGTTCTACATGAATAAGTGAGGTCCAGAAACAAAACTGTATGCCTAGAATATACAGCCAGCTAAAGTATAAGTGTTCCTATTTGATGGAAATCAGCATCAGTTTCACAAAACAGAATGAACAGAGACGATTTAAGCATTAAATTAGCAACACCTTTGAAGCCAAGAGTTATCTGTGACCAAAATGGTTAATTTTGACCAATAGGTTTGACAAGGGGGTTATTTTTGTGAAGCAGGTTTATTAATGAGTCTTACAATTATAAAATCATAGATATAAAGTTCTTCTCCTGTATGAATTGACTTGTCATAAGGTTTCTCTTCTGTATGAATTAAAATTCTTAATAGTGTTACATATTAAGTGTAACATTGGCTAGATGTAGTTTAAATGTTAGAAACTAGATGTGTTAAGTACAGGCATCACCATATTGTATCATTTTGGCTAATATTATTGTGTAAGCACTTCATTAAATAAGAATCGTGGCACTTAATATCCAAGGATATTGTTTTTTTTTTTCTTTTTCCAATCCATAATAGGGGAAAACACTGAACATATCAACTTCCATCAATAAACATACTAGCATGATGATTCAAACTAAGCAAGTATTCAAGTATGTTTTACACTGAAACATAATTACTGATTTTTTACATTTCGATGAATTAGGGCCATGTATTTACATCAAGTTAAAAAAATATGTTACCGGTCCTTGAGTTTAATGAAATTTGGTCTACATATTCTTAACATATATGGATAGTTTATATGTTGAAATGGTATCTTGACAATGACCGCAACCAGTAAAAATGTTAATTCCAAAGGGGGAGTTCCACCCTATATGGAATTTACATAGGGTTCTGCCCACGCACAGAATTTGATAGAATTTTGTAGAAGGATCGTCTATTACATGTGTGTTCCATTTGTGAGATATTTACCCATTCATCTATTTCAGTTGTTAAAATTTAAATAATTTTAAATTTTAAAATTAAATAAATTTATACCCTATTTAAAAGTGGCCCTATGCGACGAGATTTTTGATTTTTCAGCCTAATTTATTCTCAACATGATGCCTAGTAATTTTTAATTAATTATGTACCATACATATATTTCAATGTATAAAATGAACAAGTCCACGTCAAATTTTGTTTGTAGGTACCCCTAAATTTAACATTTTGAAAATATTTTCAACAAATTAAATTGTCAATTTTGCCTAGTTTCTGTTCTTGTCAACCTATGAAATTTATATCAAATTTGTCCACACATGTGTTTGTTATAATCATAAAATCTGAGGAAAAAATAAAACCGGTAAAATGAAGTTTTCTGAATTTCAATCTTAATGGTCAAAATTTTGCAGAATGTAAAAATCAAGACTTTAAGTAAACTTCCAGCAGTATGCTCAATTAACATAGAGTTCTGTTCTGCACAGGCAAAGATCTTCATGATATTATGTAAATTGACTGTAAGGCTTATATGTATTTTGCTTTTTATCGCTTTTATTGGTTGATTACAACATTTGGTATTGTGTAGTATGTGATTATAGGGGTACCCCCCCACGAAGCAGCACAATTTACATCTATCAGAAATCAGGATTTCTTAAATTGATAATTATTAGAATAATCTGTGAGTTCTAGCTTATGTGTGTGGTACACATATTACCATATCTATCACATAAAATGGTTAAAGATTTTCCTTTAGAATATTTACTCAAATTCAGATGTACAAATCATATCAACAATGTTTGGGTTTTCATTATGGCGTGTTACAGTTCTTGTCAACCTTTCCCATCTATAATGTATAAGGATAACATTCACAAGATTTGAAGCCCAGAAATATATTTGTTTGAATGGTGAGTCAGACTTTTGTTAAATGAATAAATATTATTGAAATCATTATAAATATTTATGCCCGGTTTTACTAAAGCGCTTAGTATGTCAGCATTATGGTTATGAGGTCATTTGAGAATCAAATTCGTGATTCTATTACCACGATGGAAACAACAGCACAAAGAATGTTTCACCTCGTCTAATGCCAGATGTTCAGTATGTATTTATTCATGAATTCGCTACGTAATTCTTAATGCTTGAAAATCCATTTATAATCTTAAAAAGTATCATTTTTATTTTCTTCAACTCCATTTCTATTTATTAGAGCAGTTTTAAAACTTTTGTTGGAATATTAATGATTTTAAATGGGGCTTATGATAAGTATTATGGATACTCTTTTGAAATGTTTTGGCGGATAGAACTTAATGCAGGAAAATAACCACAATCAATACCAATTAAGATACAATGCAATTCAAAAGAGATTCTGTAAACAATTCATTAAAATGTACACATTGATTGACTAAGGGACTGAAAAAAAAGGATACTATTAAAATAATGTGGGAAAACGGATCATTCCATACTAGAAATAAACTATAAAATTTTAAAACTTAAGACTCAGTTTCACTCAGGCTCTGCATGACACTAAATGGAAAGTGCTGCAACTCGCGTGCCTCCTAGCACTGGCTTAAATGGTCATCTAATTTCTGCTGAAACTAAATATTCCAGAAGGACCAGAATATGAAAATATAACACTTTATCAATGTAAGGGGGAAAGTTTTCCCAGATACAAAGACAGCTGGTGTGAAATCCAAGTTCTCTGAAAAAAGAACCTACCAAAATAGTGAAAATGTACACTATTTCTTAAACACTTGACCTGGTTTCACTAAGTTTGTGAGAGTTAATGAGAAGTATGCACATGGTCCTGAACCAATTTACCCTCAATATTTGAAGGGAGGGACATAAGATAGAGGAAATTCTAGGTGCAACAGGAACATAGAATGTAGATGGAAACGATGAATTACCTAGCATAAATACTAATCTTTTTTATTTTTTTTCATTGGCTAAAAGACATTCAGAGCATAAACACCTGTTGGCTTCAGTCCAAAAATAATTTGGAAACCAGTGGAAGATCAATTCACAAATGGTAACTGCTGGGCATACACCCGTACACCTAAGTTCTAGACCGAGTGCTACTTATCAAGTGCTGCTTACAGAAATGCCAGTTTTATGCTATTTTATTAGCTAAAACTTCTGACACCAACAAATTATTGGACCTAATTTGGATGAAGATACTAAATAGTGATAGTCAATACGTTTTTAGTATAATACTGGTGGAAAAACTGCGGTTTGTAAGATCTAACTGGAATATTTTATTTGAAATCACTTATGAATCAAAACTGACTTAACTCATTTTATGCAAATTATAACACTTTTACCGGTGTCCAAATTTTATGAAAATTTACATGCATAAAGAGGATGTATTTGACCTACTTTTCTGAAAATATTATGGGTTGACAAGAACTGGATTATGGTAAATATTAGGACAGAATCCCCTATAGACACTAACTTTAGTGTTCAAATTGTGGCTAATTCAAATTTTGATGGGTCAGAAAAAAATTATCTAGATGTACTCATATACATTAATGGTAGTAAGGTTTACCCTGGGAAGTCTTCTTTTATATTCCAATCAAAGAATGAAGCAGTCAACAATGTTAATGATTTGAGACTGATATTTAATAGGTCATATATTAGTTCAAAGAGGGTGTTCTACAAGGTGTCCCCCTGTGGCCTAACAGCGTTCGAGGAATAAAATAATTTCATTTTTGTAGTTGTTATACCGTAGGTATTCAACATACAAAATATTATCCATATCCATACGTGGGCAGATTTGGAACTCCCCCTTTGACTGAATACAAAATATACAGTCGAAAATTGGGGTACCATGCTATAAAAATGAATGCCCACCCAATATCGTAATACATACAAAGCCATTTTAAGTAACAGCGGACTTATCAATGATATAGCTATTTAATAAAACATTTTTTCGCCCGTTACATTATATGTCAATTACTTTAGAAATGATTATAACTGGGTACCCTAAGGTATTATAGTGATATCATTCATGGCGGCATAAATTAGCAATGGAATTGCATAAAAACTCAAACGCACCATAAATATTAAAGTTATACCCAGACAATTAAATAACATAATATTTACAAAATCCAAGCGTGGGCAGACTCCCATGTTAATTTCTCATACCATGCAAGAGCCCCTTTGACTTGCTTTATACATGTCATTAAACAACAACGTCATCTGGAACAAACACACCGTTTATGTTCCTATGGCTAATTGACATTTTTTCTAATATCACCCGCTGCTAGAGCAAGATACAGTAAGATGATATCACACATCGCCTATAAAACTTTTGTATGGGAATTTCACGACGGGTGTTATGCCAAGGTGCTGCGATTGTGTTATTGAAGTATTTTTCACCCTTATATCACATATTACTTTCACAGACTATCTTCCACAGGTGGGAGTGTGAATTGTTTTGGAAATCTTGCATCGAAATTTGTGCTGCACAATATGGCGTATGCATTGGTAATGTGCTGAACAGTCACATGACATATGAGCCGTGACATGTGATTTCCAACCATGTGGCATTTTGACAAGTGTAGAATCAGACGAGCCTGTGCATCCTTCTTTGAAGCTTAGAAACTCCAAATGATGTTCAGTCAGTAGCTTAACAATCATAGAATACTCAAGCGACTAGCAAAGGCTCTGATCAGACTGCGCGTATGCGCAGGCTGTTCTGAGGCTTCGCTGGTTGCACATACGTCATTGTTGGAAATCTCATGCACTGGCTCAAATCAAGACAGATTATGGGAAACACCATGATTTGCATTGAATAAACATGGTTGGGGATGTAAAAGTTAATTACAGAGACTTCTATCTGAATATTAATAGAAAGAAAAAAGGTGCCGCTTTTTTCACCGATGAAAAAACAGAGTGGTATAGCTCAGTCAGATCTTGTAAGGCTAATAATCTAATGTTAGTTTAGGGGTGGGTTCAATAAAATGAACATAGCCACCTTACATTGACAATATGTGTGTTCCCAAGAAAGGATTAACTAAACTCCTCAAAGGATTTAATCCCTCATGAGTCTCATCCTCGGAGTCCTTAAGGAGTTAGCGACCGAGTTAGGCCCAGTGTTTGGTCATCTTTTTCAGCAGTCAATAGACATATGAGCCGTAACATGAGATTTCCAACAATGTGGTATGTGCGACCAGCAAAACCTCAGATCAGCCTGCGCATACGCGCAGTCTGATCAGAGCCTCTGCTAGTCGCTTGAATAATCTATGAGTGTTAAGCTACTGACTGAACACCATTTGGAGTTTCTAAGCTTAACAGGTGGCTGCAAAGGCTCGTCTGAGTCTACACTTATCAAAATGCCATATTGTTGGAAATCACATGTCGCGGCTCAATTATGAGATATCCCAAAGGAATGGTCTTTTTCCAAGTGTCTGCCCACTTTTCAAGAAATATGACAGGCCACTTGACGTGTGTACCTTGTAAGATGATTGAGCATATATAGAGGATCTTACATGAGTGCTCATGTTTTATTGAATTTATTAAACGAGTTGGGGAAAAGAGATAAAATGCGAGGCTTGCCGAGCATTTTATCTCTTTTTCGCAACGAGTTTAATAAATTCAATAATACAAGAGCACGAATGTTAGATTCTATTTATCATATGACAAATACTTTGAAATCTCATTTTGGGTGTAACAAGAAATATCTTGAAAAAAGATATTCGGCGGCTCTCAAATACTGACGATAAACGCAACCAAATTCACTGGTTTAGGCGAAATTCCAATCTACCCCTAAGGCATTTGCATGCTGGAATCTAAAACCAGCGAAGTTGTGGTCCTGTTTCTGTTTCTCTTTTGCTTGGTTTTGTGCACATCTAACTCTTCTAGCTGAGCGATATGCATCTGAATCTTTTTTTTTTAAATTTTAGGCATTCACCAGCAAGGGTTTTGGAACAATGTTTTAAGTCCTAAGTTTTTAGGAAAATGGGGGGTGTTGACAATAAATCAATGTAAAATTAAACGTTCACTGAAACAAACCGAACACCAGAAAAGAACATAGCCAGGATCGAGGAATAAATACATGTAGGATCCATAACTGATCGACACCCAGTAAGCACGTACAATCGGGCCATTATCGGCCTGCCACTGAAACGCCATCCGAATGACATTTTGCTGGCAGGCCGATAGTGGCCCGAGTTTGGATGCTGGCTGACCCATGCGCGGATCCATGAATTTTTGCCAGGGTTGTCCAGGCCCGACTGCCAGAAAACAGCTCTGACAACGGTTTTTGTCTTTCTTTTGTCCTCAACTTTTACAGTTTTACAGTGGCTTATCAATGGTTTATTTCTAAGAAAACTATAATTTTACAAGGTTTCGGGGGGGGGGGGGGAGGGGGGTCCAAGCTATTCAGGGGTCCAAATGCAAATTCTAGAAACCCATAGAACTTTTGATTTTCCAGGAGGGGGTGCGGACCCTCTATCGCCCCTCTGGATCCGCACATGTGACCATTTAAGAGGGTCTGGATGGGGGGGAGGTCTGGTATTCACTATTCATTAAAAATTTAGCCCATTATTCACCTCATTAAAATTGTGGGTTATTCATTAAGATAAGACCAATTATTCATTAAAAGCAAGAAAGGTGGCAAAGAAATCTGATTATTCACTATTCATTAGTTTTTTCTTCAATTAATTAAAAATATAGGAATATTCATTATTTTTTAGGCATCCGGAGAACAAGTTTTAATTGATTGTTGTACTTACAGGGGAAATTACCTGTTGAAGCAAAGAAGTAAACCACGGTTGATATGCCGATCGTTAGAGGGCACAACACCCTTGGGCCCTTATAATGCAACGAGAGGATTTATATCGTAGTAGCACGACTGATATGCCGATAGTCAGCTCGAAATGTCCAATCCAAATAAACAAACAATTTTAAACACAATTTACTCTAAAAAAACGATGATTTTTTCTTTGATATTTTCCGACTTGAAATTGGGATTTTTTCATCCTAACATAGGAGAAAAGAAACGTTTTGACATTGGGAATACAACCGTATAACGGCCAAAAAAGACTATTGTCGAACTATATGAAACGGACTATAATCATGTCCTGGGAATTGGAAAAGTTACAAATATTTTATTTAAATAGCGTGATATTACTGTCAAGTCCTTTCGGATTTAGTGGATTATTTTATAATGCACTTCTTTACTGTGTGCAAGGCATGTAAACCATGATAGTGACAGCAATTTACAAATACTGTACATGGGGGGTTGACCTATATTCGATATTAGGTCGTTTATACTTTTGCATTTTTAGACCCAGTGCACAGACGGGTTCTCTGCCATTTACATGTATGTAATCAAGTTTAGTTTCATGTTTAGTAAGATTGTATGGACATTCTGAATATCAACCAATGAGAGCATCTTTTTCCAGTCGGTGTGATGAATATTACAATTTAAAAATGCTTCTGATTGGTGAATAATTTAGAGCTAAAGCGATATTAGAACGGCGGCCTTTTGGCCGCCGTAAAAACGTTATGATTTTGTCAGTATGTACGCAACGTTGTTATGGACGCCATAACGTTTCCCGTAAATCTATAAATCACTAGTGGTTTATCGATTTTATTGCATGGCGTTATTTCACTCCCAGACGCGACGTCATATGATAAAGCATGTTAAAATAACTTGGATAACCTGTATGAACGTAACTTTTATCGGACAGGCAGCGTGTTTCAGTAAAATATTTTTGGTAAAACTCAGTTGATGCAGTAATTATATGGGCCTCGTCGTGAGAAAACCTGTCTTCGGGGTTTCCGGCAGAGCGAGTTTCAAAATAGTATCCTCAGCTACAGAGACTAGCTAGATAATTGAAATTTCACCGGTAGCAAGTTTACATATGATACTTTCGAAAAAGCAAATAACAAAGGCGCTGATCAGTCTGCGCGGATGCGCAGGCTGGTCTGCGCCTGTGTTGTTCGCAAACCTCCGAAGACAGGTTTTCTCGCGTCGTGGTCCATTATAATAGGCCTAGGCTTTTGAACAATAACGCTGGATATATTCATATTGGATTTCGAGAAGGCTTATTTTTAAGGATCTTTAATGTTTTTTTTTCTGTCTTGTGTTTGTTATGCTTTTGTGCGAGTGTTTATTTGTGCCTTGATGGTCACCTGCTGGGAAAAGGCCGTTCCAAGGCGGTACTTCTTTTGTGGATCTTTTGTGTTTTTTCTGCCGTGTGTTTGCTATGTCTTCGTGCACGTCTGTTTATATGTGCTTTGTGGTCACCTGCTGGGAAAGGGCTGACCTCTTGGCTCTCGTTTGTGGTGTATACTGTGAGTTTGTCACTTTCCCATTGGTATCCTGGGTCAGGTGGAGTACTTGATTGTATCGATTCCGGATCTTTGCACTCGTCAAATGCAATATGGTACAGCTGACACGAGAATGGTTTTTATGATCCAAATAGATAAATGCTGATTACACTTCATCAAAATGGTGACAAGATCAAATAGCTTGCAGTAACAGTTACAGAAGATTTGCCCTAGATTCTGCTGTTATTGAAGTACACGAAATGTTTAGCTCGCAAGGAAGCCTTCTAACTAATGCAATGTTCTTAGGCGAAACTCATATTCCTATCCCCAAGACACTTCGTGTTCTAAGGCAAAACTTATATTCCTGTCCCCAGTACATAAGGGAGGCAGTATACAAAGGACGGGTACATCCAGTCCTGGAGTATGGTAGTTCCGTTTGGGATCCACAAGCTGTTCTTCTTCAGGGAGAAATTGAACGCATGCAAAATCACGCTGCTAAATCATATTTACTTTTTGCAACAGGGAACTACAACTATTAAACTGGGAGTATGGCTGGCATATTCTTGGACAATTGAAATAAGACTCCCTAAAGAAAAAAGGCGGAAAGACAATATCCCCATGTACTATTTTACAAAAGGCTAAATTGTGAAGGCAGTTTAACAACAGGTGACCTTTCCCCTTAACCCGGAGTGGATATAGCTTTTCATACTCCTAAAGCTTACAAAGGCAGTTTCTTTCCACAGAATATTACGGATTAGAACTCCTTACCAGAATCTTTCCTTTTCTGGTGAGAGCTGATTTCTAATTAAGATTTTGATTTCCGCATTGCATTCATATAATTTCAACCCTTTGACATTATTCCATGAAAGATCATATAAAAAGTATTGCTTGAATTTGTACTGTCGATTACATAATTGACAAATACACGCAATAGTTCAATTGTTTCAAGATGTGTTATTATAGAGAGTATGTTGTTGTTACTAATGCCTCTAAATATATGCATGTTACTTTTGTTTTGGTATAAACGTGTGACTGTATACGGAATATCAGAGGACTACAATATGATTCATCAAATTGTATCTGCAATGACCAGTTTCAACAACCAGATTCAACGAAATGATGATACAGAAAAACATATTCACATTTGAATATTTTTCCGAATGGTACGCATGTGTTACAGCGCCCATATTACTTTGTATGCGTTGCTGGGATTAATTTTATGTTTGTTTGTTTGTTTAGATAGTAGAGAGGGGATTTAGGGTTTAGTCCCGGTGAAGTAGTTTTGAAATGTGTGCATTTCTTAGTTTTGCAAGCATCTCACTGAGGAAGCTTATTTTTATTACTAACCATTTGGTGATTGCTAAATTAGTATTGGCAAACAGTGAACACCTATATAAAATGCCGCATAAGGATCTACACTGTTCATTGGTACCAAATAAAGATTTTCAGAGAAATGAATACAAATTTATTCGAAAAGTATAACCTGTGACCATATGTTATATACAAGTACAATGGACCCAAGTTTAGATTATCAAATCGATTTTAGTATTCTAGAAGAAAAAAAAATGGCGGAGGGGGTCCAACTCTGAAAACGTTTTTTGTTGTTTTTTATTTGGGGAGGGCAGAGGATCGATATAAGACCAGAAGCGGGTCATCATTTAAATGGCATTTCGCTACCAGGCCGATGATATGAATGCTGGCATGGTAGCTCTGTGATTTTCCAGGGGAGCTGGACCAGTATCGCTTAAAAAATATATTTCAGTGATTTTCAAGGGAGGTGGGGTCCAGACCCCCTGTACCCCACCCTCTGGATCCGTGCATGCAGCTAGTCTATTATAGCTGAGCAGGTCGGATTGAGCATGAACTGGTCGCAAATGCTGAAAAAAAATGAGTATGACCAGGAAGCGCCAAAATTACAGACAAGCCTCGCTTTCGCAAGTAAGGGGCACAGTACACAGACAACCTCAATACAATTTAAATTACGTGATAAAGAAATCAGCTCTCTCTCTCTCTCTCTCTCTCTCTCTCTCTCTCTCTCTCTCTCTCTCTCTCTTCCATTGCAATCAATCGGAACAGCCTCTGCCAATTCCGTGGCATTCTGTGGAATCAGACCGCGGGTGTACATCGAGGGTCTACTTGATAACGTGACGCCGATGTTACATAACGTTCGTGACGCTGATGTCACAGAAGCCATACCAACACAATATCAAGTAAGATTGCAGCAAAACAAACGATTATAAATGAAGCTTAATGTGTTTTTTTTTTCAATAAAATATCGCTTTATTGAGAAATCATAAACTTCATTTATTATGTTGAGAAAGCGTTGCGAGTAATCAAAATTATGGATTTTAATATGACAGGACCCACATGCCACAGTACTATTTTTCCTTACGCCAGTTCCCGCTAATAAAATGGAGCTTTTCCATACATAGTACTACGCCTTACATACATCTGAGGCTTGATTCTCGAATTGAGCCGAAGTTTTCCGATTGCCACTGCAATATGACTGTTACACTAAAAGGACACCCAGAAGGCCGGATTTCTCGTAACAATGCATGTTTGATCAAACACGCAGATAGTGGATGCATGTTGTATAAAATAGATCGAATTTGCATTGTTTTGATTAACATGTGTGCCTTGTTAACCCTTAAAGCGCCACCTACAATTTGCAGCAGATTTGCCCTTTTTTCAAAAATAACGAATAAGGCATGATATTTCATGAGAATCGTCTGCTGGCAGACGATTCTCATGAAATATCATATCTTATTTATTTCGAAAATTAGGAAATATGTCGCAAAATTTTTCTTCTGCTGCAGTTGTGATTGGCGCTTTTAGGGATAATGAAGTGACTGGTACAAAACATCTTCCTGACAAATTGGCTTTGTCGCAAGAAATTATGTCTTCGGGTTGTCGCCCAGATCATGCTCAAACCAGACTGCTCAGCTACAGAGACTAACAGAATGTTGAATCTTTGCATGCGACAAGTCTAGAGATTGTACTTTCCAGAGGGCGAATACCAAAGGTGCCAGGGTTTTCAGCGTCCTTGTGTACTCGCATGCAACAAAGATTGGTGAGGCCCATATTCGCTTGACAAAGCTTCATCTTGATTTGTTTGAATTTCCTTTAACTATATTCGAAAGTACCATTCATTTCAGTGCATTAATGTGTATCTTTAATATAGATGCCGGTACAAACATGAGTATATTTCCTGCAGACATTAAAACAGACGTTAGCTGTCTCGCCAAGAACACGTTTCAGATCGGACCATGTCAATATAAAACCAGCATGTAAATGTCAAATGAGAGCAATGGAGACTCTGCACAGTCTGACCAGTGCTGACTCAAATGTTCATAACTTTACTACAATAAGTGAGTCTTAATAAGAATATCATGGACTGATATATCATTGGACTGTCATGGACTGTCAATATCATTGACAATGTCAATATCAAATGGTTAAGTATCCTCTGTCCTAACATTGAGTAAGATTGGTTCTTCCTGATCCCGGCTGATTCTAATCTTGAAGACCCATCAATTTAATCTCGTCATTGTGTAACAACAAGATTTTCCGCTTGCGGCCGTGCACAAAGTGGTTTCCTTTTAATTCATTTCTCCAGCAAATGTTGCCTCGTTTGTGAATTCAAATGATGTCTATTAAAGACTTGATTAGGACGAATAGACAGATTATTTATTCCGCCACAAGCAGCATCGCAAAATATTTAGACACCACTAAACAAACCTACTCTATTTCGGAATATACTCATGCTAATAAAATGAAGGCCACCCCAATTCACCAGCTTTGTTGAAAATAAATACAAACATGAACATGTTATTATTACAAAGTTACATATTGTAAGTTATATCTTGTATGACTGCCACTTTTATGCGTGCATTCGATTACCCTTTTGCACATGCTTAAAAGAAGCCTGAGCTTTTACCCCACCCATCCCTTGTGGAAAACATTGTTCAAACAGCCAGTGTTCCGATTCAGGAAAGGTCGTGGCTGATCCAATCAGTTTGTACAGTAATTTAAATTGTTGGCCAAATTTAATCACATATTTTGCCAATACTTTTAATATCTATTAAGTATATCAATAAGTAAATCCGCGAAGTGGTCAATGCGACCATTTCCAAAGTCTCAAGTATGAAAAGGGAGGGGTAACCTATAAGTAGGTCATAGATCCTATATTACAATTATAAAGGAATTTATAGTTTACTCAGTTACTCAGCCCCTTCCTGTGCTTCACAACCAATCTGTTGGCACAGGAATTTAAATTTTTGGCCAACTTAATCACATATTTTTTCATACGCACAGTCTGATCGGAGCATTTGCTAGTCGCTAGTATATTTTATGAGAGTTAAGCTACTAACTAAACATCATTTGGAATTTCTACGCTTAAAAGGAGGCTGCACATGCTCGTCTGAGTCTACACTTGTCAAAATGCCACATTGTAGGAAATCACATGTCGCGGCTCAAATAAGTTTATCAGCAATTCATCATCTCTCATCCGTTTTGATTTTTAGCACACCTCTGCTACCTTAATGCACCAATATTACTTGAGGTTTCGCTTACTGTAAAGGCGGCGCCTCATGAATGCGTAATTAGTACTAGTAAACCTTAGGCATAGGTAAAAGCTGAAAAGGAGGCGAGGTTTTATTCAAAAGTAACTGTATCATCTTGTGCCACAACCTCAATCATTCTTTTGTCCTTAAAACGCCAGCAAAATAACTGCATCTGAAAATTCTATCTAATATCAGCAGGGATGCAAACTTTGTGGACCCAGATCTACAGGAGCAGTCTGATCTGGCTCCTACAGGAGCAGTCTGATCTGGGTTCACATTTTTTTTCTATGAGGCTTTAAATAGTTTAGTGGACGACAAAAACAACATTTTGTGATTATGCGTTTTAAGGGTTAATAAATGTGAGTTCAGTGTGTATACGGTTAGGATTTTCACCAAACGCACGCATGTTTGCGCGGCTCAAAAAGCTTATTACCTCTTCACCAAATTATAAATAAAACCCGATTTCCCTTCATTAGCAGAGGAAATAGCCGAACTACGCCCAGATATGAATATTAAAAATGCCGCCTTTACAGTAAGCGAAAAGTCAAGTAATAACAACAAGGCGAAAACGGACAAGCAGTCAAAATTCAAGAGTTTCGTACTCTGCCAGGTGCAAGCCAACATTTCTTCATAAAATGTAGAATAAAAAACATTTTACAGACTGACATACAGCCCTATCCCTTGATATTTTAAATTTTCCCCAGGGCCATACCTGCGAAACTGTGGAATGCAACCTAAGCAGCAACTCTGGCTGAATAATATGCATCAGGTACCCAATTTGTAGCGTTGGACTCTTAGATTTCTTTACAGGTGCAGTGAACACTGGTCAGATAAGAGGATTCCCAGGCTGATCTGAATCTGAGTCTTTGCAGAGTGTAAATGCTATATTGTACTCAGATGCCGTAGCATGACTAAACCAACCGTGTGGCGTGTGCTCCGAGCCACGACTAAATTCAGCTCTCAGATTCAATGTTTCTGTAATGCATTGAAGGGTCAACAAGACAGAAATCTTCCTTTATTTTGACAGTGAATAATATGATCAGGCTGAGTGAATCTGAATATTAGCTGTGCTGTCATATCGTTTTGTTGGTTTTTGTTGCGTAGCGCCGGATAACGTGGACAGAAAATCTGACAAGCGTGTGTGGACAACGTTTACTAAAACTTAGTAAATTTAGCTTTAAACCATTGAGGGTTTCGGCATACTAAGTAAGCACAAACCCTACATGTTATAAAGCTTCATTTGTATTACATGTGTGTTCATGTTTTATTGAATTTATTAAACGATTTGAGGAAAAGTGATAAAATACGAGGCTTGCGGAGCATTTAATTGCCCTTCGCAACGAGCTTAATAAATCCAATAATACGGAGCACGAATATTAGAGTGTATTTATCACATGACATTAAAATTACTCAAAAATCGTATTTTTGGCGTGAAAACATCAAGATTTTGTCGTATTTTACGCAACGTTATAATGGACGTCATTACATTACGTCACTAAATCTGTAAACCACTAGTGGTTTATCGATTTTATTGCATGGCGTTATATTACTCTCAGACGTCATGTGATGAATGCACTGAAACAAAACTATAGCAGATATACTGTTTACTATAGTCAACATATAGTATAGACAATTATTAAAAATCACCTAGCAGTCTGAACACCTTAATCCTGGCCTGCCCTTGACTTTACGTCTTCACATGACACTGCTCGAGCTACCCCAGGTGTGTCAAGTGGGTGCCATGACAACCGTAAATGGTGTGCAGATGGCTTTGAAACAAAAACTCTTCTTGATAGAATAATAAATAAAAGTCTGAGATAATATATTGGCAATCGGAGAATCAGACTGAAGGCAATTATCTGCATTGCCTACTTGGTAATTTTTCATGCTTTTTGACGTCGGTCGATTTTTATTTCAAAAACAAATTTTTCGATAAACATCTTTCAGGAGTACCATCAGAGTGTCAAACAGTTTGGATTCAGATCAGGACCGACGATTTGTCAGGCCAGATCTGGATCCAAAGTGTTTGCAAAGATTATTAGTAGACGGAAAAGTAGGCAAAGTGTCAAAATCTAGATAAATGTCAACGATACTCATTGCGTTTTTATTGTAATTTTTCGCATGCTTGGTTAGAATGTCTCCCCCGCCAGGTTCGGGAGATATATTGTTTTTGCCTGTGCGTCCATCTGTCCTTCTGACTGTCCGTCACACATTGTGTCCAATCTTGTGAACGCTAGAGTTACTCCTCCTAGATTATTAGCCAGATCTTGTAGAAACTTTGCAGGTGTTTTTGTCAAGGTCTGAAGATGTGCATTACGTCAGATTAATTTTTGTCACTTTTTTCGCAGTTTGAAGTTTGGGCTTAAGCATATAAGACACTGGTTATCTGGTGAACGCAACTCCTCCTACAGATTTAGCCGGATCTTTGTGAAACAGTTTGCAGGTGTTATGAAAAGGTCTGAAGATGTGCATGACGTTTGGTTGTAATCCTCAGATTATTTGTGTTACATTTTTCGCAGTTTAAACTTAGTCATGTTTTGCCTTAAAGATATTTTGGGAACCCCTAAAGTTAGCCGGACCTTTTTGAAACTTGCAGGTGCCTTTGTCAAGGTGTGAAGATCTGCATGACGTTTGGCTGTAATCCTCAGCTTAACTGAGTAATTTTTGGCTTAAATTAAATAGACACTAGGCATCTTGTGAACGCATGTCTTCTCTTCCCACAGTTTAAACCGGATCTTTATAAAACTTTGCAGGTATTTTTGTCAATTTTTCAATTTTTGAAGATGAGAATGGTGTTTGGCTGTAATCCTAAGATAAATTTTAAATACTGTCACCTTTTTTCGCAGCTTTAACTTTGTCATGTTTTGGCTTAAAGCATATAGACACTGGGTATCTTGTGAACGCAACTCCTACAATTTTACCTGAATCTATTTGAAACGATGCAAATGCTTGTCAAGGTGTGAAGATGTGCTTGAAATTTAGTTCTAATCCTCAGGCTAATTTATGTTACTTTTTTGCAGTTTAAACTGTTTTGGCTCAACTTCTACCAACGGATATAGTCACTTGGTATCTTAAGAACGCAAATCCTCATACAAGTTTACCTGGGTATTTCATAAACTTTGCACGTGTTTTGTCAAGGTCTGAAGCTGTGTATGACATTTGGCAGTAATTAACAGATTAATTTTGTCATATTTTTGCAGTTTGAACATAGTAAGATTGGCTCAACTTCTACCGAAGCATATAGACACTGGGTATCTTGTGAAGGCGACACCTACAATTTAACCAATATCTTTTTTAACATTTGCATGTGTTTTTGTGTAGGTCAAAACGATAGATTTGCTCATCTTTTAGCTGATACTTTTTTTTTCTTTTTTGCCTAACACTTTACATTCTGGATACAAGCAAACAGATTCTTTGACATACAGTAAATACCCAGCTAAAATATCAGGGTCTGCACTGTTTGCAAAAATAAAAAAAAATATTAATTACAAAAAATCATCATAGCTTAAACAATTCTATCTCTGACCCTTTAAAATACAAAATAGGAATGGAGATGTCCTGTTATTGCGTGAAATCTCCCTAAAAGTCATTTGTGAATGTCATATATTCAAACTGTGACTTTTGCAATAATTTTTGTGACTATGATTTGACATACCTAAATTATTCAAAAACAGACTTAATTACAGTAAAACCTGGGTAAAACCGCAACTTAAAAATAGACAAAACAAATATCTTAATGACCATTGGTAGCTTAATGATTGTTAAAGTATTACAGAATGCTCCAAGGGAGTATTCTGCAATGCTTTTGACCTGCATTAAACGATAGTCAATTTTCAGTCATTTTGAGAGTGGCCGTTTCACACAGGTTTTACTGTATGTTCAAACCAAGGCCAAAGGGGAGATAATACGGTCTTACATTAAGTTCTCTAAATATTTTTTTGATACTATATCAGTTGAAGGGCTGAAAAAGTAAGATTTTTTGTACTTCTACAACTGTGTTTTACCATCAAAGAATGTGACACAGATTTATCTAACAATGTCTGATTTTGTCAGTCTGATCAGTTTGCCTGCGCACTATCTAAGCGTGCAAAATGCTTTTACTATACTTCCGATTGTAATTAGACAAATGGAGATGCTACAATGTTTTCGTATAAAAGTATGTTCCCCACCTTGACCCAGCATATCCTTTAATAATGAATTTACACAATACTCTTATATGTTAGTGGGAAGCTTGTTCAAGGTGGGTAACATACTTTTATACGAAAAACATTGAAGCATATAAAAATATATCTATATAAATCTATTTACAATCGGAAGTGGTAACTGTATTTTGCATGCTTAAATAGTGCGCAGGCATCCGAATCAGATGTTGTAAGATAAATCAATTTTACATTCCTTGATAATAAAATGCAGTTGTGGATGTAACTTAGCCGAAAACTTCATTTTTCAGCCCTACAACTGATATGGTATCAAAATTCAATTTTTACAGTAGTTGTACTAAGCCATATTTATTTTCCCTTTGCCCCCCCTTAGTTTGAACAGCGTCAAGTATTTTTTTCGAATAATTTATGAGTATGTACATTCATAGTAACGAAAACTATTGCAAAAATCACAGTTTGAAAATTCGACTATTTCACAAATGACTTTTAGGGAGATTTCACATCTTAAAGCTGCATAGTCTGTAACTTTTGATCGTTTAATTTTAGAAATAATGTGTCTATTTTTCAAGAACACAGTAAAAAAGCTAAAATTCGGGTATACATTTTACCAATTTCGTAAATCTAAACAAATTATCAGTATCAAAACAACAGAATTTATGTTAAAAATTAACTGCCTATAATTATTGGAGGAACGCAAATAATAACCAACAAGGGAAAATATACCTGTTTTTATAAGATAATTCACTTTTCCATGCAGTTTTCAGCTATAGTGCACAGATTAATTGTGAAAACATAACTTAATTCTACTTTTACAAATGATTTAAAGAGAAAATAATTTTTTTCGAAAAATGTTCATAGTTGCAGACTTAGTCTCTTTAACAGGATATCTCCTCCCACACTTATTATATCAACATGCGTGGGGTAATCCACAAGAATGAATTCTAATTCTTCCCATCAACAAAGCAGGCAAGTAAAGTTTGCGTTTACCATGTTTTCACACTGGTAAATGTATACGTCGATTTGCTGGTATTTACGCGTATTGCCGGTACTTCATAGACCGGAAGTGGTAGATATTGGTGTTAATACTATATAGAAAAACATGCCATATGCCTAAAGGACTATAGAATTAGATCATTTTTAAGTATTCGACATGCACATGGCGATTTATGTAAGCAGTTAGGAATAGATTCGAGTACGGTACTCGAATCTATTCCTAAATGCTTACATAAATCGCCATGCACATACTGAATGCATAAAAATGATTGAAGTTTATAGTCCTTTAGGCATATGGCATGTTTTTTTCTATATAGTATAAACACCAATATCTACCACTTCCGTCTATGAATTGCCGGCAATACGCGTAAATACCAGCAAAACGACGTATACATTTACCAGTTTGAATATTCACATCAACAAAGCAAGCAAGCAATGTTTGCGTTAGCCATGTTTTACCGTAGGTAGAAACCTACACAACCACCCAAGTAGTTATATAGAATAAAAAAACAAATAAAACATTTTAAAACTAGGAATTACTTGACAACCGTTTAGATTTTCAAACGATAAACATGGTAAATAGAATCTAACAACAGGACAAATAGACATAATCAATATTATTTAATCATAGAATGCCCACAGGCATAAATATTATGTTTGTAATAAAGACACACAACTTTCAGCTGAGGCGGAAGTCAGTTAAACTACAGCCTTGTGTAACATTATTACACATTTAATGTTAATTCCAATGTTTTACATCTAATATCTCGCTATGCACACATTGCAAATGCATGCAGGTTATGCGCGGAAAGTTTTGTCAGAGAGGTCTACATATGACAAGTTTTATTTTTTTATTTTTTAGTTGTTATGAGGATAGAGGATCCAAATACCACTATAAATCGGTCATCAATGGCGGGCTTATGGCGTTTCGCTGGCGTGCCGATGATGGCCCAACATTGAATGCTGGCTTGGTAGGTTTGTGATTTTTCAGGGTCTCCGGACCAGTATGAATGTTCAGATCACATACTAAAAACGTTTTCTTCTACAAAAATTCTTTCAGAGTGTCAAGCAGTCTGGATCCACATTCTGTCGGTCCTGATATGAGTCCAAACTGTTTGCAAAGGACAAAACAAAATTCCCTGCTAGCAAGAAAAGAGTAAAATGTAATAAATGAGAAACCAACTTAATCCTTAAAGCGCCACTAAAGATTTGCAGCAGACGACAATTTCAAATTTTGCCACTTTTTCAAAATTAGCAAATAAGGCGTGATATTTCATGAGGATCGTCTGCTGGCAGACGATTCTCATGTAATATCATACCTTATTTTGGTCGAAAATTGGGAAAGATGTCGCAAAATTTGTCGTCTGCTGCAGTCGTGATTGGTGCTTTAAGGGTTAATGTTAGAACATGGAATAGCTTTTATGTACACTAATCGCGTGGTAATATGTTCTCATTAAGAAGTTTCAAACACTAGGAAGACATTAAAAACTATTTTGGATGTAAAAGCAATAGATATTTTGTGTAACGCTTTAAACAAATTAGTAACACCATTTCCTGACCTGATTTCCATCTCAAGGGAAATATCTCCTTGAGAATTCTTTCCCGCCTTATATACAAATGTATCATTATACTAAACGTTTTGATGCGTTAAAAAAGATAAAGAGAAGAAGGAAATACAACCATAGAAGGCACGAAAAATAAACAAACCAACCAACAAACAAACAAACAAACGTTAACAACAACACAAAAACCGTAAACCTGAACAACAATTCGCTTTCTGTCATCTCCATATATGTTTGTATATTTATGTATATTGTCACAACAACGATGAGCTGTTTAGGTGCTTAAGTTATGTTAATAAACCACTTACTTACTTACTTACTTACTTATTATTGTTGTCGTTAGTAAAGCATACCCGCGTTGGAAGTAACTGGGTAAACGGTGTGTTGTCGAGACAAAAGCATTGGTTCGTCAAACCTGTTAACCATTGCTATCATTCAAGTAAAGATCGCTTATAAAGTTGTCCGAGATTGAAACAAGGTTTTGCATCACTTCTGTACTTTAATATTAGGTATTGCTAAATCTAGGTCCCAAGGTTGTGCTCAAATCATTTGTACATGCAATTTATTAAGCTCATAAATGTTAAATTGTTGGCATTTTACGATTTATCAGCTTGATAATTACAACATCTGAATGTCTTAAGCAAGAAAAAATCTTGACTTTTCAGCATTTTAGCATTTTAAAATGAAATTTTATGCTCAGTCCAGTTGAGCATGAAAAAAGTTTTATATGCTCGGGGGAAGACTAGTCGGCCACATAGATTAGTAGAATTCTTGACAGTTTGTATGGTGCAAGTATATGTATGGTAACTGTATTTGGCATAGAAGTTCATGCTCAAATAAGCGCCAACAAAGTAAATTAAGGGTTACATGTATTAACACTATATGAACTTTGTATGGATTCGTGTAAAAATTCAACAAGAATATAGATTTAACGTACGTATGAAAACGGTGTGGATACTGATCAGATTGTTTCTGGTTGAAACGAGCTGATCTAGGTCTACATTATTTTCAAGAAAGGGCGTATAGAAATTTTAAAAATATCCACAAAATGCTCCTTATAGGTCGTATGCGGTTTTAACAGGAATAGCCTGGCCTCTACGTAATAAAAATTGAGTTCATTCTCAAACTCAAAATAAAGCGCAATGATTGGCTGCATGCGGACACTTGTCCGCATGCAGCCAATCATTGCGCTTTATTTTGAGTTTGAATTTGTACTCAAGTTTTATAACCTCGAGGCCAGGTGTCATTTAATGAGGTTTCGGATCAGGTTATACCAAAACAAGCCTGCTCAAATGCAGCGATTGGCTAGAACATTGAAATTTCGTATCTTGATATGATACTTTCCGACTGCGCAGCTGTGCTGGTCTGTGCCTTTGTTGTTCGCAAACCCCGAAGGCAGGTTTCCAAGTGTAGAGACCCATTTATCAGCCTGTATGGATAGGCATGCCGTTGTTGGTCGCATATTTGAAGTAAACAATCTTTCTCCCTGTCTGGCTCATTCGTCTATTTGAAACTTAAAGGTCTTCTTAAATTTCTCAATCCATTAATTTTCCGGTTTCTTTCATTCCCACCGATAACTTTGCTTTGTAACCATGGTAATCCGTTGATGACAATTGTCCTTTTGTAGACATTATCAATCAGCTAGATAAGAATCGGCTGTTGCTCAGGTGTCCTTCAAAGTATCGCTACTATGCGAATAAGCTGTCTTGAAACAAAGGAAGATAAAATGACCGTCCATCTTTATTAAAAAGCAAGCCTGCATGAACAGGAAATAACACAATCAACTGTTCCTTGACAGGCGTCATGGTTACATGGTTACATCAGCACGGGCCTTTATTAGAGGTGTTTCTGCGCATATGCGATACGTACCAAAATCTTGCGTGCTGGCCTGTATAGATATACAAAAAATAATGGTTATCACGCATGTTTGGATTGCACGACCCCTGGGTCTGCACTATAATCGCTATGTGAGACCCTGATCAGACGCCTACAAAAAGAACGCAAGGCTTATATGGGTTAAATACTTTTAGGCAGGTTCTGTGTCTTCCCATGTTGATAGGAATTTTTAATGTGTTTTAAGTATTATATAAGCTTAAATCTTGCCTAGCGTCCCACAAATTAGGCATTAACAGACAGCATTCACCCGGATAATGAATTTTCAGAGTTTTCACTCTTTGCTACCATATGAGGTACATGTATATCTAGTTACCAAAAACAGTAACGCAATTTAAGGGAGTTGAGTTTGCTAGGGATCGAGTGTATTAAGGGTCGAGTTTATTAGGAGTTGAGCGTTTATCAGTTGTCGACGGGATACCCCGGAATCTATCCACCGATATCGATATTCACTCATGTACCATTTAAACTCTCTCAGTTAAAACAATTTATTCTCATCATTTGTTTTCTAAATTCACGGAAAAAGCAGCGATGGCTTGATGAATTGCATCGATACGTTTCCAGACGACAAAAAGCTTTCGCGCATCACCTAACACAATAATTGTCTGAACTCTGCCCCAGAAGCCTTTGTGTATTCCTGTTTCGATTTTCAAAGTATTCGAATCTTGGAAACATATTTTAGAAGACAAAGAAATAACAGATTTGGGCATATTCTATTTTGAGAGATGGTCTGGCTGTTTCTATCTTTTTAATAAACATGATAAACGGCCGCATTATTTAGAGAAAACGTTCAATCCGGCTTTATCATTTACTTCTCATGTTAATTTCATTTTTAGGCACATTGACCTAATAAACGTCGCCTATTTTACGCCATGTGCCTTTATCATCTCATCATAAGGTTGCATTCGTCCATGAAGTTGAATTGACACGAAAATCGACAACTACGTTATAATCGCTAGTTTGAAGAGTGAACCAACTTATAGAGAGTACCACGTTCGCGTCTTTTGATATCAAGTTTACTGGGATCGGCTTCGAGAACGCATGTTGAATCGCTCGGCAAGCCGCTCGATTCAACAAGCGTTCTCGAAGCCTTACCTGGCTCTCGCGATTCAACAAGCGTTTTCGAAGCCACGCTTGGTAAACTTGGTATACTAAAACCAACTTCTAATCGGTCACCATACATTTTTACGCTAGTTCAGAAAGTGAAACATAGGGTATACAAAATTCATCTTTTTTAAGTGAAGCAATACTTTGCCAAGACTCTGCAAGTTTTTTCATTTAAAAATGACGTGTACTTCTTGCACGGACGAAGTTAGAGAAAAGGTACACTCATTTAAAAAAAGTCACAATTTTTCTACGATATAAACCATTAACACAAATTAACGTTTTTGTCTGTTTAAAGATGTTACTGGCTAGCGTGATATAAGAAGAATAACCCGCGAAAGTTTTGTTTCCATCGGACTCGTCATTTGTTCAACAACATAAGACAAACACTTTTAGCAGGTTAATCATTGAAATTCAGCTTTAAGCTTGCAATTCACATAGAGACTTTGCACTGCTCTGTACGCTTTATTATCAGCGACACGGCCATGAATTTTTCAGCGATTATTTATTTTCACCAGACGTCGCCGTCCTTCTTTGAGAATTTAAAAAAACAAAAATATAATGCTACCAAATCGATTTTTAAACTCTCACGTTGAAACCGGAAGTGTACAGTAGTCGTAAATTTTTAATCGCCAAAAATGGACCCATCAAGTACTACTGTGTTTGGCATACAGTGTTCAAATAAAATTAAGTGCATTTAACAATTTTACCAGGAAATACTGGTGAATTTTTAAAAAATCTCAAAAAACTTTGAAAAGTGCAACATTTTAAAAATTCGTAAAAAATCCACCATAAGCAAAATTTCAACTGTTTGGTGTTTTTCAAATCGGACAGTCCAGTTTGTAATCACCAAAAAGTCATTTTTTATTAAAACTACTCTAAAAACCCTTTTTTCTTTAAAAAAACGTCGATTTTTGAAGTTTTAACCCAAAAAATTTTGAAGTAAAAGAAAACTGTTCAAAAACTCTGCTAAACGTTTGTCCATTAAAATGCACATTTATAGGCAAAAATCATTTCAATTTTATTAGCGTTTAGTCAGAAATGATGAGTTTGAAAAGTGACCGATTAGAAGTTGGTTTTAGTATATTAATATACACTCACAGAGTAGTCTCTATTCTTGCGACATGATTACTTGTATAATAAACCAGTCCTATTGTGACTGGTCTGTGCCTTTTCGTTTAAACGCCCTGGACACAAAGACGAAATAACGACAGGCAAATACGAAAAAAAGCCAGCCAAAAAAGACGAAATAATGCCAGGCGTAAATACGACACAATGCCAGGTGAAATAAGAAAGAAGCCAGCCGAAAAAGGCGTAATAACGAAATCCGTCACTCGGAAAAAAGCAAGAAAAGACGAAAAACCCGTCATGCAAAATAATGCCAAATAAAACTGTAATGTTTCGTCATTTCGCCTGGCGTGTTTTCGTTGCGTGTTTTCGCCTACCGTTAGTTGTCCTCGGGTTTTCGCGCTGCATTTTTCGTCTTTACGCCTGGTTTTTGCCATCTTTTCGCCTCAAAATCACTCATACAGCCAGGCGAAAAAGAAAACACAAAAACCAACAACGAGCTTTCGAAGAATATTGACGTTGACTAATTTGTTTTTAACCCAATATACATGAACTATTCCATCTAATCTCTGCAGCTTTGTAGACAGACTTATGTATTACCTGGTCTTCAAACAAAGACATATTTTTCTAGTGATCTGACTCAAATTATTGTTTTTGTAGGCTCCTCCTCACTATATATTAACCCACGGATTCCCCCTTTGTTATTTAGGGGATAACTGTATTCAAAAATTTTATTGGGCGGGGGTGGGGGTATATCGTCGGATATACGAATAGAAATTTAGTTTTACGGCGACACGTCCGCAAAGCCCTCACCGGGCGAAGCAGACTGTATGTCTCTCTCTCGCTGCACTCGCGCCACTGCTTCCTGCGACCATTTGCCCGCCCCGACATCTCGCGAGCCTTGCCCTGCCTGTATAGGCCGGGCCTTTCACGTATATCCGAAGATATACCTCACCAAATAAATATTTTGAATATTGTTATCCCCATTCTAATGCACTGCAATTAAGATTTTTCCTTCAAAAAGACAGTGAAAATGTACTATATTGCGCCTACGTCCAGCGGCTGCTAGCTGCATAAAACTGCTTGCAAGCTACATATATTCACTTGTCAACCAATGAAATAGGGACGTTACATAATGACGTCGAGGGGAACTGTTTAAATCAGGTCAATACTTGCATTCAACAAAAAAAAACTTCCATCCGATCGCGTCAATTGTGCTAAATGAGTCGGTTTTGACGGTGTGAAATCAGTTAATTCAGAACGAACCACTGTTACAATACAAATTATTGGAGACTTTCTTTCATCAAATATATAATTGGTCACAGACGCGGAATTCGATACAATTTGAAAGTAAAAAAGGCTCATTATATAAATTTTATTCTATGCTAAATTCCTTTTAGTCATAACGCATAGAAATACTTTACAAACTAAGAAAAAAGACAGTAACGTTTCAGTATTTTATCATGAGTAGAGTAGATAGGTGATATAAGTGCATGTAAAACAATCCCAAATTGTTATAAAACATGAAAATGCTTTGTCCAGAACATATATCCAAAATATTTCGACTGCATGCACTTGTCACCTAATACTGAGTGATGCAATTACCTTCCTCAATAGGCTAGCTACTTTCAATATGTCAATCACAATTAGAAGGGGTGGTCTAATACTGCTTTGTTTCAACCTTTGTAAATAAATATATAGAATGGTTGAAACCAATGCTTTCAAAATATGGAAAATGATTCCCTTAGGCTGTACGCCTGAAAATTTATCTCGCATCTGAAACCGATACCCATTGGGTGCTTTGCTGTTAGTAATTAGGTGATTTGCTATTAATAAAACAAATGCATTTTAGCTCTTTAACGTATTGCATGCTGGGTAAATTTCCATGCCCTTGTCATCTGCTGACTTTTTTAAAATCCATCCTTAAAAAATATTCCATGAACACTATTAGAGTGTCAAACACTTTGGATACGTCCTGTTGGTCCTGATATTGGACCAAACCCTTTGCAAAGGTTATCAGCAGACGACAAAAATGCAACCAGTAAGGTGCTGAATTTCGAAAATGGAAACTTCCAGTTAGTGCAAAGTAAGGTAGAAGCAAAAGATCAAAATCGATACAATCAAGTACTACACCAAGAAAACACCACACACACGAGAACCAAGTGGTCAGCCCTTTCACAGCAGGTGACCACAAGGTTGCAAGGAAAAGACAAGACTGTAAGACAAAGACAAACACGAAAGACAAATAACATAAAGATCCACAAAAGAAGTACCGTCTTGGAACGGTCAGTAACATAACTACTGTAGGGCTTAAACATAATATTTGACGGTACCAACCTCGCCTTATTTCTGTTGTGGATCACGCCACATAGATGTTTGGTTCGCATAAAAGATACCTAACTTATCGATGTAACATCGTTTACATACAAATCGAGTAATAAAAAGGAGATAAAACAAAGATAAGAACCCAGCAGTACACACAACTGAATACCTCAGTAAAATAACCCGGTAGGCCCGACCACTGACACAACACCAGGCACCAACTATATCTAATATGGGCTAATGCATCTTAGTAAACACTGACTTGTTTGCTATAAACTAAGCAAATATTCCCTATTTGGGCTTTTCTCCTCCTCTTGATACGTCCGAGCTGCCTACAAATATCTTCATTTGGTTTAAACATATTTGCTCAAGAAAAACTGAACAATATCATAATTATACACTAATAAGGAACCAGACTAATGGATCGTAACGGAACCATTTTTCTCCTTCGTATAGCATGCGCGGATCCAGAAAGTTTTGTCAGAGGGGATCCAACTTTCACAATTCGAGTTTGGTTTTTTAGAGGGGATCCAAGCAAATACCACTATAACCGGATCACCAACGGCCCGCCAGCGACACCCCATTTTAATTGCATTTTGCTGGCGGGCCGACGATGGCCCGCTTTAAGTGGTATTTGGATCATCTCACCCCTCATCAGCTAAATGAAAAAAACGTCAAAGTTCGACCCCCCCTGACAAAACTTTCTGGACCCGCGCACGTTTTTGTAGAAAACATCACTATTTAGTCTTGCATTTTTCCCTTTCAATGTAAATTAGACATAACTCATTTCATACTTTATACATAAGTTAATATACATAAGTTAAATGACAAGGACCGTCTGTCCATGGTCTTAAAGTATCGCCTCCGCCGTCATGGTGACATTTCGTAGGCTTCATCAGATGGATAATTTTGTCTTTTATTGTTCTGTTGGTCATCATGAAAGATACTGTATAATGGATATTGGAAAATGAAGGCTCATAAAGCTGATAATAGGTACAGAAGGTACGCCACAAAAATCGATTGAGCTGCTATATTTCAAAAAGACGGCTTTTGTCATCGCTTTGACAACGCTATTCATCTAAACATTGGATATAGTTTTACCTAAATGACGTTTAGATAGAGATTATAATATATACAAGGTAATATTTACTTTTAAAAACTTTTCTTGAATATATGCATTTTCATACACAGTAAAACCTGCTTTAAGCGGTCACTCAAAATCGACACAACAAATGTCTTAAAGACAGATGAAAGCTTAATGTTTGTCGAAAGTATTGCATTCTGCAATACTTTTGACATGCATTAAGAGATTATCTATCCCAAAAACCTATTTTTGGTCTTCTTTTGGGTTGCAACTTAAGACGCAAAACCTTTTCTAAATTTTAAAGACGCTACTATGATTTGATATCTAAATTCCAAGTTGGACTTAAATCTCTCTTGCGCCAAGGACTTTCGGAACCTGATTTCTATGGTGACTTGGTGTAGAAATTGAAGCAGATTGTTGACTCTAATAATTTTTCAGCGCAGTTCATATTATAAAAAGATTGGCTATAACATTAATGTATTGCAACAGATTGCATGCTTGGTGGTCAACCAAATCACGGTTGGCAACTTTGCTTTCCTCTTTAATTGCACGCCGGTGGGTCGGACTTCAGACTCTATGATGGTTCCGACTTAAAGACTTATCTATTGATGAGATGGTAGGGGCCTGATGCTTTGGCTGTTTTTCGGGCCCACCGGGGTTTACCTGTTGGATTTCTTTTGCTCCGGTATTCAGTTTTATTTACTGTTGAGTCCTTATCTTTGCTTTATCTCCTTTTTATATCTTGATTTATATGTTTTAGGAGATGATGCATTGATAAGTTAGGGGTCTTACATGCAAACCAAATATCTATGTGTCTTGATTCACATCTGAATTAAGGGTGAGGTTGGTGCCGTTAAACCGGTATAAGCTCTCCAGTAAAATATTTTACTGACCGCTCCAAGGCGGTTCTTCTTTTGTGGATCTTTTATGTTTTTCTGTCTTGTTTTTGCTATGCCTTTGTGCCGTCTGTTTATATGTGTTTGTGGTCACCTGCTGGGAAAGGGCTGACCTCTTGGCTCTCGTTTATGGTGTCTAACTGTGAGTTTGTCACTTTCCCATTGATATCCTGGGTCAGGTGTGGTACTTGATTGTATCGATTCCTGATCTTTGCACCCTCTCTTAGTTTACTGTATGCACGTGTACTACAAATGTACTCGAAAACAATATTTTGGCAAATACTAGCGGATTTAGTTACACGGAAATTAAAGCTATTTGCAAAAAATCACATTTTAAGTAATATGACCCTGTAGTGTCCCTACATACTACAGGGGCCAGCACACGAGATTTTGGTCCTTATCGCATCAGTGAGCAGTGAAGGCTCAGGCAAAGTAAGAAAGGCGGCAAAGATCAGGTATCGATACAATCAAGTACCACACCTGACTCAGGATACATGAACCACATGGGAAAGTGACAAAAACACAATTACACATCACAAACTAGAGTCAAGAGGTCAGCCCTTTTTCCAGCAGGTGACCACAAGGTAGCAATGAACAGACGCGAAAGCATGACAATCACAAGACATCAATACCACAAATGATCCTCAAAAGAAGTACGCATTCAAACGGTCAGTAAATTGACTGGAGGGCTTAAACCTGTTTCACGGCGCCAACCTCACCCTTAGTTCAGATGTGAGTCAAGACACATAAATGTTTGGTTTGCATGAAAGACCCCTAACTTATCCATGCACCATCTCCTAGAACATATAAATCAAGATATAAAAAAGAGATTAAGCAAAGATAAGGACTCAACAGTACATAAAACTGAATACCGTAGCAAAAGAAATCAAACAGATAAACCCCAGTAGGCCTGACAACAGCCAAAGCATCAGGACCCTACCATCTCATCAATAGACTAGACTTCAGTCGATGGTACACCATCGCAAATACCCGCTTTTGAGCTTACCAAAGCTTCTGCAAAGTTTGAAGTTGCTACGTACAACCGCTTAGTAGGAGATGCATTTACAAAAAAGTACATTTTTTCACTTTTGACCTTGACCTTAGGTCATGGACGAACAAGAAACGTTGCCCAGTATCCTCTACATAATATGACCCATGCACCTGCAAAGTTTGAAGCTGCTATGTCCAACGGTTTAGGGGGAAATGCAATTAAAAGAAATATTTGATTTGACCTTGACCAAGGTCAAGGTCACATAAAGCATTGTCCTCTACATCATGTGACCTATGTACCTGCAAAGTTTGAAGTTGCTACGGCCAATGGTTAAGGAGATGCATTACCAAGAAAATACATTATTTGACCTTGACCCCAAGGTCAAGGTCACACAAAATGTTGCACAGTACCCTCGACTTTATGTGACCTATGCACCAGCACATTTGATGTTGCTGCATCCCATGGTTAAGGAGAAGATGTATTTACAAGAAAATACATTATTTGACCTTGACCTTGCGGTCAAGGTCACACAAAATGCTGCCCAGTACCCTCGACATCATGTGACCTATGCACCAGCGAAGTTTGATATTGCTACATCCCAAGGTTAAGGAGAAGATGCATTTACAAGAAAATACATTATTTGACCTTTGACCTTGACCTTGGGGTCAAGGTCACACGAAATGTCACCCAGTACCCTTTAGATGATGTGAATTATTCACCTACAAAGTTTGAAGTTGCTACCTCTTACGGTTTGGGAGGAGATACATTTACAAGAAACGTGACGGACGGACGGAGGCAAGGACGGAGAGACAGACAGACAGACAGACAGACAGACGGACGGACGGACGGGCGGACGGACGGACGGACGGACGGACGGACGGACGGATGGACGACGGACCGAGTTTGACACGAAATTAATATACGCTTTTTTAAAGAAAAAAGCGGGTATAATAAGTCTTTAAGTCGGAACCATCGTAGAGTCTGAGGTCCGACCCACCCAGCCCATATATGCGACAAGCGATATATTACTCCGGATAGGCGGCAATCGAAAAGATTAATACTATCGACGAATGTAGATACAAATTTGTTAAAAACAGAGTTTTTGATTGCCGTTTGGGCATTTATCGCCCAAATGGCAATCAAAATCTCTGTTTCTTATAACTAGGCGATTGATGGCAATCGAAAACACAGTTTCTAACGATTTTTGATATGCGTTTGTCGATTGTTAAGAGCGTATTTCGATTGCCGCCTATTTGCTGTGTAGATGAAAATGATACTCGGACCAAAAATAAACCACTGGTTTTGCTGGATTATTTGACAGGATACCTAGGCATTGGCGATTATTAGAGGCAATTTTCGGATATGCACCAATATCATGTGCACTGGGGGTCAAAGAATGCCTTCATTATCCGCCTATTTTATCACCTACATAAAACCCGCGGATTTTTGATATCAGTTGATAGTCTACGAGGACAAAATCGCAAAATAAGTAAACTGGTATTGAATATTCTAGTGGACTGGTAATACATGCACAAATGTAGCAATAGCCTATTTCATAGTCCTTCCGTACTTTTATCAGTATTTCATTTGTTATTCAAGTCACCTGAGATTATGTCACATGGCGAAATCAGCAAATCAAAATTAATACCGGATGCACAAGGTCAGCACCAAACTAAAATCAGTCAGCATATTTCTTGCATACGCATCAATCAGTTGTCAATGTTCATTCAACATATTTTTGTAGATGTTAGTATAGCAGTTGTATTAGTAAACATCGAGGATCTACTTTGATAACGTGACGCTGACGTTACTTAGCGTGACGCTGACGTCACAGAAACCACGCCAACCCAATAACAAGTGTGATTGCAGCTAAACAAACGGCTTTAAATGAAGCTTATGTTTTCTTCAATAAAATATTTTATTGAAAAAAACATAAACTTCATTTATTCTGCTGATTAAACTTTTCGGGTAATCAGAAAAATGGTATTTAATAGAACTGGAACCACATGCTACAGAACTAATTTTCCTTACGCCAGTTCCGGCTAACAAAATGGAGCTTTTTCGTACATAGTACTACGCATAGTACACCAGAGGCTCTTTTCGTTTCTTGAATTGTGCAGGACTTTCCCGATCGACCATGGTCTGTGATTGTAGCCTTACCTGGTCATAATACCCTTTTTATTTAAATATTTAATAAATCATTTGGATTCAATTATTCATAGCTGAGCTGTTTATTATTTTATAACAGGTGGCTTTAATCAGTTTCTGTTATTGAGTTGCTTCGAATTACTTTTGAAATTAGCATAGACGTAACAGTTTGTTGTCCAATTAAAATCATCAGCAGCAAAGAATGAATCAAACATGAACATTATTTACATGTATGTATAAGCTTTATCAGCTCCCACAATTAAACTAATACATAGTCTAAGGGTATGCATTAATATCATATCCTCGAGACTCTACACATGGGTACCCATAACATACATGTATAGATTAGCCACTTCATGAGAAAACCTGTTTTAGCGTTTGTAACCAGATGAAACTCAAAACTGCCTACTCAGCTAAACAGACTAGCTAGAATAGTTATATATCACCTGTCGCAAGTTAATAATCTTTCCAGAAAGCGAATAACAATGGCGCTGATCAGACTGGGTGGAAGCGCAGGTTGGTCAGCGCCTTTGTAGTTCGCATACAGCAAAGTAAGGTTTCTGAGTCCCACAACTGATATGATTATAATGTCAGGAATAATTCATAGCATATTCATTTACAGAACTATCCCATAATATAATAGTTATTAAAAAATCCAATAGCCTATATGTTACTAGAAATTACCCATAACTCATTGGTTATCAGAAATAACCCATTGTCTATATGTTATTGGAATTAACATAGAACCTATTATATTAGGTATTGTCTATATGTTTAAGAAATAACTCATACCACATTAGTTATCAGAAACAACCGATTGTCCGTATGTATCAGAATTACTTCATGACTATTAGTTTTAATAGCAACTTACTGTCCATGCTATCAGAAATAAACCACTACTTTCTGATTATCAGAAATCATCTATTGTTTTATGTTATAGGAAAACCCAAATACCATATAAGTTAACAGAAATACGTAGTATTGTCTATATGCTATCAGAAAGAACAGAAAACAGAAATAACCTTTAATATTTCAGGCATCAGCAATACCCGTTGTTTATAATTTATCAGAAATTACCCATAGGGGACTAGGCCTGTAACTATGAACATTTTTCGAAATTTTTTCTTTCCTTTTTAAATCTTTTGTAAAAATAAAATTAAGTTATGTTTTCACAATAAACATGTTCAGTATAGCTAAAAACTACATGGAAAAGTGAATTATCTGATAAAAACAGGTGTTTTTCTCTTGTTTGTAATAAGATAAGATTTATGTCGAATCCACATGTATCGAAAAGTACAACATTAGCTCTGATGACTTTTAAACTGACAAGTGAATACAATTAAAAAATGTAAAACAACTGGAAAACATCAGAATATAACAATATGAGATCACTGTTTCGATGCGTAATGCATAAATTATAATTCAAGAATGCTGCTTCGATTTGCATGCTAAAATGTTGGGTTTTTTAAAGCAAAGCAGTAAGTACAATTACATAACCACATACTGGCTGACATGAAATGTACCCCCATCTAATAAATGTCCATGAACTTTAAAGCACAATTGAAAAAAAAATAAGCACATCAAACCCAAAATTGTGCTATTGTTGTCCATGATGGTCTAGGTCTCAGGTCAGCTGGAATCTGTCACATTCACTACTATAGCCAGAGTAAGTTTGATTTCCTAAACTACAGTTTAGTATCCAATATGCCAGAAAAACTGTTCTGCTCTCAAATTTTTCACGACCTGGTATATAATTGACGGCATATTTCGTGGTACTGTTCACATTAAATGTACCATTATGGGAAATATATTGAAAGTACGTTTTTTCAGAAAATGACTATTACATTGTATTCCTTGACCTCAAAGCGTACTTCAGAGAGCATCAGACACAGCTAATCTCAAGGGATATATAAAAATTGCCATATTTTCTATACGTGGATAGGCTTCATACAAGATACCCCGCCCATTTTTATTAAGAAGACATATTTTTACGACTATTGATATATTTATAACAATTACTTTTATCTCTTTCAGAAGAGAAAATAAACAGGTTAAAACTTTAATTTATGGGTTGATGTGTGGTGTTCTGGCTTGATGAGCTAAATTACTTTTTTGACTCACGTTGTTTTGAATGCCATTTAATATGATGTTTGGTTCAGTTGGTGCTTGCGTTTCCTGGCAAGAAACTGCCTTCGCTAGTAGCTACTTCTTTTTTGGAGATTGCTGGCCGTGTACGCTCTTCAGCTAATTCCGTAATAATTGCCGGAGTTGGCCAAGAAGTTTACGAGTGTGGTCGGTGACTTCCAATGAGAAATTTATTGTTTGTTGATTTTCTTATTTTGTCATATATGTGTCTTTCCCTGCACTTTGGGGGCGCAATTCATGTACTCATTGCCAAATGATATGTGATTTGTAAATAAATTTGAGTTGAGTTGAGTTGATAAACATAAATATACTTCTGCATACTCACTTATTTTGGAATTAAGTTTAATTGGTTCACTTTCGATTCATCACATATTGCAACGTGCCCTTTTTAAGTTTGGAAGCTGATTTGGACACCCTTCATTGTGCTATGTACGTTATATGTTTACATTAAACCCAACAAAATGAAAGAGTTTTTTTCTCTAGACGAAGTCTTATAATTTCATTGGTGACCTAAAAAGCTGACTTGATCTCTGTATGGAAGAAAGTACATGCCATGAAATGGTTATTCATCTATCGCAGAGTTTAGTTGCATGTTTAGTTCTTTTGTATGATTTTTGGCACTTTTTCATTATTTCTAAATATGATTTTCACGTTGACGCTGAAAGAATGATAGTTAAAACGCGAGAAATGTAAAGAAATATCTGCGTCGATGGTTAAAAAAATAATGTATGGCATGATACGCCTTCCGTAGGGAACAATTGTCGATATTTTTAGGTTACGGTCAACCAAACATATATAGTCCTTACAGTGTAACCGTAACAGCAGCGTATGGAATTTTTGGCGCATACAAGGACTAAACAGAGATTTCAGCACTTCTATAACAGTATAAACTTACTTTAAGTGCAGTTGTAATCCATCATTTCCTACTTTCATTTTCAATCACTATTTTTAGAACAATATAGATCGTGACCAAACTTATCCAAATTTTTGTTTTTCTGTAAGCTATGCATACTATCATTTTGTCTTTAAAAGTCTAAGTCGACAATTAAAACACATTCTGATAAACCAGTCCGTTGTTGGTTGTTTATTCTGTTTCTGTCCTGAATCCCCTGAATATGCATAGGTTAGGGTCAATTAAATTCTACTACTGTTTTAGAGTTTTTGACACCAGGCATGTATGACACTAGCTATTTGAATATGCAGAATTTGGGCGCGGGTCATTTTTTTTCGTTCTGACTCGACTTTTCGCGAGATTTCAGCAATCCTGTACCCTAGAAGCATCACTACAGATATTTTGGAATAGCATTAGTTCCTTAAGCCAAACGCTTTACTTTCAACTGACCGAAGACAGAACAAAGTATAATCATCCCCCATTTTTTCTTCTAAATTTAAAAAACAATGTCACGTTACTCATATCAAATATGTCTTCTGACACTTCGTCGTATATCTTTTAAGGTATTTCTTGTTCATATAATGTATCAGTTAATGAACTGTAAACCTGGAAGCCCAATGTAAAAACCGCATACCAGAAGCGCCGCTTAAACATACTAAAGCATGAATGTCTGCTATAAAATGCAACAAAATTACAACTGCGTGTAATTACATCAGGCCTGTGAAATTCCCAAATACTTAAAGCTGCATTGTCTGTAACTTTTGATCTTCTAAATCTAGAATTATTTTTTTTTTATTTTTTCAAGAATACTGTAAGAATACTCAAATTGAGGTAAACATTTTACCATTTTCGTAAATTTTAACAAATTATCACTATCAAAACAACAGCTTTTATGTTAGAAATCAACTGTCTAAAATTTTCAAAGTTACAGACCTAGTCTCTTTAAGGCAGAATCAGCTTAGATATGTCTCAAAATTAAAGATTTGCATATATTTAAGTGACATACATACTACTATTCAGAAGCCTTTCGCCCCAACTTACCAGTATGGGGTACTGAGTCAATCGTGAAAATCTATAAAAAAAACATTTTGTAACAAACTGATTAAAACATTATAAAGAGACAAGCAAAAATAAACAAATGCTTGTTCATCAAAATTTTTATTAAGATATTTTCATGTTAACGCATAACTACCAAGCAGTGCAAATAGTGTAGATACAATGTTTAAGTTAAGTTGCTTCCTTCGGAAATAACACTCATAAAAGTCATTTGAAAACATGGCTTAAAACTCTGTTTGAATGGTATTAAATGTCCTAAATGTGAAGTACGTAACATGTATAACACATAACGTTATATGACTTTTGCATGACATTAAGGTTAATGTAAATAGTTCCTACCGCAATTGATTTTGATAGATTTTTAAAATGCTCAATGAATTTCAATAATTGTATTTAACAGTAATATCAAGACTTTCGGACAAACCTAAAAGGAACTAGAATTACACAATCGATATGGTAGGCTTGGGTAGGGCAGAAAAGTGTAAGATTGGATAGGCTAAGAGAAGTGAGGATAGGCTTGCTTACACAAGTAGGTCATGCAAGCGCACATTTATTACCCCCACCCCAACCCGCTAGTGGCCCTGGGAGAGTTTTAAAATTATCAAATTCGTGGTGATATGCGATGGTGTGCCATCGATTGTGCAATTCTAGTTCCTTTACGGTTTGTCCGAAAAATTCGCTTCCATTTTTTTCTCAGCAGATTATTTTTTTAAAGAGATTTCTTGTTTATTTTTGTTCAATTTTTATAGAAGATTATTTTGGCTAACCGTCTGATCTAGGTCTGCACTGAATGCCTGTGTCCCACAAAAAGGACGCTATCCTAATATGAGTTAAGCCACCGTGGCTTAACTTGAGATTTTCTTTAGCGCGGTATATCTGTGAGTCATGTGCCCTTTTCTTTGCATCATCATAGTGTATTTTTCTCTGTGATGATACATTGCAATAGTTAGGAAGCCTCCATCCGAGCTAAACAATTTTGTGTTTTAACAACAACACAATCTGGGGCGAAGATTTGGTACCAGTAAAATGCATATATCCCCCAGTGGCTTAGGCTGTTGTCTTTTCTAATGTCGTGGTTCTGTTGTTGTTGGTTTATTGTTTATTGTTGCTCCCATTGTTTGTGGGGGTTCTGTGTTTGGTCCTTGTTTTGTAATTCAGTACATCTAGTTTGCAATAATATGGATATATGGATGGAGAAGAGATAGCTGGTTGCTTTGCTTTAACTGTCTTCCTGAAATCTTGTGACAGTCAGTGTTATGTGGCTCTTCCTGGTGGTGCCATGGGTTGGTCTGCGTAGTGTGATTGTGGTATTTCCTAGTCGAACTCGCTTGCTATTTTAACTGGACTATTTTCCATGGCCAGATTTCAACCACTAACAACAATTGTTGGCATTGTAACATTTATTTTATGCTCAGTTGAGTTGAGCATGGAAAAAGTTTTATAACCTCAGGGCCAGACCAATCCACCATGGTAAATAATATTATGAGGATAGATGTCTCTATTCGTATAAATGGGCATGAAGCTACCCAATGGCGTAGCAAGAACGCTAAAAAAGTTACGCACATCAAAGGGAGAATACTGCATCAAGCAGTGATTCTCTTTAATTACGCCACATTGCCAAATGGGAACTTCTCTTAACACTTTCACTCCCAATGGCGTAGCAAGAACGCTGAAAAAGTTACGCACATCAAAGGGAGAATACTGCATCAAGCAGTGATTCTCTGTAATTACGCCACATTGCCAAATGGGAACTTCTCTTAACACTTTCCCTGCCAAACGCGACTGTAGTAATTAACCGTCCACTGCCAAACGTGACTATAGTCGAAATTTAAAGGCACAGTTGATATCTGTCTATATTTAACCGTTATAAGGGACGCAAATCTTTGTTCATTATTTCAAAATGTTCTGGGGACATAATAATATCGTATATGGACGTCTATGCAATTTTCTGTACAAGAATTGACTTTACAAACATGTATGTAACGTCATTAGATTTCGCGGACGTGGAAAACAATGAAAACATGTCCAAGGGAATATCTATCTATCTATCTATCTATCTATCTATCTATCTATCTATCTATCTATCTATCTATCTATCTATCTATCTATCTATCTATCTATCTATCTATCTATCTATCTATCTTTCTATCTATCTTCTGTTACTCAGGTTATC